>CM055093.1:67919916-68567267 GCA_029204225.1 Diphasiastrum complanatum
TTTATGTTGATATTCAATTTTTGACATTTGCGTGGCATCACATATCCCCTTCCTCAAATGTGAAACGTCCTCGTGAACATATCATCTTTATTTTGAGGATTATTCGAGAAACGTTCTTGTTCATCAGATTTTCGTTGAGGCGAAAAAAATATTTCTTCATATGATTCGTCTTTTAGGTATTTCTTCAGAGAATACGTGTCTTGTTGTTGCGTTGAGTAGGTTGATTTTGAGTTGAAATTGTTTGATGAAAACTGAAATCAAACTTCAAAACATCTTCAAACTGCAAAGATCTAGCTTCAGTATCACAGATAGGCATCAGCATGACAAAGGCATGAAGAATATTTATGAATTATTCAATTCTTCATATAGTTTTTGAGCTAGCTCCAAGTCCTGTTGAGCTTAGATCAACAACAAGTCTTCTTTGGATTTTGTATATCGGCCAACTGGGAGGTTGCCGAATTCTTCTAGTTTAACAGGGAGTAATGTTCCATCAAACAACTCTTGAGTCAACTTTGTATCTTCGTCTGAATCACTTCGTAGAGTGATTTCTTCATAGTATCGAGATGAGAATTAATAAAATTACTTTTAACATAAAGATTCTGAACAAAAAATAATGTCTTTGCCGCAAAGGTACCAAACTGCCAAAATGAATATGTACAAAATTGCTTATATCTGAATGACTTCCTTCTATCCTGCAGATTATGTCGAATCTCCGCAAAATAGTCTGCAAGGTTCCGCTCCCAATCCACATATAGACTGAATAATTCTGGATACGCCATATTAGTATTGATCAGCAACCCTGCGTCGTCGAATGCACCTAAATCCGCAACAGCTTTGGGTTTGTACAATTGAAACTACGACTTTCGCTTTCAAAAATGTCGCTTATTGTCTTCGTTTTGCAAAAAATGAAGCTCTTTGATGTGAATGTATTCGAGAGCATACATAGCCGAAGAGCCTATGTATAACTCTGCTGATCCAAAAGGTAGGACTTTAAACTTTCCATGGATTATGCCCTAGTAGAGACATCCTTTCTGCTCGATAGAAAGCTGGGCCCATAACCAGAGAAAGTCTTCCTTCTCCCATGGTCACTTCCAATCGTCGAAGGCGATGCCTACTGCGCCTGGTAGCATCATATAATCCATACGCCATTGTAATTCAATGTTACAAGCAGATGGACACCATTTCCAGAAGCGTTCAGCAAATGCACGAAATCTGTCACATTCGCTTTGGCTGTGTAGATGCAGTTGCCAAGTCCTGAGTTTGCAACTCAGCAGCCAGCTTCTGATCTTCCATTTGTTGTTGGAGATCTGACAGCTCCTATTCGAGCTTGTCAATCTTTGCGACTGCTTCAAGATACTCGGTTGGTCTGAGGCTCCGGTGCAGGCAGACATAGATGGAATTTGCTGTATAAGGTCATCAATTCTGAGTAAGGCCTGAAGGAACTCGTCATGTGCATCTGGTCCGCTGCAAGATGGGCTAGCTTCACTCAAAAACTCCCTTAGCTCCGCCAATTCTTCCTCGACAAGAGCCTTCGAATCCTCGAGTGGTTGCAGGAACTCAACTCGAAAATTGTCGAGCATATGATCTTGGAGCTGGTTTAGCTTCATGGGGTCGACTGTAATGGACCCTGCATTGGTGCATACAGAGAGAGGAGCTTCTGCCTTCAGTCTTCTCATTCGCTCCTCTTGGAAATGTTTCTGGAGCACAACATTATGCTGATTTGCAGCTGTCAGTTGTTGTTTTAAATAATCATTTTGAGTCTGATAATTATCAGACTTGGCCTCAATTGTCTTATTGATCTGTTTTAAAGAATCAGCTTCCTTTATTGAAGTTTGAAGCTATGTGTCGAGAGAATGATTTCGTTCAATTAGCTTCGTGTTGTCTGATTCGAGCGAATCAATCTTCTCGAAAGACACCTTGAGATCCTCTTGGCATCTCCTTTATGAGTTGCCAAATTCCATCGTAATTTGTTGGTGGTACTTGTCCAACTCATACACTTCAGCCACTAGGTTTTTGGCTTCCTCGGTCAGAGTGCGAAACCACTAGGGCTGGTCATCTGGTTGTTCTTCATCTGTCATAGGTGTCCCAGTGTCGCCTTCAGCAGTTGTTTGTCTTGTTTCTGATGTATCAGACTGAGTTGCATCATCGTCAGAGGAGGAGGCCCTCGGTTGCTTCTGAGATGTGGAAGCAGATGCGTGATGTGAAGAATCAGCAGCAGTAGCAGTAGCTCCATTAGCCTCCATCACCACAACTGGAACTAGTTCTGACTGGGATGGTGCAGCATCAATGTCCATAGCAATGGTAGCTGCTACTTCGATGGCTGGTGCAATTTTAGTAACGAGGCCGAAAAGATCAATTGGCTTGGGGGCCAACATCCTTCCCGTCAGCAATGTTTTCTCTGGCTCGTTCAAAATGTCGAAATGGGCGCATAGCCGAGAGACATGTGCTCCAACTCTAGAAAATTTTTGGTGCTTGATCCAGCACAAAAATGCTTTATATGTAATAGTGCTGAAACAAACCGGATTACCTGCAAGTGCGTCTAAGATGTAACCAAAATTTTGCACTAAAATCGTCGCATCAGCATCCGTCAAAAAGAGTATTTGGTTTGCATATTTACAAAACATCTTAAATGTGGTATCATGAATCATAGAGATCGTGTACCCCTTCATGGGTATGAAGCAATTGTTAAGGAAGTGGGCAGCTTCATCCACCGAATCCTTATTTGTCGAGATCATCTTCCCATTTATCGGTAATCCAAGGGCTGTGCAGAACAAGTCTTCAAAGATAGTGAAGAATTTGTCTCACACATGGACTTTGAAATCCACCTCCGAAATTGAATGAATGGAGTTAACAAACTCCGTACTGACTTCGGAGAGGATGATGGAGGGGTTTTAAATTACCCAACCTGCATCGATCCAAAAAGGTCTGGATGGATGCCAGGCGAATTCCTGCGTGTGCTTTCCAGATGATGTTAGAGCTTGAACTGGATCCAGAAGCCATTGTTCGTAGTTTTCACGAAAGCTCGTAGATCACAATAGGTCGCAAATGAATGCTTTGATCGCAAAGAGAATGTGCGCAGGAAAGCATAAAATCGCAGGCAGAAAGTGTAAGGAAGAAAAATGAAAAATAATTCTGATATGCAGTAGCGGTTGGAAGGGATGATGACGTGGCATGATGACTTGACATCTGACACTTCCATTTATGGAGTACGTGCATGGGTCAGTGTTTGAAACTATGATTTGACAGATCGATCTTTAATGACGGAAGACCATTTTTGAAAAGAAAACAAATAAATTAAGGAAAAACAATATCTGTTTTGATATGTGAGCGTACACACGTGTGAATCACGTGAATGATGATAATAGAGGGATGTAAAAAGTAGGTAGATAGATTCTCGAAAAAGTAGGTTGAGAGATCCTCGAAGGATACTAGAAAGTTTCTAAAATTTTTTGCGAAACATTCTTGAGAGATTCTAGAAAATGATACAGAACTTCACGAAAAATTCTCGACAATGTTAAGCGTTATCCTAGAGAATTTCTTGAAAAACTAGAGAAAAAAATACTAGAAAAATTCTAGAAAAATTCTCGAAAGAAAAAAAAAATGACAAGTTTCAGTTCACTATTAGAGTGTCGCGAAAGTTTCTCGAAAAGTTCTCGAAAATACTTTGAAAAATAACTTAAAAGATTTAAGAGAAGACAAGAAAAATTCTCAAAAAATTCACGAAACAGTTTGAACAAATGTTGAACAGTGGTAGAAAACTTCACGAAAATTTTTCGAAAATTTTCTAGAAAAGAAAAAAAAAGTCACGAACATTATCAGAAAAATACTAGAAAATAATAAGAATAAAAATAAATAAATAAAAAAAATTATGGTCAAAGGTAGTATTTTTTTAGTCTGGACCCGTTAATACGTGTAGATAACATTTCCCCTTCAAGTGATTGAAGTTGCACAGAACCATTGTCAAATACCTCTATGACTTTAAAAGGTCCAAGCCATCACATATGGAGTTTTCCTGGGAACTTTTGATGGCGACTGTCATATGTCAGTGCATAATCATCAGCTTTAAGATCACATTTTTTTATATGACTGTCATATTTCTTCTTTCTTTGTTTTTGGATTTCCTTCGTTAATTTTTGTGAAGACTCATGAGCTTCAGCTAGTTCTTCAATATTAGTCAACCTTTCATTACATTCTACATTTGTTCGTTGAGCTTGGATACGAAAAGTTTTGACCTCAAATTCAATTGGCAGAATAAGATGCATACCATATGTCAGAAAATATGGTATCTATTTCATTGTGATTTCTCTGTATTACGATAAGCCCAAAGAACTGATGGTAGTTTCTGATCCCAATCTGTTGCGTGTGCAATAGTGATTTTAGTCAGGATCTTATATAAAATTCCATTAGCTCTTTCTGTCAACCCGTTTGCTTTTGGATTATACGGTGTAGTTTTTCTCTGTTTGATAAGGAAATAAGTTGTCAGCAACCATATAGTGTCATTTAAAAAATGTGTACCTCGGTCACTTACTAGTTCAAGTGGACAACCATATTTGGTGATAATACTTTTGAATAAGAACGTTGCGACGGTTTTTGCATCATTTCTTCTTGTCGCCTCTGCTTCCACGTTCTTTGTAGCATAATCTGTTGCAACTAGAATATATCGACATTTCGTATGTCGGGTAACAGGTTTAATTGGACCGACAAAGTCAATCCCCCACTTCTCGAATGGTGCAAGAGGAAGGATTGGTGTCAACGGCCAGATCTTTGGCATGGATCACATGAACGAATAAAGTTTGATACATCCTTGAACATTGTTGGCCACCAATACTTGGTAGTCAATATGTTATTAACTGTGTTCTTCAAAGCAAAATGTCCACCGGCATCTTCTGAGTGTAAGGCTTTAACGACCTTTTTAATGTCTTCAAATTTGAGACATCTTCGAAGCTGATGATCTGCACCAAGCTTGTACAAAACATTGTTAATAATTGTATAAGGTGCTACCTTATATTGAGAAACTGTCTTTTGCCCCAAATCATAATCATCCGAATATATCTGATCCTTGAGATAAGTAAGGATATCAGAATATAGCGAATTTGTAGATGAAATCTCGAATAAATGTTCGTCTGAAAAATCATCATTGATAGGATCTTCAATTTTTTCAGTGCTGAGTCGCAATAGATAATCAGCATTTGTATGATACTTTCCTTGACGAAGCTCTACTTGATAAGTGAATTCTTGCAGAAGTAGAACCCATCGAGCAATTCATCCTGATAGATCTGGTTTATTTACAAGATACTTAAGAGCATAATGATCCACATGAAAAATAAATGCATATCCCAACAAATAATGCCGAAATTTTTTAACAGTGAAAATCATGCCAAGTGCTTCTCTTTCTGTAGCCGAATAAATTTTCTCTGATGCATTGAGCTGTCGACTCGCGTAGTAGATGGGATGATCCTTCTTCTGGTCGTCCTTCTAGCTTAAACAGATACCAATAGCAAATGCAGAAATATTCACATAACTGTGAAATAAAATAGCCCAGTTGGGTGGTCTCAGAATAAGAACATTGATCAACCTTTGCTTCTCAAATGCTTTCTGCTGTTCATTCGTCCACAAGTATTCCACTTGTTTCTTCAATAGATGTGTAAGAGAGGCAGCAATAGAAGCATGATTTTGAATAAATCTCATGTGATAGCCAACATGTCCTAAGAAAGCTCTTAGTTCATGCAAATTGGTTGGTATCAGGAGGTTCTTTGTAAGCTCGACTTTATCTTTGTCGACTTCTATTCCTCTGTTAGATATTCTGTGTCCGAGCAATATTCCTTCTTTCATACCAAAAAAACATTTCTCTGGATGAAGAGATAAACAAGTATCTCGACACCGTTGCAATGTTAATTTCAGCTTCTGCAGGTGTGTCTTTATATCACTGTATACACAGAAATCATCAATAAATATTTCGAGAAAAGTTCTCAAGAAGGCAACGAAAATTAACATCATGATTCGCAGAAAAGTCATTGGAGCGTTACAAAGACCAAAGGGCATTTTGTTGTAGGCATAAGTGCCCCAATCCGTTGTGAATGTGGTCTTTGAGCGATCCTCCTTTTGCACTCCCATCTGATTATATCCAGAAAAGCCGTCATAGAAACTGTAACGCTCTTGACCAGCAACCTGATCTAGGATGGAATCAGTAAAAGGCAAAGGATGATGGTCCTTCCTGGTGGCAGCATTGAGTTTTTCAGAAATCTTGGCACATTCGTATTTTGCCAGTCTTCTTATTCGGGACGACAACAATGGGTGAAACCCATTCACTGCTTAAGACGGGATAGATTATACCTGCCTTAAGGTGTTTGTTAAGTTCGTCCTTGACCATGAGAGAGTATTTAGAATTGAGACGATACTGTCTTTGTCGAACAGGTACAATATCTTCCTTCAGATCAATTCGGTGCTCTCCGAATTCTGCAGGTATACCCTTCAAATCGTCGAGCGACCAGGCAAAAACATCTTGATACTCCTTCAATAGTTCAGTTAATTCCACCAACTCAGATTCTCCAAGTGACTTTGAAACATGCACAAATTTTCCATGTGCAAGTTCAATCAGTTCAGTAGAATATGGTAAGATGATACCTTCAGTCATACTGGCCTTGGTATGGCCATGAATTTCGTGCATGGTTGACTCCATAGATGTTTTCTTGTCGTCAACCTGGTTCTTGTTACCAAATTCGTGTTCAGATTCGTCACTCAAATCGTCAAACTCTTTTGAGTTTGTGTCCGCAACGTTAATTTCTTCATACAAAACATTAACTTCATCGTTGCAGGCATCGAAGAATTCTTCATCATCAGCATTCTCATAACATTCAAAGTACTACACTTCAATATCATATTTATAGAAAAAAATATTCAAGGCATACGAAGATTCTTGTAAAACTGGTGTCGGACAAAGGAGTTTCACCTTCATATTTGTCACGACTCCAGGTTATGATTTGTTCAGCTGACTTACCTCGGCTATTGGTCTCACCAGTCTGAAATCTTAGCTCTCTGGATCTCCAATGTACACTAGCACGTTTAATAAAGCCAAGGTTGTCCAATCAGCACAGAATAGGATGACAAACCGAGTGGTTTGATAACAATGAAATTCATAGTGAATGGCTTGGCTTGAATGTAAAAAGTGACATCTTTCAGCTCACCAACACATGTTGAATCAGCTAACTTGATGTTTCGCTGTGTTGGTTGAATGTCAGTCAGCCCCAGAGCATGAGCTGTGTCTTCTGTTATTATATTTACACTGGAACCAGAGTCAATTGGCACTTTTTCGATCAGACATCCTGCACTAGTAACATCAATTTCAGGTGCACCGAGATCACCTAAATCAATGGACAAAACACCAGCATCTGGCAGAGAAATTTTCTTCTTCTTCTTAGGCACAGAAAGGCCTTTCAGCTGCTTTCTGTAATAAGTGCTATCTGCCAACAATTGCTCAAAAGTAATGTTTGGTCGAAGAGATTTGATATCAATTACGATGTCATATTCTTTTGTCTCTGATTTTGAGGTTGGTTTATCAATAACAGCACTAGACGATTTCATCTTTATGATTTCTTTGTCTTCTTCTTTGAAAGTGACCACTTCTCTGTAGGAGCAGTCTTTAGTTCAGCGTCGATGATTTCCTTTGCTTCTGCCGAGATATCTTTTGCAAATAACTTCATAGCATCACGGTCATAGTCAAGGTCATCCTTGAGATCTTCTTTAGTTGTGGATTTGTTCGTCATCTTGCTAGAAGATTTCATCTTCGCGGATTTTTTGCGCTTTGTCGAAGATTTCTGATTAGGTTTCGGGGAACTTTTGCTTCTCGTGGTGACTTTAAAAATCTTTTCCACGTCACTTGGCCAGAATTGATCTTCAGTCTTTGCCAATTTTTCTTCAATAACGACAATTCTCTGTACAACAGCATCTGTTGCAGCTTTCGCTTTCGTGTCTGCAGCAGCTGGTGTTGCTACATACTGATATTTGGGTCGCGGCTTCTGCAGCTGAGGGTAGTCAGGATACTTGTGACCAAGTTCTCTACAATTCGAGCATAATGGTACGTAACCAATTGGCTTCTGTGGTTGAGGACAGTCAGGAGAAAAATGTCCCGGCTCTCCACAGTTGTAGGAGTTGCCCAAAACTGGTTTATTCAAGATTTGAAACTTCGTTGGTCCAACAAATTCAGGAGGATTATGTCTTCTTGGTGCGAATTAGGGTCTGTCCTGCTAGGCTGATGCTGCAGCACCATGTACATAATTAGTAGTCGCATCATTCTGAAAAATAAAAAGTACCTCCTGGGCAGGATCTTCAATGTATTTGACATTAACAGAAGTGCAGTCTTCCTTGGTGTGTCCAGATGTTTCACATTCTATACACCATATTCCTGAGTTAGAAGAAGACGCCTTTGGTCTTTTATCTACAACTTCTGAGATCTGCACTTTCAAGTCATTAAAGTTTTTATTAAGGTCAGCCATATTACTTTTTCAAAGCTTTTCCACTTTGGAAGTTGACGACTTATCCTCGACAACTTTCGTGTCGTCCTTTCGTTTAGTTCGTCGTTTATTCTTTTTCTCTCCTTTGTCAACATCTGATTCCGATGAATCGCTACTTTCAGATTTTGAGCTTGAAGAACTACTACTAGAATCAGAATCTGAATCATCATCGCTGTCACTGGAATCAGTCTTAGACTTTCGAGATTTCTTCGTTGATCGTCGTTTTTGCGCTAATTTCGAAGTCTCAAAAATTTCTGCACTAGCTATAACAGTTGCTAAGGAGTTCATGTCCCCTTGTCTGCAATATCGATCAATCTTTGGTGGTAGACCAGCCAAAAACCATTCGATTTGCATATCCACGGGATATACACCGGTTAGTTTTCCTGTGAGGTTTTTAACCTTGCGTGTATATTTGTGAAGAGATTCTTTACTCTTCTTCTGAACATTGTTCAGTCGTCCAAGAATTCTAGATTTGTAACCTATCTCTCTGAACTGGTTTAGAAACGCATCTTTCAACATGTACCAGGTTCCTACACGGCTTGGTTCTACCTGACTATACCAGATACATGCCTGCTTTCTTAGCAGACCAGGGAAAATTCGTAGTTTGTCTACATCAGTTCCCTCGTTATGCGCATTGGCTATTGACTCAAATTGTGAGACATAGTTATTTGCATCATCGGAACTGGTCCCTTTAAAATAATCATATTTAATTTTAGAGATAGAAGTGAAGCGTGCAGCAGGACTCTCCATACCGAAGCTAATTAGGAGTTCAAGTAACTGAACAGTGATTTCGTCTAGATTTCTACAACTAGTACTTTCACTCTGTCTTCGTAAAAACTCCTCTCTAAACTTCCGGTATCTTTCTAATCTCGATTCTCTATCTGACATTCATTAGAGATGGAAATGAGTCTTCAGATTTCTTATAACTTTCCTAAACTATCCTCAACAACGACGCCAAAAATTGGTATATGTCGTGCTATACCAACATGTTAAATATAGATTTTGTAGTGAAAAGTATCGTTCTCACAGAGGATAGCGTTAGAAAGTTATGTTTTTGGTGTAATTATGGCAGGTGGTTTTGAATGTTATTCTGGTTGTCGACAAACATTAAAAAGTAACCAGTATTACTTATATTTGGAATGGGTAATGTTAATGAATTCAGAACAACAATCTGGCCTCTATCGAATTGAAGGAAGCGCATTCTACAAATGAAATGTTATCAGAGTAGTACAGCAGACTACACTCTAGCTGACTAAGGTGTCAACAGAAAATCGAGAATTGTTTGATGTATTTGCGACTGCGCAGACAATTAATTAATCACGTTCGCGAACTATTCGTTCCTAGACAATAGTCCTCAACAACTAAAGCTCAACTTAATGGTTAAAGAGCACAAATGGTTTTAGAGCATGTTAGAAACTTATGTCAATGCCAACCAGGAAAACAGATCAGAGACTCAATTCTTCAAACAGAGACTGTCATCTCATTTGTATACATACAACTTAATTCAATGATCGTGCTAGACTGCACAAAGATAGACATTATTCGAGTCTCGAAAAGAAAGTATTCGCGACAGACGAATAAGATGATTTTAAGACAGTTCTTTACAGAAACACAGCAAACGACTATAATGCACTAGAGCGTCTGTCTGATCAGAGAGTAATTCATGAAATGCATTAGAGATTGTTAGCAGACTCAAGATCACTCACACTCAGCAGTGCGGAGAACAGAGATAAGGGAGAATAACTCACAGAACTCTATTCACTTCTTCAATCTCTTACATAAGCATAAACTCTTCTCTCTCGATGATTGAGACTGAAGTGTGAGATCAATATATGTTCTACGGGGCGAACAAACACACCTCTTAAACAATAGGTGCGTCGCTCTCGCGAAAGGATCTAGTTAAGAATTAAACTGAAAATACGTTCAACTATACCATAAGAGATATACTTAACTATGAGTTAAAGTTACTCTAGTTTAACATGTCTTTTCATAAGTAGTCGTTTCGTATGGACGACCTAGTTAAGGGTTATCCAAGGCAATGTCATTTCCTATTAAAGGTCTAGCCCTTAATTGATAAGGCAAGTACCTAGGAGATATATTCTCAAAAAATGACTTAGGCCTCTTCATGATTTATACTTAACCAGCTCATATCTTTATTTTCGAGTATATTATGCCATATTTATGTTGATATTCAATTTTTGACATTTGCGTGGCATCACAAGAGAATTCCTAAAGGATTATTTACTGTTTTGAAAATTGTCGTACTAAATCTAAAACCAGAATAAAAAATTATTCTTTTTATAGACATTTTACAAAAAACCGTTTGAAAGAACATTGAGCAAGCTTTGTAAAATATTTGAGATGTTTCCACAATGTTAGTGTTTGTTAGTTGTTAAAGAACTATCTTTTTGATCAAGTATAAGATGGCAAAAAGAGAGGTGGCAATTTTCCTCTCAATTTTATGACACTCGGCATGGTACTTGGTCTTGACTGGACAATCAACTATGAAGTGGCCGGTTTCACCACAGATGAAACGACGAAGAATTTTTCGTAAAAGGAGAATATTATTCACCTTGACAATTGCAATATCTCATCGGTCTTGTAGAGTAATGACATTCGACTCATCATCTGAATCTTCATCCTCCTCCCGAATTGCATCGTCCATAGCATTTTGCGGAAATAGAAACTTCAGGAATAAACTGAAACGCACCATCCTAGTGGAAAAAACTCTTTCTTCTATCGGGTGTGCTGATCCGATATCTAAGTCTCCATACTAAAATATTGCATTAAAATGAAATTTGAAATTGTGATCTGCAAATTGCCATGAACTATCTCAAAATAGTCTACAAAGCTTACGAAATGTTCTTTCAAACAATAATTCCTTATTCTATATTTTCTAAAATCCAAATCATGAAAATAGATTTTGTTACTTAGCGGTTGGAATTCAAATTTCCAAATTCATGGTTACAATTTAGGATTGATAATTGATTCGTTATGAACATCAAAATAATCAGCATGTTAGCATATGTAATTTAACATTCAATTAGAATTTCTTATGATTTAATATAATTTTTTTTTCATGTTCTTGCAAATATACAAAAGCGATGTATTTCAAAAATAATTTATAACTCTACTTTGTAAATTACATGGAAAAAAAAAGATATAAATTAAAATTGTTAATCTATTTTTCTAATTATTGTTCTATTAAAATCTTTTCCTAAACTGAAAATAGGATATGGATGTGCTAGTCATACTAGTATTTTTAAGTTATTTATTGATCCTTCTAGAGTAGGTCCCCTATCATAGGTAGGACACCAAACATGTTTCTTTACCTATTAACCAAATTCTGAATGCTAGATTAGATGCTTAAAGAATACCCCTTTCTCATTAACTCATTTCGAATCATGATCTTATAGCTCAATTTTATCCAAATACGATTAATCCCATTTTTTATTTTGAATTGTTTTAGCTCCTTTGTCATAATTAATCTATGCCTTCTCTTATAAATCTATCATTTGATTGCTCAAATGCAAGTAATAGATTTCGAAATTTGTATAGTGACTACACAAATATAAAATTTAATGATTACATAAAATCTGCTTTGATAACATTCACAATGCGAAAGTATTGTTAAGCTATGAAAAATTCGAAGAATATTTTGCTGTTTTATCTATTTTTATAATTTCCTATACAATATGAATTTCTTGAGTTAACCTAATAAAAGGACACAAATATGTGAAACAATGAATATTTTTTACTCGAACGACGAATACGAGAGGTACTTGAATGAGTTCTGACGAGCTCATAAATCCACTCTGCAACAATAAAAAAACAAAATTACAATGATGTGTAATTAGCAATTGTTTTTATAATCTTCAATATAAAATTGTACATGATCAGTTCGATACAGAAATCTAACTTTAAATGATACATTGAAATTCCTCTGAACATACAAATGAAGTAGTTAAAAGTGTACTTTGAAAATTGGAACTCTGTATTCTTCAATTTGTTTAAAAAGTTTGCAAGAAATCAGAGATTATAATTGTTCTAAATTTGTATCAGATTTTTATGCAGCAGTTTGAGTTAGAAAAGCTTCTGAATTTTGGTATGTTTTCTCAAAGAGTAGTCAAATGCTAGCAGACTTAGAGAAAGCAAGCTGGTCAAATGGCCTCGATGCATCAGAAAGATTCTAGTGAATCAAATACAGTCTGAAACTGAAACTGATAACTTGTCTAGTTGTTGAATTTCAAAAATCAAGTACACAAGAAACAGAAACTAAACAACAAATATAAAAGTTCTCTTGGAGCAAATTCTATTGAAATCTATACAATTTGAAATCAATACAATTTTTGCATGCTCCCCCCACACGTGTAAAAACCTTACAAGAATTCTAATTGCATATTGTTCTACAAAACGTGACTGCAAAAAACCTGAAAAAGTTCGAGAAATAATTTTGTGAATGTCTCAGATAGCAGTGATTCTGTGAATCACAAAAGCCCAGCTACAAACTACTAGTCTGGCAACAAAACATGATCAATCTTTTACGTCGCTGCTGTGGCAGCAAAACTTCCACCTGACTGAAATGCACCTGCAAACTAATCGCTACTATGGCAAGAAAATGTAAAGCATGAATCAGCAAAGAATGCAAAAGTAAGGTGCTTCAAAAGTTGGAAATTGTTGATCAGCATCGTTGGTTTGTCGTACCTTTCCTCACTTGCACTTACAAGTTCTGTGATCTGGGTTACATTCAACACCAACAACAATCAAGTGGTGGGTGTGCGCGATTCTACTCTTTAGCAGATGAGAACATGGTTAGAGCTTCTGAATGGCATCTATGTCATACTCTCATGTAACTAAATCCTAAGAGTTTAAACTAGAAAAAACTGCCGTAAATCTTGTGGAACGAGAAGAAGAAGAACAAGCACATAGAAACTGAATGAGATCACAAAATCCAAATCTGATTAGAGACAAGAGCTCCTTGAAAGTAGATGCCTTCTTACCAACAAAAACAGATCGCAAGTAGACAAAAGAAGAGATAAATCGAAACTTAACCCAAATCGCAAGCACACAAGGTGTCTCTCAACTTTGTAGTCGTGTGTGAGAGAGAGAGAGAGAGAGAGAGAGAGAGAGAGAGAGAGAGAGAGAGAGAGAGATATTGGTTTACGATTTAGAAATTCTCATGAATATGTGGAGTTTATATTTTATTGAATATCAAATCATGAACCTTCCTTTTAATGCATATCTACGCTCTATAATAGGCCACATGGTTACTCTCTTTGAGCAGAGAGCTAAAACTTGGGTATAGGACAAAATTGTAAAGGATTATAATTCTCAAATCTATTTTAGAAACTATGATTTTAAAATTCTGGCCAGATTGATTATTGTATTTAACTCATATTAGTCACATTTAAGGATGTTTATTATTGCTTCTTAATTTTTAAATTATCCCTTCATTGCATGAATAGAACTCATCTTTAAATTTATCTGTGATTTGAAAGTGATTGATGAGTCGGCCTCCTATTCAGCACTTGATACAAAGGATTTTAACACACAATTAACTCTCTCTTAGCTATTGCTTCTTGGAAACAATTTTGTTCACAATTGAGAGAGAGAGAGAGAGAGAGAGAGAGAGAGAGAGAGAGAGAGAGAGAGAGAGAGAGAGAGAGAGAGAGAGAGAGAGAGAGAGAGAGAGAGAGAGAGAGAGAGAGAGAGACTCTGACTGATTTGGAAAATGTTGCCTGTTAGTTGTAACTCCAATCTATCTTTTTTGGGTTCAATATTCTACACTATAGTTTTTATTGTGATGTTGAAATGCTTTTGATCTGAATTTCAGGCCAGAATTGCGATGTTGCTCTACTATTTCCTGTCACTAACAAATTATCTGCAAAACAATTGTACCTCTTTATTGCTTTGTTTTAACAGGCATGCAACACAGACAACAGACAGAGCTCATCTCATGCAATTTCTAGCAAAATTCAGACAAGGACAAGATCGTTGCAACCTGCATGCACTAAAACCCATAATCATTCAAAAAAATTTGAGATGAAGCCATTAGAACATGCCAATCCATGAATTCATGAAAATACCTAGAAAAATTTCAGAGTCTTGATTTGAAACACTGCAAGCTGGTTGCTGAACTTCGTAGATCTTTTGAAAACAAAGCCACGAAAATCTTATTTTAAACTCATCAGTACTCTGTTGCAAACTGATTGCTACTTTGCTATTTGCTACTATGTTGCAAATTCAACTTGAAGCTAGTCGCTACTCTAGAAAGCCAAAAGCTACTCTCGAAATTGCTTGCTACTCTTGCTCAGTGTCAGTTCCTTGCCTGCAACACGCTACTCAGATCACATCTGACATGCAGTTGATCGCTAACCAGATGCAGGTGAAACGATGATGAGAACTGTGGTCTCTAAGACACATCAATTGCCTTACAACACACTACTCAGATCGCATATGAGAGGCAATTGATCGCTAACCAGATGCAGATGAAACGATGATGAGAAACTATGATCTCTAAGACACAATCCAATGTTAATTGGTCTCTCTAAGTGTTCATGTGGGCATGTGTTGGATTCCTTGAGTACTCATCTTATGTGATGCCCCTCAAGTGAAGAGTGTATTATTTCACATGATTCCATTAGTGATGCCCTTGCTGCTATTGCTCATGATAGTGGTTTTCATGTTGTTCGAGAATAGACACACATTTTACCAGGGCCTTCTTCGTAGCCTTCTTGACGGCGAGTTGACCTTGTTCTCTCGCGTGATGGAATTCATACTCTAGGAGATGTTGTCATTGCTGATCCCTCTTGTCAAGACCTCCTTCGTCGTTCTTCCACCACACAAGGGGCCTTTGCATCTCACACAACTCTAGAAAAGGAGCGAGATTATAATGATCATGCACCTAGTGAAGATTTCATCCCCTTGCCTTGGAATATATGGTTGTCTACACAAGAAATTTAATGATTTTTTATTTTTATGTGCGGAGCTTATGGTGAAACGCCAAGGACAAAGCATTACCTTACCATCCGTCATTGTTTCTTTCTACCGTCGTCGTATTTCTATTCCATTACAATGTTCACATAAAAAGTTATGACTATTTTATCATGGAGAAAGGTCAACATAAAATCCTTTCCCTAGCATAGAATATGAACATGTTATTTACCTATTACAACCTAGATTTTTGAATTGGCACTCAAACGAATGCTTTTGGATCCTCATGAACATGATAACAACAACAACAAATATCTATCGAGTGACTTGTTGGTGGATTCTGGAGAATTCCCAAATGCCGAGCCAAGCTGAAGACACAGAGTATCTCTCACCCATGACCGAGGAGGTCTCAGAAGGAGGAGAGCAGAAGAAGCTGAGAGCCGAGGATTACTAGCTAGGGTGACAGTTATTATTCATGTGAGCCTACATGGTGTATCCCAGAGAAGGAAGGACCATGTAGGAGCTAGTAATATTTCCTAGGCATTGTAAATAACGTAGACCCCTTAAATAATTTAAAGTGAGCCACCTTTTGATGATGGCCACTAGTGGAAGGGCTTTTTCCACTTGTACTTTCCAAATTAGTGGAATTGCCACTTGTGCTTCACATGGGCAGTGTTGGAGGGTTTGCGGATCCCAAAGCAACCCTAACCCTAGTTAATAAGTGAGAGAGACTTGGCACCCTGTGTGTGTAGGTCCAACCCAATGATCACATAGTTATTTGATTAATTAGAATGTTAATAAAAGGACTTTAGGACTTTTTGCGGGACTTTCAATGTCGCAGGGCCTAAATGTCAAGTTAGTGAATAAAGTTGGGTTTCCCTCCAATTTTGATGGTTCCCACACTTTGTTAAATTTGAATAAAAAGAGAGGCAAGACTGTACCAATAGGATTCAGAGGCCAGGGTCCTCCTCTTTACTATAAAAAGAGACCAACTCGAGTTGCTCCTGATGTTCATTTCCTCATTTCAATAAAGCAGATTGGTTCCCTTTAGAAATGGATTGATGAATGTCCTTGCTCTTCCTCTCTTTTCCTCCATTTTTCATGCTTTCTTTGGTATTTGCTAATTGTTGGATTTGATCATTATTGGGATTGCTATTTCTTATGCTTTGATGAGAGAGAAAAGGAGAGAGAGAAGAGTAAGTTTCTATCATTGTTGTGGATTTAGGGTTAATGGAAGTAGGGTTTGAAATCTGAACTATACTATCGCTCCCATGGGAACGAACCTATGCGTGACAACTAACTCCATCTCTTTGATGCTAGATTGACTAGATCTTGGATTCAGGTTAGGCAAGGAAAGAAACCCACTACAATTTTGGCACCGTTGCCAGGGAGCTACGCCACTTTTTCAGTTTGCAGCATGTTTGGTTGATGGTTAGCTTGCATTAGGCATCTTGTCGTGGCATGAATAGTATTAAATCTGCATTTTAGGGTTAGTTTGGGATTGATTTTGCTTGATTTGAGTGGATTTGCTTGTTTGAAATCTAATTTGATTATTAAATAGGAAAAGCTATTTAGATCACCAATCTTAAGATCTATTTGGATTTGAGATATCAGAGAAAATAACAAAAATCGATCAAATTTGTCAAATTTGGTCAAAAAGAGACAAAAAGCATCATCAGAGTTCAGATTTTTTTACCCTCTTTCAGGAAACCTTCACTGAGTTGCAAACACCTTTGGTTTTGTTTACAGAACCTTCAATTTGAAGGGCGAAGATTAATTCCCAGCAGATTTCCAGAAACATCAGAAAAACCACTAAAAATCACCAAAAACTATCAAAACGCTAAAAAATACAAAAAAAAAAACCTTCGCCCGATTCACTGTGCTTAGATGTGATTCAGATCTATCTACTACTAGGTCGGCGAAGAATAATACCAAAAATATAAAGGGTTTCAGAGGACCAGTTGTCATATTGTCATATTTTTGCCAAAAAAGTCATTTTTTTGCAAAATTACCAGTATTACTCTTGATCCTTCGCAAGAACCTTCGCCGAGTTTCCAGAACATTCTATTTATAAAAAAATACTATTTCTGAGTTCGGTGAAGATTCTTCTTGATCAGATCACAAAAAATCTTGATTTTTACCCTCGCCAGATTACAGAAACTGTATTTCCTTGTGTCAGAAACTTTTTTCTGGTTTTCCATAGTTTTATCTGTGTTAGATCTTCCATCTGAGAAGTCGGCGAAGGTTATTTCCCAAGAAATTGTTAGAAAAGTGTTTAGAGAGTTTTTTTTTTTTTTTCCAAAATAGCACTGGTGAACCTTCGCCTAGAGAACCTTCGCCAGTCCTATTTTTAGTTTCTGATTTTCCAAATCAAGTCTCTGTCAAAATTTGGATCAAATATGATATATTCTGAATTGGATTCTGAGAGATTTATCATTTTTGAGAAGTATCGATTGATCGAATTTCGAAATTTTTTTCATCATATAGAATCAGATTCTTGAAAAGTGGAATAGAGCTAGCAGATCTAATCTGAGATAGTTTTTTTTTGGAAAAATCTATATCCAATCTCATTGTTAATTTGATCTAAATTTGTAAAAATGGCTGCCCCTGGAGATGCTCCTAGAGGTGCTCCACAGGAGGTCAATCCAATTATTGTTAGAAGAGCACCCCGATTGGATCTACCCAAATATAATGGATTAATAGATCCAGTTAGATGAGATGAAACTGAACGTACAGATTGGGAGGTTGTTAAACGAGCCCTTATCACACGGTTCAAATTGCGGAAGTTTATGGAAGACCCTTTCCTACTTTTAAGTAAAATCAAAATGGGAAAGAGAAATGATTCGAGATTACATCGAAAGGGTGAAACATCTTAGATCTAAATGTGAACCTGAGCTGATTAATGAAATAGAAATAGATGGAAAAGTTGCAGTTGCAATTTGATGAGAAGATCAAAGCATTGGAAAATTTCCATGGAGAAGCGAACAAGGAACATGAGAAGTTTGCAAAGACTTTTCCTGCCAGAGAAAATTTCTGGTGTTCTATTTGTACAGGAAAGCACACAATGAACGAGTGTCCTCAATTGAAAAAATGAATGGAAATCAGTGTTTGCCATCTGTGTAATTCACCTGATGATGAGACTACTTTTTGCAACTTCAACCCTCGGATGATTCAGCAATGGTATGCCCAGATGGAATATCGAGATCCACAGTATGGAGGAAATCCAGCAGCAAGATTGTGACAATCTACTCTTGGATACCCGAAACATCTAGCTTTGCCTGTCCCACCAAAACACTCCGCTCCTCCTACCAATTTGATGGAACCAGAACCTTATGGAAGTGTTGAGCAATGGAGCTATGGTAATGATCAGGAAGGTGGATCTTCAAAACAGTATGCCATTTATGCGGCCGCTCAACAACAAGCCTCGTGAAATTGGACCAGAGCACCACTTGGACGCTTTGCATGTGGAGAAAGTCACAGAGTTGCAGAATGCCCAAATAAAGAAAAATTTGTACCATTATGTCGTGATTGTGGATATGGGCATTGCTATAAAGACTGTCCAGCAAGACCGAAGTCACCACCAGCTGCAACACCTGTAAATTTGATAACCATCAAGCAAGGATCAATAGCTCAGAATAAACCAAGTGCACCCTTGATGGTGGTCACCAGAGCACAAAAGCAAAAAGAGCCGGTAGTGGATCCAGTACCTGCTGATTCTATACCACTGAATGATACACCAACAACATTGGGATCCTATCCAAATCTCAATGTAGAAAAACGAATATATCAGGATATGAGACAGTGGATTAAACATCTGCAAGAAGAAGAGGAACTCGAAGCTGCTAAAGTAACAATTGAAGTTCGGTCTTTACCATTACAGCCTCCAAGAAATTTACGTACGGATATGAATGATCAATTACATCATCACGAAGAACCCTTCAAGATGACTGAACCAAAAGCACCCCATACAGAATTACTCATGAACATTTTGTCTAGCAAGATCAATATTTCATTGGGAGAGTTCCTAAAGTTGGTGTTAAAAACAAAAGAAGTCTTAGAGCAAAAGTTAGCTCAAGAAGAACCAGAAGTCCATCAGGAGCCGTTTTTTTGTGCTGGATTTGAAGAATCTAACGATTACTCCATGTTGGAGCCGCTTGGAAAAGTGAACAAAAGAATATCACTAAACCGATACAACATAGACAATTTTCTGAAGCAGTCGTGATAGATGGCGATTCAGGAGCTAACCTGATTTCTACAAAGCTATGTACAAAATGGGGCCTTACAAAGATTAAGCCTGCTACTTTTGCTATTAAGCTAGCTGATCAAACGATAGTTCGTCCACGAGGAACGGTGGAAGATATACCTATCAGGATTGCAGGAGTACAGTTCATCATTACTTTCATCGTGATGGACTTACCAGAAGCACCAAATGTCTACCGAGTTCTCTTAGGACATCCATGGTTACGAGTTGTGCAAGTAATTCATAAGTGGGGTATCGAAAAAATCACTTCTGAAAATTGTGAACGTGCAGTTAAAGTTGATCCTACGACTTGGACTATCAAACCAGTGGTTAAAAAGCGGATGACGATTCATCACCAACGGATCACATTTGTGATCGACTAGAAAAAAAATTGGGAGTTCACTATGATTCTCAAACAAATACTGTCAATTGGAACGAAGCTCTTGCAACAATTGATTGTACAGCAGGATATATGTGTCAGCAAGATATTCAATCAGAGATGAGCGAGATTTTCTTATTAGATCAAACTTTGAATACGCCAATCATGTTTTCACTAAATGTGCTGAATGTAGCCTAGATATCAACAGAACCTATACCAGATCCAATTGAGGATGATCAATTACCAGTGAGCCATGCCTTAACTTATGATGGCAATGCGAAACTTATGGATGAACAGATTCTACATCATATGGTCCGACCAGATTTGGAGTGCATAATGTTCCTGATGAACCAACAATCAAATTGCCCAAAGCAGTTATATTGAAGGGAGACAAGATCACAGGTTCGATAACGAAGAAACAAGCTAAGCAACATTATAATATGGTCCTGAAATGGGTGTCAAAATATTGAAAAATCTATCAAATGTTGTGAGTATGGGTCCTAAAAATGCCAAAGATGAATTGAGCTCTTTTGGCTTAGTAAAGACCCATCTTAGAATAAAATATTCAAGGTAGGTAGAAGTAGAAACTCGAGCTACCGTAGGAATTGCCATTTGTACTTTACATGTCCCATTTAATGCATGAAAAGACTATGTGGCACAATTAGACATAGTGAGGTGGCTTGAATAAGTCTAGATAGCTTGAGAGGTGGATCCACAACTCCAATTCAACTTCAAGTAGGAGAAAAGTCCATGGATCTATATATATGTGATGTACTCTCATTGAGAAAATGATGAAATTTTTGTGTAATGCAAATTTGGAGACAAGCTCTTTGTGCCCTCTCTCTCTCCACGAGTTTTGTACTTTCTATTTTCTCTCTCTAGTCGAGTAGAGGCATTTATGATGCTTTGTCTTATGTTTTGTTGACAGATCTTGCTTGTAACACAATAATATTTCTTGTATGATCAGTTTTCCTATTGACAACCAATGCTAGTCTGATCTTTATGGTGTTATTGTGCTTAGGAAATAAAAAATACATGTGTAGGGCATCCCACACGTGTGAATTCAGCATGGTATTAAAGCCTACCTAAATTTTACAAGCAAATCTAATAAAAAAGTTTGCAGATCTGATCAGATTTCAAGCTAGGAATTGTCTAGATTCTACCTTCTAGCTAGTTTGCAGTTTTCTTGTGATTCTGAGCTACAAACCACATTGAATGGGACAGATCAGGTACTGTATGGAATTTCAGGTGTTGGCAAGTGTGAAATCTGCCCATTTTCAGATTGGTGATTCTCTCTCACCTCAGATCCAAATTTCAAGCAAATTAGCCCACTAGAAAGCTAGAAATGGTAGAATCTGATGCAATTTGAATCATGATAGTTGGATAAGCCAATCAGAAGTTATAAGAGAGAGTCGTAGGTAGGGTGCCTAGACCTATTGCAAATCATGTGTACATGTCATTTATTGCTTGAATGATCCCAAAAATCATTGAGAAGCTACACAATCTCATCTATATTTGATTTGGACAAAACTTATAGGTTCTAGGCAAATTGTTTCATACAAATTTTGGAATATTTCACACGTGTGAAATTCAGAGAACCATAACTTTTTCTATACTTCATCTTTTTTGATGATTCAAATCTTGTTTTAGAGAGATTGTCAAGCTAGTGAGATTTATCTCACAGTTTTTTTGCTAAGTCTTACATAGGATTTGGTTCTGTACCCTTGATTAGTTCCTATAGTGAGAAGAAAAGCAATTCTTTCATCAATCTTTTTTGATTTCCATTATTCTTTATGACTTCAATGGGTGTCTTTCTATTAGAAGCAAGTGAAAGATTGTCAACCTCCAATTACTCAATTTGGAAGGTTAGAATGGAATCTGTCTTGAGACTACAAGATGTGATGGATATTGTACTTGGCATTGAAGAAGAACCACAAATTTCTCAAGAAATTCCAAAGTACAAAAAGAGAGCCAGGATGGCTCTACATTATATTAAGATGAATGTCTCAAATGACATCTTAAGAGTAATTGGTGCTTGTACTAATGCCAAAGATACTTGGGATACTCTCAAGTCTATCTATGAGGCAAAAAATACTTCTAGACTTCTAACACTAAGAAACCAAAATTTTCAAAGTGTACAGAGAAGTGATGAATGTGCTTCAGCTTATGTAATGAGAGTTAAAGACCTCCATAGAGAATTGTCATGCGTAGGAGACTCCATCAACCAAAATGAACTTGTTCAAGTCATACTTAATGGGTTAAAGGAGGAATATGACAACCTTGTTTAGAGTTATGCCATTAAGGAGGAGCTGCACTTCAAAGTGTGCTCATTTCTGAAGAATCAAGACAAGAGTATAAACTCTTGAAAATGGAGAGACTGTCTCTCAACATTGATGGTAAAGCTCTCTTTACCAAAGACAAGCACAAGACAAGAAGTAAGAATCAACACCAATTCTCTTCAAGCAAGAACAATCTTATTTCCAAGGAGAAAGGAGATGAGGATGAGTCCTCTCAAGCTTCCACATCCAAGAAGAAGAAGAAAAACATCAAGTGTTTCTTTTGTGGCAAGAAGGGGCATTATGCCACCAATTGCTTCAAGAAGAAGAGTCAATTCAAGCAAGCCAACATTTCTAATGAAGAGAAGGAAGATGCTCATGCAAGTGATGAAGAGGGATCTCTTATGGTCTCGAGTTTTTCTTCATCACCTTTCAAGAAGGATGGTTCGTGGTATACTGACAGTGGAGCTTCCTCACATATGTGTAGCTCCAAGTATTCTCTTTCATCCATGTCACCTTATGAAGGAGCCAAGAAGTCCATCTACACAGCAAATGATCATGAGTGTGCTATTGAAGGCATAGGGACCATTCCCTTAAAGCTTTCTTCATCAAAAGTTCTTTCTCTGTCTAATGTATTTTTTGTTCCCAAGCTAACAAAAAATCTTATTAGTGTTGGGCAATTGTTTGATAGTGGACTAGATGTGAATTTTAATGTTGATACATGTACAATCAAGAAGCATGATGAAATCCTTGTATTTGGGTCTAGATATGGTGGAATCTACAAGCTTGATCCCAAAGAGTATGCTAACTCTTGTGATAGTGCTTTTGCTACTCATATGTCTTTGGAGGAACTATGGCATAGAAGGTTGGGTCATCCTAACTATAATTCTATGGTGTCCATGGTCAAAAAAGCCAAAGCTATTGGCTTGCCTAATCTTATCTCCAAGAATCTCAAGCCATGTGAGGCTTGTGCCATATCTAAGTCTCATAAGAAGCCTTTTTCAAAGTCATCTATCAAGACTACACATCCATTGGAGCTCATACACTCGGATGTGCACTTCTCATCTTCAAAGAGCAAGGGTGGTGCTACTTGATTTGTAACTTTCATTGATGATTTCATTAGATTTACTTGGGTATATCTTCTAGCTTCAAAATCTATGGTGTTTAACTATTTCCTAAAGTTCAAAGCTCTAGTTGAAAAGCAATTTTCTTACAAAATCAAGATTCTTAGAAGTGATGGAGGTGGTGAGTACTCTTCCAATAAATTTCATGATTATTGTGAGCTTGAAGGTATTAAAAGGGAGTTTTCTTGTGCATATACACCATCTCAAAATGGGGTGGCTGAAAGAAAGAATAGAACACTGTGTGAATGTGCCAAAACCATCAGAATTGAGGCATACTTGCCAAAAGACTTTTGAGGTGAGGCTATCAATTGTTCAAACTATCTTTGCAATAGACTCCCTCATGTTGCACTTGGAGGAAAGTCACCATATGAAGCACTCTATTTGAAGAAACCTAAGGTTGAACACCTTAGAGTATTTGGATGCATATGCTTTGTCCATATTCCCTTGGAAACGAGAAAGAAGGATGATCCTTGTGCAAGCAAAGGAGTAATGGTTGGATATTCATCCAACAAGAAAGCCTATTGAATCTACATGCTCTCTACCTCTAAAGTAATTGATAGTAGAGATGTAGTTTTTCATGAAGAAGAAAAGTCCAATCTTGGAGAGGCCGAGATCAAGCAACCTCAAAATCTATCATCTATTGTTATTGAAGACAATCAACATATGGAGGAGTCAAGATTTGAAGATGGAAGTCCTCGGATTTTCACTCCTAGAAGATCCATGAGGGAGAGATCCGAGCCCAAGAGGCTCACTTATGATGACAAAGGAAAACAAGTGGATCTTGATTCCACTTATGCTTATTTTGTTTCTCATGAAGAGCCCAAAGATGTTCAAGAAGCCCTCAATACCAAGGAGTGGTATGAGGCCATGAAGATTGAATATGATGCCTTGATCACCAACCACACATGGGAGCTAGTGGATCCACCACCTTACATGCATATCATTGGATGCAAGTGGGTGTTCAAGATCAAGTACAATCATGATGGCTCCATCAACAAGTACAAGGCAAGATTGTGTGCTAAAGGCTTTGCACAAATATATGGCCTTGACTATGAAGAAACCTTTGCTCCTCTGGAAAAGATGGTGACAATAAGAATCATAATCGCCCTTGCCTTATTTTTTAAGTGGAAACTATTTCAACTTGATGTCTCCAACACTTTTTGAATGGCTATCTTGAGGAGGAGATATACATGGAACAACCTCAAGGCTTTATCAAGGATAAATCTAAGGTGTGTTTGCTATTTAGAAGTCTTTATGGCTTAAAGCAAGCACCTAGATCATGGTATTCAAGACTCAACAACTTTCTACTTTCATTAGGATTTGTGCTTATTGACTATGATCCTTCTATGTATTGTCATTCTCCTAATCTATGTAGATGACATTATTCTTAGTGGAAGTTGTTTGATGCTAGTTCAAGAAACCAAAGATGCATTAGGAAAAGAATTTAAAATGCAAGATCTAGGAGAGATCCATTACATTTTGGGCCTTGAGATTGATTTTCATGAAGAGTATGCTTTTATTTTTCAATCTAGATATGTCTTTTCTATGTTGAGAAAACTCAATATGCAAAGTTGTAAAGGCATAGATACTCCCATGGAGCAACATGTAAAAGATCCTATTAAAGGTGATGAAAGATCCTTCGGGGACATCACACTTTATAGGAGTCTTATAGGCTCTTTAATTTGGCTTACTATCACTAGACCCAATTTGAGCTATTGTGTGCACAAATTGAGTCAATTTATGCAAGATCCCAAGATCCAACATTGGAAGATGGCCAAGAGAGTTCTAAGATATGTATATTCTACTCAAGATTATGGATTATTGTACAAGAATGAAGATCTAACCATTGTTGGCTATTCAAATTTTGATTTTGCAAGTGATAAAATGGATCGAAAGTCCATTAATGCATATACTATCTTTCTTGGAGGCAATCTTGTGTCTTGGCTTTCAAAGAAGCAGGATACCATATCTCTATCATCTTGTGAGGCCGAGTACAAAGCACTCACTACAACAACTAAAGGGGGGACAAGTTGGAACCGGTGCGTCATGGGTCGTGACCCAGTGTGACCGCCTGACATGATGTCATCAGGCGGAGCTTTGATCGTATGGACCCTAGTCGTCAGCAGCAGATAGGCCTCTGTTGGACGAGCAACTAGCTGGTGGTTACGCTAGGTGACAGTGTGACAAGTCCTTTCAAAAAAGAACAAGCAAATGTAGTCCAACATGATATGCCAGATCATTTTAAACGTTATACACTGGATGATGTGGTTATCATGTTACCTAAATCACATCGTGAACTTAAAGAACACATGCCGAAATCTAAAGAGGTTTACGATGGCCCAGCTAGGATGCAACCAATGAATCTTGCCGAACCAGGAGAACCGGAATAGATTGTACAAGTGGGATCACAACTTACTCCTGAACAGTATCAAGCACTCCGTTTGTTACTTATTAAGTATCAAGATTGCTTTGCATGGACTTATCAAGATTTGAAGGGTATTCCGACATCAATGATTAAAATACCATACCTTTAGTACCTGATGCAGTGCCATAGGTTACAAAGTTCTATCGCTGTAATCCTAATGTGGCAGATCTGATAAAGAAAGAACTTCAGAGATTGCTTGATGCCGATTTCATTTATGAGATCGAGCATACCGAATGGATTTCACCGATTGTCATTGTTCCTAAGAAAAATGAGAAATTGCAAATCTGTGTGAATCTCAAAGCATTGAATAAAGTGACACGGAAGGATCACTTTCCGTTACCTTTTACTGAAAGCATTTTGGATCGCCTTGCTGGAGCGAAAGCTTATAGTTTCTTGGATGGATTTAGTGGTTACAACCAGGTTAAGATTGCACCTACCGATCGCCACAAAATTGCTTTTGCAAGAGAATGGGGCACCTATGCTTACAAAGTAATGCCGTATAGACTCTATAATGCACCAAGTTCATTCCAAAGAGTAATGCAGTTTGCCTTTAAAGATTATTTGCAGAAATTCCTTGAAATTTACTTGGACAACTT
Source organism: Diphasiastrum complanatum (assembly GCA_029204225.1). NCBI lineage: Eukaryota > Viridiplantae > Streptophyta > Lycopodiopsida > Lycopodiales > Lycopodiaceae > Diphasiastrum > Diphasiastrum complanatum. The sequence continues at coordinate 67,946,400 of CM055093.1, forward strand.
GGGAGTTCATAGTACAGATACAGACCACTTGGATCGATTGAAAAAAGTATTTGAAAGATGCCACAAATATTAGATTTCTCTAAATCCAGAAAAATGTCAGATATGGGTTTTGCACGGAGTTGTGCTTGGACATGTGATATCAAGACATGGTATAGCCGCTAATTATTCTAAGATCAAAGTTATTGTGGAATTGCCACTGCCAGCAACAATTCAAGGAGTTTATGTGTTTATGGGTCATGCCGAACTACTATCAAATTTCTATTATCTTCTTTGCAGATTTAGCACGACCTATATACAAACTGACTATTTGTTCCTATTTGGACAGTAGAGGCATTAGAAGCCTTTGAAAAATTAAAAAAAGCATTATCTTCAGTACCAATACTGCGTTCTTCAGATTGGACATTAGAGTTTTATGTTCATACGGATGTCTCAAAATACGCCATTGGATCAGTTTTGACGCAGCCAGCTGACTATAAGAAGGATTATCCTATACGATTTGCAAGCAGACAACTTACAGATTCAGAGATGAATTATTCAACAACAGAACATGAAGCGCTAGCCATGATTTTTTTTGTTCGAAAATTTCGTCACTACCTCATGGAAACGCACTTTGCATTTTATACAGATCATCAACCGTTACTTTACTTGGTAAATAAGATGTGTAATACTAGACATATTGCAAGGTGGTTAGTATTATTGACTGAATTTGACTTTCGAATTGTGGTCAGAAAGGCGAAGCAACATTATCTAGCCGATCACGTTCCGCGAATTGAATCCGCACCAGTTAATACTGAAGTGGATGATGAACTGCTAGATGCTGCATTGTTCTATGTTGAAGCAGTACCTGAGTGGGCGGCATATATTGTTGAGTACCTGATGCTAGGACAACCGAATGACTCTTTGACAAAAGTACAGAAAAGACAATTGATTCATAAGGCTCAACCTTATCAATTAATTGTAGGGCAATTGTATCGTCGTGGATCAGATAATATTTTACAAAGATGTGTTTTATCCATGAAGTACTAGATTTAATCATGTTTTCACATGATGGCATGGGTGGAGGACACTTCTCTACAGATATTACTGTTCGCAAACTTTTACAATCTGGATGTTGGTGGCCTACGCTTCATAAGGACACAGAAAATTTTATTCAGACATGTGATGTCTGCAGCGAGCACGACGACCTACTCGACAGAATTATGAACCCTTACATCCGGTTTTATTGCAAGCACCGTTTGAAAAATGGGAACTGGATTATGTTGGTCCTATTCATCCTGCTGCGCAAGAATCTCAGGCCCAATACATTATCGTTGCAACTGATTATATGACCAAGTGAGTTGTAGCCAAAGCTGTCAAAGTGGCTGATGCAAAATCTACGGCCAAGTTTCTATATGAGAATATTATAATCAGATTTGGATGTCCAATCGAAATTGTCACTGATCGGGGTACACACTTTGTTAATCAAACAATAAAGTGTTTACTGGAAGATTTTTTTGTTATTCACAGATTTAATACTCCCTATTATCCCAAAGGGAATGGCCAAGCTGAATCTTCTAATCTGCACCATTATGACAAAGACAGTTGAAGCGAGTCGGTCTGAACCGCTTACAAAAATAGTACAAATTAAACACCTTTTCAGCTGGTTTATGGTCAAGATGCTGTTATGCCAATTGAATTTTTAATCTCATCTTTACGCATAGTAGCAATGGAACGATTAAATGATGATATGTCTTTACAACTCCGTCATGAAGCGTTGCACAAATTATGTGAAATCCAATTGATGGCAGTTCATGCCTTAGCAGCAGAGAAAGCCCGCCGCAAGGCATGGCACGATCGTCGATTGCACAAGAAAGATTTGGAAGCAGGAGATCTTGCATTGATGTACAAAACCAAGCTGATCAAGGGTAAGTTGAAGTTTACCGGGGAAGGCCCGTATAAAGTGAAGGAAATCCTGAACTATGACGCAGTAATTCTTGAGCACTTGGATGGAAAACGATTTGATACTCCGGTAAATGACAGCCGATTATGCAAGCCTGATCTCAATATATTTTAATTTTATTTGTTTTTCAATTTTTTGTTTTCAGTATTTAATTTGCTGACTTTTTTTTGGAAAAGACAGTTACAAAAAAAATAAAAAAAATAAAATAAGGAAAGACTGATGAGCAAAAGTCAAGAAGTCATCAGCATAGGAAAAAGGAAGCATAGAATTTTTGATGGAAAATGCCTTAGAAAACCACTGTTTTGGACAGATTTGGCCAATATAGTATCAAAAACCTTCGTTGAGCTCTCAGACTATACATCCACCCTTGATTTATCTAAATTGAGGTGGGCGAAGGTTCCTGACAAGAGAAAATTCAATTTTTGAGTTAGGCGAATGTTCAGGGATATGCCATTTTGGGAACCTTCGCCGAGCATCATAACCTCATTATGAACCTTTGCCGACCTGCTAGATGATCTTAAAATGTCAAAATTAGGTTGTCCATATGTTCAGATTGTAAAAAAATACATTTATGACAGTACTTGGGCGAAGGACCCTCCTGGGTGAAGGTTCATCTTTCGCTAGCCCTGGAAAACGTTCGCCTGATAGGTTCAGATCCCTAGAAACCTTCGCCGAGATTTTTATAGCCTATTTTTATAGTACTGCACATGCCTGCAAATTTTTGTTCGGAACTGATCAGCCAAACTACTATTCAGTGTAATGGACCCACCAAATTCACCTATAAGTTGACTAAATTCGATTCATTCCTCACTTGTGCTAGCGAAGCTCTTGCAAATTTTTACTGCAACCAAAGCCTTCCAAAATTCCTACACTGCCTTCTGAGACACTTTTATGCGTTTTATATTTCCTTTTTGATCATCATGTCTTCTACCGATACTTCCCAGTCTCCGCGCTATACTATCCATCATGATGTCCCATCTGCAACGGACATCATGATCATTCCTACCACAAGCATGGTCACTCAGTGGATGACCCTTGCGGAGCCTCTCCTCAGTGCAATGGGTATTCATGAGAGAGCCTTTTCTGGTCGTATTAATATGGAATTTATCACTCTTAAATAATTTAGAGTGAGCCACCTTTTGATGGTGACCACGAGTGGAAGGGCTTTTTCCACTTGTACTTTCCAAACTAGTGGAATTGCCACTTGGGCTTCACATGGGCAGCCTTCTTGATTATTTAAGGGCCCCCTCTCTTGTGAGGGAGCTTTGAATGTATTATCAATTTCTCTTGAGTGAATAAAGAAGATCTTCCATGAGTTCTTGATGATTGTAAAGCTCCTTGTTCATGGCAATATTCTTGAGTGAAATTTCTATGAGCATGTTTTGATTTCCTTTTGTGTTTGTGGATTGATTAGATTTCTTGCTTTCTCTCTTACTTGTGGAATGTAGATGTGGATTAACTTTCTTGTTTCTTGATTTTGTAGTTTCAGCATGCAGGTAGACTATAGAGGCTGAGATTGTGGATCTGATTTGCATATTCACTAACAATCATGTCCTTGATTGTTCTTGGGTATTCCAAGCATCAAGAAATGAGTGTTTCTTGATTCTTGGGTTGCTAAATGTTGTTAGGAAGCTAGTTTTCTTGTTTCTTGTTTCTTGTTTCTTGCTGAGTAGCTTAATCTTGTCATTGTATTATTCTCTGTTCTCCTAAGATAGTTTGGTAGGTAGGTTGTAGATTTGCTCTCTGATTCAGAACGTTGATCTGTGTTGAGCTAGGACTGGTTGCATGGCTTGTAAATGCATGTAGTTGAGTAACGTATCCATCTCTCCCCACTGACAGGCTGGGAATACATGTTGTAATCTGAGAAACACTTTTGCCTGGAAATTGTTCTAACAAGAAGATTAAACCATAAAGAACTATAACCAACGGAAGTAACAAAGATAGGAATGTAAAAGAATCATGTTCACAGATTCAGCTGTAATCTGTGAATATGACTATCAAAGGGTTGACAAATATTTGTCAAAATTTAACAAAACATGTTACTACTTGTTTTGAACCTAACCACTTGCTAAAATCTAACTGCCATGAAATCTAATTGGATAACGACAACGCAATATGGCTAAGTGCCAATTGCAACATGGCTAAATGGTTGCCATCAACTATCATTTGGATAAGCCCATGCGACATTCCTAACTAGTATAACTAGTCGACCGTTTTTCTCAAGTAAAATCAATAAGTCAATTGATTCAAGAACCCAATTTGTCATAACGTATTGTTAGCAACATTTCGCTGCTTATAAGTGAAAGTGTTTTAGACAGAGATGATTATTATTCAAAATTGTTTATGAGTAATTCATCTAATTTGTACATGCTAGTTACTGAATACAATCCTACGGTTTTATTCTGTTCAACATCATGTCAAAAATTTGTTGTAGTTTGTTGCACCTAAACGAGTCTTTCGACAATCTTGCATGGCTTTAAAACATTCAAAGTGAACAATTTTCATGGTAATTTCGTTTCACAATGCCCAATCATATGTTATACAAGTCTTTTGACAAGCATAAAACATTACAAAACAAAAAACCATAATTTTGATCTAAGTATGCATTAGAATATTATCGAATATATAAGATTTCAAACATAATTAACTTCAATCATTTTGTTTGGAGATTTTAATATTTTTGATAAGAGGTTGCAAGATTAGTGGCTTCTATTGTGGGCCCTACTTGTAAATAATATGGAAAACAAAAAATCATCTACTACATGAACAACCTCTCGTCATAATCTATTTTAAAATCTTGATTGAAAGTTCGAAAATATATTTGTGACCATGAAAAACTAACAATTATTCATTACTTCACCATGGTTGTCAATTGCATTCCAAATTCGATATACTACACATGGAGGCCATCTCACCAACTTTTGATATATAACAAGGCATAAGGTCCCATGAACAACCTTCTACAAAAGAAACAAATGCCCACCATCTATTTTTACCCAAGCTTGTTATGTCCTCTTGACAATGAGTGGGCAAGCCCACATCCAAGGATCTTATCCATCATGCTAGGAATCCTTGGAGTCTTTGTTGATTTTGACCAAGGTTTACATTCAAAAGCTTTTCTTATTTCCATACAATTCATGATTTATTTTTATGGTTTGGGACGATATGAGTTCGCGTCACACTATGTATGTTCAAATATTGTGATTTATGTTTGAGCCTTAATTTTATCACATGATTTGTATACACTTTCGTAAGTAGTTTGCTAGTGACATACTTATCTTCACATAGAAAAGAAATTCCAACAAGCTTAATGTCCAAAGTCGAATGGTCCAAATTTGGCATGTGCAAGCCTCCATTACTACTACATTGTACTTATGGCTTGGCTCCATGGTTTTTAGTTGGCTAGTTTTCACTATTCAATTGTACTTTTTATTTTTTGTTCAAAGCTTCTAGTATTTGACATTCAAAACCGTGAATACTATTGCCTAGATTTTATATGATCATGATAAATTTTATAATAGTTTGTCTTAATATTGACTATCTATCCCTCTGAAAAAAGAAATATTCAATATATGAAACTTTATTCGCCTAACTTTGCTATACTCAAAATTTTGACAAGAAAAAAATCACCTAGTGTGTGATCATTTAGTTATTTTATATTTTGAACAATGAAAGACTGGTTGGCTCCTAGTTGGGTCTTGCTACTTCTTGTGTCCTTATGGACTTTTGGTGGTTTGGAACGGCCATGATCCCATAATATTCTTCCTTATGTTTGCCATTTGGAAAGAATAGTTGTAGATGTTTAAGTAGCTAGTTGAATACCAAGGGAGGGCCCTTGCTTGAAGGTGAAGCCCCAATTGTGGGGGAAGGTCCCAAGGCCTCAAGCCTTCTCTTGTGTGATGCCCAGGTGCTCCAACAACAAATTTGAACCTTAACCCTTCTTCAATTTTTTTTGAAGAAATCTTTTGCCATAATTGTTGTGTGTGGCTACCAATAAGCGCAATTTTTTTTTTTTCCTTCCAAGTGCTCCGTGGTTCAAGGTTGTACATTAACCCTATGTCAAAATTGAAGAAAAGTTTTCAAATTGTTGTGTGCCATGTGCCTATTAGTGAATGGTCTTGCATGAATTGTCCATTAACATGTTAACACATGACGAGAGTAGCAAATTATTGTATGCCATGTTGGCATGTACCTATTAGAGAATGGTTTGCATGAATTGTCCATTAACACGTGACAAGAGAAGCAAATTATATCATTTGGCGTGCATCACAATTACAAAGATAAAATGCACACTTTGTAATGGGCATAGATATTTCAATAGATAGGATTTCGTGACCCATGGGAAGCATGTCACTTGAGATATTTCTTGAACAAGATACTTACTAAAAGTAATAAAAACCTTGAAAATAACTTTAATTCCATCAAATATACTTTGTTCTTCCCTTCTTTTCAAAAACCATTAGTGATGTCTTAGGTCGCCCGAAATGACATTAGGGTCCCTCGCACTGGAACGACTCTCTTGTTGAAAGTTGGCCATTATACCACAATCATATGTACGTCGCTTGTTGTCAACTCTCTCAACATGGTAATGGTGTCCATATGCCCACATGGCTGTGTATGATGTATACTAAAACACACAAAAAAAAAAAAAACAAATGTGTGTAATTAGAAATACTATTCATATATTGAGTAGTACAAAAACAAAACTTCACAAAAACAATATTACACTAACCTTCCATCCACATCCGCAAACAAATTCCCATTCCAATTCAGTCACTTCTTCTCCGTTTTTGGATGCTTTTAGCATCGTATCAAAAATCCATTCACGAGAGCATTTTGAAGGTAAAGGCTCCAAAGGTTCGTCGTTCTCCAACGCCCTTCTTCTTCTTCGATTGATATTTCTTCTTCATTTCAATGTTATGTTTCTTTCCTTATTGGCTTCTTCATACCTTGAAATCCACTTTTCCATTTGTCCACAATTATATAATATGAATGTGTCAATTTTCTCTTTTAATTGAGGTGAAAGTCTTTTTTGCACACCATTTCCTTGTGGTACTTCACCCTTAGCACGTTCATCTTCTTCTTCACACCACATTTTTGGACTTACAGATGCGATTGTGAGATTATTTCGGTGATATAAAACAAAGATTTCTATACAAGCCAACTTTCTGCAATGCTACCTTCTGGCCATGCCTTTTGTCTTACAAAACCCTTCAAAACTTTCATAAAACGCTCAAGGTAGAACATCCATCTCGTGTGCACAGGTCCTGCAATTGATACTTCTTCGACCAAATGCACTAGAAGATGAACTTGTATATCCAAAAAGGAAGCTGGAAAATCTTCATACATCATCGTTGAAGAGACATTGAATAGAAAGTGAAAGTATGAATTGCAACATCTTATGCCAATCATGTGATTTCAATCCACCTAATTTATCATCTTTGGTAAATGACTTGCATAAAGAATGTGCATAGCTTGTTGGAGTTCTCATTTGTTTTATGACATGTTTAACATATGAGAGTTGCTCTTTTGTAAGAATCCACGGCACGCTAGGTAGAATCTCATCTCCACCTTCGGTGTATTGAATCCAATATGGTCTTTTTACATCGGCCGCTTGTAGATCTTTACGGGCTGCGGAGTTGTCTTTTATGCCAATGATGTTGTTCCATAAGGATTCATCGACGTTTTTGAATATGTGCATAGGATCCAATAGATGGTTTATCAATAAATTCCTCCAATAGGGTAATTTATGAAAAATAGACAACTGTTTCATACCATCAATGGATTCATTCCTTGAAGAATTAACGTCATGATGTTTAAGCCATTCACCATGCCATTCCTCTACTCCCATGCGTGGGGGTGGTGGTGTAGTTAGAGAATAAATCTCCTCGCCCTCCAAAAAATCACCCATTCAACCTTCGAAAAGGATGATCAGGCGACAAGTATTTGCGATGATTTTCGTGCACCACTTTTTTTAACATATTTGTGCTATGTCGACCCTCCAAAAGTGGTCCACAAATATAACATGTGTTGTAACTCGATGTGATTAAGCCCGCATAGTTCATAAACCAAATTAAACATAAGCTTAGTTAAATATACTCAAACATTAAAACAAATTAGATTCATTATATAGATACCTGAACGTTCGCTTAAACCGGGGTAGTCATGCATCGTCCACATTAGAATTCCAAGAACAATGAAGTTCCATTGTTGTAAAGGTCTCGAGATGTCGTAAGCGTGAATACCATTCCAAAGAATGCACAATTCATCGACCAAAGTTGCAAGATACACATCCATGTTCTTGGCCTTGTACTTTTTAGAAATCAATAAACCCAATAACAAGTGTCCCGTTTTAATACTCAATCATGGAGGTATGTTATATTTAACTAGCACAATTGGCCATGTGGACCAAGTTGACGCTTGAATGCTAAGAGGATTTACGCCATCCATAGCAAGGCCAAATGTCGTTCGTTTTTAAACTCGGGCCATTGGTCTTCAAGGTGAATCACTTGGTACTCGCATCACATCATCCGTAGATCGATTTTTGACATGCCAATCCATTAGTTGTGCCAAAGATTTACATCGAAATAAACGTTGCAATCGTGGGATAATTGGAAAATGTCGTAACACTTTTCATGGCACTTTATCCCCTTGTACATCATCTCAAAAACGTGAAGCGTTATACATTGGACATTGAAGCTTTTCTGAATGCTCACCTCTATATAGAACATGGTCTTCTGGACATGCATGTATTGTGTCGTAATCCATTCCAAGCACGGTCATCATCTTTCGTGCTTCTTCTCGTGTTTTAGGTATCACATTTTCTTTCGGAAGTATTCGATGCAACAACCTAAAAAAAGAGCAATGTGAGTTGTTAGAAAAGAAAAAAAATTAACTTATTGTAAATACGCTATAAAGTATAATAGTTGTGTTATGCGTTACGTACCCGAATAAAGATGTCACACTACGATCACTCCATTTGTATGTTGCTTGAAGGTTTAGGATAAGAATTGACGTAGCTAGTCTCGAAATGGATGCTCCAGGATATAGAGGAGTGTCTGCCTCCTTGCGCAATATAATCTCGTCTTCATCCATCTCAAATTGTTCGTGATCTCTGTTTTCATTAGAAGATGCATGCATATCATCATTCTCATTTGTTTCAAAGTAAGATTCAAACATGTTGTGCATTGCTTCATCGTGTTGCACCTCATCATCATAATCATTAGAATCAAGTTGATTATTCTTTTTTCCAATTGTGTTTGCCTCTTCAATTTGTTTAATCCTTTGTTTTCTCATGTCTATCAAAACTTGACGTTGATTGTAACTAAACACGGATGGATCAACTCCGTGGAATGACATTCGATGTATTGGCTACACACATGAAACAAATTCCGTAAGTGACATATATAGATTGACGAAAATTATAATTAAAAACAATCATATAAAATTAACAAACCTCAACGTCTTCCAAATTCGATGGTTGACCTTCTTCTTTCCATTCAAACTTCCACAAATCATTATCAACAATGCTTCTTTCATGCATCTTTTGTCCATCACACATGTGCACCATATTTTATTTTGAAAATAATTTCTTTACGAGAAATAAAAATCAAGTACATGTCACTTTAGCATGCATGTTTATTACTTACCCTATTAACTTGAGTAGTGTCTTCATCGCTAGACTGATCTGAATGTAATTCATCTTGTTGTGATAAATTGCATATATACAGAAGTACAAAACACAAATAACATAAAATTATTGTATGATTCTTATGTTTTAATTTTTAGATAGTACTATTCTTATACATTGTCGCTTATATGATTCTTTTGCATCTTGGTGTAGGCTCGAGCTTTACACGCATATCTCTCTTCTTTTGTTAACACAGGTATCAAAGTCCCACTCCAATATGTATTAAAATTCTGTAATTGATTTTCTTTTCTACTTTATTTCAATATATTAGGGTTTATTGTAATGTATTGTATGTTTATGAATGTGGTAATCATGTCGGGGTCAGGCAGTGGTGAAAGCTCAGGAGACTATGTTAAAAATTTATATGAATCATTAACTCTTGAGCAAAAAACACAACTGCAAAGTATGCTTAGCCGAGATGAGGGTGGTCCCTCACAAGCGGCCGCGGCTCCCGCCCCCACCGAAGAGTCATCCACAAATCCCTATTATGATGTGGATCCTCAAGGTAATATAATTGCCAATAGAAAAGGGAGGGTGGTTTTGGACTGACTCTATTCTTTATGCAAACGCCATTTTGGCAACAGATTATTTAGTAAATGGTCCAAACAACCTGCCGCCGATAAACGACAGGTTATTGATACCCTTCATGACGAATTCCAACAAGAAGAGGAATTCGAGGAGAAGGAAATTCATAAGCATATGAGCTTATGGATTAGGCATCGTCGTGATATGGCACAACGAGCTTATAGGGATGGGCAATCCAAGCCCTCCTGGTGTTCAAGGAATGATTGGAACCGTGTAAAAGCGGATGAACGAACATCAGATAAATACAAGATTCAGAAAGATGTTGCGGCCTCTAGGATGCATGGGATAGGCAATCCTAGATTGGACTCGAGCGGAAAGGCGGGATTGCAAGCAAGCATGGTATGTGAACTTACACTACTCTTATAGTTTATCTTTGATTTCATATGCTTTTATTTTTAATATGCATTATGACTAGCTACTTCAACGTAGCCCTAAATTAATTTCAACTTAAATTGAATGCATGGATAGGACTATGCATGTCTGCCAACTAAGGAGGAATACAAATTTGCCTACAGGAAATTGTACGACGCATTAGTCGACAAACTAAAGAGCGAGGGTCATCCTCCAAATGTAAGTAATAGTTTTTGTATTCATACTAATGTGGTTTGTATTTCGACGTCAATTTTATTTACTTTAATACGATCAAGCATTAAATATTAATGTAGTTTGTTTGCTTGTGTTCATGCAGACTGGACTCACGACGACGACGAGTAGATTAGGTTTATAAATTTTAGTTGATGTTAGATCTAGAAAGACTCATGCGACATTAAAGCACCAATTTTGTAATACATTGATTCATATTATGAAAATATTATTATTGCAAATGATTGTGCTATATTGCCATTGCTTTTATACGTGCAATGTTCTTTTTTCAAAAATTGCAATGTCAAATTTAGAGATGTGGATTGACGTAATAACCAACTAAGAAATTAAAACCATGTGCAATGTTGGATTTCAAAACAACAATCAATATCATGTATAGAAATCTAAATGAAATTTATGATGTGCACAAAGCAATGCAATAAAATATTGTCATTCATAATAGACATGAATTAATGCAATAGAATATAAAATGAAAAGTAATTTAAGAATTAAAAGTACCTCATGCTTAGTTTGTTGTTTGATCCAAATGTTGAATGCAACTCAAAATTATTGTTTTAAAAACAATTCACGAACATTGCTTCTCTAAGAACTCAACTCCAAGAACAGCCCGATAAAAATATGCACGCTGTTTTTTACGCATTTTTTATTTTTATTTTTACCTAATTTGGGATGTTGGAATCTGACGTCCAAACATGTCGGATACACGTCGGACTTTTTTTTTTGATCATTCAGTTAACAGATGTCGGATTCCAACAACTATCTGGGACGCTGGAATCCGACATCCAAGTATACGTCTCGGATGGACGTCGGATGGGCATCGGACATCGTCGGACAAATTTTTGCATCATTTTGTATTTACAAACGTCAGAATCCGACAAGGTTTTGGGACGTCGCAATGCGACGTTCACGTCGAATCTTTTGCGACGTCTTTGGATGTCGCATTGTGATGTCCACGTCGGAACGCCTTTCCGTCATCGAAATTTTGGTTTTCGGAATCCGGCACGTTGTGCTTGTCGGATTGCGACGTGTTTTAAAGTCATTGGATTCTTATGACCTTATAGCGACGTGTTTTTTTGACGTCTGCGACGAATTAAAAAAAATTAAGCTCGCGATTCACATTGCAAAACACGTCGCAAATCGCGGCGGGTGTTGTAGTGGAAGACGAATGGAACCTTGGCCTTCGTTTTGATGTGTATTGAAGTCACTGAAGTAAATATACTTCGAATCTGCTAGCGTGAGTTTTTCGAATAGGAACTTACATAGAGTCATGTGCTGAGAAGCACCGGAATCAAGACACCATTGCAAGGCATCTCTACATTGTTGATCATCTTGTACCATTAGCAGTGTTGGATCGTCATGATTTCTGGCAGAATCAGATCCTCCATCCTGCTACATATTCTTCTTTGCTTCATTGTGCCTGAGAACTTGACAGTCCTTGATGTTGTGATTGGTTCTCTTGTTGGTCTTCTTGTCCCTTGAAGGTTTCTTCTTCTAGAACTGTTGCTTATTCGAATAAATGATGACTACCTTTGTATTCGATGTGGATAAGCTTTTTCTCCTACTACTTCCTACAATAAACTCGCTGTCAACTTTTGTAGAGATAGGTAAGGAGCAATACTAAGTTGTCGTAAGAGGGAGAAAGACTAGATAGAAGAGACATGTTAGCATCTTCATCCAATACTAGCAAACCTATTGTAGCTTGCTAATTGAGCAGCTATTTGAATTCATTCAGATGATCAGTGACTAAGGTTCCTTCATTCATCTTGAGCGACATGAACTTCTTTCTTAGGAAGAAATGAGTCGATACATCTGTTGTTTCATATAGACCAAAAAGACTGGCCCATGCTTCTTTGGAGCTGGAACAATTTGCTACATGAGCTATTTGTGAATCTTTAAGATTCAGAGATACAATGGCAAGAGCTCTATCATCCTTAGCTTCCCAAGTGGTTAGCATTTCAGGTTCAGCTGGCTTGGCTATGGAACCATTGACGTATCCCCAAATTTCTTTCCACATGTAGAAATCATCTTCGTTGAACTTATTGATCAAGTAAATTTCTAAAGATGTACCTTCCATGATGAGTGATCTAAGAAGTTCTAAAATAGTCATGAATACTATAACAATTTGGACCTATGACTCTGATACCATCTTGGGTTTATATGAAGTGGAATGATTATGTTTGAATATACTATTTATCAACTCTGATACCACCCTTTCTAAATGCAATATTCAGTCAAGAGAAAAACTCAACATTAAATTATGACAAGATCTTTACCAATTTGTTGATTTAGACTATTACTTAGATCGACCAGAGGAATATCCTTATAGGTGTCGAAGACACCCATGAAAGGAGCAAAACAATTAGGCATCTAAGACATGCATGCTTTTTTCAAATGAGATATTACGAATGATTCATGCAACAAATATCAGTACACGAGAGAGAAAGTTCTATCAGAAAGCATTCGGCAATGGAACACAAATAAGAAAATAGAAAATCTGTATTAAGCTGTTGTGAATACAACGATCAGATCACGATCATGTGCCCGAGAATGGTTCACAGTAGTAGCGCACAATGTGGTATGATCTTACTAAGCTAGTTATAGATTGAATACTATCTCTTCTTCTTGAACTACTTTCACTCTCTCTGTAATCTCTGATTCTATGAAATCATATAGTTTGATACAAGGGAGTTCATAGAGGAACTCTGATTTATGTTACCACTGATTATTGACTCTGCATACTCTGATATGAATTATCTTTTTGTTACTGATTTATTGTATGTATATAGACATCAGTTGCAGTGGTCATGGAGATTATAATTGTGAGGGTAACAATCGTGAAGTGCTGCAGTTACTGCATAGTGAACATTGACGTAGTCTGTAGTGTACAGAGCAGACGATAAGTTCCATATTGACTAGTGATAGTCGACAATCGTCGAAGGTGTCGAGTCGACTTGTTCGCCCTTAAGAAGATGTCGATGGAGTCAAAGACGTCGCTTCGGTTGAGTCGGTTAAGTCGATGTCAATGAAGTCGAGCTGATCTTGCTCTGCTTTATGTAGTTACAGACTGTTCAACTTATACGAGTAAGACTGTTGTCGTTGTAGCGAGAGAATATCGTAGTGCCCAGGAAATGAGTTTAGGTGAGTAGGAGTGAAGATTAACTCCAACATAGAGATCATTCTCAGAGAAGCATTCCAAGAGGATTGAGAGTTATGGTGTTGGTTTGAGACTTGGTCTTGCTATACGTTGAGAAAGCGTCTATGGTGTGGGACACATATGCTATTGGCATGGGATTGGGCTTGGAGATGGACAAGGTTTGGGCTCAAAGGGTAACTCTTGGATGGGAAACTAATGGATGGGGTTGAAAACTTTGCTAGCAATCATGATGGAGTTCAGGAGCTAGCATGCTGGACTTTTTTGAAAAGTTGAAAACCCCAAAATTGGTGAAAAGTCAAAATCTTGTATCCAGCAAATCTAGAAAACCAAAACCTTAAGATTGAAAGATGTGAAAAGACTAAAACTGGAAAAAAAAATTGGTGCAATAATTTTTTTTTAATATTTAAAAAAGTCAAAATAGCTGAGAAATTCAAAATTCAAAATTCAAAATCCTAAACTTGAAACGAAAATTTGAAACAGCCTAAATTGGGAAAATCTACATTTCGAAAATTCAAAATCAGTAAAAAATCGTGAAAATTCAAAAAAAAAAAAAAAACAAAATCGCAATCCCCCAAAATTCAAAATTCAAATGAAAAATAGGCGAATTGTGGCATCCTTTGGAAAAGTGACAAATGTTGCATAATGAGGTGAGTTAAAGTAATTGTGATAATCTTTCTTGGTAGATTGATGAAGAACATATTCAAATTTTTTTTTCTCTACTAGCAAATATCGGTTTCAAACACAAGTAGACTAATAAAACAAATTCAATGAAGCAAATGCATTCGAAATCGATATTGGATTTTTTTTTTTTTTGCTGATATTGGTTCCAGGCATAGGTGGGGTAGTTTAGGACATTGAATGCTTGGGGGGGGGAGAGAGAGAGAGAGAGAGAGAGAGAGAGAGAGAGAGAGAGAGAGAGAGAGAGAGAGAGAGAGAGAGAGAGAGAGAGAGAGAGAGAGAGAGAGAGAGAGAGAGAGAGAGAGAGAGAGAGAGAGAGAGAGAGAGAGAGAGAGAGAGAGAGAGAATGTAGGCTACTATAGACAAAAGATGATTCTTGAATTTTCATTGGGCCACGTGTGTCCTAAAACATCAATGATAGGCGGTTGAATGGCGACAGACAATTTTTCGGAACGCTCTAGAAAAGAGGCTGGAATTTCGAAGAGATAGAAAGATATGGAACTTTCATACACACAAACGCGCGCACACACACACACAAAATATATGTATATGTATATATATATATATATATATATATATATATATATATATATATATATATACACACACACACACACACACACACACACACACATATAATATATGTATATATATATATACATACATATATTATATGTATATATATATATACACACATATAATATATGTATATATATATACATACATATAGTGTAATAGGGAGGAAATAGGTAGTTGTCTACATATCAATTAAGTTATGTATTTTACTTTTCTACTTTTCAATATATATAACTGAAAAAACAAAATGTTTCTAACTACAAACCCTTGCTAGCTTTCAGCCCTTTGCCTGACACGAAACACGAAGACGAACGGTTCGTAAACACGAAAGTCAAAGGAAATGAAGACAAATGGTTCGCGAACACGAAAGATTCACGAACGAGAATCTTTTGCGGTTTGGCACGAGAACCTTTTGCGGTCCAGTACGAGAGAAGGCAGACGACCAAAACGAAACCAACGATGGAAACGGAACCAAGGAAGGAAACGAAACCAACGGCGGAAACGAAACCAACGTTGTGAAACCTTCTCCTGCCCCTCACACTCCAAAGAGTACCAGCCAAAATCATGCAAGTACCAGAAGTACAAATATTTGACCTGATGGCATGGGTCGTGGCTAATCTGCCACTGTTGTAATTTTCTGATTAGTTGTAGATGTTTAGTCACTCTAATCTTAAAAGCTACATAGAACGACCATATATTTGTCGGATATACTTCACATATAGATGACAGAGCACACATACAGTGTAACGAAGTAGTCTGATGCTAGTAAGCAATCAAGACAAAATTACAGAATACATGTCCGCCTGCGTGCGAAGACAATTCTGTCTAGGATCTGTGGATCCAACTGTCCGCTAGTGAAGCGAGACGATTACTCGTGAGAGAATTGTGCTTTTCCCACTCCAATGAACTGCGTGGATTTGCATGCAGTGCTTGAAGAATCAGAGAAAGATCAATATAGATGATTTTCTTGTCGTGTCTAATCTCGAATCCAAATGTGTCTGCTGATTTTTCGTATGTCTAAGTTTTCTTGTCCATTTTAATTCCGCACCTTGGTTGAAACTATGTTGAATGTTGCATTAATCTTATAAACGTAGATCAACAGTGCCTAACTACATTATGGAGGACTGTAGGAGTGATTCAGCCGGCAGTGTCCAACGATCGTATCTGAACTCCATCCGAATCGCAAGAGAATTGCGGTTGAGTCGCGGTTGCGACCGTTTTGATTCTCATCAATAATATATATTAATATGATATAGAGAATGATGGTATAAAAACAAATAGTTACAAAAAATTCAGGGAAACAAATACGAGGTAGTGTTAGAGAAAAAAATGCCATTCAACAAGTACATAGGTTTGGAAAATACCGGAATAGAATTTGGGAACATAAACTTTTTGAAAAGTGAAATGCAAACTGCAGTTGCAATTTTCAATTTTCAAAGTTCAGCATAATCTCCAAGCTATATACTTTGGAAGGAAATTGTCACTTCCATAACCACTAACTTTTCTAACAATAACGTACATAATTTCAAAAAAATTTCGCTCCCAAATTTTATTTGCATGAGCTTTAAAAAATGTCTAATTACTTTTGGAAAATAGAAAGAATAGATGTTACCAAAAAAGCTGAAAGAATTGGTAGTGAATGTCCATTTGAAATTATCAAATGTAGTAGGAACACATTATAAGAGTGAACACTCACCTTGCAGATGTAACTTCTAGAATATTCTTATGTTTAATAGCATATAAAAATATTTTCAACTGGACATTTGATATTGTGCAATTGTTATCTTTTTTGAGATAACGAGGATTATTTTTTTGTGGTTGTGAGTTTTTCCCTTTCAAGTCATGAATTGAATTCATATTGTAATCTTTTTTGTTATAGAAGAATGTGATAATATAGAATTATAACATCGAGTACCCAATTTGAATGACATAATGAAATAACCATAAAAAAATTAGATAGATTTTAGCTGCAACTGAATGTATAGAAAAATGAGTATACGAGTTTTCCTCAGTACTAAAAATTTGTGGTTTTTCTATTTAGGTATACAAATCCATTTGAAAGGAATATGATTGATTTTGAAAGTTCGTTGTGCAAAAGTAATGAACTATAAAGAGTGGTTATTTAGCTTATACAAAATATGTTGAGATTTCATATATAGATTACTCATGGGATGAGTTGGTGAAAAAAACTTTTGGTTAAACTACTTTATCATAGTTGATTCAGGCTAAAATTGCATGGCTAGTTTGAGGATAACTCAGACGAGGTTTTTTAAGCACTCATTTTTAATACACAAATATACACTCTAGAGCATAGTGTACATCAAGTAGTAAGATGAGTTGAGCTTTGACTATAACATTCAAGGTTGAGGTATTTTTATTTGGTAGATTATTTTTACGTACTAGACTAGTCTGATAATATCTAGTATCTAATGTATACAACGTACATGTCAAAAGAGGAAGCACGGTACGTAAGTGTGAGATTGAAGATCAATGTTGAGGAATAGTTCCTCAAACCCAATAATCCAACCATCTTAGTTGCGTTGACAGAATCATATACAATATTATCAGTATCATCATTAATAGGCAAGAGTGCAGCCTCGCCTTTGAATACGTTGTCATTGTCACGCGACTCACTCTTGGGTCCCCATGACTCACTATAGTCTATACTCTCCTACTACTATTTCTTGCTCACTCACCTGACTCACCTCTCTGCTTGCTTGCTTTCTTTCTTTCCCTGCTCTTCTACATATTAGCGTGCGGAAGAAGTCAGCTCATGTAAACTTCTCCGCAACAGTACAATTGAAGCGGCTGTGTGTTTGTGTGTGTACTTATACGTCTTCTGGCGCATTCTAGGATTAAGTAAGAGCATAAATTTGCAACCAGCTGCAAAAAATTGGAAGCCATTGCGCCAGATCGAACCATGCTGTTCTCCTTCTTTGCATTAATAGTATTAACATCGTCGTGTTTTCTAGATTTAACAGCGGCGATTCGACTCCATGCGGTTGGACTGTCGAGCCATCTCACGGTTGCGAGCGATGATGCGGGTTAGAGTTTGTCTTTTGCCTGTTCTGCAATGTGCAGGTAGTAATTAATGCTGGGATTCTAAGAATTGATTTGTTGTTGACAAATTTGAATATTGCAGCTATTCTTGTGACAAAGCACATTGCAGCTGCGGCGAAGGATATTGAACGCCAAGTACCTGCACTGGATGGTGAATTCAACGACTTCGCTTCACAAAATGTAATCATTTTGTGATGATTCTGAGGTTTTTTATTCAAATAATCTATGATATAAAGTACTGTCTAGCTGGGATAAGTGAGAAAAAACCTTTACATCAGCTAGTTCGTTTCTAACAACGATCATATATACTGGCAGGGCTCGGCTGATAACCACAAAGGAATGATGCTAGATACGAATCTCGCATCTTCTTTGGAAGCCAACGATTACACTAAAGAGATATTCAGAGGTTTTCACCCTTATCGCCGTCACATTGCGTCCGACTGCCCGACTTGTGTTCCACCCTATTTTCCTGGAACTGGAGGCGGCGGTGGTATAGGAAATCCTTAGGAGCTGCTATCTGCTTTCATAAGCAAATACAGATTTTCTTGCCTTGCATCGCAAGCTCAATGTCTTGGCTTCTGTCCATGTACTTGGTTGGAATTTGGATATTCCCATTTGAAGGAGATAACGAGAGAGAGAGAGAGAGAGAGAGAGAGAGAGAGAGAGAGAGAGAGAGAGAGAGGTCAAAAGCCATTTCGAGTTGGATCATTGTTGTTGTTGCAAGTATAAACGTCTTGCTGTTCCTGCTGGTTGCTTAGAAGAGTAAAGAGAAATGACTGGTGATTGAAAGTTGAAAGATGTCATCCTGCAAGGGTCTTCTCCACCGTTCGATGAGGATGGGTGGTGATTTGGTGAGTAGGGCCCTTGCTTGCATACACACTTATTACTTGATGATGATGGTGTGTCATGGATGATGATGGTCATAGTGAGGGGCCCAAGGGGGCAACTAATTCATATATTGTCAATATATGTATAGTGAGTGTTGTTGACTCTGTGGGTGGAATCCGATATGATGCCAAGCTCCAATCTCTGTAATAGAGTGCCAAGTGGTTGACTTCATAAGAGTTATATATTTCATGGATGATTGATACCTTTTAAACTAAAAATGTAGAGGAGATTCATACCTTTGTAACGGGACCATTATTTTTAATTTAAGAAACAATATTTTTGTTTTGCCTTTCATCACCACTTTGCTGAAGTTTTTGACTACTTGAAGGGCATAATAAATGGGCAATTTCAAATGCCAAAAGTAACCAAGGTCCAAGAGTCACAAGTTTTGCAAATTGAGAGGTTGACATTGTAGGTCAACTAATTTCTCATGGTAGTTGTCTAACTCACTTTGTCATTCATGTGAGGGTTTAGATATTTGATTTTCTTCATTGTTGTTATTATAAGATTCTTACAACAATTTTAAAATAATATTTTTTTGTTGCTACAACAATGCAAATATTAGTGTGTAGTTTTCTCTTTTCTCTCTCTCTTCTATGTCCTCATTTTGTGCAATAGATTGGAGTTGAACTCTTAGCCTAAAAGAGAGGAAACAAAGTC
The DNA here is from genome assembly GCA_029204225.1 of Diphasiastrum complanatum. Lineage (NCBI taxonomy): Eukaryota > Viridiplantae > Streptophyta > Lycopodiopsida > Lycopodiales > Lycopodiaceae > Diphasiastrum > Diphasiastrum complanatum. The sequence continues at coordinate 67,966,233 of CM055093.1, forward strand.
CTAACCAACTTCCACTTATGGGAAGACTGTATTTCATCATTAAAGAGCTATCATGTTGTTATCTACAAGTTTCACAAGGCCGCATAGCTTGGATGGAGTTAACTTCGGGTGTCCTAATCCATCGAAACCATGATTCGGGCTCAAGTCACCAATGCCTCGACTATGTTGTGAGACCTTTTCTAGTTTTCAATTTTCGAACTTATGTCACTAATGCAAGGAAAGTTTCACTTTCAAGTTGAATTTCAAAATTCAAAATTTTAAATGTTTATGAGAATATAAAACTTTAATTTAAGAAACACATGGCTTTCATAGCTATACTTTTTTTTAATGGAGATATAGTAAAATAACTACTTTTGACCAAGATAAGCCCTTGATTGTTATGCTCTCTAACTCCAAAAATGTTCCACGTTATCTCAGATAACTTATATGTATGTAATATTCCAAAACACCATTATAATGTGTCACACTTATTGTAATGTCCTAGCATACATTTATTCCAAAACATCATTATAATGTGTCACACTTATTGTAATGTCCTAGCATACATTTATTACATTCTAGTTCTTCCGTCATTAGGTTCATTCACAGCTTCTTGGGCAATAAAAAATTGTGCAAAGTATTAGCGACTATGTGGGATTAGGCAAACAATTCAAATGGATCAAAATCTCTCTCCATGGCCACACTATCCTGGATAGCTAATTTTTTTTAGAAAATTGAACTAGAAAAACATACCAAAGTGGCTACTAATTGGTGATTGTTTTTTCCCTTAATATGCTTTTCGCTCAACCAACCCCCTTCTAGATTGTTGTTTAGGTCTCCTTTTGACTCTCACCCCCAATTTCTTGATTGCTTGTAAAAAAATCCTTAATCTTCAATGTTGTATAACATTGTATTTATCCATATCTAGTTGGATTTGATGATTGAATGCCTACTTCATTCTTTTTGTAAAATTCTTCATAGTCATCTCTAGATTTGTTTCTTAAGAATGCTTTATTTTTTTCTACAAGAAACTAGAAAGTGTTGTCATCTATAATAAATTATTTAATGGTGAAATTCAGATTTTGTATGTGGGATTTAAAAAAAGTGTGTATCGCAAGACCGCGATATTCTTTTGTGAATATTCAATAGAACATCTTATCCTGCTATTATGATAAATCACATGGAAGGAGTTCCACCAAGTGTTTGTGGAATTAGGGATCTCAACATAGAGTGGCATTTGGCTAGAAACTTAAAAAAGCTAAAATGTATGTTCGATGTTTCCCACGAAGCTATCTTCAAGCACCCTTATTTGTACTACATGAAGATGACAATGACATGACGAGGAGTACGAGGATATCAAAAGAGGAAGAAAATGCAAATTGGCATCCAATTATGTCGATTTATATTCCAAGATGTTCATATTTTTGCAATCCATGCAAAGGCGATGCACATAATAGAAAAAGTAATACATATTCACATATTCTTTGTATGGAATAACAAACCTATGTATCTTCAAAACAAGCATTTTTATATTGAGGTGCGCATAATTGAGAAAGTAATATACATTCACATATTCTTTGCATGGAATAACAAATCTAATTATCTTCAAGTGAAGCATTTTTATATCGTAAGATGTTTAATCTAAGATACATTTACACAATGGCCATATTAGAATCAAGAAAGGCTAAGCTTTAAAAAAATATGTTAAAATATCTCATGTAAATTGAGCATTGGAAGATCGAAGGCTCATAGATTTTTTGGAAATTAAAAAAATTTAGTTACTCAATTTCGAAAAATAAAATAGTTGCAAATCGATATTTTGACGAAATATGTTCTACTTGGTCTCTCAAAGGTGGAAGTTTGGAAAAAGCTTGGCAGCATAGTGAACATCTATGAAAGAATTTTTATTTAAGATATTGATGTGCAAGTGAAAATTGACTATTGAGTTCGTCGATGCAATTTAAAGTTCACGGAAAACATATCACCTCACACACTAAATAGCAAAATTTAGCTGTTGTATTTTCTAATTCAAAATATTGTCATTCATATTATGCACAAAATTCTAATTTGTACATTGTATGTAATGCAACACATATTACACACATAATATTCATTGATGAATTCCAATGACTCACAAATTATGCCTCTTATAAGCAATATAAGTAAAAACAATCTGTTTTCACACTGCTCAGTCTCATAAAAACCTGCATAAAAAATGTGAAGTCAATAAAACCAAATTGCAATCACAGTGAGATGGAGACTAAGATGCAAGAGAAAGAGAGAGTGAGAAAAAGAGATGGAGAGAGAGATAACCTTACATCCAATAATCAGAAAACCTCCACCTTCCCTTTTTTTCTTGAGCTCACCACTTTTGATTTTGCAAGGAGTAAGTAAAGAGGAAGAGCAAGAGGAGCAAGATGAAGAAGCAAAGTGCGAATATTAGCCAATAGGATTTTGGGGCAAGGGCCTTCTCCTTCAAGTTTATAAAAAGGCATCATTTGTACATTATTTCCATGCTTAATAGAGAGGAGGAGCTCAAGCATCCTTAAGTGCTAATCACTCCTTGCTTATGCTTTTGTGATGATTTGTGTGTTATTTCCCATTTGCTATATTCTTAGTTTATGCTAGTTAATGTTTTTCCATAAGCAATGATATTGAGCATTTGAGCTAACCTCCATCTCAAATATCTCTCCCTATTTCTCTCTTTCTCTCCTTCTCTCTTTTCTACTCTCTCTTCCCTTCACAAAATCAATGTGAATGTTAGTTTAGTGGAGTAGAGTTAGGGGTGAGTAGTGTTAGTGGTGATAGAGCGAGAGAAAAAGTAGAAAACTATCTAAGAGTAGCATCTTTACATAGTTAGGCACCTATTCAGCGTTCTAACCCTTGTTGACAGGAGGGAGGGCTACTACGACATGATATCTTCAACTCTACAGTGGCACCAATGCCGAGGATAGGTCCTCACTAACTAGTATAGCTGTATTTTAGCTATTTCTTGCTTTTTAGAGTAGTTTTAGGTGTATTTTTGGTTAGGAAGAGCTGGTTTTCTGTATTTTCTTGTGTTTGGACTATTCCCAGCTAGCGGAGGAGGTGTGAGAGGGTAGACAAGGCCCTAAATAGCCTCTAAGGGATTGACATCCAAACCAAAACCTGAAAAAATCCAAAAAACACACCAATCTACATTTTGGAGGGAAAAAGAGCCAAATTTCCCATCAAATTTTTTTTTCTCCAAAACCAGTGAGAGTCAACCCTTGCACGACTGGCAACAGCTCCAGGGTACTGTCCCAGACCTGCATAGAAGCCTGCGAGAATTAGTTTGAAGTAGATTGCAAAAATCAGAGAAAAAACCATAAAAATTCAAAAAACCCTTGTAAAAAATAAAAAAATTTCAAATTTCCATAAGAGCTCTCGAGAGCTCTCTGAAGTTCCATCTCGGTGCGACAAGGACATAGAGAAGCTTGCGAGAGTTAGTTCTCAGTGCAAGTGCCAGTGCGAAGGTTCCTAGTGAGAAAAAGGAGGGAAAATCCATTAGAACCCTCGTAGGCACAAAAATTCCAGTGGTCAAGAACCCTCGCAGAGAATTTTGAAGTTCCATCTCAGTGAGACCAGGACACAGAAGAGTCTGCAAGAGTTAGTTTGATTCCAGTGAGCAGAAAATTGGATTTAAGTGCTTAAAGTGACTAAAATTTGAAGATCCTTACAAAAGTAACTCTTGCAGACCACTCCAATCGATCCAGAATATCATTTTTCATCAGTGGTGAAGCCTACGAGAGTTAGTTTTGATTGTTGGTGAAGATCAAGCCAAAATAGTGGTTTTGAACCTCGTAAACAATGAAATTTTCACTTTATGCGAGAGTTAACCCTCGTAGAGAATTTCAGAGTCAGATCAAATTTAGTTCCTGTGATCCTCACAAGAGTTACTTCCCAATGATCTTAGAGATATCAAGGTTTTTTGACTGCAAAACAACTAAAGAACCCTCGCACAACCAACCCTCACACTAAAAAACCCTCGTAGACATGATCTGTAAGATCCAGATTGCATCCCATTGTACCAGCAAGATCCAACTACCTTGGACTCTACCATCGAATGAATCTGAGATCTAGACAATCAGTAGCAAGTAGGATAGCAAATCAGACACCACACTTTTTCAGAATAGCAACTGCGCAACAAGAGGCAGAATCAGAACCAGTGCCAATGGATCCAATGGGTCAACCCATACCTATCGCTCCCTTGCAAGCTGTCTGGAGGGCACCTCGGATGGAAATACCAAAATACAACGGATCATCAGATCCCATCCGCTTCCTCCAGATCTACGAGCAAGCATGTGAAATCTACGACGATCGGACACCTGCAGAGAAGTTGATGTTGTTCCCCATGTCACTAGTAGTTGTGGCTCAAGTTTGGTTTCTCAACTTGTCAGAGGAAGAAAAATCCACCTGGGAAGCTGCTAAGGCGGCTCTCATCACGTGCTTTAAACCAAGGAAGCTCCTAAAAGACCCACTTCTCCTGTTCAGCAAAGTCAAGATGAGAAAAAGAGAAAGGGTCAGGGACTATATTGAGCGGTTCAAACATCTACGATCCAAATGCAGTGCAGCCCTAACTCCCGATCATGTGGTGATCATGTGGTTCCTTGCGGGGTTACCACGTAGCATCAAAAGATAACTAAAACGACGGGAGTAGTACGCTACTCTGTAAGAAGCCATGGAAGACACCATCAGGGAAGAGGATGAGGGATCAGATGATGAATATCCCACTACCCACACTCCAACTCCCTCGATAGCGTCATCATCATCAAACGTCTCCAATCTGTCCACAGAACTATTGTCCCTTATAAGGACATTCAATAATTCTGTGTCTTTCGTCACATCCGTAGCATAATTTTCTCCCACTTTGATGCTGAGTTTGAGTTGCATAGGCCGCATAATACTCATTTATGGCTGGATCCATATATGGTTCATCCGGCCCATACCATTGCTGCTGCTCAGGTTGAGGTTCTACTGGCATCTCTGGTTCTGTTGCTGCTAAATTCACATGAGCTGCTTGCTGATTAGCTGGCCCTAGTGGTGCAGGTAAGGCCATGCATTGCTAATTGTTTGGCGTGCCATACCTCGGTGCTACATTTGGTGCCCCTTGATGATATTGATAAGAAGTCTGATAAGGACTCCTCTTCTGTTGGACAATCCGGGGGTTGAATGGGTGGACAAAAGACTGTCTCGTGCGATGTTGCATTGCATAGATGGCAAAATATGTATGTCAGTCTCAAATTTTGCTTTAGGACTGGACACTCATTCGCTGTATGGTTCTGATGCAGACTGGGCACCATACATTCTCTCGGCGGGGATACTGGGACTGGTTTTGATCAAGTGGATTTGACGTGGTTGCTATAGCTCCTTGTAAGGCTTTCAGTTTCTGATCGAATTGAGTCGTGAGTTGCTCCATCTGTTGTTTGTGTAATTTGGTCATCTGTTCCATCCTTCTGTCGGGAATGCGTTTATGGACATTGCTACAAGAATTGTCCATTAAGACCTGGGACCAGCGTGCCATTGAATTTCGTTGTGATACAACCAGTAACAGTTCCAACAGGAATGCCACCGGAAAAGCAACATTTCCATGCCCCTGTGCTAGTCGTCACGCGAGCACAGAAGAGGAAGGAAGTGGCTCCCTCACCACCACCGTCAGTCTCTGATGACCAACCCTCGACTTTAGTGCCATATCCGAATGTGAGAAAAGTAAGGAGGCAGTATGAGAAGATACAACATTGGGTATAGAGAGTGCAAACAGAGGAGAAGGCACAGGAAAAATCCACAACTACAGAACCCCCTACTAACAAAGAACCAGTACCACGGACGGACTCATCACTGCGCACTGATCAGAACGATCGGTTGCATCATCATGAACCACCTTTCCACATGGTGGAGCTTGAGGAATCGCATAGGGAAGTGCTCACTAGTTTGCTAGCAAGCCGTGTCAGCCTATCCTTGGGAGATTTGTTGCGGATTGCACCACAAGCTAAGGGCCTTTTGGTTGAATGGGCCAAAATAGAAGCGAAACTGGTAGCTCCAGAGCCCATATATTGTGTGGGCTATGATGAGACAAGTACGAGGCAACAGTGGTAGATGGAGGATCAAGTGTCAATTTGAACTCCACTACTTTGTATCAAAAGTGGGGTTTACAGAGATTAAAGCCAGCAAAATTCGCCATCAAGCTAGCGGATCAATCCTGTGTAAAACCAAAGGGTGTGGTTGTCGATATCCTTGTAAAAATAGTAGGCATGCAGTTTGTAATCACTTTGTAGTAATGGACATACCAGATTCCCCATCTGCATACCGTGTTTTACTGGGCAGCCATGGTTGAGGATTGCGCAAGTAGTTCACAACTGAGGTATGGGGAAACTCACATTTGAGAACAATGAACATGTTGTAAAGGTCGATCCAACTACATGGGCGATGAAACCTAGTGCACCCAAGGCTGATGACAGATCATCCACGACAGATCATACGATCGATCGCCCAAGGCAAGCCAAGGATGGTCGCTACGATTCAGAGACAGATGTCGTGATATGGACGGATGCATTAGCAATGATTGATTGCCAAGCATGTCAATATGAATCGGATCCTGAACCCAACACATCTTCACCCAAGTGTTACACCATGGACACACCAATTACATTTGGGGTGAATATGGTCAACGTAGCACGACTGTCAGCAAAATCTATTGAGAGCCAGTGGAGATGATTTAGTCCCTTGGCAACATGCTTTGACTTACAACAAGGAGATTGAGCTGACAGATGTGCAGGTCCTACAGCACATGGAACCAAATCACTATGGAATCAAGAGAGTACCAGCTCAACCGCCACAAAAATCTGCCATGGCAAAAGTTTCAAAGATAGATCCACCAAAGGCACCTACAAACAAGAAGAGCCAGTTGAAACAATGTTACAACCAAGTGACCCGATGGAGTGATCTACCTGAAGAAGCTATAGCCACAGTGGATGTGGATATTCGCAACCACGAGGCAAATATCACACCAGTTCTGAAGAAAGACAACAAGGATGAATCCAACTATGTGACAAGAAAAGACAAGAAGAAGGTGTTGGATTCCTTGAAGTCAATCAGGATGACGCACGATTGCAAGTTACAAAAGAAAGATCTTCGATCCGAAGATCTAGTCCTTATGTATAAGACCAAGGTGATCAAAGGAAAATTAAAGTTCACAGGCGAAGGACCTTATCGGATCAAAGAGATTCTTAATCATGGAGCCATGAACTTGGAGAAGCTAGATGGGATGCCTTTCGACACACCCATCAATGGCAGCCAACTACATAAGTATTGGCCATCTCAGTGAGACAAATCCAGGTTGGTGATGACATGTTACGAAAAGTTCATCTACAAGGCCATCATAGCTAGATCTAGAAAAATCAAGACAGATCAAGCTAGATCCACCAAGATTCAGCCAGATCTGGCAAAATCAGAGAAGATCCAACAGGACCCACGAGCTCAGTGGGCAACAAGAGATCCAAAAGCTGCAGCAAAAGGAAGATGGCCTAAATAAGCATATTCAAAGCCTCAGAAGTCAACGCATGTGAGTACACAATTTTTGGTCATCATTTTTTTGTGATACATAAATTTCTTCATTCACTTGTGCATATGGCAACCAATGTTGATAGTAAATGGAATTCGATGTGTTGATAGGTAACAAATTCCAAAAATGAGATCCAGTTACATTCGGTTTTATACCATGGTTTGTATCGAGGGGCCTTTTTTTTTTTTTCATTAGTCTCGGTATAACCCTCAGTTAGCAGAGTGTCCTGGAATGCCTCTTGCCACCTTGACCCTCTTTATAACTCTCTCTATATGCCTCTCTATAGCTCTCTCTATTCCGCTCCCCTCACGATTCATTTTAAAAATTATCTTTGAAAAAAATGCTCAAAAAAAGCCTTGGAAATTGCCCATCTTCTTGTAGTGTAACTGAGCACATAGAGTACTTCAAATCCCTCTTCCACCCTTTCTTGCATGTGTTCAGTACAGTCCAGATGTTTTTTATGACTAGCTTCGTCGATGGGGCTTCAGACAACAATCTTCATCTTTCCATAGGGATAGTGGTCTTGGCCACTACTGGAGGCACTTTCAGAAGAATGAAATTTGTGTTGCTCATTCCAAACTCAGTCCAGTTGGAGAGACTCTGATAATGGCTGTGAAGGACATAAATTTGCTAAAGCAAATAAAATAATTTTTGTGAAGACATCATATATTTTAAACATATTAGGATTTGTAGATGGGAATGTTCCATTAAGGAGTTCCCATTATTCATTGTATGCAACGTATATAGAATTGAGTGGTAACAAGGACAATGCCCATCTTTTAGATGCTTATGCAAGTAAAGAGTTACTACATGATAGCACTACAATTGGACAAGATGAAATATTAGATCCCATTGAATGGAACTTTTGTATATTGAATATTATGAATACAATTTACATTTGTAGCTTCTTTGTAGCTCAATCAACTTGCATTGGTACACTCTAAATTTCTAGCTTCTTTGTTGCTCAATAAATTTGCAAGCTTTTCCGAATTTGTCATAATTTGAGGATTTGGTGCTCTGTCGAATCTGAATTCTTCTGTAGAACCATTGGAACAGTTGAATTATATAGCTTTTTTTGCATGCCTACTATGTTTAAACAATTACTTTATTGCAAGATTTCTTATCAATTTATTCAAAAAATTTAAAAATCACAATTCTTGAAACAGTACATACAAATTCTACAACAATTTGTTATTTTGAATCAAATGTAAACAAATCCTACTACACAGTGAGAAATTTGTATTTTGGATACAACATTCCAATCAATTTTTGCAATGAAATGACTCGTGCACAATCTGATGCAATTGCTACTGATCTTGATAGAAAAATAAACTTTGGTCACATGGATAAATCTAGAAACAAATTGACAAATGGACCAATCACATTTTCCCTTAAAAAATGTTGGCAAATGCATCTCTATATGCTCCTTTTAAAAATAATTTTATTATATCTACAATTTGTACTACTTATGACAAAAAGATTGCAAAATATTTAGAATCATTCTATGTAGATCTATTGCTTATAACATTTAAAAAACCAACCCAAGCAATTCCAAAAAATATTGGTACTTGAAAAGACATCAATACATATAAATATAATAAAGTTGATTGTCAACTATAAACAGTTATAATATGTTTTGATTTATCATTTATCATAAAATGATTCCCAATTATTATAGTCACCAAGACATGAAACATTGTAATGATGTTACATATTCCTTGCCAGTTATATCATTCTACAATTATATGAAGTTCCAAGAATAAAATACATGTTCAGTGCATTATAGAACATTACAACGTTGAAGTCTTCAATTAACATTATAAAATATACACACAAAATGACAATAATCATTTAAAAGATATACAACATCAGTCTCATATTTTTTTAAATGATATTTATATATAAACATGAATCTAATAGGTACAAATTTCTAAGATAGATTTTGAATTTTGGTCTTCTACTTGAAAGTATTGGAGTCACTAACATATGAAACATTACAATGATGTCACATACACCTTGCCATTTATATCATACATTTCCTTGTGATCTAATAAGAATGATTGTATTATAATTTTTTCAATTTGTATTGGATGAAGTTCCAAGACAATTTGAAAACATACTAGGTAGATTCTAAAATATTGAAGCTTAACTTAGATGTAAATGTCTATGAAGCCGACCTTCATTTCTAGTTAAGAATTGTTTTAAATGGCCTTCGTTATAGATGCACAGTCAAGTCTAGATTTTGATGAAATCAATAGACCAAATTTGAACTCATAAATGCTCAGTTATGACCAAATAAGTGAACACAGTTCCGATGCACACCCTTGTGAGCATGCATGCAAATATTTGCCAAAAGCAACTGTAGTGTTAAGGATAAAGCTATGGGCAGGGGTTTACTCTTTGAGGACCCTCTGATTGTGGGCAGGGGACCTTACCTAGTGTTAGCAATGAGAGGGCTTTTGTTATGTTTTTTTTACTTGGACTTTTATGGGTGTATTACCTTGTTTGAGTCATTACAAGCATAATGACCTAGCCGGACTCGTTCTAATGAAGTCATTTTTCTTTTATACATATGCAAAGATTATCTGAATGATATGCTCAAAATTATATCTCACTCCATGGTGAATTTGAGCAAAGCACTAATATTTTTGATTATTTTTATAGCAATCTCTTGTGTTTATCATTCTTCAACATCTATACTATTCTTTTGGTTTGAGTCAAAGATTGTGATAATTTCAAAGATCAACCCATTATAAACCAACAACATTAAGAAAGGTGATACATAACATTCAAATCAATGAAAAAAACAAAACAAGGTGAGGCCTTTATTGAAATTCTCTCGATGCTGCTTCCCATATACACAAGATTCGCACATCGATTTCAAGTGATCTTCTATGGTAGGCAATTATGTTACCATCTCCAATTTTCTCATCAAACTGAGGCTTCCCAAGTTCAAGTGATCAAGCCTCTTATGCCACAACTCAGTTTGCGAAGGAATGGACGATACAAGTCCATGTTGCCCCTTGATTGTAGCATTCAACTTGTACAATTTTGTATTGGGCTCCATCCGCAATAACTTTGAATTTTTGGTTCGCATCCTTCACAAAGCAACGATCATGGGCAAATTCTACTTTCAACTTTTGATCAATAATGACTCCAACAGGAAGTAGATTTTTTTTCAAACCTGGTATGTAAAGTACCTTCCTGATTATCCTACTTTTGCCATCAGGTAGTTGGATTGAAACGGTGCCTATCCCCTTGATCATGCACACCTCACCATTTGCTTGTGAGACAGATGTTCCATTATCCAACATCTTCAAACTACTGAACCAATTCTTGTTGTCTGTCATGTGTCTTGTGGCTCCTGAGTCAATATACCATGCTTGATCATCTTGATTAGAAGACAATGCAGATATGAAGATGCTAGAGTCTTCAATCTCACTCGACAAGGTTACCTGCTTGTTTTGGTTTTCCCTTGCCTTGTTCCGCCAGGAATTTGCGACATTCACTCTTCCAATGGCCCTTTTTATCACAATGGAAGCACTTGCCTTTCTTCTTAGTTTTATTGGAAGATCCCTCATCCTCCTGAGATTTGGCAAATTGCTGCTTAGACTTCTTCTTGCCCTTGCCCTTGCCTTGTTTTTGGCGTGTCGCAAGTGCCTGATCGTCAGCATTTTGATGTCTAGCTTTCACCATTTCTCGCCGTTGCTCTTCCTGCATCAAGATTCATGTGAGCTCGTCAAAGATTGGCAATCTTTCTCTTGATGCTATTCCGCTCACAAACATCTGATAGGATTCTGCAATGCCGCACAATGCATTGTGACTTTATTCGCATCTTGAGGTACTTGTTGTAAAAATAAGTTTTGTCAAGATTTGTGTTGATAGCTTTGTGAAGCAGCTACAACTATACAATTGGTGTACCAAAAGCATTGTTTGTGCTACAAAATTCTTGAACCATAGAGTAATTTAAGCTCAATAATATTTTGTGGTCAGATGGGTCCTTCTATTAATAATTAAATTAGTAACTTCATTCATCTTTGTAGGGAGCTTTGCTTCCCATTCACAATAAATTGTCCATAACAGTGGATAATTTTGATCCACATTCTATGCAATTGACTTGTAATAAAAATCAAAATTTGAAAGATTTCCAAAGTTTCATGGTCATAACATAGCACCAAATGCACTTGTGGGAAAATGATCTTCATTAGCCTATTGCAATTACTTTTCTTTCTCAAGAATGTAATTAATGGCAAACATCCTTGTATTACTCACAACAACAAGAAGTTCAAGGCCATGGTTGAGACCCAAACATCTAATAAGGTGAAAGCACTCCGAACTGATGGTGGCGGTGAATACATCTCCAATGAGATGACTATCTAGCTGAACATGGCCTTCGAAGATAATCTGCAATCTCCTACATGCCTTAGCAGAACAGAATTGCAGAAAGGAAGAATCGAATGCTTCTTAATTTAGCCAGATCTATGCTGCATCAATCACACTTACCTGCAAAATTCTGGGCAGAAGCTACTGCCGCAGCCTGTTACGTTCAGAACAGATCCAGCACCAAAGCCATCCATAGCAGAATTCCACGCATGGACACAAGCCTAGTGTCAGCCATTTAAAAATCTTTGGTTGTATATGTTTTGTTCATGTTCCTAAAAAGCTTAGGAAGAAACTGGACGAGAGGTTAAATAAATGTACTTTCATTGGCTATCTGATGTACATAAGGCTTATGAAGTTTATGATCCATCCCCCAATTTTTGTATTTGTTTCTAGGGATGTAATCTTCAAGGAAGATACGTTCTATGACTTTAAGCAACCATCGATCCATGATGCTATGTAATTTCATCCTATTCTACACAACATAGGATCTTCCACTCGTGATGTTTTTTTTACAGAATCTGCAACTACAACTATAGAAGTTGAGCAGTCGACAACACTTGTCACTAGACCTGACCAATCTAGCTCGAGCAGATCTGGACAACTTCAAGAAGAAACACCATCACAATCTGGTCAACAAGTTGTTCGAAGATCCTCAAGAACTTGAACAATTCATGAGAGGTATACACCTCAATTATTCTAGACTTCATCTGAAGATCTAGAGACCCTAGACGAAGCAATCAACTCTAAGGATTCTGTGAAGTAGCAAGAAGCTATAGAAAGCGAGTACAACTCACTTTTGATGAACCAGACTTGGACACTGGTCGACCTCCCCACTCACAAGAGAGTTATTGACACCAAGTGGATCTTCAAGAAGAAGATCAACTCTGATGGTTCCATTGCAAAATGGAAAGAACGACTAGTGGAAAAAGGATTCACTCAAGTCCAAGGAGTGGATTATCAAAAAAATTTCAGTGTTGTTGTCAAAATGCAGTCAATCAGAACTCTGATTGCGTTAGTAGCGACGGAAGGCCTCGAAATGCATCAAATGGATGTCAAGACAGCCTTCTCAATGGCTACACCTTCCAACCAGAAGGATTTGAAGTCAAAGGCCAAGAGCACAAAGTGTGCAAGCTATAGAAAGCAATCGATGGCTTGAAACAATCAACAAGAGCTTGGTTCGAAAGGATCAACGCTTTTGCGAACAATTCCGCTGACTGTTGATTCCAAATACATAGGTGTCAATTCTGTTCACATAGCTTTGTATGTAGATGCTACATTTATTTTGTGTAACGACACTTTCTTACTGCACACTACTAAGAGTGATCTGTGAAAAAAATTTGACATGACTGATCTAGGCACTGTTCATTCATTATTAGGAATACACATCACTAGAGATAGATTGCATAAGAAAATATATCTAAGTTAGCAGAAATATCTAGAAACCATTCTAGAAAAATTTCATATGTCTGATTGCAAACCGATTGATACTCCAATGGATCCAGCTATGACATTGACTAAACCTTCTTGTGTGGATATCGAAAGTGAAGTACTTGACTTAGCCAAGCACCCTTATCATTCACTTATAGGATCTTTGATGTATATGTGAAAATTGTCAACATTTCCTAGCTAGTTTGAGGCCTAAATTGGCTAAAATTGTAAATAGTTTTGGTTCTGGAGTTTCACACGTGTGAACCAGGCCACAATGTTTTTATTTACTGTATTTTTTCAGTATGATGAAGTGTCAAACTTCATACCCTTCAAAATGAGACCATTTTGATGTATTTTGGTCATATAAGCCATTTTTAGCTATTTTTCCTATATAGGGAATATCTAGGGTCAAGTACCTTCTAGAGAGAGGAGAGAGAGTCATCTTCCTCATCCATAAATAGTAGGGAAGTCGTGGAGAACAGGTTGGAGAAACCTTTTGTATGCTTCATTGAGATCAATAGATCATTGTCATTGTTTCTTCCTCCATTGAGAGCATTGTTGTGTGTATTGTCTTCAAGCTATTGTGTATGATCTTAGGTGCTTTCCAAAAGTGGTAGGCTGATGTATTATGGACTGTATAATGCTATTTTGGGCCGCACTTGATGTTTATGGAAGTTTCCATTTGTGATAAATGCTTTTTGATCAAGTTCTTTGCATTCTAGGTAGCATAGAATGTGTTGCCAATTCCTAGCTTATGTAGTTTGGAGTGCAAGCATTCAAGCCAATGATCTTGGAGTTTAGATCCACTTAGGATCTGTATTTTTCACAGTATATACACTGTCAGCACACTAAGTCAATAGATGTCTAATCCTAGGATCTTACATTGGAAAGCATTAAAGAGAGTGATGAGATATATTCAAGGAAGTTTAGATCACATTTTATGCCATGATGAAAATGCTATCGATCCATTGGTTCTTCAAGGCTACTCTGACTCAAATTAGAGAGGAAATACCTCAACCAGAAAATCCACTTCTGGGTTTTGCTTCTTTCTGGAAGGGGGACCAATCTCGTGGAACTCGAGAAGGCAAAAATCAGTTGCGCTTTCTCCAATGGAATGAGAGTATATCGCAGCATGCCAAGCTTCAAAAGAAGTTATATGGATCAAACTACTATTCATGATCTGCATCACACTCAATTTAATGCTACCACCATTATGTGTGACAATATCAGTTGTATTTCACTGTCTCTGAATCCCAGATTTCATGGCAAGTCAATTCACATTGAGATCGAATATCATTTTATTAGGGAAAAGATTTTCTCAGGACAAGTGATTCTTCAATATTGTTGCACAACAGAAATGGAAGCAGACATATTCACCAAAGCTCTTCCTAGGATCAAGCACCAAAAGTTTTTTAACTTGCTGAACCTGACGAAGACTGTCAAGGCACCAACCGTGACCTTAAGGGGGACTGTTGAAAATTAAGCTCATAGTTTCCTCCTTGAATTCAGATGGCCAAACTATTTGAAAAACGATTGCATTGGACTTCCGACTGATCTTCATTCATGGATCAAAGCATAAAGGATAACCAGTCCTATTCTTTTCACATTCGAATGTCTAGTGTACAACTGATAAAACCCGAACACTGGTAGATAGAACAGAATGCTCTGATAAAAATGTTGGAATGCCGAACACTGGTAGGATAGAACAGAGTGCTCTGATACCAATATTGGAAAGATCGAAAATTGGAGGAAGAAGAAATAGTGCGGAACAACTTCCGAATCGATGTATAGGACCATTTAAAAACAAATGTGTGGTCAGGCATTAGTCTAAACACATCCGCCATAGAGTGTTGGAGTTACTGTCAATTTGTTAGAATCAGAAGGTTTAACACGAAATAATGGTGTAGAACAATTGGGCTTGTTCTTTGGACGTTAGAGATAGCCGTCGTTTGAACAGATGCTGAGGAGTCAAAGACATCTGTGATCTGTCAGATCGAGTGAACGAGCTAAACAAGCATATAGATTGATGTAATGAAATCACAACACATAAACATCCACATAAAACATAGATGATGAGGAAGTGTTGCTTGTATATTACATTCAATGCTTGTAATGAAGCAAGAGCAACAAATTGATTACAGATCTTTCGCCCTTCTCGCTTGTTTCGAAATGAGAGCTGGAGATGTATTTATACACAACGTTCTTGTTTGTTACAATAAATTGTTGATGTATTACATTCGCCTTGTAGAACTCCTTGAATTTGATGGAGATAAATCCTCCCCTTCCATAAGTGCATAGAGCCTTGATTTTTTCCCCTGTCTGATTTTCAGCTGATGCTTTGAACTGTTTGAAGAACTTGAATGCTTTAGATTTGTTCTTCAGGAAGTAGGTGACAGTTCTTTGAGAAAAATCATCAATAAAGGTTAGAAAGTAAATGGATCCCCCTGTGGAAACAGTCTGCATAGGGCCACAAATGTCACTATGTACAAGATCTAGAAAACCTTTAGAAGAATGAACTGAATTAGAAATGAATGGACTTCTAGCATGTTTGTTGATAGTACAACTTTCACAAAGAGAAGTCGATTTGCTAATAGATGGAAGGTCTTGCACTAACATTTGTTGAATACCTTTGAAATTCAAACGGCCTAGTCTGAAATGTCGTAGCATATCAGTTGATTCAGAAGTTGAAGTATGAAGAGCTTGACTATTTGTAGAGTAGCAGTGACTAAGTTTGTAAAGATAGCCACACCTTCTACCAAAAGCTAAAACTTTCCTAGATTTGTCAAGAATAGTGCAACCTTTTGTATCGAAGTCGACCCTATGACCAGAATCAGTGATTCTGCTTATTGAAAGCAAATTTTTGATGAGATTTGGAACATGAAGAACATTGGACAAAAACTTTACATCACCTTTCTGAAATTTGATCCAGACTGTTCCTTCTCCCTTGATAGTATGAGATGAGTTGTCCCCAAGTTGCACAACTTTAGAATGGGTGAATGACTTTTAGTCTTGGAACCAGTCACAGTGGTGAGTCATGTTTGTGTTGCTCCCAAGTCCAAATACCAGGGTTCGATATCCCGTTGTTCTCCAACTTTGGTCATGAAGGTTGCTTCATCTTCCTTATGTGGTTGGATCAAGTACCTGGTAGTAGCAGCAGCATTTGCTTGTTGTTGGAACTGCTTCTTCTTTTGTTGTTGTATTTCAATGTTCTACAATCCTTGATAAAATGATAGTTTTCTTACCGTATTTACGGAATAGCTTTTGTCTTGGCTGGAATGATGTATTCTCTGAATTCGATTCTGAAGTGGATACAGGTTGCATGTTGCTCCTTTTGTCAGGATAGTCTGACTTTGTAGATCTCTTGATCTAAAGTTTTGATTTTTCTTTGAGAATAGAGCTTGAGGATCCGATCATGAGTTGGAGGAGGATCTAGTTCGTCTGATCTCCTCTTGAAGTAGCATCAATATGACTCTTGATAGAGTGAGATGCTGTTGGGTCGAGATGGTTGTGATCCAAGTTTTGAAAGCTCAGATAGACTCGATAATAAAGTCGCTGACTGCATCAGAATCTTCAATCATTGAAACGATTGTAGTCATCTGCTACATGAGATTTTTGAAAGTGTTGAGATGGCTCGAAACACTATCTGCATTAGACATTTGTAACGTGAAGAACTTCTTCCTCAGATGAATTTTGGATTGTAACATCCTTGATATCATAGAGGGTTGCTAGGATGTCCCAAGCATCCTTAGTAGTCTGAGTAGCTCGAATATGGCTGATTTGAGAGTCTTTAATATTCAAAGTGATGAAAAATGCCTTGCCATCCCTTTGTCTCCATTTGATGATGTTGTTTGCATCTACCTCAGGCTTGACCTCTGTGCCATCAACGATGTTGGAAACCTTTCTTTGGCTCATTAGGCTGGTGACCCCTAGATGGCTTAGGTGTGTCATCAAAATACTTTGCAACCCTAATAGCATCCTCTAGGGTTTTTGGATGGTTCCTACGAACATCCACTTGGTAATCTTTTGGTAACCCATCAATAAACATTAACATTTGTACCTTTGGTGGAATGTCACTATAAAGTGGATTCAGGTACTCATGAAAATTTTGAATAAATTGTTCCAAACCTTTATTCATTGTTAAATGACTCAACTTTAGGCTTAGGGTTTAGTGCTTATAATTTAGGATTAGGGCTTAGGTTTAGGATTTAGGATTTATGGTTTATGGTTTCGGGTTAAGGGCCAAGGGCTAAGAGTTAAGGTCCAAGGGAGAAGGGTTTAGGGTTTATAATTTAGGGCTATGTGTTTAGGATCTAGGACTGAGGGTTAAGGATTTAGGACTTAGAATATAGGGTTTAGAGTCTAGAATTTAGGATTTAGGGCTAAGGGCTTGCTGATGACTACATTATATTTGTCCATGAAAACCCGAGAGAAGTCTGACAGTGGTGGGACCGCGTCAAATAGAAGTCAATGGTCTTTCGATGATCTACGCACCATTGCTACTATGCTTTGATGACCGTCTCCTTCCCTAGCGTTACGTTGATCTGACGCTTTGTCCTTTGCTTCTGTGTGTGGAGTTGGGCTTGGAGATGTTTCTAAGACTATTGTAGGGTAGAGACCATGGCCTGATCATTTGAAAGCATTGCAAGAATCAATTTCATTCAGAATTGCAATAATCAATTTTTATTCAGAATTACAAGAATCAATTTCATCAGCGACAGCATCTTGCAATTCATCTCCTCTAAGATGATTTTCATCATCACTCTCACTTTCAAAAATTATTTCATCATCTTGACTATTAGAATTTATATTCTCAACATCTATGGAAGTGGGTGCTTCAAGTATGGTTTGACGATTTATTACATCTCTAGGTAGCTCAATCTCATAGTTAAAATGAAGGTTTTCCATTTCATTCTCAACATTTGCACCCTCAAATACTCGTCGTGAACGTGGTTCAACTTGAGCTACAAACCACCATATCTTGTTTAGTTGATCAGGTTGAAAAAACACCTGCAAAAATCACTATTTTAGAACATATTGAAAACTCAAATACTGAAGTCACTTGCAATAAAATAAAAAACATTATAGCATAGCATGTGCACCTACTCACAGCGACAAGGCAACACCAATGTGTCAAAGGACTCCATGCTCAATGTTTTTGATGAATCAATCGCAAAAAATCCACTTGGATCCGATTTTACGGTTGCATTTGGCCCTCCACAAACTACCTTGAACCATTTCACATCAATTAAAAAATAGTGTCCACTTTCACCAAATGACACATCATAAATATTTTGTATAGTTCCTACATATTCTATATCTCCTGAGATGGGATTCCGATCTCGTGCACTGCTTTGACTTTCTTGTTGGAAAGATGCTATTACACCACAATCGTGTGTCTTGTTATCGATTCTTTTAACACAAAAGTGGAAACGAAAAGCCCATATAGCATTATACATTTTGCATTGCCACATGACAAACATGAATGTCATAAATAATCATTGTAAATGAACATGGTATTTCAAAATGATTAAACAAATATTGTTATAAACAAGAATGTTCTAAAGTATCTAAAGAATAATACCTTCCATTCGCATCCTCTTGCAAAGTCTCATTCTGCGTTTCATATTTTTTGTCCCTCTTTTGTTGCTTTTTGTAGTCTGTCACGCATCCACTCTATAGTGCATTGCTTGGGCAATGGCTCAAGATCATGTGAACTTGAGGCCATGTGTCTACCTCTATTCTGTCATTAGCACTTTCTAGACAAGGCCCTCTTTTTTTTTTCTTCTTCATATAGGTCTAACCATTTATCCATAACTCCACAATAATAAAATCTTAAAAAACTTGTCAAATTACTTGTTTAACAATAATATGTACTATTTCTTATCTCATGATTTTGTCTTGTATGTCAAATTTCAAGAAAAATAAAATTTATAACAATATAAAATTAGTTTTAACAATTAAATACTACCATAATGATCTTTGAATTGATTTTTTTACATTCCATCATATTAAAAAATATATTTTATGTAAAATCCTACAATAAAATATTCTCATAAAATCTAGAAAAGATTATGAGAATATTGAATGACATTTGAAGCATGCAAGCCCATGTGGGGGACCCTCTCACGTGCCAACAGATGGAAAAAAAACACGTGGAACATCCACGCGTGGATAACTTCTGTGTGGATAATCCACGCGAAACTTGAATGCCAATAAAATGGCATTTCCGTGAGCATTCTTGCTCCTCTTCTTTTGCTTTCAAGTTTTATAGGTTTTCTAGTCTAGTGTTTAGTGCCCTTGCTTGCTATTGCTCTTCTAAGCTCTATAGATGTTGCTTGCTTGCTTGCTTGCTTTTGGTTGCTCTTCATTGCTAGTGATCTTGCTCTTGCTTTTGCTTGCTCTATTGATCTTCTTTGTTCTTGCTTACTATTAATCTATTGCTTTCTATTCATTGCTTACTCTTCTAATCTAAAAGTCTTCAATACTCTTTCACTCTCATTCTCCACTACTTTCTAACTTTTAAAGTTTTTCCGTGATACAATGTCTTCAAGTGGTAGGTCAAGTGGAAGGTCAAGTGGGAGACCATCTAGGAGAAGAGCTCGTGAGGAGCCCGAAGAATATAATCAATAGTGGTTTGAGAATCTATCTCCTCAACAAAGAGATAGAATAAAAAATCTTGTGTTATCTTCTTCGGGTGAATCATTTGAGAGAAGAGCTTCCGAAGATGCCCCTTCCCAAGAATCGTGTAGTGTGTATTATGATCTTAATCCACGTGGTGGAGTTATAAAAAATATGCGTGGCAATGTAGTTCATGCCCGTTTGCGTGATTTAGTTGCTTTATATTTTGGTAAAGATTACATGATCGATTGGTCCTCCCAATCGCTTGAAGACAAAAATAAAATAATAGAGACTTTGTATTCTGAATTCCCTCAATCCATTGCTTTTAGTAGGACTTGGGCCTTGAATACAATGTGCCTTTGGATTTGAAACAAAAGGCAATTGATGAGAAGAGCCATGAGGAATCCCAATAATCCCACGAAGCCTGGATGGTGCTCCAAAAGGGATTGGAGGAAGGTGAAAGGGGAATTGTTGCAAAACAATCCCCAAAAGTATGAACAACAACGTAGGGCCGCCGCCGAAAAGCTCTTAAAACATGGCCAAAGTCACTTGGGATCGGGAGGAAGGGGCAATCTAGAGGCCCAATTTGTAAGTGCAATATTTTTTAATATGATTCTATTTTTGTAGTGAGATTGTTAATGTTTTTTATTGCTAAACTATATTGTATTGCTAAACTATGTTTTTTTGTTGAATGTAGCTTAGTGATTTTGGAAGACACATGACCGCCGCGGAGTACAAGCAAGGTTACGATCATGGATATGTCAGCCTTAAGGCTTTTATGGAATCCCATGGATTGTTTCCAATCGTAAACTCTTAACCTTTATTGTTTTGTGATTGTTTACTTTGTGGTTTACAAGTAAGTATAATCTCGAGGCTTTACAACTTCAAGTGTTTGTGATGTGGAAGAAAATGTGGAAGAGAACGTGGAAGAGTACGTGAATGAAAGCGAAGGGGAGTTTGAAGATGTGGACACCAGCATACACCTACAAGATGAAGGAGGCGAGGAGGGAAGAAGTGATGATGAGTAGAGGTTTTTAAATTAAATGTAAGGCCTTGTAGAAGGCAATGTAGGAAGAGAGAATTTATTCTCTCATCAATATACTTGTTTTTAAATCAATCAATATAATGGTTTGGCATCACATCATTCTTGCAAAATTTTTGAATGCATATATTTTTAATCCATGAATGCAAATGTATAGTCTATTGAATGCACATTTATTGATTGCAAAGGTATCTATTGATGTATTCAATGCAATGTATAGTCTATTTAATGCACATCTATGCAATGCAAATGTATCCATTGATGAATTCAATGCAATATATCTATTTTAGCACATGATTTGCATGCTAGAATGCACAATAAAAAGTAATGGAAAGCACAATGGAAAGTAATGGAATTAGATAACACATTAAGTTAACTAAATATCAAATGAATCAAAATAAATGTGAATTTATCTTTAGTATTGTATCTCCATTGTTTTGCAATCTTTCCTTTTCCTTTTGCATGCACTTGATCTTTGAATCCTTTGCAATGAAAGCTCATTTTTCATATCCAAACCTACATACATCACAAACAAAAAAGATCTTAAAACTTATGATCACAAAACACATACTGTTAACGGATATCCATCAATGAACTAAAAATCCTAAACACTATAAATCTTCTCACTCACATTCATCCTCATCTCATTCTCACTCCCATCTATACTCTCTTTTTCTCTCTCTCACACAACACAAAAATAGAAAGTCACCTCTAGTTTCGGAACGAACCACATTTTGGTTCGCGCCAAATGTTTTTTTTTTTGGACAAAATTTTTTGCATGGATTATCCACGCGTGGACAATCCACGCAAATTCCAGAAACCTTTCCGTGTGGATACCGCGTGGATATAAAAAAAAAATTTATCCACGCAGTATCCACGGCCTCAACTCTCTGGATTTTGCGTGGATAAAGCAAATTTCGCGTGGATAATCCACGCATGGATAATTATCCATGCAGTATCCACGCAAAAGCCGAGCCTTTTTTATTTTATTTTTACTATGGCGTGGATTATCCACGCGTGGATTATTTACGCGAAATTAGAATTCCTATTTTTGGCTCCGGGTGTCGGAGGTTTGCTCGGCTGCCGGTAGTTGGACTTGGCGTGGATAATCCACGCATTTTGAATTTCACGACATCCGGCCGATTCGTTGTCGGAAAAGACATTTGCGTGGAACATCCATGCGTGGATAATCCACGCGCTTGTATCCACGCGTATATCTACGCCAATCCACAACTATATCCACGCGAATTCTTTTTTGCCCATGCGTCCTCCTTTGTATTGTGCGTAGATATTTGCTATATGTGTTCTTGTGACTTGATCTCAATTCTCAAGGGTGATTCGGTCTGTACCCCAGTCATGGCATACTTTGGCTAACTTCAGCTAGGGTTGTCCTAATAGAAGTCGATAGGATGAGGTTGCTTTTGGAAGATCTAAAACAATGAAAATCTGCACCTTCACATGCACATTCTCCACGATTCTCATAGGCTTGATGCAACTTTGATCAACAAGTTTTATAGTAAAACCTATGGGCTTCAATGCACTTAGTCCCCACTCTTGGTATATATGTGAAGACATAATGTTTATTCCTGAATTACCATTAATAACAATGGCTACTGAGGGAAGGCTCGTGTTCAATGAGTAAGGTAACATTACTCTTTTCATTCTCCCAAGTGGCACTTATGGCCATCACAATTGGTCATTGTCACTTTCTCCATCCATGGAGGGTCCTATAGGCATATCTTTTGCTCTTAGCCATGTGTTTAAGGCTTGGCGCAAGGATTTAGAATTCTTCGATACATCACCTAAAGCTATGGTAATCTGACTGGATAGTAGGGCGGTTAAGGCCTCGATCCACTTCCTTCTGGTTCTAGAAAAATGAAGGGTTCTTCATTGAATTCTAGATGGATAAATTCTTCCGAGTTCATGGGCGAAGTAGGTGCATTCACGGCTTGATTAGAAAGTTCAACTGAATCCATAGATTCTATAGGCCGATTAAGATTACCAATAGGAGCCTTAGCTTGTTCTTCCTGTATTCACTCCCTAACTTTGATGTAACGCTTCTTCTCCTTATGTGGGTTTGGATGCTCTCCAGGTCTAGTAGAATGAGTGTAATGGCTTATTTTGTGGGATTGACTGTGCTCCTCATCCAAGACTCTTTCTATGACTGGGGGTTCCTTCAATCGTTGGGCCCATGTTTGAACATGGGCAAAATATTTCAATTTTGTTGCCTTGGCTTTTCTATTATGTATGACAAATGCGAGATTGAAAGGTGCATCAACTTGTGACTCTATTGGTCGGGGTGGAAAATCTTTGTAACAATGGTCGTGGCCACACTCTCTATAGATAGGGGTATAAGTGCCTTTATATGGACACTCAACGATGCGGTGGTTCTCTCCACAACCATAACAATGGACAAGTGCTCTGTTCTTGTAGAAACGTTGTTTAGCGGTAAACAAGGAATAGACAGAAGCCTCAGTTCCATCCGTATAGAAACAAGGAAATCCTTGATCCTTAGGTACGAACACATTTTCAGAGATGAATTCTAATTTAGGTTGAGGTTCTTGACTTGTTGTAGCAAAATTTTCTGGAATAAGGCAATTGCACTATGATTATCACAAAATATGATTGTTGGCGTGTATTGGTTCAAACTAATGTCTGCCAGGAAATTCCTCAACCAAAATGCCTCTTTAATAGATTGAGAAACAGCAATATACTCTACTTCTGTAAATGAGAGAGCAATAGAGGTTTGCTTACGACTGTTCCAAGATATGGGGCCGCCGTTGAAGAAGAATGTAAATCCAGATGTGGATTTACGATTATCTACATCTCCTCTAGCTTGCATCAGAAAATCCACTGAGCTGATGAATATTGGCATTGTTGACGCAGATGCACTGGTCCATTGTAGCTCGAATGTATCTCATGACTCTTATAAGAGCCTTCCAATGGGTAATGCCAGGTTTGGCCATGAATTGGCCAAGTGAGTAGACCATTGCATACATGAGAGATCCAAGTATCGACCGATAGGGATACCTATAAGCTGTTGCTGTGTTGATAGGCCTGCTATTGTCATGATTGTTGTTGGAAGAACCATATTGAAAAGAATGGCCACTAATTGAGCGGAGTACTGGGCCACCATTGTGTGGTCTATCTCAGTGAAAAGACGAGGTAAATGTTTTGAGGCATGCTAGCCAATCCTATTCACATCTATTGGCATGCGTTACAGTATTGAAAACAGTTCGTCTCTTTCATCCCTAACAACTCCTACAAATACACCCACCATCGTTGTAAGAACGAATCGGGTGCCTCAAAGGATCCACAAGACACGTCAGCCTGTCAAGGTACATGTGCCTCACTCTATCAAACAAACAGACCTTCGATTTAATGGTAGCAGATATTTCCAAGAAGGAGCATCCTGTTTGCAATCAATCATTTATTGGATTGAATCTGTTACCAACAGAGCTTCAACAATTGTTTACATCCCGTATTACAATCACAATGATTGCAGGTATAGAACAATAGGCTGGTGGGGATCCACAACTGTATCTTGTAGGGATCCAAAAGATCTTTGTGTTGCTTTCGCTTCTTATTTCCAGCCTTCCACATCCTTCATTGTAAGTTTTCAATTCGAATAGATTTTAAGATTGATTGCATCTGCTCTAGTTCTGATTTGATATCGATTGTTATCTTTTGTAATGATTCATTATTTCTTTCAAGTTGTTCATTTTCCTCTAATGTCTTTTGGAGAAGACAATCTCTATTCTGACAATAAGAGGATCTCCGTATAAACTCAGATTCTTAAAAGTGAATTTTCTTCATATAAAACTGATTTCCATGAATCTTCAATCTCTCACAATATTCTAGTAATCCAGTATGCCCATTGCATATCCATGTAACTAGATTAGTTATTGAAGAGAATGTGGGATGAGTCAAAGTGCTAGGATCTTGAGGATATCATGCTCCATCTGTCCACAAATCCAAGTTCTTATTTTCTTCTGCCCTATAACAAGAATGATCTTCAACAGATATTTGAATTCGTTGGCCTCCTCTTCTCTGTAAAGGTGCCAAATCAGGAGGGATATCCAAATGTAGATGATACAATGTTGTCACTAGAAAAAACAAGAAAGTAATCAGATTCATCACTAGTTGGAGACCATGCACAATTACATGCAATATGTTAGCATAAACATCATCATTTTGTTGGCCATGCCACATATGTTCTTGTCCATATTGGAAAATTGCAACACTCTTCATTGAGATATTCCATTCTGAAGATCCTATGTATTTAGAGTTTTTGAACATCATACGTCGACTAGATAACCAACAATGAATAAATACATAATGCGTTTTATGATAGAATAATAACTGAGAGACAAGCTTTTGAAATGATAGATGACTATATTATTTCAATCATCTATACACATCGTGAAGATGTTATAAAATCCAATGAGTGTGCACCGAAAAAACTATATGATGCCTCCCAAATAATTACAACTACAATAAAAGCAATGTATCACACATGCCCGAAATGCGAAGTTGGTTGATGAAGAAAAAGTTCCACCAAATACTAAAATTAGCCATTGGTGCAAAGGTGATGCTACTTTCCAACATAGATATTACTAAGGCAACTGTAATTGAGCTTTAAGAACAATTATTGAGCTCATTTTCAAAGAGCAAATAGCGGAAATCCAGTCAATAAAAGTAAAAATTGAAAATATGAATAAACATATTCTTGTGACTAGGTCAAATTTTGCAAAAGTAAGACACAATACACATATCTACTACAAGTCAACATTTCCTCTCACTTGAGCATATGCCATGATAGCTCACAAATCCCAAGAGATGACAATAAAAAATACAACAATCTTAAATATAATTTTTTTTTTGCCCTGCATTATGTCATGTTCTCAAGAGTAACAAATAGTAAAAAAATATTTTTATCACAAATGAAATTACTCCAAGTTACTTTTTTAGGCCATTCCACTTCCAGAATACACACCATGTTCTTGATGAACATTATTTTAGAATAATTTTTGTAGAATAAGCTCATCAATTCACAACATGTTGACAACAATCGAGGTACAATCTCTTTATTTGTAAATTTTATTTGCATGAATTTTAACAAGGTTAATTGACTCAAAAGTTTTATTTTTTATTTTTTATTATGGAATGTTTATTATAAACATGTCTAACTTGACAAATGGCTAAAAGCATGGTTTGGTGGTACATAAAAAGAACCCATTTTTCATTGTATCTTTTGGTAGTCCATTTCACTTTTTGGGAATTTGAGAGGGAGCTTGATAGATGCTACCCATGAGTTAATGCAATGAAGGCGTCCCTAGTAATGATGGGCCCACCCTCCATGTTGTATCACCAGACCATGCTTTTAGCCAAATCATAACTTGTTTAATTTTGTAAAAATAGTTCTTTAAAAAACTAAAAGAAGAAGCAATAACTGACAACATCGCAACAATGACATATCCATCAACAATATAAATGTTCCTCATGAATACATGTGGAATAGAACCTGAAGAATACATAAATGGTATCGAACAAGATATATATTATCTCTACTTATCGATGAGTAAAAAAATGCATGCGATAAATTTTAAAGTAATGATATTAATGGTCGACCAATTGAAGGTAACTATTTATAAAATAAGAATATTTATTCTTTTGATAGCCATTTCATAATAATCAATACCTAGAATTTTATAAATAATTGCTTACAACTACTTATTGTAGGATTTCTTATCCATTTATTCAACAAATTTACTATTCAAAAAATAGTACTGATACGAATTCAACAACAATTTGTTTTTTTAATCACTTGTAAACAAATCCCACTACATAGTAAGAAATTTTTATTTTGAATGCAACATTCCAATCGACGATTGGAATGAAATGACTCATGTTCAATCTAAGCAATTGTTGCTGATCTTGATAAACACTTTGGTCATTTGGATCAATGTGAAAAAAAGATGATCAATGGACCAATCACATTTTCTTCTATAATACAAATTGTTACGGCCATATTCAGTTGTGGACATGGAATAGTCCTAATATGGTAGACCGGCCCTCCAGTGTTTGAGATTATTGGTCACGCCTAGATTTAATTCCACGTCAAAGCTTGTTGGTGACTAATGACCTTGAGAGAAGCCAGACACTCTAATTGAGACATATGGAGTAGTGCATGTACGTGTGACTGATATAGGTAGGAGGTATGCATGAAGAGCTGTAACTTATTTATAGTTGACCTGCATGGGGATTAATGTGGTCATGCACATGATCCTACTCTTTATATATTGAGGTAGTGATTATTCTGTCGACGACTTTGGTCTAGGTTATCAGTTGAGCTCTTCTCCTCTTGCTATTACATGGCATGGCTTGGGGGCTAGATCCAGGAGGGATCTAGGTTTGGTTGGGTGGTTTTGCTCCACAGTCTCTCTTCTGTTTTCCTATCCTCATCATAGGGGATTGTCTCTACTGGTCTTTACATTGGTATCAGAGCCTGGCTAAGATGCGGTTTTTGGATGGGATGGAGAGGAATTCTACATAAAATTGAAATGGAATGCACTTGGATTCAAATCTCGGTTGGAGTGCCATTTTTTTTCAAGGAAAATTGGGTTTGGACTCACTAATTCTTGTTTTGAGCATGCTTTTCAAACTTGGTGGTAGAGTGCTCTTCTCCTTGTTTGATTTTGTTTGAGATGCTATGGATTAGTGTGAAATTCATTCTTATTTTTTGAAGCCTTGAGAAAATTTTCGTTTGAAGTAGAATGATCTGCATGTGTAGATCCACTTCCTTGTTCAAATCTGTTTTTTTGGATGAATAAATTGCATGAATCCATAATGTTTTGGACAGTTCAGGATTTAGATTTAGTAGCAGTATGTTTGTTGATAGATTGATGAGGAATCGATTTATCTTGCATAAATAAACTGATTGTTACGGGAAATCTTGAATTTTTTGGTTGCATGTGAGGATTTCTGGTTTTATAAGACTAATCGTCTTGTAGTTTAAGCAAACTGAAAACTGAAAACATGGAATGGATTTGGGAATTGAAGATTCTCTAGAAAAAACAAATTAGCATTGGAAAAATTGTTGCATGCAGTTGAAACTGTTGAGAATACAATTAAAAACCCAACCGAATCAATCACCATAGCACAACATCAAGTGCAACAAGACAAGACAAGATGAAATAGCTCTCCATAAACTGTATATACACACTCATTAACAAGTACAAAGATAAAATTGCTTAAGAGCACTCAAAGGGCTCGTAAAAGAAAGACGGCCCGATAATTCTAGAACTGGGCACACGTGGTACTGTCAAAATTAGAAAGCACTGTATAAGTTGATCATTGCTGTTTTAACTCTCTCCCCTCAATGATCAACGTCTCTCTTTAAATTAAGGTTTACTCTATTCATGGAACATACCTCCATGATAGTATCATAAGTAAAAGCTTTTTACATAACCAAATCTAAGCCGAGTTTAGCTCTAAAAGTTTGAAACTTTTCTTTAACTAAAGCTTTCGTAAATATATCAGCAACTTGTAATGTCGTAGAACAGTGTGTAATACTTATATCTTCTGATTGTAGCTTTTTACGCACAAAGTGATATTTCACTTCAATAAGTTTTGTTCTCGCATGAAAGATTGGATTCTTAGCCAATTGTATTCCACTTTGGCTATCATAGAAGATAAAAATAGAATGTACCTATTTTATGCCAATCTCACTCAACAACTTACGCAGCCAAATAGCTTCCTGGGTAGCAGAGCTTAACATTTTATGAAGCAGAAAAATCCCACGACTTTACATAGCGACAGTCAGAGTGGCATTCAGCTAGCAAAGAATCCAGTGTTCCATGCGAGAACTAAACACATTGAGATTCAGTATCACTTCATACGTGAGAGGCTGTTGAGTCGTGAAATTCGTGTTGTTCATTGTAGCACAGAAGAACAACTAGCTGATATTTTCACTAACCCACTTACTGGAGAAAAGTTTGATAAGTTTAGATCAAAGCTTTCTGGACTTAAAGTTTGTTGACTTTAAAGCTATGTATATGACTGTATAAAAAGTGACTCTACTTTAAGGGAGAGAGTTAGAATTAAAGTAGAATCACTGTGTTACTGTACTATGGGTTCTATCAGTGGATAAGGATCAGTTGGCCTCGCCATGAGGCAAGTCGACAGGACACGTGTCCCGCCAACGACAACCTGGGTCATGCATGGGTTGTCTGAGTGAACAACTATATGTACAGTGTAATTTCATTTTGAGAAATACAGTTGCTATGTGAGCTTGCTGTGGAGAGTGTTTTCTGTCTGTGTTACTGTGTAGCATGATCTGTATTCCTGTGCAAAGCAAATTCTAAGTTATTCGTACCAAGAAGCCTTATTTTCTACAAGAAATTGGCATAAAATTCCTTTAGCTTTTGAATTTGATTTCTAAAATGAAGTAAAATCACCCAGTGGTTGATGTAATGGGGGGGGGGGGGGGGGGGGGGGGGGGGGGGAACGTGAAGGTGATGAATACTTCTTTTGGATAAGATCAACCCATTTGGAAGATTTATTAGTATTCATGAGTAGGGACAAGCAATTGAAGAATTGTTGCATCTCTGAATGCTTATTTAGATGGAAGATCAAACTAAGAATAATGGTTCACATTAAGACTTGAAAGCTTTAGGAATAGTTCCATGTATTCTTTTTTTCCGTTCTGAGGACGGAACCTGTTCAAGGGAGGAAGATTGTTACGGCCATATTCAGTTGCGGACATGGAATAGTCCTAATATGGTAGAGCGGCCCTCCAGTGTTCAAGATTATTGGTCATGCCTAGATTTAATTCCACATCAAGGCCTGTTGGTGACTAATGACCTTGAGAGGACCCAGACACTCTAATTGAGACATATGGAGTAGTGTATGTACGTGCGACTGATATAGGCAGGAGGTATGCATGAAGAGCTGTAACCTATTTATGGTTGACCTGCATGAAGATTGCATGTGGTCATGCACAGGATCCTACTCTCTATATATTGAGGTAGTGATTATTCCGTCGACGACTTTGGTCTAGGTTATCGGTTGAGCTCTTCTCCTCTTGCTATCACATGGCATGGCTTGGGGGCTAGATCCAGGAGAATTCTCCAGGAGGGATCTAGGTTTGGTTGGGTGGTTTTGCTCCATAGTCTCTCTTGTGTTTTCCTATCCTCATCTTAGGGGATTGTCCCTACTTGTCTTTACACAAATGATCAACCCTACAATAGCACATCTATTGGAGTCTCCCCCTCAAATACAACAACATTAAGGTACAACAAACATTGTTTTTATATTTCTATGATGAAATATTAAAATAATTTTGAACTTAACTTTATTGCACAATTTTCAGATTATCACAGAAGAAGATGTAGCATCAACAAGTGTTACAAAGGTAAATCAAACTTTGTTTATCTATTTCATTTTCGAAAGTTTACTCCAATGCAATTTAACAAAAACATACATTAGATGAATTGTTTGAATGCTCCACACACACCTTCACCAAAAAGAGCACGAAGAACATTCACATCTACAAGTTAAAATGCACTAGAAACAAAAAAAGTTCGGGTATTAGCTCGCCTTATAAAAATTTATACAATTGAGTAAAATCTCAAAATGCAGGTGTGCATGTTCCTCCGTCCAGCATCTCATTGCTGTCAATTATTCTGAAGTCGATAGAACTTCTTAGAACAAATATTAACTAGGTCTCTAAGATCCAATTGAAATCTTTAGTCCTTTGTTCTTGGTGTGAAAACATTCCACAATATGTTGATCCCTAGATTAAACGAGTTTCTAGCTCTTTCGAATGCATAACCATCAAGCCACAATTACAGGCTCAATATTGTTGTTTATCATAAGCAAAAAAGAGCTGAGGATAAGTACTATTTCATGATTGTCTACCAGAAACAGAGCTGATTGAACAACCTCGCAAATTTAGAAATTAAACCGAGTCAGTTTTTTGTGTATCGAGCTACGGATGTGTTGACTGACAACTTAAATGAACCATCCGAGACCGCACAAGAAGGAGACAGTTATCAGATTGTCAACTGTAGGATCAGGGTGATGGTCATTGAGCAGTGTGAAAGTACATGAGTTTCGGCAAAGCTGGCAGGACATTGTGTGTGTGTGTGTGTGAGAGAGAGAGAGAGAGAGAGAGAGAGAATTTTTAAGAAGAAAAAAGGCTTGCAGGTTGATGAACTTATACTTAGCTTTTGAAGGGATGTTGATAATTAACTGCGCAGCTACTGATGCCGTAACTTTATAAACGTACTGATC
Source organism: Diphasiastrum complanatum (assembly GCA_029204225.1). Lineage (NCBI taxonomy): Eukaryota > Viridiplantae > Streptophyta > Lycopodiopsida > Lycopodiales > Lycopodiaceae > Diphasiastrum > Diphasiastrum complanatum. Next base: position 67,997,558 of record CM055093.1, read on the forward strand.
TAGAGAGTTTATTGCAATGAATCTACCTCATGATATCCATCGTTTGATGGAAGGCACAAATAAATCCTGTTGCTTCATTCTAATTTGATATAGAAATAACAACTGTTGCAACTTGAAATTCTGGAGTGGAGTTCCGACAAACATAAAATAACAAAACTATGCGTTTTTTTAAAGCTTTATGCGTACTGATGTCCCAATTTTACTTCGATGGATAATCAGTATACACTAATTGATAACATCAGACTGCTCTGTAAACTTTCAGCTAATAAGTTGATGATTACGAGAGGGAAAAGGTAGTTTCTACTGCGCTGAATATAGGAGGATATAATGGGTTTGTATTCCTGTGAAGAAAGAAGCCTCTTGCAGCTTCATCTGTGATTGAAGCATCTAAATAAATTAAAGGGAGAGGGGCACATCAGTTCTTTGGTTTCACAATCCTTCTAAAAGCAAGCTGAGATCATTCACCTTTCACAAGAGCCATCAGATTTGTTGATTCTTTATCCTGCACCCACGCCTAGAAAATCTATGAATGGAACTATTGTAGTGGGTTTTTCCTCCTCCCTAGAGTCATTGATTATTGTGCTGCATGAGGCCGAGGACTCGGTAGCTTTTGACATGTCCTGATGCCGTTGGACATTTTCTGACCAAAGAACACTTTCTCCTGATGAAGCAATCTTGCCAAGCTTTTCCTCCCTATCCAAATGCTTAAATAGGCTGTAGCATCTCTCGTCCTGAGTGTTGGACCCAGAAAACATATTGTAACTAAGAGTTTGTGATGGAGTTGTGTAGTCTACCTCTGGTGAGAATCTTGAAGCTTCCAGGCCAGGAGAACTGCGATGATGCCAACTATAATAGGAAATTTTTGTAGAGATGTTGAATTTGGAGCTGCGGAGATCGGGCGAAGCATCAGATCTATAGCCCAAGTGCTTCACGTCGCTTTGAAATGCATGCAGGTTAGAGAATAGATGCTGTTTTGCTGGATGCGAATCAACTTTTGGAGCTCCGATAAATCCCCAAGAGTTGGCGCCCCTGATTTCTGTGTTATCAGCCAAAGATGTCTTTTCACTATTTGGGTAAAATCTATGAGATAGCACAGATCCAGGAAAAAAGACAAAATAATGAGAGAGAGAGAGAGAGAGAGAGAGAGAGAGAGAGAGAGAGAGAGAGAGAGAGAGAGAGAGAGAGAGAGAGAGAGAGATGGAGACCTTGCACAGCTGTGGAGGACGGTATGCATCCGAGGCTCCTGCTGCTGTAATCCTCACAAACGGACGCAGGTTTGCTATGCGCCGGATACAGGCTACCAATTCGCATGGTTTCATCGGCAAGAGAGACATGGCTAGATCCTCTTGGCATGGTAGGATTCTCATAGGCCCTGCAGCGATACCTCATCCAGGCAGCTAATTTTCTTCCTTTCTGATCAGACGCCTCCCTGTTGTTTTCATTCGGTGCATGCCGTTTCCTTTTGTTCCTTGCTGCTGATCTTTTCTTCGACTTTCTTGCCATCACAACGTGCCAGTGATTCTTCACCGCATTGTCTGTCCTGCCAGGGAAGAGGCGTGCGATGAGAGCCCATTTGTTTCCGTGGATACGATGAGCTCGCAACAGTCGCTCCTCTTCATCTTCCGAGAAAGGCTGTCTGTTGATACTGGGATCTAGCTGATTGAACCAGCGCAATCTGCAGCTTTTTCCTGCACATTCACTCATCTCAGTTATGAATCGATATGGAGAATTCTCCTTTCGTCTACAACACAGCAAGAAGCATCCGCCAAAATTGGGGAATATAAATTCCACATCCATTTATAACACGGTTGACAGCAGCAAGCATCCACCAACACGGCAGACTATGTGCATAAGAGAGGGAATTAGCTACTGAGGATCAGCAAAAGAACGGGTTAGCTATTGAGAATCTACAAAATTTTAGCTTCTATGTGCCCGTACCTGACCTGCCTTTGAGTCTCTCAGAAATAAGGTTCCAATTCTGAGGTCCATGCAGGGCGACTAGCTCTCTCAGCTTCTCATCCTCAGAAGGCCTCCAATGACCTCTGCCACACAGCTTCGATTCATCCACGTCCTGTGCATATTCTTCCACCTTCTTGTTGCTGCAACTATCTTCTTCACCCCCATCCTCACTGTTCATGTGATCATAGTCTTCATCTATTGACATATTTGATAACTAGGGAAATCGAGAACAGCCAAAGAATTGCAGTTGAAACCAGTGATACTTCAATCTATGATCACTACTCAAACCCACCAGAAAGAAAGAAAATCAAAGAAATACAGTCTCATTACTAGTTGTCTACTCTTCATGATCCATTTCTATACGTCTTCTCATCATATTCGACTCCACACTTAGATCAAGGGCGCCATCCTGGCTCGCCATGCTATCAGTCAGCGCACAATTCGCAAGGTAATCCAATTCAAGTCCTTGATGAGGCAGCGTAGAAGAGGCATGCAGATGTCTTATCTGCAGTTAGTCAAGATGTCTAAAACACCATAAAAGTAGACTACCTTTGAATGAGAAAGGGTGGGTTTTTGTTGGAATCTCACACATACGTGCAATGCTACGAAATACTAGCTGAAAGGGGGAAAGAGACACAAGGGAGAAAGTGACACAAGAGAAAGGGGAGGGGGAGGGCGGATAGTGTTGTGTGAAAGAGCTAGGATGACTATACACATAATCTGTTGGAGCCAGAAAAGTTGTAGGTACTCCTAAGGAGGTTGACACCTAATGTGTGTAGGTGACAAGTAATATGGCGGTACCCTAGAGATGCCTTCTCGAGGTGCCACATCTATGCTAGGTGTTATGGTGTTACACCTCCTAAAAACTACCATACTTGATTACAATGAAGGAGTAGTCACACTTGGCTCCCTCCGACACCTTGGTAACTAATGTTTTGATCTTGCTTTTTCTTTGTTGGCACAAATCCTTAGTCAAACCAAAATAGACCAAGGAAAAAGAGCTTCCAAAGTGTTTACTATGAATTAGATCATTACCATTAAAGTTTACTTTTGAAATGAAGTAATTTGACATTCACATATGTGATAAGGCACTTACAAAAAACATGATGTAACATGTAGCCAAACATTGTTGTCATTGTCAAGATTACAAGATCATACTCATTGATTGTGTAAATTAGACAAAAATCAATAATGCTTTACTTACCGTGGGATCTTAACATCAATAAAAAAATTTATTTGTATAGGTTTGGTAAATACATGCACTTAGGAGGATAAAAGTGAAGATGTGCATGCTACCCTTTGGGGATGTAAAGATATGTTGTCTAATCTCTCAAGCCATTTGGATTTTGCATGCCTCCCCTTTGTAGTTATAAAGACATATGCTACCTACCCTTCATGGCTAACATGGCTAGTGAATTTCGTGTGCCCTTAGGGGCTTAAACAATAATTATTGTGAAATGTTTGTTAGTCAGTCCAGATTCATTGTCATTTATGGAATTCTTGTATATTTTGAATGATGTAGACTATTGTAAAATTGGCTCTTATTTTCTTTTATAAAAATGTTATTTTCCACACTTACATGCAAAATAAAATTTGACTTTTTTGTTCCCACATGACTTCTATAGCAACATAAACAAATGTCATTATACATACTTCGCTACACGATAATATATCGTTGCCAAATGACAAACAATTATAGCCTTGTTCAATAACACATATTATAGCGACACTTATAATTGTGATGTTTAAGGACATTCAGATGTTCAGACTTTTGTGTCAAGCATGTAAATGTTTCATATTAACCATCACTGTATATGTTGTTATGGCCTTCATGTTGCAGAAATAGAGTGTTAAAATATAGCAATTAAATACTGATAGTTTATCTAGTGTTGCTAGGATGTCATGAATACTTTGTGTCACTAAGTGAACCTTTAAATACATTTTTAATCAAGTCATTTCAATGTTGTGGACTTTCTTTGTATAACTTTTATCAACTTGCTTCCAAGTTATACTGATTGTTCATGTGGAATGTGTGAAGAATTGAAAAAGATTATCTATGTTAGATATAGGGGTCTTATGTTTTTTACATCAAGCATCTAGGTGTAGGATGTTGATAGGAATAAATTTGGCATAGATGGCAAATTATGCATTTCCACTTGTAATGCCACTATTGAGCCAAAATAGAGTAAGAGGCTAAACACTTGCTAATTAGAGTGTAGACAAGTGTAAAGTTTTTGTTTGATGAATTCCAAGAGATCCAATAGGATATAGCGGTGGAACCTTGTGAGGTCCAATAGGAAATTGAGGTGTGCTTGAATATAGTCCAATAGAATTAAGAGGTGCATAGATCAATAATCCAATAGGATCAAGAGGTGACAAAATGTGGTCCAATCATAGTTAAGCATAGTGGTAGCTCGTGGACCTACTAGTATCATTGTACTCCTCATTTTGAAATCAATTGATTTGGTGATTTCATGGATTTTGTGAGTTATTGGATTTCTAGCTTTCTCTCTCTAACCGAGAGCTCTTGATGCATTTTCTCTCTCTACCCGAGGAGAGCAGCTTGTTTTTACTTAGATTATTTTTTGAATACTTCCCACACGTGTGAGTGAGAGTTGGAAGTGATTGAATGCATGTAGTAGTGTGTTTTTGCCATAGGATTCAAGATTGATCTTGAATCTCAATCTAGTCTTGATCTTGGTGCATCTACACACCTTAGGAGATCACAACACAAGATTCACTTGGATATATCTTCTTGCTTCAAAATCTATGGTGTTTGATCATTTCCTTATTTTCAAAGCTTATGTAGAGAAGCAATTCTCATTCAAGATTAAAGCTCTTAGAAGTGATGGAGGTGGTGAATATATCTCCAATAAATTTCAAGATTTTTGTGAGCTTGAAGGCATTAAAAGAGAGTTTTCTTGTGCCTACTCTCCATCTCAAAATGGAGTGGCCGAGAGAAAGAATAGATCTCTATGTGAATGTACAAAATCTATGAGAATTGAGGCATCTTTGCCCAAATATTTTTGGGGAGAAGCCATTAATTGTGCAAATTATCTTTGCAATAGGCTCCCACATATAGCTCTTGGAGGAAAGTCACCATATGAAATCTTATTTTTGAAGAAGCCTAAGGTTGATCACCTTAGAGTTTTTGGATGCTTATGCTTTGTCCATATTCCCTTGGAAACAAGGAAGAAGGAAGATCCTAGTGCATGCAAAGGGATCATGGTTGGATACTCATCCACCAAGAAGGCCTATAGAGTCTTTATACTCTCTACTTCTCAAGTTATTGAAAGTAGAGATGTTGTCTTTCATGAAGATCAACACTCATCATTTGAAGAGGCCGAGATCAAGAAATCTATGGATGCATCATCAATTATTGATTTTGAAGACAATCATGATGTGATGGGGTCAAGATTTGAAGAAGACTCTCCTCGGATTTTTTCACCAAGAAGATCCATGAGAGATAGATCCGAGCCTAAGAGGCTCTCATATGTTGACAAAGGCAAACAAGTGGATCTTGATTCCACTAATTATGTTTTTTATGTCTCTCATGAAGAGCCAAAGAATGTACAAGAGGCACTCAATACCAAGGAGTGGTATGATGCCATGAAGCAAGAGTATGATTCATTGATCACCAACAATACTTGGGAGCTTGTGGATCCTCCTTCCAACAAGCATGTGATTGGTTGCAAGTGGGTATTTCGGATCAAGTTCAATCATGATGGCACCATCAACAAGCATAAAGCAAGATTATGTGCCAAAGGATTTGCTCAAATCCATGGTCTTGATTATGAGGAGACCTTTGCACCCGTTGCAAAGATGGTGACAATAAGAATTCTTATTTCTCTTGCCTGTTTTTTCAAGTGGAAGGTGTTCCAATTAGATGTATCCAATGCTTTTTCTAAATGGTTATCTTGAGGAGGAGATCTATATGGAACAACCTCAAGGATTCATCAAGGATGAGTCCAAAGTGTGCTTGCTCTTCAAAAGTCTTTATGGACTCAAGCAAGCACCAAGATCATGGTATTCAAGACTTAACTCTTTCCTTATCTCACTAGGATTTACTCTTAGTGACTATGATCCTTCCATGTATCTAAAGTTTGTTGATAGCAATATTGTCATTCTTCTAATTTATGTTGATGACATTATTCTTTGTGGAAGTTGTATCAAGCTAGTTGATGAAACCAAGCTAGCACTTGGATGTGAGTTTAAGATGCAAGATCTAGGAGAGATACATTACATCCTAGGCCTAGAAATTGATTTTTGTGAAAATCATGTCTTTATATGCCAATCTAGATATGCTCACTCTATGTTGAAAAAATTCCATATGGAAAATTCTAAGAGCATAGATACTCCAATGGAGCAAATTGTAAAAGATCCTAATAAAGGTGATGAAAGATCCTTTGAGGACATCACACTTTTTAGGAGTCTTGTAGGCTCCTTGATTTGGCTTACCATTACTAGGCCCGATCTTAGTTTTTGTGTGCACAAATTGAGTTAATTTATGCAAGAACCTAAGATCCATCATTGGAAGATGGCCAAGAGGATTTTAAGATATGTATCTTCATCTTGTGATTATGGTCTACTCTATAAAAGTGAAGATCTATCCATTATTGGCTACTCGGATTCGGACTTTGCAAGTGACAAAATGGATCGAAAGTCTATTAGTGCATACACTATCTTTCTTGGAGGCAATCTAATATCTTGGCTTTCCAAAAAGCAAGATACTATATCTCTCTTTTCATGTGAGGCAGAGTACAAAGCACTCACTACAACTACCAAAGAAGTGCTTTGGATCAAGAGGTTATTAATGAAACTAAAGTGCATCAAGGAGGATGATCTACCAATGATCAAGTGTGATAACATCTCGGCCCAAGCTCTTGCCAATAATCCCATATTTCATGCAAGAAGGAAGCACATCGAAGTGGCACACCATTTTGTGAGAGAAAAGCTTATTAGAGGAGAAATCTATTTGGAGCATGTCAACTCGTCCTCTTGTATTGCCGATCTACTTACCAAGCCTTTGAGCAAAAGTGCTTTCATCAAGCATAGATCTAATCTTGGAGTTATATCAAGATCAATGCTCTAATCTTCATAGATAATCTTTTAGGAGGAGTGTGAAGAATTGAAAAAGATTATCTATGTAAGATATAGGGGTCTTATGTTTTTTACATCAAGCATCTAGGTGTAGGATGTTGATAGGAATAAATTTGGCATAGATGGCAAATTATGCATTTCCACTTGTAATGCCACTATTGAGCCAAAATAGAGTAAGAGGCTAAACACTTGCTAATTAGAGTGTAGACAAGTGTAAAGTTTTTGTTTGATGAATTCCAAGAGGTCCAATAGGATATAGAGGTGGAACCTTGTGAGGTTCAATAGGAAATTGAGGTGTGCTTGAATATAGTCCAATAGAATTAAGAGGTGCATAGATAAATGATCCAATAGGATCAAGAGGTGACAAAATGTGGTCCAATCATAGTTAAGCATAGTGTTAGCTCGTGGACCTACTAGTATCATTGTACTCCTCATTTTGAAATCAATTGATTTGGTGATTTCATGGATTTTGTGAGTTATTGGATTTCTAGCTTTCTCTCTCTACCCGAGAGCTCTTGATGCATTTTCTCTCTCTACCCAAGGAGAGCAGCTTGTTTTTACTTAGATTATTTTTTGAATACTTCCCACACGTGTGAGTGAGAGTTGGAAGTGATTGAATGCATGTAGTAGTGTGTTTTTGCCATAGGATTCAAGATTGATCTTGAATCTCAATCTAGTCTTGATCTTGGTGCATCTACACACCTTAGGAGATCACAAGTACATGTAGTGGACAGTCCACACGTGTGAAAATCAACAGAATGTGCATTCATTCAACACATGGTTAAAAAAGTGCACAATGCATTTCTTTTACATGTTTGCTTACTTTAGTTTTCATCAACTTGCAACTCCAAAGAGTTCTCTGATTTATGACAACTCCCAAAATTCATGATGTTTTGTGGCATTAATTATTTGCAACTATATGCAAGCATATCTCGCACCGAACCGATATCAGACAGAAAAGTTGAAAACTAGACAATAGCCGATGGGCGCGTGGGAATATGGAACAGGAATATCACGATTGGGTCGGGCGCGCTGAACCGATATTGAATGTTGTAAAAAAAAAATTCGCAACTTTGAAAGAGAGCTTGGACTTAGATAATTATAGCGCCATTAGAAAGCCCTCGTCAAGAACTTTTCAACGACATCCAACATGACCCAGTTTCGAACTACAGTTAAAGAGATATTCTCAGTCAAAGTTTTGGGCGGTCAACCGTCAACAGTCAACCTAATATCGGATCAACGCACGTTTGACCAGTTTGACCCGATCAAACCCTAAGGGCACGCGCCAATCCGATATAGGATTTTAATTTTTTTTTGTGGAAGAGCTCGACGAGAGCTTTGCAACGACACTAGAATGACCTAATTCCGAACTACGGTTCAAAAGTTATAGGCAGTCAAAGGTTTGGTGCCTATAACTTTTGAACCGTAGTTCGGAATTAGGTCATTCTGGTCCCGTTGCAAAGCTCTTGTCGAGCTCTTCCACAAAAAAAAAAAAAAAAAAAAAAAAAAAAAAAAAAAAAAAAAAAAAAAAAAATTAAAACCCTAATATCGGATCGGCACATGCCCTTAGGGTTTGATCGGGTCAAACTGGTCAAGCGTGTGCTAATTCGATATAAGGTTGACTGTTGATTGTTGATCGCCCAAAACTTTGACTGAGAATATCTCTTTAATTGTAGCTCGGAACTAAGTCATCTTGGATGTCGTTGAAAAGCTCTCGGCGAGGGCTTTCTAATGGCACTATAATCATCTAAGTCTGATCTCTCTTTCAAAGGTTGCCAATTTTTTTTTTACAACATGCAATATCGGTTCAGCGCGCCCGACCCAATCGTGATATTCATGTTCCATACTCCCACGCGCCCATCCGCTATCACCTAGTTTCTGACTTTTCTGTCTAATATCGGTTTGATGCGTCCGACCTACATTCTGCAGCTGTTGACTTTCTACGCACATGCTGATCCGATATTGGGTCTACAAATTGCTTGCACGAAGCAAACAACACGGATTCATCCTAGAGGTGTCCCAATGCAAGAAGGCCACCTGGGAAATCCACCACCACCACCTTGTCCTCCACAATCGCCTCCTAAACCAAGGTGCACGCCACGTGACCCGCCATGGCTGAAGGATATCCAAATGATCTGTGCGCGTGCTGAACCGATATCTGGGCGTGAAATTTGAACGTAAAGTTTTTTTTATTGTCATGTTTGTGCTTATGTAGAGCGGAGCCTTGTGAGTTTCCACAAACGTATCGTATCTCTAGATACGGAATTTGGCGACCATTAGGCTTTAATGATAGACCACTCATTACTTTTAGGCGTAGGTACCATGTTGTAATATTATTATTGGTAGACGTTTATAGCCCCAGATTATATGACAAATGTATGGCTGTTATTACAAACACGCTTAACTAATTAATGTCTGAAGTTAAAGCTTATTCTAACCACAATAGTTAGAATGCGGGCATTACCGGAAACAAAAAACGGTAACCAGATGGTACCGGTTTCCATTCTCTCTCTATGTAACCTCTCTCTAAAGTCAAACTTCTTAAAGAGCCCATTTTGAGCCCAAATTTCTCCTAATGTATGGCAAGTTCTGATTAGGCCTAAAGTAGGCTGTGATGTAACTCGAGTTTGTCGGAAAGAGGTGTTGTGAAGATAGGTCAAACTCGAAAAGAAACGAACTCGAAAAGAAATGAATGAAAATAATTCGAGTGTCTAGAAAGAAAACTTTTTGTGCGTGGCAGAATAAACTATCTTCCTCTTTCTCTATGCATGACTACGCCTATCAATTTCAAACAAAACAATAGTGATAGAAATCACGGTTGATCTTATAGTAACTAACTTTGAAATCATCAGTACTATAGTCATTACATAGCCAAACAATTAAGCATTGAATTATCAGACAGATAATTTGGAGCAAAATGCTAGACAAATAATTACTCGTGAAGAACTCTAGACAAATAATTAGTCACGAAGAACTACAGAAACACATACATTCTGAGACGAAGCTGAACGCAATAAAAGATATTATTGATTCAATATAAAAACGAAACAGAAGTAAATGAGTACAATAAGTTGCGGATCGAAGCCGCATACTCTATGCTATCTCTGAGCGGCTAAAATGTAAGAATTAAGCGCAATGCTGATAAGTAGTAGCGCAATAGCAATCTCTAAAACAATTCTAAGAAGTGAGCTAGAATGCTCGAGAGTGTTCAAGCTCACAGGCTTGAGAGAGAGAGAGAGAGAGAGAGAGAGAGAGAGAGAGAGAGAGAGAGAGAGAGAGAGAGAGAGAGAGAGAGAGAGAGAGAGAGAGAGAGAGAGAGAGAGAGAGAGAGAGAGAGAGAGAGAGAGAGAGAGAGAGAGAGAGAGCTAACTATTCAAATGCTTCTTCTAATAATTGAAAACCGTATGAATATGAACAGTTATATATACTAAGAAATTAGGTCGTCAATTACGATCGCCAGTTGGCTGGTGATCTGTTGGCATCCATCTGGTTCCTTGTCATTGATTGCTGATAAGCGGTGGAAATTGGCCGTAAACAGTCTGTTTGATAAATGAACCAAACTGTCACTTCTACAGAAATGAACTAAAACAGTCACAGGTGACACTGTCGCAAAAAGGCGAGAGTGTCGGGATTTTGCAAAAAACTCGAGTGTCCTTAAATCTGATAGGGTTGCCCCACACTTTGCCAAAGTCATTTTCTTAACATTTGAGGCTCTTTGAAAAAAGCGAGAAAATGCAACTTTGCATGTTTGCTCGCAAATGTTGACAGGTGACAATGTCGCTAAAATGCAAAAAATGCGACACTGTGATTTTACTCGTAATTTCTGACAGGCGAAAAAGGCGACACTGTTGTCAAACTCCGTGTATTTCTACAGATGTGTAAAAACACTTGTAATTCTTTAGACTGTACAAAAACACAGAAAAATATGTAGAACTGGATAAACAATGGATGAAAATTAAAACCGATTATTCCAACTTAGCCGACAGGTTAGAGCTAGACAACCAGTTCCTAGACCAAATGGTCCCGACAGCATACCGTTGGCATCCCGGGATACGACCCTCAGCTATGGGCCAAATTAAAAAGTTTGAAGCGGCCTTACAATTGGCGCTTTTACCAGACACTAAAACCCAGAAGGTAATCAGAGTCAGTTTGAGGAAAATCCCACTTTATTGATAAATCTGAGAAGGTTATATTTCAAGTGTGTGATCGACCCTAGTCTCTGGGGCGCTGGCATGCCAAGGCGAGTGCTAGGACAACATTCCAGCAAGGGAGGCTGAGACTTGGTTGGAGCTCGCCCTGAGTCGCAACCCGCACTCCCCTATAGTATTGGTGGGATTCGCCACCTCCTCTCATGCCAAGTACTCTACCCAGGCTGGAAAAGCACGTTTTCTATCTCTAGGATTTTCTCTCTCTAGAAAGTCATTTTCTCTCTCTAAAATTTATCAATCCCCAAGCTTTCTTTAATCAGGCCTAGATCGTGTGAGGTGATTGCACATCGATCTGAGCTCTCTGGACTTCGCTAGAACCAATCAAAGATTTTCAGCCATAGAAACTTGGTGCCGGCTGGATTTTGGTCATAGTGGCACCGGGAGCGGCGTCGGCTCGGGTGGCGTCGGGAGCAGCAGGGGTGCTGCTGGCGCCGAGGACTATGCTGGCGCCGGTGGCGCCGAAAGTAACGCTTGTAAAGGTAACTTTACAACATCCACCCCACCTTTATAAAATTGGATGTCCTCATCAGATGTCAGATTAAAGTAAAAGTGCCTCCCAATTAAAATTAACTATACATTTGATCTACTTGGCACAATACTCAATTTACTGGCCACTTTTATTAAAATTGAAGCTGGCACACCACAAGTCGGAGGCTTAGCTCTTTGTCCTAAAACATTACAAAACTTGAAAATATCACTTTGTGTGGAAAAAGCGTAGATTTTATATCGCTTATGTAAAATCCAAGAACCTTATTAACTGGTGACAGAGGCCTTTCTGTGAAATTTTCAACCCTATCGCTTCTGACTTTTGACTTTGGAACTCCTTTGAGCTCCTGATTTGTCCTTGATGCACTTTGTGTTGAGCTCCTTGAGCTCCAGATTTGATCAGTTCCACATAGGTATCAAGGCTCCCTGAGCAAAAGGATTTATCATTTGATTGCCCACTTTATGCTCCACTCCGTGCCTTGTTGCTTTCGCACCTGAATTTCTCTCCTTGTCCCAGCCTGATCTTGATACTTTTCCTTCTTGGCTCTTTAAGGTAGGCAGAGATTGAGTACTCTGCAATGCACCTCTCACTTAGCTTGAAGTAGCTGTCTTTGAATCAGCCCAAATGTAACCATTGATCTCGTGGAGAGCCAAGGGGTCGCACCAGTTTGATTCGCATATGAACTATCTCTTCACGTTTGTTTGAAGCACCATGTCCGTCGCACAAAACTTGACTTTCACAATTCCATCACTGGTCAGTTGCCTCACAATCAAAACAAGAAGTGTACATCTAGATTGGCTTCAAGTAGTTCTCTTTGAATCACACACATGCACCTAGAGTTTGCACTAGTCTGATTTCAGTACGAACTATCCTTCAGTGTCCGTTCGAAGTACCAAGTCTCTCATGCAAGACTCAACTTTCATAGTTCCTTCATTGATCAATAGCTTTACACGTAACACAAGTCAGCGTACTCATTATGTCTTCTCATCATTGCTAGTCGAGAGAAAGCCTATAGCAAGCTTTCCTTTCCACAACAAAGACTTGTCAACTTATTAGGTCCAAAGTTCGCCAGTCTCCTTGTGTGAGTATGGCTAGGTCACCTTGAATTTGCCCCCATTTTGATCAACTTTTATACAAAATTTGCCCCAAGAGAGAGGTGTGTGTGATAGTTTCCCTCCACTTATAAAAACAGCTGACCAGACTTAGAGTAGAGTTCTCAGACAAAAAGCCTTTCCAACCCTTTGCTTCCCATCTGCTAGGATTATGGCTTAATCCAACTTGTTGTCAATTTCTGAAAAGAATCCTAGTCTTTCCCCTTTGAGGAAAAACCCAACTGATACTGGATATCACCTATGCTCAGTGAGTTTCAGTTCCGAAGGTGGTCGTCCCAAAATGAAGACCAACTGCTCCATAGAAGATCTCCCCTGAAATTGCCCTTTCCAACTTTTGACTTCCTGCTTGTGTTTGGCGGGCGTTGTCGCAAATGAAATGAACCCAAGAAACAGGCTAGCCATCCATCCTTTGCAAACATCGAGTCAGTTCATTGTCGTTCACGTGCGAGTACTTGAACTGCGAATCCGCCGTGACAGATTTTGTAGTCCTCTTTGTTTGATGGTATCAGCCTGCAAAAGAAAGGTTCTTTCTTGAGCCATTAGCTCCTTGTATCACAAGCAATGATGCAAACCAGACAAAGCACGAGTACTAAGACTCACCACAAATACATACAAGTAAGACACTCAGGCAGGTTTACTAACAAGTAACAAAGACAAGGTCTCCCTTTGAGATGGTCCTACCCAAAAGACCTTTGCCTGGCCACGTCCATACAGATCGATCACAGAATCAGCCCACAAAGAACACCCATCCAACTATCTGTGCTTTCACCATTAAGCAGCACATTGCCTCAGTCACGTCCCACCAAATCTAGTCGATAGCCCTTATAGCTAAACGATCAGCAGCTATCCCGCACCGGCAGCTAACAACCCGTGCTTTACACCCGAAATCGAGCAGCATCTCTGTATCAATGGTTAACCTGTACATTTCGAATATGTCGCCTCGCACCCCACAAGGCATACACCGTGCTTTCACCTACCTAGGTAGCACTTTGCCTCATCTGTCCTACGTGCAGATAGCGCCAAGCCCGAACTGAGGGAACTGACCGTGCTTACACCTCGAGGGCAGCACTTTAACTCATCAAGTCCCCCGTTCTGCCGACCACTTCGACCGTGGACGCACCCGTGCTTACACTATGGGCAACACCTTGCACAACAGTTGTCCTGATGATCCCCAAACAATGGCCATTTTCGTGAGATCTGCATAGCTGACCGCCCAGTCAGCTTTGATACCACATGTAGCGCAGGCATCCCAAAGGGAGCCGGGAACCATGACTTAGCTTCCCAGCCTTCAACTCTTGCCATCCAGACCCACTTGATATACAAGCAGCCAACTTGCCAACAATGATCACACTTAACCAATTGGAAGTTCAGAAACCAACATTGAGATCCAACCTGGCCCCATGCCAGATCGGGGCTCCCGATGTGGGTGACTTCCCTCCAAGCAAGCCGCTCGACATACATCAAACTTAACCAACTCGAAGCTTCGGTACAAACAAGTAACATCCATTCCAAGCAAGTCATCTGACTTACATCAGACTTAACCAACTGAAAGCTTCGTCACAAGCGCTGGAGACAACCTGGCGCCACGCCAGACTGGACAGCCATAAACAGGTAACTTCCACCCAAGCAAGCCATCCAACTCAGCCAACAAGTTAGAGCTCGTTCCCCAAGAGCTTAACCCATTCAAGTTCATGCAAGGAACACTCAGAACCACAAGTCGCGACAGATATGGAGACAACCAATTCATGAACCAAATGGTCCCGACAGCATACCGCTGGTGCCACGGACCGAATGGTCCTGACGGCATACCGCTGGCGTCCCGCGATACGACCCTCAGCTATGTGCCAACTTAAAAATTTGGAAGCGGCCTTGCAACTGGCGCTTTTACCGAACACTGAAACCCAGAAGGTAATCAGAGTCGGTTTAAGAAAAATCCCACTTTATTGATAAATCTGAGAAGGTTACATTTCAAGTGTGTGACTGACCCTAGTCTCTGGGGCGCTGGCATGCAAGGCGAGTGCCAGGACAACATTCTAGCAAGGGAGGCTGAGATTTTGTTGGAGCTCGTCCTGAGTGGCAACCCGCACTCCCCTATAGTATTGGTGGGATTCGCCACCTCCCCTCATGCCAAGTACTCTACCCAGGCTCGTAAAGCACATTTTCTCTCTGTAGAAAGTCATTTTCTCTCTCTAGAATTTATCGATCTCCAGGTTTCCTTTAATCATGCCTAGATCGTGTGAGGTGACACATCGATCTGAGCTCTCTGGACTTCGCTAAAACCAATCAAAGATTTTTAGCCATAGGAACTTGGCGTCGACTGGATTTTGGTCACAATGGCACCGGGAGCGGCACTGGCGCCGGGAGCAGCAGGGGCGCTGCTGGCACTGGTGTCGTTGGAAGTAAAGCTTGTAAAGGTAACTTTACAACAGTTTTCCATAGCTCCAGGCATCCCAAAGGGAGCCGGGAACCACGACTTAGCTTCCCAGCCTTCAGCTCTTGCCATCCAAACCGACTTGACATACAAGCAGCCAACTCGCCAACAATGATCAGACTTAACCAACTTGAAGTTCTGCAATCAACATTGGGATCCAACCTAGCGCCATGCCAGATGGGGGGTCCTGATGTGGGTAACTTCTCTCCAAGCAAGCCGCCCGACATACATCAAACTTAACCAACTCAACTCTTCGTTACAAACGAGTAACATCCATTCCAAGCAAGCGGTCTGACTTACATCAGACTTAACCAACTGAAAGCTTTGTCACAAGCACTGAAAGCCAACTTGGTGCCATGCCAGATTGGACAGCCATAAACAGGTTACTTCCACCCACACAAGCATCCAACTCAGCCGACAGGTTAAAGCCCGTTCCCTAAGAGCTTAACCCATTCACGTTCATGCAAGGAACACTCAAAACCACAAGCCGCGACAGATATGAAAACAACTAGTTCCTAGACCAAATGGTCCCGACAGCATACCGCTGACGCCACGGACCGAATGGTCCCGACGGCATACCGCTGGCGTCCCGGGATACGACCCTCAACTATGTGCCGAATCAAAAAGTTTGAAGCGGCCTTACAGCTGGCGCTTTTACCGAACACTGAAACCCAGAAGGTAATCAGAGTCAGTTTGAGAAAACTCCCACTTTATTGATAAATCTAAGAAGGTTACATTTCAAGTGTGTGACCGACCCTATTCTCCGGGGCGCTGGCATGCCAAGGCAGGCACCAGGACAACATTCCAGCAAGGGAGGCAGAGACTTGGTTGGAGCTCGCCCTGAGTCGCAATCCGCACTCCCCTATAGTATTGGTGGGATTCGCCACCTCCCCTCATACCAAGTACCTTACCCAGACTGGTAAAGCATGTTTTCTCTCTCTAGAAAGTCATTTTCTCTCTCTAGAATTTATTGATCCCCAGGCTTCCTTTAATCAGGCCTAGATCATGTGAGGTGATTGCACATCGATCTGAGCTCTCTGGACTTCGCTAGAACCGATCAAGGATTTTCAGCCATAGGAACTTGGCGCCATCTAGATTCTAATCAAAGTGGCACCGGGAGCGGCGCTGGTGCCGGTGTCGCTGGGAGCAGCAGGGGTGCTGTTGAGGCCGGGGACAATACTGGCACCAGTGGCGCCGGAATTAAGGCTTCTAAAGGTAACTTTACAACATCCACCCCACCTTTATAAAATATGATGCCCTCATGTAGCGCAGGCATCCCAAAGGGAGCCAGGAACCACGACTTAGCTTCCCAGCCTTCAACTCTTGCCATCCAAACCCACATGACATACAAGCAGCCAACTCACCAACAACGATCAGACTTAACCAACTTGAAGTTCCGAGAACCAACATTGAGATCCAACCTGGCGCCATGCTAGATCGGGGGGCCCGATGTGGGTGACTTCCCTCCAAGCAAGCCGCCCGACATACATCAAACTTGACCAAATCGAAGCTTCGTTACAAACGAGTAACATCCATTCCAAGCAAGCGGTCTGACTTACATCAGACTTAACCAACTGAAAGCTTCGTCACGAGCGCTAGAAGCCAACCTGACGCCACGCCAGACTGGACATCCATAAATAGGTAACTTCCACCCAAGCAAGCCATCCAACTCAGCCGACAGGTTAGAGCCCGTTTCCCAAGAGCTTAGCCCATTCACGTTCATGCAAGGAACACTCAGAACCAGAAACCGCGATAGAGATGGAGACAACCAGTTTCTGGACCAAATGGTCCCGACAGCATACCGCTGGCGCCACGGACCGAATGGTCCCGACGGCATACCGTTGGCGTTCCGGGATACGACCCTCAGCTATGTGCCAGCTTAAAAATTTGGAAGCAGCCTTACAACTGGCGCTTTTACCAAACACTGAAACCCAGAAGGTAATCAGAGTCAGTTTGGAAAAAATCCCACTTTATTGATAAATCTGAGATGGTTACATTTCAAGTGTGTGACTGACCCTAGTCTCCGGGGCACTAGCATGCCAAGGCGAGAGCCATGACAACATTCCAGCAAGGGAGGCTGAGACTTGGTTGGAGCTCGTCCTGAGTCGCAACCCGCACTCCCCTATAGTATTGGTGTGATTCGGCACCCCCCTCATACCAAGCACTCTACCCAAGCTGGTAAAGCACGTTTTTCTCTCTCTAGGATTTTCTCTTTCTAGAAAGTCATTTTCTCTCTCTAGATTTTACTGATTTCCAAGCTTCCTTTAATCATGCCTAGATCGTGTGAGGTGATTGCACATCGATCTGAGCTCTCTGGACTCCGCTAGAATCGATCAAAGATTTTCAGCTATAGGAACTTGGCGCTGGCTGGATTCTGGTCACAGTGGCGCCGGGAGCAACAGGGGCGCTGCTAAGCCGGGGACATAGCTGACGCCAGTGGCACCGGAAGTAAAGCTTGTAAAGGTAGCTTTACAACATCCACCCCACCTTTATAAAATCTGATGTCAGATTAAAGTAAAGGTGTCTCCAAATTAAAATAACTATACATTTAAGCTACTTGGCACAGTACTCAATTTACTGGCCACTTTTTATTAACATTGAAACTGGCACACCACAAGTCGGAGGCTCAGCTCTTTGTACTGAAAAATTACATAACTTGAAAATATATCTTTGTCTGGGAAAAGCGTGGATTTGATATCGCTTTCATAAAATCCAAGAACCTTATTAACTGGTGACAGAGGCCTTTCTTTGAAATGTTCGCCCCTGTTGCTTCTGACTTTCAACTTTGGAACTCCTTTGAGCTCCTGATTTGTTCTTGATGCACTTTGTGTTGAGCTCCCTGAGCTCCAGATTTGATCAGTTCCGCACAAGTATCAAGGCTCCCTGAGCCAAAGGATTCATCGTTTGATTGCCCACTTTATGGTCCACTCCGTGCCTTGTTGCTTCTACACCTTGATTTCTCTCCTTGTCCCAGCCTGATCTTGATACTTTTCCATCTTGGCTCTTTAAGGTAGGCAAAGATTGAGTACTCCGCAATGCACCTCTCACTTAGATTGAAGTAGCTCTTTGAATCAGCCCAAATGTAACCATTGACCTCGTGGAAAGCCAAAGGGTCGCACTAGTTTGATCCGCATCCGAACTATCTCTTCGCGTTTGTTTGAAGCACCATGTCCGTCGCGCAAAACTTGACTTTCACAATTCCATCACTGGTCAGTTGCCTCATGGTCAAAACAAGAAGTGTACATCAAGCTTGGCTTCAAGTAGCTCTCTATGAATCAGGCACATGCACCAAGAGTTTGCACTAGTCCGATCTCAACGCGAACTGTCCCTTAGCGTCCGTTCGAAATACCAAGTCTCTCATGCAAGACTCAACTTTCACAGTTCCATCGTCGGAACCTTCGTCTTCCTCACGGATAGCATCGGTCATCACATCTTTAAGTTGATCATAAAGGTCAACTGGTTTGAGTTCACGGCGGATGTTTTTCGGCAATCCAACTAAAAACAGTTTTATGGCCATACGTTCGGTGATATTTTTATCAACACATTCTACTTTGAGGCATTTAAAATGCTCAATGTAGTTTCAAATAGACTCTGCGCGATGCATCTTGATAGGGGTAATTTGAATGAATGGGCTCTGAGTCAGTTTGGATGGTTTGAAACGCTTGATGAGAGCATCCTTGAGGGTGGTCCAAGAAGCAAGATCATGAGCTTCGAGATTCAAGTACCACTCCTTGGCGGTGCCATAGAGTACCATGGGAAATAGGTGAAGCTTTTCAGTTTTAGAGGTATCTCCATAAAAACGGCATGCATTATCAAAGCCTTGGAGAAATCAGACTAGGTCAGATTCGCCATCGTACTTTGGTGCATCGATACGTGGAATTTTTTGTTCTAGTCGTGGAGGAGCCGGATTAGAAGATTCAGCACAGTCACGAGACATGATGCAGAATACAGATGAGCAGGTTAGTACTGTACTTGGCAAAAGACAGTTTGCTTGCATAATTGATAGTGTAGGACAAAAAATTGGTCTTTCTGGTCGTGACAGAATTCGCAGACAGGCTGAGAAATTGTGGAGAGGTAGATAAATCGAACTGTAATACTCGCGAATTCTACAGGGATTTCTGAATGTCAGAATAGTGATTTTTTTAGATTTTTTGAAAAAAAATTGTACTTTCAGAATTCGCAGGTAGGACAAGGGAAATCGTACTCTTTGAAAACAATTTCTTAGGCTGGATGGCAAATTCTAACACAGACGTTTGACTGGCAGATAGGGAATATGGAAAAAAATGTGACTTTCTGACTAATAAATAGGCAAATCTTTGAGATAGAATTTGCGGAGCTGTTGGAGGACTGATCTTGATGAGATCTAGCCTCAGTGAAGCCGACGAATTCTAGGACAAAGATTTGGGTGAGAAGTAAGAGATTTTGTCAGTATATTAGGCTATATTCTCAGAATCTGACCGTGGTCAGAATTCATGGAGGTGATAAAATGATAGATCAGGGTCTGTTAGGGCTGCAGATAGGCTGGCGAATTCTGATATACTTGGTTGGTTTGGGAAAAGGTCACTTGGGTCACTTCTTTTGAAGAAAATGCCCAAGTTGACTCTTTTGTTGCTTCCCCCTGGCTTGATAAGTTGCTCTGCAGCTCGTGTAGGACTTGGAGAGATGACTCGTGTTGTTTGTTAATAGATAGAGACAGGCAAACAAGCAAACATACAACACGGAAGCAAGAAAACAAAAAGGAGAAGAAGCTAGGTAAAAAAAAATACTTAAAAAGCGGCAATGGCGCCAATGTTGGAAGTATTTCTAGTGTGTGCGGTGGCTATATCTACTTACGGGTGTAGTATAGGGATGTAGAGATTCGTCCACTTTTTAAGTTTCTACAACAAGCTTCAACGTAAATACGGAAAGAATCAACATGGATGAGAGCACTAAGGCTTACCCAACTAGTGTCCGAAACGGAAATAAAGCTAAATAAAAACAACAATAAAAATCCTTGCTAAGGCAAACCCAACTAGCAAGATTGCTAAACTAGGACCTAGATTAACACTTAGAGGGTTTGAAAGATAAGTTGCGGCTAACTAAATAAACCAATAAAAACATGCCACAATAAGCGAAATAAAGGAGGCAAGAGGAGGCCCGAGCACCTTCCCTCAAGCTATGCACCTTCCAACGGGAACACAAAGAAATAGAATGATAATCTCAATAGAGAGCAATTTTGCATAATCTCATAGTGTTGTTTACAATGCAAATACCTCTCCTTTTATGGCAAGGAGGGTCTTCCATAAGTATCTACTAACTTATGGGACTAATTTGTTTCTAGCCTTTCTAAAACTTCTAACTTAGGATTTAGAACTTCAAAGTTTCTTAACTTAGGAAAACTTAAGATAAAATATTGCTAATCTTAAGTTTTCTAAGTTCTAAATCTAAGTTTAAGCTATTTTATTATTATTTAAGCTTCTACTCATGAGCTTACAAAACACATGCCATGGTTGAAGTTTATTGACAGATACTCATACGTGGACTTTCAAAACACATGCCACAGAGTTTTATTTCTTTCTTTTTGTTTTCTCTGTGTTAGCATAGTTGCTAACAGTGGTTATTCAGATGTGAGTTGGGCAACAAATGTAGACACTCGTAAATCTACATCTGAATGTACATTCTTCTTCAACAACGACCTGATTTCATGGAGTAATCACAAGCAAACTTCAATAGCTATATCATCTACGAATCAGAATATATCATAGTCTCTCAAGCTACAAAGAAAACAATATGGTTGAAAATTTTACTTCGGACATCTGTCTGAAACAATATGCTTTGACAATTTTATTTTTTGAAAATCAAAGTGCTATTGCTTTATTGTCCAACTCCAGGTTTCATTCCAAGAGTAAGCACATTGAAGTTAAGTATCACTATATCAGCAAAGTTCTCGACAAAGAGGTAAACTTGCATTTTTGTCGAACACAAGACATGACAACTGATATTTTTTGAAGGCACTAAGTGTTAAATTTACTGAATTTAGGACCTTAATTGGATCTACAATCAATCGACAAGAGGTGCTGGGTGCCAATTAGATAGATCGATCACAAATCTAATGTATAGAATTAAATCTAGATCAAAAATTGCATCTAGCTAGGGATTGAACCTAGGACCTCCCCCATTCTAGTGGGGTGCTCTACCACTGAGCTACCCGTCCATTTGTGTTCCTAGAGTGTTGTGCATGGGCTATAGCCTTGACACTTTCTAACACTCCCCCTCAAGGCATAGCCTGTTTTAGCTACCGCCCGCCTAGACCACACCCACAACCATGGCTCTGATACCATGTGAAAAGTTTTTACACCTGATGTGTGTGGTCAGGCTAGGGATTGAACCTAGGACCTCCCTTATTTCGGTGGGGTGCTCGACCACTGAGCTACCCATCCATTTGTGTTCCTAGAGTGTTGTGCAAGGGCTATAGCCTTGGCACTTTTTAACAAAGGTTCATGTCACACACCAAATCTCTAGTTGAAAAATGTCATAAGCCTAACTTGACTCTGTTGGATTATTCTCCTTCTTACTAATCGACTAATCGGTTTTAATCTTCATCCATTGTTTATCCAATTCTACGGATTTTCTCGTGTTTTTATACAGTCTGTAGAATTACAAGTGTTTTTACACAGTCTGTAGAAATACAAGGAGTTTGACAATAGTGCCGTCTTTTTTGCCTGTCAGAAATTACGAGTAAAATCACAGTGTCGTATTTTTTGCATTTTAGCGACAATGTCGCTTGTCAGGATTTGAAAGCAAATAAGCACAGTCGCATTTTTTTTCGCTTTTTCCAAAGAGCCTCAAATGTTAAGGAAATGACTCTGGCAAAGTGTGGGGCAACCCGAAATCAGATTTAGGGACACTGTCGGGTTTTTTGCAAAACCCCGACATTGTCGTCTTTTTGTGACAATGTCACATGTGGCTGTTATAGTTCATCTCTATAGAAGTGACAGTTTGGTTCATTTATGCAGACAAACTGTTTACGGCCAAATTTCACCGCTTATCAGCAATCAATGACAAGGAACCAGATGGATGCCAACGGATCACCAACCAACTGGCGATCGCAATTGACGGCCTAATTTCTTAGTATATATAGTTGTTCATATTCAGACAGTTTTCAATTATCAGAAGAAACATTTGAATAGTTAGCTCTCTCTCTCTCTCTCAAGCCTGTGAGCTTGAACACTCCTGAGCATTCTAGCTCATTTCTTAGAGTTGTTTTAGAGATTGCTATTGCGCTACTGCTTATCAACATTGCGCTTAATTCAGACTTTCATTTTAGCCACTCAGAGATAGCATAGAGTATGCGGCTTCGCTCCGCAACTTATTGTACTCATTTACTTCTGTTTCATTTTCATACTGAATCAATACTATCTTTTATTGCATTCAGCTTCATCTCAGAATGTATGCGTTTCTGTAGTTCTTTGCGACTAATTATTTTTCTGGAGTTCTTCACGACTAATTATTTGTCTAGTGTTTCGCGACAAATTATTTGTTTGATAATTCAATGCTTAATTGTTTGGCTACATAATGACTGTAGTACTGATGATTTCAAAGTTAGTTACTATAAGATCAAACATGATTGATAGGCATAGTCATGCATAGAGAAAGAGGAAGATAGTTTATTCTACCACGCATGAAAAGTTTTCTTTATAGACACTCGAATTATTTTAATTCATTTTTTTTTTAGTTCGTTTCTTTTCGAGTTTGACCTATCTTCACAAAACCTCTTTCTGACATGGTATCAGAGCTTCTATCATAGTATCAGTGCTAGATCACTATTTTCTTTATCTGAACCGGTTTCGATATCAGAGCGAAAGCTCTAATACTTGATATCTTTTGCGATATCAAATTGATATCAAACTCTTCAGTTCCTTTCAACCTTTCAGTATCAGAGAATTGATTTCCTATTGTTGGCATTATTGCATCTTAGCATCATCGATACAATCGACAGACTAAGTTCCAGATGGATTCTCAAAGTAAAGCTGGGCTTATCACAGACAAGCTGAATGGATCCAATTATCATTTGTGAAAATTTAAGTAGACCGTTGCTAATCGCCAACTAATTATGGGATGTTGTTACAGGTACAGAAGTAAAATCTTAAGATGACGACTCAAAGTGGAAATCAAAGGATGGTAAAGCTTTTGGACAGATACTGGACACTTATTGGACACATAGCTGAAGCTAAAATGTCAAGAGACATTTGGGACATCCTGAACTCACTATATGACATGAGAGACGTAACTACCAAGTACATCTACGAAGGAAATTCGTCACTTTCAAGATGTCTACTTGTGATTCTCTTCAGAGTCACATTAACCAGTTTAAGAATCTTTTGCAACAGATGGCTGCTCTTAGATCAGTCATAGATGATCAAGATGCAATTATGACATTGCTTTCAAGCTTGCCCTCTACATATGAGAACTGGGTGATGATCATATCGACACACTCAGATTTAACTCTTACTAGAGTTATCACTATGTTGCTGCAAGAAGATAATAGGAGAAGTCTAGAGTTATCATCTCTTATCAAGAACCAGACATGGACAATTGTTGAATTACCTGCTAGCAAAAACGTAGTTGATTGCAAATGGATTTTCAAATTCAAGTACAATGCAGATGGAAGCATCAACAGAAGAAAGACACAACTTGTCGTCAAAGGATTTTCTCAGGTATACAACGTCGATTACACTGAGACCTTCAGTCCAGTAGTCAAGCATTCTTCTATTAGACTTTTCTATCATTTGGCACTGCAGCAGATTTGAAAATACATCAAATGGATGTACAGATAGCATATCTCAATGGATTTATCGAAGAAGACATTTATATGGTGCAACTCGAAGGTTATATTATCGAGGGTAAACACAATCATGTGTGTAAACTCCATAAGGCACTTTATGACTTGAAGCAATCTGCTCGAGCATAGTTTCAGAGGATCAATACTTTCCTTATTGATCACGGCTACACACCTAGCTCTTCATATTCAAATGTTTACTTTATAACAGTGCAATAGTCTTTTATCATTATCACTTTATACGTGGATGATACATTGCTTTTCAGCAACAGTACTGATCTGATAGAAGAGGCCAAGACAATGCTATCTTTCGGATTCGACATGACCGATCTGGGCGAAGCTCATTTCTGCCTTGGTATACAAATCCACAAAGACAAAAAACAAAAGTTGGTCTACATTACACAACAGAGATACATCTACAACATGTTAGTCAAATATAATTTGATGAATTGCAAGTTAGCTCTCTCACCAATGGAACCAGGTCTCGAATTGTCAAAGGACCAGTGTCTCCAAACAATTCATGAGAAGTAGCAGATGTGTGAGTATCCTTACCATTCTATTATAGGATCTCTTATGTATGCCATGATCTGTACCAGGCCAGACATAGCTTTTGCAGTCAGCTAATTCTCTCAGTCAGTTTATGACTAATCCTAGTGTAACACATTGGAAGGCTCTTATCAGAGTCATGAGATATCTTCGAGCTACTATGGACTTTTGCATTTGTTATGGAGCAATTTCCTAAAACGGTCGCAAGCAATTTTCAATAGCTCTATCTTACACTGAATCAGAGTATATCGTAGCCTCTCAAGCTACAAAGGAAGTGATTTGGATTAAGAATTTACTTTCAAATATCGGCCTGAATTAATATGCTCCGACGACATTATTTTGTGATAATCAAAGTGCTTTATCAGCCAATTCTAGATTTCATTCTAGGAGTAAGCACATTGAACTGAAGTATCATTTTGTTAAAAGCAAAGTTCTCAACGAAGAGGTTAGATTGCAGTACTGTAGAACGCAAGATATAATAGCATGTGTTTTTACCAAAGCATTAAGTTTGGATACACACAGAAAATTCTGTGTAGAACTAAGTTTGAAGGTCAAGGCATTCACGGATTCAAATTAAGGGAGAGTGTTGGATTATTCTCTTTCTTGGCTTGCTTGGGTGGAAGTTACCTGTTTATGGTTGTCCAGTCTGACATGGCGCCAGGTTGGCTCCAGCGCTCGTGACGAAGCTTTCAGTTGGTTAAGTCTGATGTAAGTCAGACGACTTGCTTGGAATGGATGTTACTCATTTGTAACGAAGCTTCGAGTTGGCTAAGTTTGATGTATGTCAGGCGGCTTGCTTGGAGGGAAGTCACCCACATTGGGACACCCGATCTGGGATGGCGCCAAGTTGGATCTCAATGTTGGTTTCTGAACTTCTAGTTGGTTAAGTGTGATCGTTGTTGGCAAGTTTTCTGCTTGTATATCAAGTGAGTTTGGAAGGCAAGTCGTGGTTCTCGGCTCCCTTTGGGATGCCTGCGATACAAAAACCCATAACTTTCTACAAGGTATGCTGCATTATTACGAACCCATGCCCTTTCTGAACAAATTACGGTGGCAAATGATGGAGGACATCGGCATGACAATCTACCACTCTCAACAGCAACAATCTCGCCTCCAAGAAGCACAAAAGATCCAGGATGAAAAGGCGTCGATTGGTGCGGGACCACCAATGCAATAAGGAGGGGGATAATGTTAGCAATTGTGCTAATATAGAGAAAATAAAAAGAAAGAAATAAAACTCTGTGGCATGTGTTTTGTAAGTCCACGTATGAGTATCTGTCAATAAACTGCAACCATGGCATGTGTTTTGTAAGCCCATGAGTAAAAGCTTAAATAATAATAAAATAGCTTAAACTTAGATTTAGAACTTAGACTTAGGAAACTTAAGATTAGAAATATTTTATCTTAAGTTTTTCTAAGTTAAGAAACTTTGAAATTCTAAATCCTAAGTTAGAAGTTCTAGAAAGGCTAGAAACATATTAATCCCAGAAGTTGGTAGATACTTATGGAAGACCCTCCTTGCCATAAAAGGAGAGATATTTGCATTGTAAACAACACTCTGAGATTATGCAAAATTGCTCTCTATTGAGATTATCATTCTATTTCTTTGTGTTCCCATTGGAAGGTGCATAGCTTGAGGGAAGGTGCTCGGGCCTCCTCTTGCCTCCTTTATTTCGCTTATTGTGGCATGTTTTTATTGGTTTATTTAGTTAGCCGCAACTTATCTTTCAAACCCTCTGGGCGTTAATCTAGGTCTTACTTTAGCAATCTTGCTAGTTGGGTTTGCCTTAGCAAGGATTTTTTTATTGTTGTTTCTATTTAGCTTTATTTTTGTTTCGGGCACTAGTTGGGTAAGCCTTAGTGCTCTCATCCCTGTTGATTCTTTCCGTATTTCCGTTGAGGCTTGTTGTAGAAACTTAAAAAGTGGATGAATCTCTACATCCCTATACTACACCTGTAAGTAGATCTAGCCACCACACACACTAGAAATACTTCCAACAACCACTGAGAATATTGAGTTTGTAATGCATTGTCAATTGTTGCATAACAAAGTTTTTCAAGATACTTGAGAAGATGCAAGAATTGTAAACAAAAATACGATAAAAAAGAAATTTAAAATTTCTAAATCATCACTGAAATTGGATAAAAGGATATATAAAAAAAATTGTAGATTTAACTTCTTGAATGCATGATTAACGCAAGTCTCTAGTGTACCAAGTGCAATTTTGTAGGACATACACATAATGAGTGTGCACATAATCAAGTAGCATATGTTGAGTATGATACATGTTGTGAAATATTGTATCCATGCAAAAATGAAGGAGATGAGTCATGGCTAACTTATTGAAAGAATACCAGTTGATTCAGGATCAAGATATAATGACTAAAGATATTGCACATGCTCGTGCGCAAAACAAATGTCAAAGCAAATGTCATGATTAATGAGCAATGATTCAGGAATTGATGAAAAATATGAAGAAGACGTAATATTTTAAAGAGGGCAACCAAGCCCTAAGAAAGTCAGTGGATGAAGAAAAACAAAAGATGATAGCTATAGAAGTAAGTCATTCTTGTTGCAACAAGAAAATGAGTACTTAAAGTGGATGCAAAAAAGTGAAAAGTTGCTCAAGAAATTCTAATAGAAAATTTTAACAGGGAGCTTGAACCACTTCATGTAGAATCCGCAGCCTTCTCCCCTTTAGACTCCTCCCCAAACTTTTCCTATTGTAGACACTTCCCACGTTCCACCCACTGCTCCTCAGCTCAATGCCACTTTTCTTGGCACTCCCTTTGCCACCTCTCCATTAGTTGACATCTTGCCATCTTCTGACATAGACGTGGAGAGGCGCATAATTAAGGATGATCATGGTGCATGTTTCATCACTTGCATGAGGCAAATTATGCATGTCGTCTTCAGCAAGGACTTTTTAAAGGATTGGCACAAACCAAATGACAAAGACAAGAATTATGTCATTGACCAGCTTTATAGAGAGTTTTTAGTCCCCTCCACTGATATGATTTGATCGAAAATGGATGGTGAGCCACATGGGAGGCGTGATGAGGCACCACAAATCGGACATCCAAGATGCGATGAAAGTTGGCAGATCTAGGACGACCCACGTGCACTAGAAGTTTGCGAGGAAAGAATACCGAGATAATCTCGATCGCTTCAAGCAACAATGAGAGGTAGCTAAAAAGCAACTCGAGACTACAGGGCCTTCTCACTTGGGTAGCGGCGACTAGGGTTATTTTCATGCCCATTTCGAAAATTTTCCACCCATAAGTTGAATCTGATTTTGATGAAATTCAATTTTTATCTTGCCAATTTTCTCATAGTACTATCCTAAAACTTTTTCGGTTATGCAAAAATCTGTTGTAAAGCGGTCTCCTCCCACCAAGGAGGAGTACAAGTATGCATATGCCAACAATATGCAAGCATTACTGGAATTATTAAAGATACAACGAGTGAGAATCGATTTGTATGCTACTTCTGAGGTATGGCTTAAAAATAGATTTTAGCCTCACTACATTCATATGGTTTGAATCTCACACTCACCACATTTTTCAAATAACTTATTCATCTTCATGGCACACAGGTATCGCAGTCCCAGTGCCATGCATCACAATCGCATGAGTCTAATGTCCATGGCTAGGATGAAGATGACTCAACTGGATCTAATTCATTCTAGCACATACATAATAATAGTTTGTGCTAGATCTAATTAGATTAATCAATTTGTAATATATTTATGTACTTGGACCACCAATGTTTGGCTATTTTCTTAATGAATATAAGTGTCTTTCATTAGTATTTAGTTTCATGAAAGGTAACTTAAATTTTTGCAAGTTTTTCTAATAACAATTATAAACAAATGATTTTGCTTACCAACTTTATAAAAAGTGGTGCAAAATACTCCTAGGGTTGGATGGAGTCCATTTTAAGAGCAAAATGGAGCCAGCATATTGGTTCCATTCTTCCCTAAATCTTTTTCTTGATTTTGGTTCCCTTGGAATCAATGCCTTCCTCGAGGGATATTTTGAGGTCCCTAGATATATGCCTCAAAAATTACTCTTTCTTGACTAGGACATTCCTCGAGGGATATTCCGAGGTCTCTCAATATATCCCTCGAAAAACATTCTCTCTAAAACAATACAAAAATATTATGGATATGCAATGCAATAATCGAGATTATGTTATCAAGGTATACATCATTGAATATACTTGTGTATAAGGACGTTTTTTTTTTTTTGGCTTTGTTAAAGCCTCGGTAATAATCTTCGAAATTGTTGTAGTGATTTCGAATGATGAGATCAATTGATTGAAGCAACAAAAAGAAGTGGCTGAGTATCCTGTTGTCCAAACCACTATTCATCAATGTTCAGGAGTTGATACCATCAGGAGTACCTATTAGCTATTGTTGAAAACATCTTTCATTCAAGGTCAAGGGGAAATGCATTATCCTGTATGCATCAAATTCCTGTAAGTTGTTTTTGGATAAAAAATATTCATTCAACAGGTCAGCTGACAGTAGCTAGATTTGGTGCAGAGCTTTCCACTTATCTAGTCTGTGAGGGTTCTCTTGTGCGAGGGTTGGCTGTGCGAGAGTTCTTTAGTTGTTTTGCAGGTAAAAAACCTTGATATCTCTCAGATTTTTGGGAAGTAACTCTTGCAAGGATTATGGTAGCTGAATCTGGGTCAGATCTAACTCTAGAATTCTCTATCAGAGTTAACTCTTGTGTGAAAATTTCACTATATGCGAGGGTTCAAAACTACTATTTTGGCTTGATCTTCACCAAATCTCTATACTAACTCTCACAGGTTTCATCACTGATGGAAATTGACATTTTGAATCAATTGAAATGGTCTGCTTGAGTTCTTACTAGAAATGTTTGCTGGATCTTCACTTTTTAGTGATTTTTTAGCACTTAAACCCAAATTTCTGCTCACTGGAATCAAACAAACTCTCACAGGCTCTTTTGTGTCCTGGTCTTACTGCGATGGAACTTCAAAACTCTTTGCGAGAGTTGTTGATGACTAGAATTGAAAATTTTAGTGTCTGCAAGGGTTCTCTAGTACTTACCCGTCTTTTTTTTCATTGGGAACTCTCGCACATGCACTTAGACATCAAACTAACTCTCGCAAGCTTCTCTGCGTCCTGGTCTCATTGAGATGGAACTTCTCTACGAGAGTTCTGGTGAAGGTTTGCATTTTTTTGAATTTTTTAAGGGTTTTTTGAATTTTTTATGGTTTTTCTCTGATTGTTGCAATCTGCTTGAAACTAACTCTCGCAGGCTTCTATACAGGTTTGGGACAGTACCCTGGAGCTGCTGCAAGTCATGCAAGGGTTGGAGATATTAAAATTTGATGAGATTTTAGGCTTTTTTCCCTCCAGAATATAGATTGGTGTATTTTTTTTGGGTTTTTTGGCTGGTTGGTTTGGGTTTCAAGCCCTTAAAGGCTGTTCAGGACCTCCTCTACCCTCTCACACCTCCTCTGCTAGCTGTGAATAGTCCAAACACAAAAAAAATACAGAAAACTAACTCTAAACACCCAAAAATCTACCTAAAACTACTCCAAAAGCAAGAAATAGCTAAAATGCAGCTATACTAGTTAGTGAAAACCTATCCCAGGCAACGGCACCACTGTAGGGTCATAGATCTGATGTAGTTGTAGCCCTCCCGCCTGTCAACAAGGGTTAGATCACTGGATAGGCACTAACTATGCATAGATGCTACTTTTAGTCAAGTGTAAATAAAAAAAATCCTCCAATAAAATGTGTTGC
This sequence comes from Diphasiastrum complanatum, assembly GCA_029204225.1. Classification (NCBI taxonomy): domain Eukaryota; kingdom Viridiplantae; phylum Streptophyta; class Lycopodiopsida; order Lycopodiales; family Lycopodiaceae; genus Diphasiastrum; species Diphasiastrum complanatum. The sequence goes on from CM055093.1 coordinate 68,028,002, forward strand.
GAGGGCATGACATCTTGCGTGTATAAGCCCATGGCCCAATGAGCACGCAATTGAAGTTGTAAATAAAATAAACTTGACTTGGGCCTTTTAATTAAAATAAAACTAGAGGCCCAATGTCATTTTTAAACTTAGAGATATCTTTTTAGAGTTGGGTCCAAATTGGGACTCACATGAATCTTGTGATTTCTAATGTACTTTTTGTGGACTCTTGGATCAAGTTGGGTCCAAGATGAATGGTTAGGATCATTGTGAATATTAGCCAATAAGATTGAGGGTCAAGGGCCTTCCCCATTTTATAAAAAGGCACCATTTGTACACTATTTCCATGTTTAATGAGAAGAAGGAAACTCTACCATTTTTGGAAGAGAAGCATCCTCATTTGCTATTCACTACTTGTTATTGCTCTTGGTTGTGTTTTCTATTGCTTTCTATTTCCATGTTTATTGTTTGCCATAGTGAATGTTTTTCCATTAGCAAGCATAAGGAGCATTTGAGCTAACCTCCACCCTCACTCTCTTTCTCTCTCTTTCTCTTCTCTTCTCAATCTCTTCTTCTCAATTGCTTCCCTTCAACCAAACTATGATGAATGTTAGTGTAGAGGAGTAGAGTTAAAGATGAGTAGTATAGTGGTGAGTAGAGTTAAGAGAAAAAGTAGGAAATTAACCAAAAGTAGCATCTATGCATAGTTAGGCACCTATCCAGTGATCTAACCTTTGTTGACAGGCGGAAGGGCTATACTACGAGAGATCTTCGATCCCACAGTGGCGCCGATGCCAAGGATAGGTTTTCACTAACAAGTTTAGTTGTATTTTAGCTATTTTTTTGTTTTTTAGAGTAGTTTAGGTAGATTTTTGGGAGTTTAGAGTTAGTTTTCTGTATTTTTTGTGTTTGGACTGTTCACAGCTAGCGGAGGAGGTGTGAGAGGGTAGAGGAGGCCCTGAACAACCTCTAAGGGCTTGAAACCCAAACCAATCATCCAAAAAACTCAAAAACCACACCAATCTGCATTTTGGAGGGAAAAAGAGCCAAAAAAAACTCATCAGATTTTTATATCTCCAGAATCAGTGGGAATTAACCCTTGCATGACTGGCAGCAGCTCTAGGGTACTATCCCAGACTTGCATAGAAGCTTGTGAGAGTTAGTTCTAAGCAGATTGAGCCTTTGAAAAAATCCAAAAAAATTCAAATATTCATACGAACTCTCGTAGAGCCCTCTAAAGTTCCATGTCCACTGGGGACAATTTTGCTGTCAAAGCAGTAGAGAGGGGAGAGGATTTCTACCCTCTTAGATGCACCAAGATGATGTACCAAGCAGCAACAGCACAAAAGGATGCATGGCACAATAGAATTATTAGAGGAGGGAGAGTAGTTGAAGTCCTATACTATGGCCAAGTCGAAGGTATTATCAATGCATATAACTTTCTAGACCAGACACAACCGGTAATGATCTATTTACACTTGGTGAGAGCAATCTGGTTTTCCATGGAGCCTATCCTTGGATATCATAGCATGTTCCGATTATCCACGGATGTGTATGAGAACATATACAACTGTTGCATGTCGTACAAAGATGACAACGATCAAGAGGACTTGCTTAATGCTTGAGATCAGGATGCAAGTAACATTTGTGCCTTATATTGATTCATTTGGTACTTTCATAGTACTCGTTTTGAAACTGATGAGTACCAATTTGGTACTTTGGATCACTTATCTATCAGTATTCTGATTTTTTTGTTTATAAATTCAGACTACGTTTTTTGGTACTATCGGAGTCTCAATGTTTGGGGTATTCCCGACGAATCGTAAATAAATAGTATTGGCCAATAAAATGTGTTGTGAGGGCATGGCATCCTATGCGTATAAGCCCATGGCCCAATGAGCACACAAATTGAGTTGTGAATAAAATAATAGACTTGGACCCCTTTGTAATTAAAATAAAACTCAATTTTAAACTTAGAGTTTATTTTTTTAGAGTTGGGTCCAATTTTGGACTCACATGAATCTTGTGATCTCCAATGTACTTTTTGTGGACCCTTGGATCAAGTTGGGTCCAAGATGAATGGATAGGATCAATGTAAATATTAGCCAACAGGATTTTGTGGCAAGGGCCTTCCCCATTTATAAAAAGGCACCATTTGTACTCTATTTCCATGCTTAATGAGAAGGAGGATACTCTACCAATTTTTGGAGAGAAGCATCCTCATTTGCTATTCACTACTTGCTAATGCTTTTGATTGTGGAGCAATCGTATTGCAAACAAAGGTGAGATCATTTTGAATGGTAGCTCGTTGATAAGGAAGCATGCATGCTAAAGATGAATGCTCACAAGATGTTGTGATTATCGTTGTGTAATAGCAAGGTGTGACTGGCATATTGGGATTGGATAATACTACAAGCAATCGTTGTCCCAGCGGACAAACGTGGGAAACTTTTAAAGTATTTTTTTCAACCTCTGTGGCTTATGAAAAGCGTTGGACAGCAAACCAGTTGTTGAGTATATTTATCAACGTTTTTGAAAAGCGATTGATCGCTGGTCAGCATCCTCTATGAAGCGGATCTGGCCGCTGGCCAGCGCTGGTTTTTGTGTATTAATGCTTAAACTACAGCGATCTACCTGCTGCTCATTGTATGAGCAATGTTGCTTGCATTTTTCAATGTGTAATGCATTCAAAAATGCGATGGACCGCTAGCTTACCAGTTGATTTCTGGAATTACCAGAAACTATTGCATGAATATCATATGAAGTGATAAGTGCAAAAATAATTTTTCTATCATATGATTTGATCATTCTATCTGGTAAATAATGAATCATCTTTCCATTTTCTTTCCTGGTGCGTCTCTACAAAATCAGCTTAATGGCTTCTTCCTTTGGTTGCATAAACCTGCTAGAGAGGTTGTCAAGTCCCACATTGTCTTTCTATATATCCGACAACACATGATTGATGCTGTCATTGAACTTTCCATAAACCCTACTGCTAAACTCCTTGCAAACCTTGGCAATGCTGAAAACGTTCGAGAAATTGAATGTCTTTTGAAAAAACCTAGCTTCTCTACCTTGCAAGACAAATACTTCCAGAATACTAGCAAAAAAACGGGTTCTTTCAATCTGAACAATCCAAGCTCAGTCATATCAAGCAGTGGCAATAACAGAAAAAGAAAGTATTTTCCAAACAAAGGCAAGGAAGGACAAAGCAGTGGTGGAAAGGAGGATCTTCCTATCAGAAAGCTGAACTTTTACCGTGATTGATCCATGTGTAGGAGGACTTAGAAGAAATAAGGATATTGGAGGTCAGCAATACTGGTAGACGACGACTAGTGGTTAAAAGAGACAAAATACTAAGTGGCTACATGGAAAAAGTATTATGAATAAAAAACTTACTAATGCCGTTGATGAGCGTAATTGGATTACTACCCATCTATATGTGAATGGTGTGGATAAGGGTCAACATAACCCATGTTTTATGTGCATCTATCTTGTAAGAAATGTGGCTTTAGTGAGATTGTCGAGTCCAGATTTTGTCCTGTTTCCAAAAGAAAATGATAATACACTAGACATGGCTATTATTGAGATCCGAGATACTTTTACTACTAAAATACCTGATTTTCTAATAGGAAAAGAAGAATTATCTTTCTTACTTTGTACTTTCAAGGCACATAAAAATACGTTTAGATGGATTACAAATGCACATGACTGCTATTTTTCTAAAGTGGACACGTTTATTTCCGGAGCTCTTGGTATGCTGACTCCGCTCCTTATGGAGAGAGCAGGCCTTAAGGCAACTTCATACCAGAGTATCCTAAATGTGGATACCAAACTATTCTGGCAATGCAATTCATCTACTGAATTTTATCTTAATGTGTCTGACAAAACTATGAAAATATTCCTCTTAATGGTCCTGACGGGCTAAAAATAATAATACGGAGAATGATAGGGTATGCATTCAAGTCTTGTACAAATAAAAAACTTGCCTATCAATGGAAATCGAGCCTTAAGCAATTTGATTGAAAATGGATTACTAATCAAACTGATAATTGGAGTATGATTGACATGGAACCTCTTTGCCAATATAATGATATATTGTTTGACAATCAAATTACATTTTATGAAAAGACTTGCTAGACTTGGAAAGGTGGAATACCTACGTGCCTTCAAACATACTTTTTGTTATATTGATGATATTTGTTTCATAAATAATATAGATACTCTTGTATTTCTAGACAAGAAGCAACCTTGTGTTGATGATAATGCCATATGGATCTATCCCTTGGAGTACCTCACCATAGAAAATGAAGACGCTTCGGAGAATGCGGTCAATTTTTTGAATATTACCACTAACTTTGATTCTTTTTCAGTAAAATTTCATATGAAAAAATTTGACAAGCGAAGGAAACTTTCGTTTTTGTTTTTTCAAAATATACATTTAACTGCCAATAGGCCGATTATGAACTCATATGAAGTTATTATCGCTAAATTATTGCTGCCATGTATTGTTGTAGCGAACAAGATACTTTATGGATGAGGTCAGAAACATTGTTCTTGCTTTTCAAAGTAATGGCTTCATGAGAGGAAGATTATATGAGATTCTAAACAACCTTTTCTTACACAATTTGTTCCCTGGACTCAAGTTTACTTTACCAAATAATGCTAAATTTCTTTTGGTGAGTAGTTAGCACTTTATCTCAGGGGTGCTAACTGCCCCCTGAGAGACTTTGCTAACTATGGGTATGGTTGGTGGGTTCTCTCTCTCTCTCTCTCTCTCTCTCTCTCTCTCTCTCTCTCTCTCTCTCTCTCTCTCTCTCTCTCTCTCTCTCTCTCTCTCTCTCTCTCTCTCTCTCTCTCTCTCTCTCATGGGCTCTGTTACGTACATATATCACTTTATTCGCTTTGCAAACCTCTCTGTGGAATGTAATTGTCGCATACTAACCTTATTTGCTAGTGGTGACAAAAAAAATGTCTTACCATGATAAGAGACCCCACTTAACAAAAAAGGTTTTTTTTTTTTTTAAATGGTGGGAAAGTGGTGAATCTCTCAATGGCCAGGATCTATGCACATTATGGAGAGTCAATCTAACGGTGAGCAGCAATTTGCACTTAGTACACCTAAGTGTCCTCTGGTTCTATAAAGAGGGAATTTACACAACCCTATTCACTTTCCCTCATTCTCTCTCTCTCTCTCTCTCTCTCTCTCTCTCTCTCTCTCTCTCTCTCTCTCTCTCTCTCTCTCTCTCTCTCTCTCTCTCTCTCTCTCTCTCTCTCTCTCTCCCCTCATTCTTGCTTTCATGTTGCTATACCGTACGGTGTTTGTGATTGAAGAGGATGTTTGTGGATGCTATTGGAGAAACAATCGTATTGCAAACAAAGGTGAGAGCATTTTGAATGGTAGCTCGCTGATAAGGAAGCATGCATGCTAAAGATGAATGCTCACAAAATGTTGTGATTATTGTTGTGTAATAGCAAGGTGCGACTGACATATTGGGATTGGATAATACTACAAGCAATCGTTGTCCCAGTGGGCAAATGTGGGAAACTTTTAAGGTATTTTTTTCAACCTCTGTGGCTTATGAAAAGCGCTGGATAGCAAACCAGTTGTTGAGTATATTTATTAACATTTTTGAACAGCGATTGATCGTTGGTCAGCGACCTCTATGAAGCGGACCTGGCCGCTAGCCAGCGCTGGTTTTTTGTGTATTAATGCTTAAACTACAGCGATCTATGTTGCTCGCTATATGAGCAATGTTGCTTGCATTTTTCAATGTGTAATGCATTCAAAAATGCGATGGACCGCTGGCTTACCAGTTGATTTCTGGAATTACCAGAAACTAGTGCATGAATATGGTTGATAAGAATGCCCTTACTATGTTTAATTGGCTATAAACTGTACGTAGTATTGCTACATACTATTGCTCTATAGGTTTGATAAAGAATATGATGGGATCTATCTCTGATAAACTAGTATTATGATGGCTATGATTACGGATAATGATGTAGTAAAAAAGGTGGTGGGATGTGTTAATATGCTCGTGAGTAATAGTGATTGCCATTACTATTCTTCTGGATACGGTGGGAAATGCTATTGAAAGAGATATGATTAATCTACATAGCTAACTATTGATAATGATTCTGTCTGGCTTCGAGAGTACTCGATACTTAAATCAATACTTGCGGTGTGAATGCTTTAGCACGTAGGTGATTCGTTTTAAGCAGCCAAAGATGGATAGTTCACAAGAGATGACTTCAACTCTCATTCAGGTGTGACGCTTTACAGAATACCACCAATATGGTGGGTGACCTAACTTGATACCATGATTTTAAAAACTTACGTATTTATGATGACTTACAAACTTTGTGCGTAATGTTTTTTAAAGTAATAAAAAAGTATAAGCTGATCCTGCATGCGTAGTAGGTAACACGGACATGAGTTTTTTTAAATATTTTTCTCTCTACATCCAGTGTCTAGTTACTATAAGTAAAGTCAAGTAATTATATAGAGCTCAACCATGGTATACTTGAATGGCATGGTTTTGCCCAAGTTTTTCGGCGCTTGGACTCTCGGTAAACTGATACGGGAGGCTTGTGGGGGCTAATATAGCACGATGGTGCTCTAGTACCTAGCGTTGTGACCATCGGCCAGTCTCTGTCCATCTGTGTAATGAAAGATAACTGCTTACATGAAGAATGTATATGTGAAATTAATACGTTCTTTTTGCTCCTTTACTGATCAGTATGGCGTTTGCCCTGATACGGCTTCGTTAAAAGGGCAGAACATATTGCTAAGCTATGAAATGAATGATTGGAAAGATTGGACGCCTTGTTTTTCATTCAACCTAGCTGATAAAGTAGTAAATCTTATTTCGGACATGAATAACAACTGACGCTTAGCTATGACACCTGTCTTCCTCACGCGACTAACTTGTGCGATTTTGTTGTGTGGGATGGTGGCAGGTAACAGCTGGGTGTCTTAAAACTTGCTTCGCTTTATAATACTCTGCACTATTAAACTTTATACAGTTGTATTTTTACCTATTATGCTATAAATTGAAGGGTTCAAAGGGTTTGGTCTTGACTTGTCAAGAGGGACTATGTGAAATCTTGTTACTCTCTCTCTCTCTCTCTCTCTCTCTCTCTCTCTCTCTCTCTCTCTCTCTCTCTCTCTCTCTCTCTCTCTCTCTCTCTCTCTCTCTCTCTCTCTCTCTCTCTCTCTCTCTCTCATGATCGCCAAGTGAAGATCTGACTAGATCTTGTTGCATGCAACCAAAAGGACACCTGTGGAGCAAAACCATGCAACCATTAGGAAATGGCTAGTCAATACCCTAGCCACTTCACCCTCATGCCATGGTGAATGAATGCAAGAGAGGAGGGGCTCCTGGCTTCAAGGATAAGAAAGTCTACTAGGTAGATGGGCAGCTTTCCACTAGTATATATTCTCTCACATGAGGAGAGAATATTCCTCTTAGGATTCCCATGCAACCTGAATAAGCAATTGACCTCATATTCTTGCATTTTAACAGTCAAACACCATGCAAGTGCTCCTATGTTCAATTATAGGTCTGGGCCCTCATATGATTATCAATTACATTACCGACCAAGTTCGGAATGATGAGGCATAACTAATAACCAAGTGATCGGCTATCCATGTCAGGAATTATTCCAAATCCCACATATTGGACATGGACGTTGTCAAATTTCAGAGTTTAAGAGCTAAAATTGATCTACAAATGATTACAAAGAGTGATTGGTAGCTTGGGATCTTGATCTATATCAAGACTAGCTTCCAAATCTAGCTTCTACTTGACAATCTTTGTGATTCCAAGCAAGAACAATAAAAAAAGATGATCCACGGCTTCACACGTGTGAAGTATAGCTACTGTACGGCCTGATAATAGAGAAATAGTTTACTTATCATTTACTAAGCATTCATCCACAAAGAAAGTGCTTAAGAGAGTCAAAACACAATGATAGCTCCACAAACCAAGATTTCACATCATTAGCTCAAAAATGGATCCATCATGGATCAAGTACAAAATCACCATAATCTCTCATCCAGCACGTGTGGGACAGCTCATTGTACTTATCCATATCCACTTTGGATAAGGTCTATCAAGTTTGCCACATCATCCATTGGTGGTTTGTGTTGACCTTCTAGATTCCTACAATCTAGGACCTAACTCCTATAATTTAGGACATGTCATATTAGACTCAAATGAAAGCTAATCAAAATGGATCTGAATATTACAAGTGTCATTTCACACGTGTGGACAGGTCCTCACACGTGTGGATCCACATAGATGTCTAATATTCATCAAAAACCATGTGAAAATTGCTAAATTCTAACAACACTCTCTCTCTCTCTCTCTCTCTCTCTCTCTCTCTCTCTCTCTCTCTCTCTCTCTCTCTCTCTCTCTCTCTCTCTCTCTCTCTCTCTCTCTCTCTCTCTCTCTCTCATAAAAAGTATAACAAGATTCAATCCCAACAAATAGAAAATCCAAATAAAATAAAAATCCAAATAAAACATGAGAGATTAAGAATAGAGAAGAAGAACAAGGACATTCGGTTTGCAAACTAATAAATCTTCCACCTGCTTGATTAAAAATGAATATAGTAAAAAGTACCACTACACATAGTGGATTTTAGTGCTTTGGCCTCAAATCCTATTGGCCAGTTTCTACCTCCCTTATTATTTGAAATTTAAAATTTGGGAGGAGCCCTTTTTTATTCACTAACTTGACTATTAGGCCTTGAGATATTTGATTCCTACAAAAAGGCCTAAAGTCCTTTTATTCACTTCTAACTAATCAATTAACTATGTGATCATTGGGTTGGACTTACACACGCAAGGTGCCAAATCTCTCCCACTTATCAGCTAGAGTTAGTGTTGCCTTGCAGTCCGCAAAGCCTCCAACAGTATCGATATTCCACCAAAATTGGTGGTGGTCCCACGACATTTTGTGAGATTTATTTACTTGGGGTTCTGATTCTCCTCACGCCAGACTTTTATTAAATTGGTGTTGGACTTTCTCCATTCCAGGCATGGCTCATTGAAATCTCTGTCGTGTGGATAGAAACACTTATTGGCCTCTGAAGACCAATTGGAGGTCGTCCATGTAATAAATTTGTGTTCTCATAAACCTCCCAGCATAGTCGCACGATAGTACATAGGCTAGCTATTGCCAGCTAATCTTGCATCTTTTCTGTCACCAACAAAAAATTTGGATCAAAAGTAAGTGCTGGAAAATAGTCATCCCATCTACAATTGAAAAATGTGAGCATGGCCAAGTCCTTTTCAAATAATGCAAAAAGTTTGACCATTGGATCTAGCAAGGACATGTACTCCAAGAGAGTGAAGAAACAGAGTGTTTCTGATTACAAAGCCTTGCTAGCTTTCAGCCCTTCACCTGACGAAGATGTTCATGAACTCAAACATTTGGAGACACGAAATACAAAGAGTTTCACGAACACGAAAGTCAATGGAAATGAAGATGAACGGTTCGCGAACACGAAGGATCCACGAACGAGATTCCTTTGCGGTCCAGCAAGAGAGAAAGACAGACGAGATAAAAGAAACCAACAGTGGAAACGAAACTCGTTCTGTCCTCGTGCTCCAAGGAGTACCACCAGAGATCACACAAGTATCCAGAAGTACAGAGATCTGACCTGATGGCATGATGCCAGCAGATACTTCCTAGGTCGTGGCTAATATGCCACTCTTGTAATTCCCTGATTAGTTGTAGATGTATAATCACTCTAGTCTTAGGTTTACATAGAGAGACCGTACTTACTGGATAATACTTGACATATATCAGAACAACATACATAGAGTGTAACTAAGAGATCAGACACTGAAGAAGTCTGATGCTAGTAAGCGATCAAAACAAACACAAAAAGAAGTTCCGTCTGCGTGCGAGAAAATAATTTTGTCTAGGATCAGAAGATACTTGTGAGAGAACCGTGCTTCTCTCACACCAACACACTACGTGGATTAGGATGCAGTGCCCTGAAGAAATCAGAGAAAATCAATATAGATTATTTTCTAGTTGTGTCTAATCTTGGATGTAGAATGCTTATGCTGTTTATTTCATATGTCTGAGTTTTCTTGTTCCCTTTGAATTTTGCATCTTGGTTAAATTAAGTCGAATGCTGTATTAGCTTTATGAATGTAGATCAGTAGTAACTAACTACTCTCTGGAGGATTGTAGGAGTATTTCAGTTGGCAGTGCCCTTCGAACGCATTTGAATTCCATCCGAATCTTGAAAGAGAGTTGCGACTGTTTCGTGAATTTTTCTCCCCTAGACTCATTACACGTATCAGAGCATCTCACGATTATCATCAGTGGTATCAGAGCTCTCTCGATTTCTCATCAATGGTATCAGAGCTCTCACAATTTCTCATCAGAGAGTTTGGGTTGATTGGAGCAGGACTTTGGGGCATAACGCAAGTTTCATGTGATTCCAAGGGCTTGGAGTCATCGCATAGTTCCATGAACTTTTGTGTAGCTGGTGACAAAGGTTGTGGTATGTGGGGGTGAGGTGGCCTGCGCTTCTTGTTGGAAATTAAGCTCACCGTTTCCTCCTTGAATTTAGAAGAACAATTGCATCGGGCTTCTGACTGATCTTCATACATGGATCAAAGCAATCCTATTCTTTTCACATTCAAATGTCAAGTTTAAGTTATCTGAAGAACATTGAAGACGTGACCATCTTCAACGTCTTCAACAAAATCAGTCTTTTTTGCACAATAGTATATAGAAATGAATTGTTTTTGCATAGCCTGCAGAAATACACGGAAATTGTCCACAGACAGAAATCATGAACAATTGCAACCGCACTACAAACAGTTTCAACAAAGGCACCGTAGGCAACTGCAAAGTTCTACAAACGGCTTCAATGAAGGCACTGAAGGCAACCATAAGCCACTGAAGGAACCACCAAGGCAATGGTTGTGATCTAACACAACGAACTGTATGAGTCAACCTTACGATTGTAAGCGAAGACTAGAAGCGCAAGCCATCGCAAGGAACCATCAAGGCAATGGCTACAATCTACCACACCTGACCGTATGAGTCAATCTTATGATTGTAAGCAAATACCAGAAGTGCAAGCTACCACAAGAAACCGCCATGGCAATGGTTGTGATCTACCGCACTGAACCGTATTACGGTTGTAAGCGAAGACTAGAAGTGCAAGCAATTGCAAGGATCCACCAAGGCAATGGCTGCAATCTATGTAAGGCATCGTAGAAGTCAACCTTGTGGTCATTATACAAAGACCAAAACCAAAGAAAACTGCAAGCTATGTCTTGTGACAAACGTTGCGACCATTACGAACTGCCAAGCCAACATCACGGTCCACCTACGGCTTCTACGACGACGCAACTTCACACTCCCAAAGTGGAGCTTAAACCTAATTGATGTACGATCTTTATAGATGTCGTTGTACATTATTTCATGACCAAGTACATACTCCAGATTAAACTAGTCTTCTAATTATAGATTAGTTAAAACGATTCTTGTAACACATAAAAACGATGTGTATAAATACATCTCTAGCTCTCATTTAGACATAAGTGAGAAGAGCTAAAGATCTGTAATCAATTTGTTGCTATTGCTTCATTACAAGCATTGAATGTAATATACAAGCAACACTTCATCATCATGTAGGGTGTGTAGATATAGTCGTGAGCATCCCTTCCGCCTGTCAAAGAGGGCTAGTTCACTAGATAGTAGCCTAACTAAGCCAAGATGCTACTATTAGTTGCCTCCTACATTTCCCTCTAACACTACCACCTTAACACTACTCCTACATAGTCCAAAGGGCATCACCTTCCAACAAAACGTTCCACATTCCGTGGCAAAAGTAGTTTTGTGTTGATCTTTAAATCTTAAAGAACACAACAATATTACTTGGAAAGCTACTAACCACCAGATGTTATTTTTGGACTGCACACTGAAATTAAGACTCTCCAAGTTTATCGTATTGCTTAATGCTCCATTCATAAGTGTCACACTAACCCTTTCCAGCTTTTGTTCCTTTATTACTTCTGATTCATCTAACTTGAGAACTAATATCAACTTTTCAACACTTTTATTTGTGATTCCATAGAACTTTACAATAAATTTCAATAAATGATTCAGATCTACAACATGTTGTTGGTGGAATCATATGACAAAGTGCCATGTTTTGAGTTATAAGTTTCATTGATATGGTAAGGAATACCAATGATGTTTTGCATAACCCTGTTTTACACATCCCTCTCTAATTTGATTTGAATTGGCTGAGGAATAGGAAATTTTTTTAGATGTACTTGTCCAAATGCCTCTTTGATAATTTTAAACATTGTGTCATATGCCTCCTTGCTAATACTAGAATAATCACATGCTCCTTGTATCAATTTTCAATCAATAATCTTGCTAACTTTGCTCATAAGATCGTTGATTTCCTAGTAGACTTGTTGTTGACTGGTTGTACTGCACTCAAAGATTTTCCAATCATGTCCTTGTCTTTCAGATTTTGATGGGTGACTAAAGCTGATTTGCAAAATAAAAATAAGAACCAGAAAAAAACGATTCACAATAAATGTGATTAGTTTAAAGTAAAATCTTACTTGAAAGCATAAATTCTTTTTTTTCGTTGAACCCCATTTGATGAAAGCTTGTCAATACCTTTTAACATAACTCTTTTTCGCTTATTTTTCTGTACTTTCTTCTGTAATGTGTTCACTTATGCATCTATTTGACAATATGAGGTACACAATGTTTTAGTAAATCCCTTACTACACATTACTGACAAATTGGACACTAGCACTTCTAATCGGTACATCTTCCACCATGTCTTTAGGTCAAACAATAGATTGATCGGCCAACTTAAACCGACTGATTATGTCTCAGTAAGATTTGCTTTACAAGTGAATCTCGTTTTAATCAATAATCAATGAATATAACCAAATCAAAACATCTATGATTCTTTCTACATTTTACGTAATTGGAATTTTTGAATTCCTTTCAATATGGATCAAAAATTGTGAAAATCAATTACAGTCAAAATTCATGCATGGATACAATTTTGGTAAACAGAAGTTTGACTCAGTAAATTTTTAGCTAAACTAGACAATTTACGTAAAGAAATTGAGTTATCTATAAATCACTGCATGCCGGATGTTTCAAAATGGGTTGGTAATAATGTGACTAAAAATTCAATGGTTGTAGGCTTTAACTTTGTAAGACCCCACTTGGCACACAAGTTTGTAGAAATAAGATTGACTCTTGACCCTCCATCTATCACAGCTACCTCTCGATCAAGAAATTTATGTTGAATTTGCAAGGTGATATTCCTTGTTCACTTTTCGAAGTGGCCCCTACATTGAGTACTTCATTTTCTTCTTCAAATTCGGCACAATATAGTGGTTCCCACTTGCTCTTGGGCTCAGTCTTGGTCAATCTTTCTACTAACACATCTTTGGCTTGAGCCACCAACCTTAAGAATTCTCCCAATATAATATCCATCTTGCTAGATAAAATATTCACGATCAGTTCTGTTTGTGGCACCTCTGGTTCTGTAATCTTAAATGGCCCTTCACAATGATGCAATTGGATATTGACATCCCATCCTTTGAAAAGATCTATGCAAAGGATCAGGTAAATCCGTTGGTGGCATAGGTGTAGAATGAACTTCCGCTACAACTATGGCATTTTCCAAGGCTTCTTTCTCTTGTAAGTCTTTGATCCATTGCCTTATAATGTGGTATGTTTTCTTCTCAGAATTGAGATTCGAATAGACCCCATATATAGTAGGTAAATCAGTGATTGGTATAGACTCTGCAGGTGGGGGTTCAACAGCGGCTTCTTTTTGCTTTCAAGCTCTTGTTAGAACCATAATTGGCATAGATGGTTCAATGGATTTCCTTGGTACAAGATGAACTGCTAGTCTTGGTTTGATCATAATCATATTCAATGGATCAATTATAGGTGGTGGTTTTGATCTAGCTGGGCAATCTTTGTAGCAATGATCATATTCGCATTCTCAACAAAAATAATTGAATTTGCTTTTATGTGGACATTCTGCACTTCCAAAGCAACCAAGTGGCACTCTAGCCCATTTTCCAAACTGTTGTTGTTGCATAGCGACATAGATAACATATTGTTCTGGAGGTCCAGTGTGTCTTGTTATGGAGCATAATTCCATTGATCCCGACTTGTTGAAGCTTTTGGCTCCATCATATTTGCATGAGAAGCTTGTTGTTCCGGTGGAGCAAATATAGCTAACGGTTTTGGGAATCCAAGGCCATGGGCCTTACCATCCGGTGCCTTCCATCTGGGTCCTTCCTAGAACCCATTCTTGGGATATTTTTGCTGAATAATTTGAGAATTAAAAAAACAAAAAGCAGTTTCATGTCCATTTGAATTGCACAAATGATAGTAAGTATCATCCATCCGTCCCTTCATAGTTGGACACTCGTTCGTGGTATGATTACCAACATAGATCGCACACCAGACATTTTACTTGATAGGAAAAACTTTGTCCAGGAGTGGGTTGCCACGTGGAATCTTGGCCTTACATGTGTGAAACCCAATTATACACAATATTTACAATGTTCTACATGGTTTTTGATCAAGCTAGATTTGCCAATTTTTTGGCAATTCTTCAAACTCCTCCTCAAATTTAGCTTGATATATCTACAACTCTCTTGCTAGATGAATGAATGATTCTAGAAGTGTCTAAAAAATCCAACTACAAACAAGGAAATTTTGAGACTCCAATAGAGAATGATGTCCATGAAGGATCTTTCACCACTTCTTAAAGGATCCCTTACAAGATGCTCCACAAATGTGTCAATATCAACTTGCCTTGCTTGATCCATATGATTGATCCTAGATGGCTCCATCTTGATACTCAAGGTTCTTCTTGGAGTCCTCGGGTCTTGAGCTTGCTCCTCCACTTGACTTGACTCCAAAACATCAATGAATTGAATAAGGTGTTGATCCAAAGGTGCTGCTTCAAGTTTACAAATCTTCCACTCTTGAAAGATCACATTTCCACCATTGACAGCTTCTTTGATGAAAAACAAGTAGATTCTACAATCTCTACTTGAAGAGCAAAACACTACCATTATTTCTATCATTGAAATGGGATAATCTTTGGTCCTTACACTGGAATGATCATGATCAAGCATGTGGACCCAAAGATTTCCAATACAAATGATATTTCCTCACTATTCAAACTATTACATAAATAGGTATCCAATGAAATTGCTTTATCAACAACAAATGGAGATTTGAAAGCATCTAATTTCATTGTCTTGTCATAAAGAGTACTAAACATCATAGATCTTAAAGATAAGCAACAAGTCACTCCATGTCTACTAATACTATCCAACAAGTATTCAGAGATAGTAGACTCTCCAATGCTCACCATCCTTGCAAAATGCACACTTGAATGGACAATTTGCATACAATTTGATGACTCGGCCATTGTCATTGAGGACTCCCTTGGAACTCTTATGCTTTGAGGCTGATCCTCAAGATCTTCCTCCTTTTGATGCTCCTCCTCAATGCAAGCAAGATCACACTTTGACAATATCTCCACTTGAGTGATCTCCTCCTTTGCCAAGCTCATTCTCTCAAAAGCAACACTAGCTTCCAACTTAAACAATCTTCCATGTTTAAATCCCTTTGCAATGCAAACATCATTCTTCAAGATGAAACAAACACCATGCTCAAAGTGGACATCCAAACCATTTCTAAGAGTAGACCAACACTAAGCATATTCTTGGTGATTAATGGTACATAAAGAACATTTTTTAGATCCATGCATTTTGAGGATTCTAGACACAAAAAAATGGTGCAAACACCATCTATCCTACACTCTTCATCATTTGCAGTAAAGACAAACTTTTTAGCATCATTGAATGAGTGTAAGGTTGAGAAAAAGTCCTTTTTACAAGACATGTGGGAGCTAGCACAACTGCCGATCCACCAATTGTCTCTTGAATTGCTATTGCTTGTTGGTGAGGATGTAGATGCCATCAAGAATACATCTTCATCCTCCTCCTCCTTTGCAAGGTTTCCTTGTTTGTTCTCCTCCACTTGTGCTCTTAGCCTCTTGTAGCATTCAGATGCATAATGCCCCTTTTTTCCACAAAAGAAGCATTTCTGCTTTGACTTGTCCTTTGAGCTTGATGCATCATCCTCTTCTTTGGCCTCCTTGGGATGTTTCTTCTTTCCATTGGTCTTTTTTCTGCCCTTGAATGAGAAATTGGCTTTCTCATTTCCATCCTGCAAAGACAATGAACTCTTTTTTGCCTTGGTGTGGAGCATCCTACACTCTTCAACCACTAATACATTGTGAAGTTTTTTAATAATTGGCAAAGTGTCTTGAATGGCAAGACTTTGGACCAAATTTGCAAAATCATCTCCTAGACCATTAAGGACAATTTGTACAAGCTCTTCATCATGAATCTTCTCTCTAATGGAAGCCAACTCCCTATTTAGAGACTTGATTCTGAGTACGTAATCTTGTGCACCCTCCTCACTTCTCCTCATGCTTTGCAAAATTTGATTTCTAAGCATAAGAACTCTAGAAGTGTTGCTAGATTCATAGATTGATTTTAAGGACTCCCAAGCCTCTTTAACACTAGTACATGCTGATACTTCTCTCAACAAATCATTGCTCACATTCATCTTCACACAATGAAGTGCAAGCCTAGATCTCTTCTTGTATCTAGCTAAGGTTCATCTGCATCTTCAATCAAGAACTCATAAAGGTTTTGGAGCACCAAGAGTGACTCCATCCTAACCTTCCAAATAGCATAATTTGTAGAATTCAATCTCTCACTAGCTTCTAGAAGGTATGCTCTAGCAGATTCCATCTTACTAGTGACTTCTACAAACAAGAAATAGATTTGATTGACAAAGGTCTCACACTTGCAGTGTTTCACTCAAATTTGATTTCTAATTCAACAAATGGACTTATAATCACAGTTCTATCACTCCCTCACAAAGCTGGAATGAAGATAAGATGAAGTGAAAACTACTTTCAAACAAATCTTGCCAATAAATGGATTTGATTGTCTCTAGAAACTCACTAAGGTCTCTCTCTTGTAGTGTTTCACTCAAATTAGATTTCTAATCCAACAAATGGACTTATAATCTCAGTTCTAGCACTCCCTCACAAAGTTGGAATGAAGATAAGATGATGTGAAATAAACTTATAATCAAATCTTGCCAATTTTGACTATTTTTGGACAATAACATGACTAAATCTCCCTCACACTTTTTGATGTACTTTCAAGACCTGTAAAACAAGTTTAGAGGAGCTGATTTCAGCCTAGATTAATTAAATCTCATGACCCTATGTCAAATCTAATCAATGGCACTCAATCTTGGTAGCTTATCCTAAGATTTCCACCAAAAATCACATCAAAAGCTCACAAATTGAATTTCTTTGAATCAAATGAATACCATGCATTAAATGTAGGTTCAGAGGTGCCCACACATGTAGAAAGTACGAATTTGGACCCCTAGCAAGTTTGGGATCAAATCTCCTCACCAAAATCAAGATTCTAGCTTGCCCTCTAAATATTAGTTTTTAGCACCAGAACTTGCTAAAAATGGATTTGCATTAGATCAATGGCTTATGCTCTTGTACTTGGATCTGATACCATGTGAAATTACTATACTTTAGGACCATAAATGGATCTACAAAAGATCCACAAGAGTGATTGGATGCTTGCTTAACAATTTATCAAAACACTAGTAATCAAAAAGTTGATCTAGATTGGCAATTTGACAAACAACAAGCATTAACAATCAAAAGCATTGATAAACATTGAAATACAAGCCCACACGTGTGTACTACAGGCTGTAGTATGGCCTTCAGCCCGAGAAGCAAGTAGAAATTGATTTGGTTTCATTTGGATCACAAAAACTCAATGTACATAGTGAACTAGCTTGAGATTGCCAATGAGCTCCAAAAATATTCTATCTTCTCACTATGGAGGCTTGGAATACATAGCAGATTCAACTTCCCAATTATACACAATATTTACAATGTTCTACATGGTTTTTGATCAAGCTAGATTTGCCAATTTTTGGCAATTCTTCATATCTGCCATTTTTATGAATTACTTCAGAAAAAATAGAAGATCAATAAGGTATACTGTAGATATGAGATTGGATCTAGATTTATCAGTTAAAATCCTATCTTCTGATCTGATCTGTAACAACTTGATCATTTGATGATATTCAAATTCTAAATCTCAAAAAAAGATTTTGATCAAGTGATCGATACTCTAAAACTGATATTTTTCTCAAAAATTAATATCTGTTCAACTCGGAATTTTTCACAAATTTGACAGTAGCTAGATCAAAACTCATAAATGGTATTGGCAAAGGTTCCCTAGATGAAGATTAACTCGGTGAGGGTTCTTTCAATATTCAAACGAGAATCTTACGATGGCATGATGCGCCCATTCTTATGGCCATCCCTTTAATCCTTTTGGCTTTTGGAAATATTTTTGTAGGATACTTGGCCAAAGTGTAACCTGTTATAGCCTATTGGCTATTTTTGACAAATCTGAAAAAAATAACCCTTGTGTGTCTGACAGTAGGTAGATCTGACAAAGATAAAACTATGGTAGAATTGTCGAAGGCTTTTTTGGCGAACAATGATATTTTTATAGCTTGGCGAGAGTTCGAAAGGACTTTTTGGGAATTATTGATGGAACTAACCTTTACTAAACATGATGGATTACTAAATTTGAAAACCTCAAGAAAGTCGACGAAGATTCAAGAGAAGGTTGAAGAGTGATACTTTTCTTTTTACAAAAAAATAGTAATTTTTGGACAAAAATAGCTCAATATAGCAAATAATCTTGACTTAACGTTCGCCCAACTAACTGATTACCAAAAATAGTAAGATGGACTGCTGAAGAGATTCAAGCAAAGGTTAGCTATCAAAAAATTGATATTTTTGCTGAAAGATGTGAATCTTTCAACAAAAGGTTATCAACAACTAGTAAAACATTCACTTTAGCCTTCTATCTTTAAAATTAACCTTCTACCACTTGGTTATAAGTAGATCTGGGTCAGATCTATATACAGTAGGATAGGCGAAGGATGGTTTTCAATATGTTTTTATTTTAGGGGTTTTTTCACTATTTTTTGGACATTTTTCTTCAATTTCTGGAAAAGGGTTTGGAAGTAACCTTCGCCCTTCAATCTATAGCTTTACTCCATCATGGCCGTCCTTCTTGCAAGTGGGTGAAGGTTGGTTGCAAAGGAACAAAAAATTATCAGTGTCTAATGAAGATTCTATCTATTTTGTCACTAAAATTGTAGAAAATAAACGATTTTCATAGTTTCTCTGATTTCTTCATATCCAAATGGATATTAGAAATTTTGATCTGTCGGACCTTTCTTGCTTATCAATCAAAATAGATTTCAAGCAAAAAATCTACACAAATCAAGCAAATTGCTCACCAAAACTAACTCTATCATGCCAAGACGAAGATGTCTAAATGAAAGCTAATATCCATCCATGAATAACTTATATAGATGGCAATTGGTACCCTCCAATACACTATGGAGTTCCATGCACATCCAATGAGAAAGAGAGAGGCCTAGAGGAGTTCAAGAGCCTTCATAGGCTTATGGAAGGTCATCAGACAACTTCCATAACTTATGACCCTTTGATAGCTATTCTTGTGGAACTTGAAACTCAATGGACCCTTTGGGAGAGCATCTTCGCACTAGGACCCATTTCCAAAGTTGTGCATGTATATTTTGATCCAAGACCAATAAAGTGATATGGGTCAAGGTTGAGGCCCAAGGTTTAGAAAAATAGTCATCTAATGACTTTCTAGTACTCTCTAGGTTCCATGCCTCCATCCAAGGCATAGACACCTACCTGCCCTTATCCAAGGACACTAGTACCTTAATCTAAGGCACCTACCCTTAATCCTGAGAGTACCCTTTATCCAAGGGTCACGTGACTCCATACCTGCGACCAGGGTATAGCTACTTGCCTACACATATCCTTATTCCTAAGGGTAACTTGTCATTTAGCCCCCGACACTAAATGGACCAATAGGGGTCTGAAGTACTGCCAGTTACATAGGTATGTAACATTCCTTCCCTCTAAACTTAATTTTTTTCTTGTAGGAAAAAATTTGAAAAATTCTTTTGGAGATCAGCCTCCTTTTCTCGGGTATCCTCTTCTTCTGATTTGTTCCTCCACCTGACTAAAAATTCCCGAATGACTCTACTCCGTAGAGTCCTCTGCCAGCTACTAACCATCGCCTTGGGTCCAGGTGGTCCACTCGCACACTCATCACGAAGAAGTTCTACTAGATCTTCCACAGGGAGTAGGGTCTCCCCAACACCCAACAAGGGTTTCAACTTACTAACGTGGAAAACAGGATGAATTCCAACGTTAGTTGGAAGGTCTAGTTTGTATGTGACCTTGTTTATCACTTGGATAACCTTAAAAGGACCGCAATACCTAGGCGCCAACTTTGCACACTTTCCAGTTTTCAAGCCCCTAGAGTGACTAGGGACGCTAAAAAACACCCAGTCATTGACCATGAATACCTTGTGCTTCCGAGATAGATCAGCATAGTGCCTTGCCCTGTCTTGGGAACTTATTATGCTATCTTTAGCCAGCTGTAACATTTCTTGCATATCCGCAAGGAAATCAGCTGCAGCTTGCACCCGTAGGTTTTTCATGTCAACACTAATTGGTGATCGAGGTTGAAAATCATACATAAGCATGAAAGGGCTGAATCCGGTCGCTGAATGTTTTGCACTGTTATATGCAAATTCCACCAGTGGAAGGTATTGTTCCCAATCTGTCGATGGCCCACATATGCTCAAAGCATATCCTCCATCGTTTGATTGGTCCTTTCCATTTGACCGTCTGATTCCGGATGATCTATAGAACTCATACTTAAAGTTGTTTCCAACTTTTCAAATACTGCTGGCCAAAAATTCCAAGTGAATTTTGGGTCACGGTCACTGACAATATCGCAAGGTAGCCCGTATAGTCGGAAAAGCTTCTCAACAAATAGTTGAGCTAGTTCTGAAGCTTTAACAGTAGTTTTTGTTGGGATAAATTGAGCAAATTTTTTAAGTCTGTCAACAATGACCCAAACCGAATCATGGCCCTTCCCTGTATGTGGAAGCCCGACCACAAAATCCATAGATATACTTTCTCACTTTCCTGTAGGAATATCTAAAGAATGTAATAGGCCACTAGCTTTTAGCCTCTCTGTTTTATTTAACTGGCACTTAGTACATTTAAGTACATATGCCTCTACCTGACTTTTCATCTTAGGCCACCAAAATTGCCTTCGAACTAAGTCAAGCGTTCTTTGTATACCCGGATGTCCTACGCATGGACTATCATGACACTCATGCAAGATTTGGACCCTTATAGTGTCATTTTCTGGTACACATACCTTTCCTTTACGAAACAAAATCTTGTTTCGAATCAGGAAATATGTTTCAATCTTTTCCTAATTCGAGATATCTTGCAAACTTGAATTGACCCCCGAAAGTACTTGTTGCCAATAATTTCCAAAATAAGGATCAGACTCAGATAGTCTTTGAAGAGACTGAAACAACACCGGTTCTATAATAGTAAAGCATAACTGATTAATAACCAGTAACCGACTCAAAGCATCCGATAGAGTATTTTGACTTCCTTTACAATAATGTATAGAAAAGTCAAAGATTTGCATCAGGTCAGTCCATCTAGCTTGCCTCCCCTTTAAATCTGTAGCATCACAGAAATATCGAAGAGTCTGATAATCCGTCGAAACTTCAAATCTGGCTCCATACAAATAATGTCGTCAAATTTTCAAGGAATGAACAATTGCTAATAGTTCCTTCTCATAGGTACAATACCTAGACTGAACAAGATTGAGTTTCTTGCTTTCATAAGCCACAGGATGTCCATCCTGCATCAAAACATCTCCAATAGCATAATCACTGGCATCAGTCCTAACCACAAAAGCCTTATTGGGATCGCCAATGATTAGTATTGGTGCCGAAGTGACACTTTTCTTAAGCAACTCAAAACAATTATTCATTTCCTCCATCCACACCACTAGTGGACTCTTAGCCCTCCGGCTTAGCTTCTTATAGCCTTTCAAGATCTGGGTAAGGGGAAATACCAATCGAGCAAGTTGGAGAATATGTCGACGGAAAAATCCAACAAACCCCAAGAAAGACTTGATTTCCTGAACTGTGGTAAGAATTGGCCAATCCATAACCCTCTGGATACGATTGGGCTCAATCTTCACTCCTCGCTCGGAAATCTTATGCCCCAAGTAGGACAATTCCTTAGCAAAAAAGTCACACTTAGACTCCTTGGAAAAGAGCTTTTCCCTTCTAAGGATGTCCAAGACAATCCTAAGATGCTCTTTATGTTCCGCCAAAGTTTTACTGAACACTAGGATATCATCTAAGAATACCACTACGAATCTTCCCAAATATGGCCTGAACAAATCGTTCAGGAAAGTTGCCGGTGCATTGGTCAAACCAAAAGGCAACACCAAAAATTTGTAGTGACCAAAGCAAGTTTGAAACCCGGTTTTTGGTATATCTTATGCGTTAATGCGTATTCGATGGTAGCCCAATCTTAGATCTATCTTGGTAAAGTACCCAACACCACCAAGATAGTCTATTAGATCATCCATTCGCAGTGATGGATATTTATTCTTAATGGTTACCTTGTTCAATTGCTTATAGTCGACGCAAAACCTTATAGTCCCATCCTTCTTGGCAACCAGAACCACTGGTGATGCCCAAGGAGACTTACTAGGTTGTACCCACCCCTTTTTTAGGTAATCATATAATTGCTTACTTACCTCAACCTCTTCCGATGCACTCATCCTATAAGGATGCTATGCAATTGGAATTGCTCCAGGTATTAGGTCAATTTTATGATCAACTGTCCTTTCTGGTGGTAAACCTATAGGAAAGTCTAAAAAAACATCATTGAATTCTTGCCTAAGTTCATTATAGGCTTCAAATTCTGTAGTGTTCTCCTTGGGTATACTCATGGCATTTATGTTAAGTTCTTCATCATTGAGGCAAATGATATCATTATGAAAACATAAATAAACTTTAAAATCTGAATTCTTCATAATAGAATTAAGTTCTTGTTTAGAATAAGGGTTAACATTTTTAGTGTCAACACTTAAACTAGCCATGATCTTAATTAAAGAATTCTCATGCATAAAAGATAAAGATTTTTCAACAAAATCAATTTTCAATGATTTATTCTTATCAAAATGCCATTGTTGCCCGAGAACAATATCCACATTTGCTAATGCAACAACATGGAATTCTAGTTTTTCAGAGTAGTCCTGTATGTGCAATTCTAAATCAGGAACCACATAATCCATAAACGCAAAATTCATTCTTGATGCTATTGTCACACAGTACTTTTTCTCACTTTTTCTGGTGGGAAGGTTTAGCATTTGCACCAAATTTACATTAATAAAGTTATGAGTGGATCTTGTGTCAAAAAGGACATTAACAACCTGATTTTTAACTTTACCTTTAATGCAAATAAGGTCATTAGGTCCAAAAACTAAAGAACTAAGGAAATAAACATCCATCTCATTACTTCGAGATAGATTACCTGAGGTTGAAGCTTGTTTTTTGACGCAATCTCGTGCAAGGTGACCCTCGCCATTGCACTTGAAGCATAGGTTATTCTTACGAGCTTTAGCTTTATCAATGCCACCCTGATGGTTTTTAAAGTTTTTCTTGGTTTTCTTAGGATTATTGGAATTGGGATGTGTTTCACTAACAGGTTCCCTATCCTTCCTCTTAGATTGAAAACTTTTTTCTGCTTCTGCTCATTAGGTTGTTGACCCCTAGGTGGCTTAGGTGTGTCATAAAAGAACTTTGCAGCCCTAATAGCATCCTCTAGGGTTTTGGTTTTGGTTCCTACGTACATCCACTTGATAATCTTTTGGTAACCCATTAATAAACATTAACATTTGTACCTTAGGTGGAATATCAATATAAAGTGGATTCAGGTACTCATGAAGATCTTGAATAAATTGTTCCAAACCTTTATTCATTATTATATGACTCAATGTTCATAATCATCTAATAGTGGTAGGAAGTCTTCCCTAGATACTATGCAAAAATCTTTCCATGTACAAGGTTGATTTCCTTTTGCAACTAGGTCATCCCACATACTAAGGCTCTTCCTTCAAGGAACATAGTAACAGTGGATAATTTTTCACATTCAGGGAATTGGTTCATGCCAAAGTATTTGTTCCAAACATTAAGCCATGAACTTACCACTTGCAAGTTCCTATCTTTCTTCTCTCCCTTAAACAACTTTACGGGAGGTGGAACTACATGCTTCTTCTGGTTGGCTAACCTGCACTCCAAGTCTTGGTTCTTTTGATTAGTTTCAAGAAGCTGTTTATTAGTGGCTTGAATTTGTTGATATAAAAGTTCAAGAGCTTGTGCCACATTGGATGGGTTTGATAAATCAAAAGTTGGGTTATCATTGGTTTGATTATTGGTGTTGCTTGTGTGTTTTCCTATTATGCAAATATAACAACAGGGGCTCAAATTAGAATGATAGAAATGTTTTAATTCTTACATCCAATACAAATAAAAAGCATTTTACTTCTACTCATTCATTCTTATTGTTTGTAAGCTCAATCCAAGCCTACTATTTTAAGCTCAATCCAAGCTTAAGAGAACCTTTGTCTTAATCCAAAGCAAAAATGAAAACCAGATCTTTATGTAAACTACAATTAATTAAATCCAAGCTAATGTTTACATAAAGATCCCAATCCAATTCCATTTCTATTTGTCATTACAAAAGAAACCAAAATTTTCACATTTCACTATTCTAGGTCTCCAAATCCATGAAACTAGTGTCTAGAAATGGAAAATTAAACAGAACTTCAAAACTTGTTTTTTGCACAAAGTTACACTACCATTCCCTTCCTACAATGCCATCTACATGAAACTAGGAGATAGGTGTAACTAATGAAGTTTGGATAAAAACTTCGCTTTTTAGATCTGATTTTCAGATTTACAGGTCTGAAAAACAGATCTTCAAAATGAAAATCAGAACTTCAAACACTTCATTTATGCAAAAAAGACACTAGTTTTGATCAAAAACACAAGTCAGAATCAATCTTTTTCCAAAAATTTTTTGTGGATGTAGAGGAAGACTTCCTTTAACCATTCCACAAATCTTTTTCCGAAAAAGTTCTAAACCAACAACCCACAGTCATCTTCTCCAATTATAATAAAAAATCAGCCCCTAAACAATTCTATAAGCATCACTACTTCTTCCAAAGAGAACTAGATTCATTGGGTACTTCAACTAGAAGTTTTCTACCACTAGAAAAGCCAATAATCTTTTCCAAAAAAATTTAGTTGGTGATCTTAATAGAACATGAAGAAGATTAGAAAAGTTACCATCCTTTGTCTAGCTCTGATACCACTTTAACAAGTAAAAGCGAGAATGTCCTCCAAATCCAAGGTAGAACCTCCAAATGTCCTCCAAGCAACCTGCAAGCTCCAAGATGCTTCTCCAACTCCAAGCTAGGATGCCTCCACCTGCAAGTAAGGATCTGCAAGCCTCCAAGGATCTCTCCTCCACCTGTGTCCCTACTCTTATACACAAAGGTAGATAACAAACTGGCCTCAAGTATTCACCACCCAACCATAGCTAGATCCAAGCTCCAAGCAAGACCTATCTAGCACCCCCTTGCTAACCATAAACAAATCACAAGCATACCACAACAACCAATAGCATACTCAAGATCCAAACCCTACTTATGTCCCATACCATCCAAACCCTCAGCATACTACACACTAGTAGCCACGCTAGAGCATAAACAATACAAGCAATAGAGATCTCTCCTCCTCCCAATGGGCACCCTACTCCCCTTATATAGATGGCAATTGGTACTCTCCAATACACTATGGAGTTCCATGCACATCCAATGAGAAAGAGAAAGGCCTAGAGGATTTCAAGAGCCTTCATAGGCTATGGAAGGTCATCAGACAACTTCCATGACTTATGACTCTTTGATTGCTATTCTTGTGGAACTTGAGACTCAATGGACCCTTTGGGAGGGCACCCTCCCACTAGGACCCATTGCCCAAGTTGTGCATGTATACTTTGGTCCAAGACCAATAAAGTGATATGGTTGAAGGTTGAGGCCCAAGGTTTAGAAAAATAGTCATCTAATGACTTTCTAATACCTCTCTAGGTTCCATGCATAGACACCTACTTGTCCTTATCCAAGGACACTAGTACCTTAATCTAAGGCACCTATCCTTAGTTCTAAGGGTACCCTTTATCCAAGGGTCACGTGACTCCATACCTCCGACCAAGGTATAGTTACTTGCCTGCCCTTTTCCGAGGGCACATACCCTTATTCCTAAGAGTAACTTGTCATTTAGCCCCCAACACTAAATGAACCGATAGGGGTCTGAAGTATTGCCAGTTACATAGGTATGTAACATTCTCTCTCTCTCTCTCTCTCTCTCTCTCTCTCTCTCTCTCTCTCTCTCTCTCTCTCTCTCTCTCTCTCTCTCTCTCTCTCTCTCTCTCTCTCTCTCTCTCTCTCTCTCTCTCTCTCTCTCACATAAAAAATATAACAAGTTTCAATCCCAATAAATAGCAAATCCAAATAAAATAAAGATCCACCTAAAACATGAGAGATTAAGCATAGAGAAGAAGAGCAAGAACATTCGATTTGCAAACTAATAGAGGTTCCACCTACTTGATTAGAAATGAACATAGAAATAAATTGCAAAGTACCACTATATATAGTGGATTTTAGGGCTTTGGCCTCAAATCCTACTGGCCAGTTTCTACCTCCCTTATTATTTGAGATTTAAAATTTGGGGAGAACCCTTTTTTATTCACTAACTTGACTATTAGGCCTTGCGACATTTAATTCTCGCAAAAAGGCCAAAAGTCTTTTTATTCACTTCTAACTAATCAATTATCTATGTGATCATCGGTTGGACTTACACACGCAAGGTGTCGAATCTCCTTACTTAGTAGATAGGGTTAGGGTTTCCTTGGGATCTACAAACCAACAATCTACAAAATCAGTGGTTTAGTGAAGTATGATCGATGCAACTCACATTATTTTTTTGGGGAATGATTTAAGATCATCTAACTAATGCATATATGATTGTTATTTACTTTTTTTATGAAGATACATTTCATCCAAGGAGATACCACTAGCATCCTTTGAGGCGGCAAGACGAAGCTCAATCAAGGCAATGTGTTTGATCGAGAAGCACTTGGGCACACTAGATTTTGGGATCCTTTATAGAGGTGAATCCATTAACTTGCATGCCTTTAGTGATTCAGATTTTGCAGGGGACAAGAAGGATAGAAAGTCAACAAGTGCCTTTGCAACTTTCATTAGAGAAGGTGGGGGTCTCTTGGCTATCAAAGAAACAAGAAACAACTTCTCTTTCATCAACTGAGGCCAGTACAAGGCTCTAACAACCACAACCAAGAAAGTTCTATGGATCAAGAGGTTGCTTGAGGAGCTCAAAGTGATCAGATCAGGTGTCATTCCACTCACCTACAATGACAACATCTCAGCCCAACACCTAGCATCTAATCCAATCTACCATGCAAGGAGCAAACACATAGAGATTGCTCACATAGAGATTACATAGAGATTGTAAGAGAAAAGGTCCAAGCTAAGGAGGTCTCATTGGAGCATGTTTGAAGTGAAGAATGCATAGCTGATATATTGACAAAGCCTCTTCAAAAGAATGCTTTTTTGAAGCTTAGATCAGCCCTTGGCTTAATTAGTAAAGCTATGTTATCATCTAGCTAGATCCACATCAATTCTCACCATTCTAATGCATATCAGCTTGAATTTGGTAGATGAGGTGGCCATTTTAGGTACATCATCTACTTTTGTCATTTGCCTATTCATAGTCAATCCTAGACTATTAGTATTGTGGTTTTGGTGCTTTCTCATTGATCGATATTATCAATACATTATGAAAACATTGAAAGGCTTCATAAGGCAAAGAGCAAGGCTTGAGAGTAGCATGGAGAAAGGGTGGCTAGTGCAAGAATCAATGGTTTATATCACGGAGTTCCTTGCTCATAGCGGTCCTTTGAGTTAAAATAGCAATGATCGACTTATACAGTGCTTTCCTATTTCGACGGCACCACGTGTGCTTAGTTCTAGAGTTATCGGGCCATCTTTCTTTTACGAGCCCTTTGAGTGTTTTTTAAAACTCATCTTTGTACTTACTAGCAGTTCTTGAATATACAGTTTGAAGAGAGTAATTCTGTATTCTTGTTGCACTTGACGTTGTGTTGTGGTGATTGATCCAGTCAGGTGCTTTCAATTGTGTTTTCTTAACTTGGTATCAGAGCCCTTGGTGGCTGGAATCACCAGACAAGAACAGAGAGCTGCGAATTCACGATGGTTTGTTGGCTAGGAAGCACAAAACCAAGTCTGTGGAGATTCGTGGAATGGCTCAAAACTGTAAAAAGGATTTAGAGACAGGAAATTGTTGGTTGAATAAAAAAGCAAGCAAGTTTGAAGCTGAAAAATTCTTCTGGAGGGTTGCTTGGGTTTGTGATTGGTTTGAATCCAATCGAATACTGTTTGAAGAGCGGTTTGGAGCAGAAGATAACCTACAGTAGGGCGACCTCAGTCAACTAGGAGCTGCAAAGGAAAGCTCATGGAAAGCCTGAGTAAAGCTCAGTATATTCTTCTCTTCAAAATTGCTAGGGTTTCAAGAGACAAAATCAGAGATATCTCCTTGTAGGAGGACGTTTTCAAAGTTGTGAGAGGCTGTGAATGGGCGCCCTGGTAGAGCGATTCTGCGGTAGGAAGGCCGCGACTGGCCGTGGAGAAGGAAGGCAGCTAGTGCGATTAATGAGGAGTTGCCATAGCCCGTGAAGGAGTGAGAAAACTCCATTGCTGGTAGAGAGAGAAGGAGGAGAGGTCGCGGGAGCTGTCGTGCACTCAGTCATGATCACCAGCTAGCGGCCCGAAGTGTTCAGTACTTCGAGGGCCTTTGATCAACGCACAAACACGTTGATAGCCGTCTGATCTTGATTCATACAGATCAACGATGGTCATTTCACAATGGGTGGGTCGTTGGATCTAAAGGATCCGTTGGATTGAAGTGAAAGATTCTGAAGGGGTCTGAAGTGCAAAGTGCATTGCAACCTCATTAAAGATCTTCAAACTGAAAAAGATTGTTGGGTCCCAAATCTTTGAAGGGTGAAGTTTCTTCACATTGAAGAAACAGTTCAAAAACCCAAATTGCTCTTATTTTCACCTCCTTTAGCCTATTTTGACCAAACGAAAGGGTATAGCCTCCAAACGAAGGGCACCCTGACTGTACCTGCAAGTACGGTACACCAAAACAGAGTGATTGCCGTGGAGAAAGTGTTCAAAGTGTGCCATAAGTGATTTCACCATTCTACTGGGCAGGAAGCTGGGAGTTGGTGACGTGAAGCATTTTGGAAAACGACGCCAGTTTGGCTTTCAATTTGGCGAAAGAGCGACGGGTGGCCTAGTAAGCTAAAAATTGCAGGTCATTATTATCAATTTCTGACATCACGATTGGCTCTAGCATACATTTTATAGCCTACAGGTGAAGTTTTAAGCAGTTCGGAGATGGCAAACATCAATGAGGCAAATTTGGGCGAAGCAAGCAAACTTGATGGGGCTTCTAACTACAACATCTGGAAATTCAAAATGAAGAGCATTTTGATGGAGAAAGAGTTGTGGGAAATCGTGGCAGGTATTGAAGTCCGGCCAAATACCACTCCAGGTGACATAAGGGCCTTTGATAAAAAGGCGCAGAGAGCATTATCCTTGATCAATCTTTCAGTGAAAGACCATGTGATCACTCACATAAGTGATGCCACGATGACTAGGGGAGCTTGGGAAGCTCTAGGAATGCAATTCCAAATGTGCAATCTAGCTCGAGCCATGTTCTTGAAGTCGAGATTGAAAACAGTAAGGATGGAAGAAAATGAATCAGTGGGATCCTTCTTCACCAGGATAAAGGAGCTGAGAGATCAACTTGTGGCAATTGGAGAACCAATCAGAGATATTGAATTGGTACATACCACAATGAGTGGTGTCTCGGAAGGGCTACAGATGTTTGTGAGCGACATTGCTTCGAGGGAGAAGTTGCCTACTTTTGAAGACTTTCACAGAATCATGTTGCAAGAAGAGCAGCATCGCGAAGTGGTGAAGTCAAGACAAACTCCACAGGAGGATCAAGCCTTGCTTGCTAAAGGCAAGCAGAAAGGATGGAAAAGGATTCCTAAGAAATCCAAGGATGATGATGACGAAGGAGAATCCTCTTCAAAAGGGAAAAAAAAGAAGAAAGGAAAATGTTAATATTGCCACAAGCCGGGTCATTGGGCACGCGAGTGTTATAAAAAGAAAGCAGACATAACGGCGGGAAAACTGACTCACCAAGGAAACATTGCCGAAGATGATGGAGAAGATGACGAGACAAGTGTTTTCTCATCGGCATTGGCATCCCAAGTTGATGATGGTGCTAGATGGTTCATAGATTCAGGCGCCACAAGGCATATGACCGAAAAGCGTGATTGGTTTGAAAAATTCTCACCAATCCATGATGGGGATAAGGTCACTCAAGCCAATGGAGAGGAATGCCAGATACAGGGTGTGGGCAATGTACCTGTGCAATTTCCTGATGGCAAAATTAAAAATATCCCTAATGTACTTTATGTTCCTGGACTCAAAAAGAGTTTGCTTTCTGTTGGTGTAATGGCAAATCAACATCTTAAAGTTGAATTTGTCAAGGATGGATGCCTTATGAAGGATACGAACCATAACCACAAAGTGGTGGCGAGGGGTTATAGAGACAGTAACTGTGGCCTTTATAAATTGGATGCTGCAAAACCAGGTGAATATGGTTTGGCCATCTCAACAGCACCTCAATTCGAGTTATGGCACAGAAGACTTGGTCATTTGAACTATGGGAGCTTGAGATTGATGGAGAAGCTGAAGATGGTAATAGGGTTACCAGCATTGCAGGATGATCACCATGCAATATGTGAAGGATGCATCATGGAAAAGCATCACAGGGAGACATTCAAGAAAGGTGGAGCTGCAAGAGTAATATATCTTACAACTACACGTTTTGATATCAACTATGCTATAATTTTGATTAGCCAATTCATGTCATCACCCACTTTGAACCATTGGAAAGCTGCAAAAAGGATTTTGAGATATGTAAAAGGTACACCGAACCTTGGTCTAGTCTACAAAAGACAAAGTGTTTTACCTAAGTTGCAAGGTTATGTTGACGCTGATTGGGCTGGAAGTATAGATCATAGAAAGTCAACAACAGGTTATACCTTCAATTTTGGTAGCGACTATTTTTCATGGTCTAGCAAGAAGCAAGATACTATTTCTCTTTCTTCCATGAAAGCCGAATATAAAGCATTGAGTTCTGCTACCCAAGAAGCTATTTGGCTACGTAAGTTGTTATGTGAGATTGGCATGAAACAGGAAAATCCCACTGTTATTTTCTGTGACAGTCAAAGCGGAATACAATTGGCTAAGAATCCAATCTTTCACGCAAGGACAAAACATATTGAAGTAAAATATCACTTTGTGTGTGAAAATTACAATCTAAAGACATTGGTATTGTACATTGTTCTACGTTGTTACAATTTGCTGATATATTTACAAAAGCTTTGAGTAAAGAAAAGTTTGAAACTTTTAGAGCTAAACTTGGCTTAGACCAAGTTATGTAAAAAGCTTTTACTTGTAATGCTATCATGGAGGTATGTTCCATGAATAGAGTATACTCTAAAATGAAAAGTGATGTTGATCATTGAGGGAGAGAGTTAAAATAGCAATGATCGACTTATACAGTGCTTTCCTATTTCGATGGCACCACGTGTGCTTAGTTCTAGAGTTATCGGGCCATCTTTTTTTTACGAGCCCTTTGAGTGTTTTTAAGGAACTCATCTTTGTACTTACTAGCAGTTCTTGAATATACAGTTTGAAGAGAGTAATTTTGTATTCTTGTTGCACTTGACGTTGTGGTGTGGTGATTGATCCGGTCGGGTGCTTTCAATTGTGTTTTCTTAACTCTTTGATTCCTTGTCTTTGGGATAATAAGGATGATGATAGGGAAATGGAGTGATCAAGAGAATGAGTGAGTCCTTCTAGAAGAAGGTGAATAAGTTTTTCATTCTTAATAGCGAAGAAATGCAAAAGTGGATTTCGAGATATAAAGAGGCCAAAGATCGGGGCATATAAGACAACCATACCCACATGACCTCACCCTTCTACCCAAGTATATGACACTTGATTGGTTATGCGATGACAAGCCACAACAAACAAAAAGGAAATAACATGGAGAGAGAAAGAGAATATGCAAGGGGTGCGATTTTCATATAAGCTATGTAAATTGTTCACATGTTTAACTATTATTACGTATTTGATTGATATTGCGCCATGATGTATAAGGTAATATAGCTTAGAACATGACATCATCGATTTGTTATTTCCCTAACACATTTTGTTCTTTCTTGTTCTGTACAAAAAATACAATGCATTGTGGATGCATGGATGACATTTTCATACGGAGCACATTAATAAAAAATAGAAACACCTATGATTGTGAAGTCATGGCAAATTTTATCCAAGAGAGTCGAGCAGGCATGACTGATGCCAATTTACTCTCTTCTCAACTTGATTATTGTGGGACAATCAATGACATCCTCAAAATTGGATCTAGGCAATTCAATTTTTTCATATTTGATGTCAAATGGTTCAAGGTTATTTGCAATAGTCGCAATGATCAAAGCAATACATTTGTTTTTCCTCAACAATGTGATCAAGTGCGTATACGTGTTCAAGTAGTCAATGTTCTTTTTATTTCAATCAATTGATTTTTTATATACAAAAACTGTATATCGTGTGTATACATCCCAAGCAATTATAACATAGATACTAATTACGAGTCAAAGTTTATGGTAGCATCAATCAATTATAGGTGGGCTTTCACCTCAACCATTCAAATCCCAGATGGTGGTACGTGATTCAAGTCACTCCTCGAAGCAAAAGAACTTTTCAGGATAGAGATGTCATGGAGGACATGGCACTAAAATGTTCGGTCTCCTTATAACCCTGAGCACCTTATAGGCCTCTTGAAAACACATTCAAAATCTCAAGGCTTATACCAAGGCCAGCCTATAGACCCAATGCTCGAGCTTGTTGGAATTCGTGCATCTTGTTGTAGCGTTTTCAACTTTTTTGGCATGTTTTGATAGACCAAATCCACATGAAAGTGCAATCAAACTCCTCCTACTATAATTCATCTACGTGAAAGTGCAAAAATTTTTGGTTAGGCTCGATATTGATTCTTACAATTCTAGCCAAATTCATCAAATTTTGACCAAAATATTGTCTTGATTTGACTTTGACTAAAATAATGGCATGAATCATTAGAACCTATCCTAATGATTAAAAAATAGCAATTACACTGGAATACTTTTATGTACAGTAGATTTGACGAATTTCAAGCTTAAACAATCAATACTAGTGAAAAAACCATAAAAACTCGTCAAAAATCAAACAATTTCCAGCTAAGTCTATGGAGAAAGTCTGTAACAATGATTATTATGCTGAAAACATTCAAGAATCAGAGAAACTATTTACTTGGAGGTCAATTCCTCCATCAGGAAGTAAAAAACAAGGAGGTACTACCAAAAAAGCTAGGAAAAAACAAAACAACAACTCCACCTTCTAATCTATTCAAAGCCAAGCTTTGATACCACCATAAGGATTGCCAAGTGAGGATCCTACACCAAAAGGACTATTGTGAAGTCAAACCACCCAACCAACTGGAAGCTAAGAGTGAAACTTCAAATAAGCTTCTCCCTTGAGCCACAGTGTATGATCTGCAAATCTCAGAGAAACCAGGTTGTGGAGATGGGCAAGTTCCTACATTTTATATAGACTCCAAAAGCCTAGGAATATTTTATATAGAATGCCAATTCTCAACCAATTGCTTTTGATCTTCTTTACATGCACTAAAAGTAGTCAATCACCATGCACTAGCTCTGTATGTCCTATCATAGAGCAATATATAGGCCTTCATAAGATTATTAATTATATTTTTGGCCTAGTCTGGAATGGCAAGGTGTAACTAATACTATCGTACACTGGAGTACCAAAGACAATTATCACCCAGTTTTCATATGTAGGTGGCAAGCTTGATAAAAATGTCATGATTGCATTTTGATCGTTGATAGTTGATCCAAAAGCTACCGTCTGCTACAAGAGATTTTTAAAATTGTTTATGTGATTATGAAG
Organism: Diphasiastrum complanatum; assembly: GCA_029204225.1. NCBI lineage: Eukaryota > Viridiplantae > Streptophyta > Lycopodiopsida > Lycopodiales > Lycopodiaceae > Diphasiastrum > Diphasiastrum complanatum. Next base: position 68,062,365 of record CM055093.1, read on the forward strand.
AGAATCACCATTAGACATCTTGAGTGTGAAGAATTTCCTTCTTAGATGCAACTTTGAAGTCACGTCTCTCACATCATATAGTGCATTTAGGTTGTCCCATGCTTCTTTCAAATTTTGAGCTTTAGATACATGAACGATTTGAGTATCTGATATATTGAGAATGATTAGCGTGATAGCTCTACCATCATTTGATTTTCATTTGGATTCGGTTGTGTCATCTACAAGTTTCAATTCGATACATGTGACAACATCCCACAACTCATTGGCAATTAGCACAGTCTTCATCTTAAATTTCCACTAATGATAATTGGATCCATCTAGCTTGTTGAATGTAAAGCTAGCCTTGCTTTGTGAATCCATATGGAAGTTAGTCTACTGATAGTCTGATCTTTGAGTGACCTAAGATTGAAAGATAATGTTCAATTTTATCAGAACACTATTACTACGAAATGCACTAATTGAAATCAATATAGAAAAGCTTTGATACTATGAATGGAGAAAGGAAACAATGCCATATAGAGAAAAACAATAGAAAAGAAACTATCGGGCCCTATGGATTGATCCTCTCTACAATACATGACTTCGTCTATTAAATTTGAACCATACTATCGCAACAAGCATCGCGAGATTGGAGTTGACGGTGACGAGGGTTCAAATGTTTGCTTCAATAGTTGTTTGAATCTCACATTTGAGTATCCGTTGGTAGTCCGTATCCGAAAACTCCTTTGACTTGCAAAATATTCGACAATGCGAGTAAATATGTAGCAACATGATTAATCTAGATTAACTATGGGATTTAGGAAGAGAAGGGATAAATCCAACACCCGCCTTTAATCTGAATCCATGAATGCCTTGATCTTTAATAAGTGATGCACAAAATCTGTTGTGTGCATCAATGCTCAGTGCCTTAGTGAATACATATGCAGTCATGTTCTAAGTTAGACAGTACTCTAAGCTTACATCTTTGTTGAGAGTCTTACTCCTGATATAATGATATTTATTTCAATGTGCTTACTCCTAGAATGAAATCGAGGGTTGTCCAATAAGGCAATGGCACTTTGATTATCACATAATACAATTGTCAAATCATATTGCTTTAGACAAATGTCTATAGCAAAATTTTCAACCATATCGCTTCTTTAATAGCTTGAGAAATAACGATATACTCTAACTTTGTAGAAGAAAGAGTGATAGAGGTTTGCTTACGACTGTTCCTAGAGATAGGACCGTAGTTGAGGAAGGATGTAAATCCAGATGTGGAATTACGAATATCTACATCTCCCACCCAATTTGCATCTATGCATCTACTAAGTATGTTGAGCTTGTCGTTGTCAACTTCTCCATAGCAGATGCATTGGTCCTTTGTAGCTGGAATGTATCTCATGATTGGTCTGGGGCAAACCATTGCATACAGTCTCTTAAAAACTCTGTATTCGATTTTTTTCAAAAGCATTAAACATGTGATATATTGGCAGCTAAGGCTTCTCTTGGCAATCTAATGAAAAAATACCTAGCAAAACCAATGTTCTCATTAATCACCATCGTGTAGAGTTTTTTTTCTTTGTGTTGTTTTGACTCTTCATTATCTCTTTGATGAAGATCATCACTTCTAGCACTTGAACTTTCTCTTTGGATTTCCATAACAAGATGAATTTGTTGATTCTTTTACAACTACTAGTTGCTAAAAATATGTCATCTGTAGTAACTCCCATTGTTGTTACAAATATATACTAAATTTACATCAAGGCTTAGTCCTTTTCATTTTCTCAAAAGTTATATTTTTTTTCATAACAACATACTAAAAATACATCATCTCTAGTATCATGACAAAACCTAGCATACATCCATCCTTTCTTTGATGCAACTATATTAGAGTAAAACAAGACTAGTCCAAGAGTTTAAATAGAACTCTCTTTCATGGTTATCCATACTTTGACCATTTGTTAATAGATACAAACCATTTGGTTGTATTTTCTCTTGTGCTTTAAGTGCACCCTACTCAGACATAGACATGCTTGAATTTTACAAAAATGACATGTTTGATTTTACCATAGGAATAATTACAACTTCGATCTAAATATTCAGTACAAAATTTCAAGAGACATTTGTATAACTATCAATAGGTTTAAGATTTCCAGCTTCATTTTTTTAAAATTTTTAATTAATTTTGACAATGTTAATTTTTGATTTGTAAATTTGAAGATTTTAGATTTTCTTAAAAACTTTAGAATTTGAAAGACTTTTTTAACTCTTTTTTTAAAAATCCATTTTCTTTAAAAAAAACTTAATTTTGTTTAGCTTTTTGAAAATTGTTTTTGCTAATGCTCTAAAATCTAAAATGTAGAATTTTTAATTAGCTCATTTATTTTATACAATTTCTTTTTAGAGTTTTGGAATCCTAAAATTTTATGTTTTTGAATTTCTCATTGATCTTTAGAATTTATATATACATATTTCTCAACTCTTTTTATATCATATTATTACCTTTATTTTCACTTTTTTAATCCACTTTCAATGGCAAGGCTATGCCTGACATAGCTTTGTTGGCAAGGCTAGGCATATTTTAAATGTTTCTTTATACTTGTGAATTTTTACAATCAAGATGGAATGTATTTTATGGATTTTTTAAAAAGAATGTTAACTTAGACTTTTAATGGATTACTTTCTTTCACATGATGCTCACCTTTGATTTGAGTGTTTTGATTGAAAATCGATATTTTTTTAGCATGATGCATTATTTTTTTGGGTCAAAATGCATGTTGAATTTGAAAAAATATTTCTTTAAAAAAACACATTTTTTGATAAAATTGTAAATTCACTAAGCTATTACTCTTTTCTAGAATTGTAACCCATTTCAAAAAAATTTGTGTTTTAACAATGTTTGTGTCTAATTTTGAAAATAATGTTGAGTAGGTTTTCTATGGCTCAACATGCATCTCTCTCTCTCTCTCTCTCTCTCTCTCTCTCTCTCTCTCTCTCTCTCTCTCTCTCTCTCTCTCTCTCTCTCTCTCTCTCTCTCTCTCTCTCTCTCTCTCTCTCCAATGACAAAAGGAAGTGGAAGAGGGGCCTTTGTCAACCACATGTTAGTGGGAGCCAGGTTATATCTCCATTGCAAATCATGCCTCATCAAGCAATCATGTCTTCTCTAACTTTTCTCATGTTATAGCTAATTTTTGCAGTATAATTGAGTACAAGCTCCGTTTAGGATACTTTGCTAAATTTTGATTACCAAGACCTTTGAATTGGCTAGTGGTGACAAAAACAAAACAATTGTACCAGAGATAAAACAAAACTTTAGAACAATGGCATAGAGTTCACATCGCTACAACTTGGTGCTTGAAAATTTTCCTAATAGCCATTCTTGCTTGGGGACATATGGAACTATTATTCAATATTATATTGTATCTTATGCATTATTACCTAAATGTATAGAAGAAAGTGTTACCCCCCCCCCCCCAATTGCAAATCAAGCCTCATCAAGATTTTTGTAGTATAATTGAGTATTTAAATCTCCCTTTAGGCTACTTTGTTGAATGTTGATTATCAAGACCTTTGAATTAGCTAGTGGTGACAAAAACAAAACAATTGTGCTAGATAAACAAAACTAGAACAATGGCATAAAGTTCACATCGCTACAACTTGGTGCTTGGGAATTTGGCTCATAGCCATTGTTGCTTGTGGACATGGAACTGTTATTCAATATATTGTATCTTATGCATTATTACCTAAATGTGTAAACGAAAGGGCCATCCACCTCCCACCCACCCCCACCTCCCCAAAAAAAAAAAAAAAACTCCACCTATCATTGTGGTAAAAAAAAGTCACAACGAAGTGATCCCAAAACTTACTTGCATTTTACAATTATGTAATTAGGAAACCATGAGACATAGGGGCCGACATATAAATTATTATAACTTATATAGTAGGTGCATGTGTAAAAGAGAGTGCCACTTGTTTCCTCTCCCCCCTCCCACCTTTGTGGGCTCCACCTCCTCTTCTGGTTAGGTCATGCTAACAAGAAAGTGATCTCAAATTTTACTTGCATGTTACAACTATGTAAGGAAACTGTGAGGCACTCGAAAGCGACATATATGGTCATATATATATATATATATATATATATATATATATATATATATATATATATGGATCTCATGCGGCTAGTCCTTGAGTCCTTAGCCTTGTCATACAACTAACTACGATTGCTATTATTATAGTATTTATCACCTCTTACAATGGTCTATTGTTTGATACGTCTTGTATTCTAATAATGATCTATAGGTTTTTTCCTGAGTATTTGGAGACACTCTTACATGTACAATCATGAGCTTCAAAATTTTCCTAATAGTCAATCATAATTAAGTTGTCTAATTTTTAAGAAATAAAAGTTAAAAAAATTGTTGATTATTACACGCCTTACATGACTTGAAGGTGCCCTGGGGAGCCTCCCGCAGTAGAAGGGGCCCGAACCGAAATGGGGGCCTTTCCCTCTACCATTACCCCTCTTGGGGAGGAAGGCTTATACATACATAAACTATAAATTGCTGACTCATCTCCCTTCATTAGCTGACTCACCACCTCTTCACTTTTCCGATCTGCTGCAGTCAGTTGGCAGACGACTCCCACGGACATCATCATAGTTTATGCACTGTTATTTTTAATGCCAGGATTTGGATTCATCTGAGCTTTACTGCAAGCTTCGCTCTTGTTTGAGCCTACTTTTGTTTAAACTTCCCCTTCCGGGTGTATATATCTTTTTCATCAATGTAGCTACTACTTTTTCCTATGAATAAATGCACCAGGGTGTTTATTATAAATTGCTAAGACTAAAGAGGAGGCAAGCAAGCATGGGGCATTGAAGACAACATTGGAGACCAACGAGAAAATGCACGAAAATAGAAAAAACATATAAAGTGGGGTGAGCGAGATAGTCTCGCCACCATCCGGAACATGCACGCTCAATGGCATCGACCGAGTCGCCGCACGTTCGTTCCTTCTGCCATTTGAAGCACAGCACAAGCGCTGGTCTCTGAGCTATCTCTACAGCTTTGCATGCATGGGCCATGCCTCATACATTGACCTCTCACCAAGCCCACCAGCCATGGCTGCTGTCAGCGAGCCAGAGCCCACCTCACTAACTAGCTCACTCCTCCCCCCCAACCTGAATTCCGATCCATGCTGCTGGCCGAGCAGTGAGAGAGCTCAGATGCGTATCTTTCACTTGATCCAGTATACGTACCCATCCTATAAGCGAGTTGTTGCGTGGTCAGGGGCATCGATGGTGGAATTGGATCCCATTTTTTGACTGCGCAACTGCCCATCGCTGTGAACACAGCATGCGATGCTACCCCCGGCTCAGCTCCTGCTCAGGAACCTGCCAAAGCTGGCTGATGTACCTTGGTCCTGAGGACAAAGTCGTATGAGGGTTCTGGCACGGGTGATGGATATGGACAAACGCTATTTGGTGGTTACAAGGCATATTAGCTCAGCAGAACCGTTATGAAGGTGACTACATTTCGCAAAGGTTCTCGTTGCCTGTGGCCCTGACTCAGGAACTGTTTGTAGATGGGGTTGGGGTAGTATTGGTCCCTCTTCAGAATTCGTCGTTTTCAATCAGTGGCGTCTTGCACATCCTTGATGTATTACCGTTTGTTGTATGCTTGGACTCATCAAACTCTTTTCTCATACGCAAGTAACTTTCATGTCATCGTCTTACACATATATCGTGTCTCACATTGACCGCAAAATTGTGATCCTTAGTACTTACCCAGCAACTACCCCAGACTCTACTGAGTAGCTAGCCCGTAATATTGCTTCTATGGTGAACATCACAACTGCATCATTACATTTCACATGTGTCAGATGATGATCCTACTAACTGCTTAATCTGGTTGGTGTATTTAACTATTAACCGTTATGCCAAAGGCATCAGCTCAGGTTGACCTAACCTCCAACTTAAACAACTTGTTGCATGAATTTTGTTACAGCTCAGCTTAATTGTATTTTGTTTGACAGTCATCACTCTCGGAAATAGCCCAACTAGTTGTAACAGCTGTTTTAAGGCTGCGGTGCGCTGAATTCGCAATCTGATGAGACACACATATGAATGCTCTGAATATAGTGATGATGCAAGGTTACCATGATGGACGACTCGAATCTAGTACTGAGCACTCTTTGCAGCTAGGCCATTCAAAGGAATCGTGCAGAATGTATAAAATACTGTAGTAACTCTTAGTTACCACCAGAAAAATTTACGTCACTTCATGCATGTTGATAGTGTTAAATCATTGATAGAAAATATAGAGACTATGAATATAAATGATTTTGACAATATTTTTGAGATAGTTGTCTTCTACTATGTCAATAGATACCATAATGAATTTGAATTCAACTTTTCAATGTGTATCGTATATACTCCGTGAAACCTTAAGCATAAAAAGTACTAAATCTAGGATGTACCTTTTATAGCATAGTATGAGCATGAATATCACTCTATAATTGATTATCATTTTATGGTACACGTGTGTATGCATTTTTTGATTAGAGGTCAGTGCCAAAATTAAACTTCATAATGAATAAGCCTCCAATAAGTAATAAGGTGATTAGGACTTCATTTCTTCTACATGACATCAAGGGTTCCACCACATGAATGAGGATCTATAAGGAGATTAGCCTCAAAAAATTAGAAAAACTCCTATGTCACAACAACCATATATACATAGAAAGTCGTCTCCCATCAAGATTTTGGATTGTAACTCATGAGCAAACTTGGTTGATATTTGGTCCTACATTCTTTTCACAACCTTCATATGATGTGGTTTTCTTGGTTTTACCTTTTGAATTGATTAGAAACAAGCAAGTATGATAGTTGCACTTACTCCAAATCATGCTCAAAGCTAGTTTGTAGTGAGATATGAACTCTACTTAACTTCATGATTTCTTCATAGAATAATGTGTATCATACTTAAAGCTATTATGAAGTCTCTCTCTTCTTGATTATTATTATCAATGAACTATTCCCTCAATCAGTAGGATAAGGGTTGTTACTATGTCCATGAAGGTGCATGTTTGAGTTTGGTTGTTGTTGAGTGCACACCTTGTTGTTGTTGAGTGAGTGGACACCTAGGTTTCTACACACTTGTTGGCCAAGTTTATTCATCATGGTTACTATACATAATGATACAATCGATTTTTGGTACACCAATATTGATTTTTGCAATCAATTGTCTTGTTCTTCTTTTTTCAAAACATAAGTTCCATACCATACACCAAACTCTCCACATCAAGTTCATTGTCTATGTTCAATAACTGAAGAATATAAGACAAACACTAAACTATCAACTAGATACAAAGTTTTAGCCATGATTTGTAGTTTTTATATTTGAGTTCCAAGATTAAAAGTTTGAGAAATACCACACCAAAAACCTTCAGAATGGGGGTTTGATAAAGTGAAACCCATTTGATATATGCTAGGGTTTAAACCACTACTATAAAAATACCTGATTAGCAAAAGAAATATGAAACTTGAGTGAATGTTGCTAAGTGATTTGCCATGGTTTTAATTGTTGCAAAATGAGCATCACTTAAGGAACACCTAATGATGCTAAAACAAAAATGTTGAAAAAAACAATAATGGAAAACTAGTGACATTTTTTCATAGCTAAATTTTCATAGAATTAGTTGATGCCAAACTATAGATAGAATTTGATATAGCAACGTCAATGCACCAACATTGCAAAAAAGTGAGATTCTTATTGATGCTAACAGTCATTTGTAGTTGTGTTTCATAATAGCATTTCTATTGACAAATTGAATGTCATGTAATGATATTAACAAAAACACTAAAAAAATGGTAAATACAAAAGGGGGAAGAGAGGAAAGGGCATTTTTCACCACATTAATTGAAGAGATACTAATTGGATAAAAACATTTGTTTAGCTTTAAAGCATTCCACCATCCTTGGGTCATCAAGGTCTAGTAGTTCAAGAAAACGTAGCTTGATGTGGTTTTGGAGTGTCCATAATCTCTATTGAATTGTAACATTGTCTAAAACTTGTGGTTTAATGTGCCATAAGTTTTCTTGGTTGTGCCACACGTCTGGAGCAGGTTCCCACGTGTGGAATATAGTCTAATTGTGTTAGTTCTATGTTGAGTTAGGGGTACTTGTGATTTTAGTAGAAATCTAGCCACATGTTAAATGTTGCAATTGATTAGGCCATTTTTGGCATTAGAGGCAATTTATGCAAGTACACATGTCAAGGTTTGATTTGGCCAAAAGTAGAGAGTGATGTAGCCCGAGTTAGGTTAGGCTACTTACACTTGTCAAGTTGAGGTTGAGTGTGTGACTCGTCAAGTTATGTGTTGGCATGAGAGTTAGTGACCAATCAAAAGCTAGAAATCTATCAAATTGGTCCAATCAAGTTATAAAGCACATATGTCACTCAAGCAATAGGATTTAGAGGAGGTCAATAAGGGGTCCAATCATGTTTCACTCTCCTCTACCTCGAGTTGTTACATATACGAGTCTTAGTTCATTTAAAATTAAGTTTTATGGAGTTATTGAGATTTTTACACATTTTGAGCAATCTTGAGTTTCTCTCTCTACCTGAGTGTTAGTACTTGGATTCTCTCTCTACCCGAGAGGAAGGCTTTTCCACATATAGTTTTGTGTTGCACAAGTCTCCACACATTTGAAGGTACTTGTTTGGTTGATATATGCATGTGATAAAGCTTCAACAAGCTACACTGAACAAGAGTACGATGTTATGGGTGGATGGATATTTGTCGTTTGATGCCTCATCCTTGGGCCCTGATGGCATCTTCCATATCTTCTTGCAGAGTAGCGTACTGCTCCCGTCATTTCAATTCTCACCTGATGCTACGTGGTAGTCCCGCTAGGAACCACATGATCACCGCATGATCAAGAGTTAGCATTAGGGCCCTTTTTGAACTCAAAAAGGGCCTCTTCCTTGTCTAAACATGTTTGATAATCTGGATTAATTAACTTGCTAATAGTCCTATGTGGCATTTCACCTTGGGTTTAAGTTGAGTTCAAACCTAGTCACATAGGTTGCACTTGAACCTAGTATATTAACTGAATAAAGAATTAAATTTATTACTTGTAAAAAGATAGATTTATTTTTGAATTTGTGAAGGTTGAAATTTTTTTCACACTTCATAGGTCCTCTTTTTTAAGCTTTATTTTGGTGAGAAAATATGTTGCAAATATTTTTATATTTCATTTTGAAATGTAAAGAAAACGATACATGGGGGGAGGGGTCCTCTCCTTTGTACCTAAGAAAGAAAAATTTTGAAAATGTAAGGGGGGGGAGTAACCCGCCCCCCGCCCCCCCCCCCCCCCCCCCCCCCCCCCCCCCCCTCTCTCTCTCTCTCTCTCTCTCTCTCTCTCTCTCTCGACTCTCCTTCCACCCCGCTCCACCTTGCACGGCCGCCATCCCGTGCAGGCTCCGGACTCGCGCAGCTCCACCCTGGCACCCCAGGCCGCTAGCCCGCCTCGATACCCAGTGGCCCGGATTCAGCCAGCACATGAATACACACATGTTTGTATTCAGATGAAGCCACAGATTGCGAGAAGAAGAATGGGCATCGAGTTGGGCCAGCAGTCCAGAGTGTGCTGGCCCGGGGTGTGCAAGAGCCTGCGCAGCCGTTGAGAGGGGGGGGGGGGGGGGGGGACCAAACCCCTTACTTTCAACAAAAAAAATTTCTTAGGTACAATGCGGGAGGGCTCCCCCATTGTACCATTTATTTTACATTTCAAAATGAAAACTAAAAAAATTTGCAACATATATTCTCACCAAAATAAAGCTAAAAAAAAGACCTATGAAGTGTGAAAAAAATTTCAACCTTCACAAATTCAAATTTTGAGTTTGGGCCTTGCTTATGAATGTCACATTGTCATTATAACGGGCTAGGGGAGTACAGTTAGAGTGTGGTTAGTGGGTGAGTTAGATTTTGGGGATGTCATCTAGGCCATTGAATGTGCCATGTCATATGGACCATTCCATCCCACTTGTAACTCTTTTATTGGTACACATGTCATCATTAACACTAATTATAATTAGTGAAGAGGCCCTTTTTGAGTCCAAAAAGGGCCCTAATGGGCTGCACTGCACTCGGATCGTAGATGTTTGACCCGCTCAATATAGTCCCTGACCCTTTCTCTTTTTCACTTCTTGACCTTGCTGAGCAGGAGAAACGGGTCTTCTAGGGACTTCCTTGGTTTAAGTGTGTGATGAGAGCCGCTTTAACCGCTTCCCAAGTAGATTTTTCTTCCTCTGACAAATTGAAAAACCAATCTTGAGCCACCACTACTAGTGACATGGGGAACAACATCAACTTCTCTACAGGTGTTCGATTGTCATAGATTTCACAAGCTTGCTCATAGATCTGGAGGAAGCGGATGGAATTTTATGATCCGTCGTATTTTGGTATCTCCATCTGAGGTGCCCTCTGGACTGCTTGCAAGGGAGTGGCAGGTACGGGTTGACCCATTGGATCCATTAGCACTGGTTCCGGTTCTGCCTCTTGTTGCGCAACTGCTAATCTGGGAAGGTGTGGTGCTTGATTCGTTGTCCTTCTTGCTACTAATCGTCCAGATCTCAGATTCATCTGATGGTGGGGTCCAAGATAGTTGGATCTTACTTGTATAGTGGGATGCAATCTAGATCTTATGGATCTGATCAAACTGATAGGCTGGTGTTGAGGATTGAGGCCTTGTATGGTGGTTTTTCCTTGATAACTTTTTACTTCTTGCACTGATTGTCCTGAGATTTTAATAGTAGTTGGATCTGATGCAGATCTTTCCACTAACCTAGTCTACGAGGGTTCTTTAGTGTGAGGGTTGGCTGTGCGAAAGTTCTTTAGCTGTTTTGTAGACAAAAAACCTTGATATCTCTCAAATCACTGGGAAGTAACTCTCGCAAGGATCACAGGAGCTGAATCTGGCTTAAATCTAACTCTAAAAATCTCTATGAGAGTTAACTCTCACATTAAGTGAAAGTTTCACTATTTGCGAGGGTTCAAAACCACTAATTTGGCTTGATTTTCACCAATAATTAGTACTAATTCTCATAGGCTTTATCACTAATAGAAATTGACATTCTGGATCAATTGGAATCATCTACAAGAGTTCTCTTTGGAGGAATTTGCTGGATCTTTACTTTTTAGTGATTTTTTAGCACTTAAACCCAATTTTTTGCTCACTGGAATCAAACTAACTCTTGCAAACTCTTCTGTGTCCTAGTCTCACTGAAATGGAACTCCAAAATTCTCTGCGAGGGTCCTTGACGACTAGAACTGAAAATTTTAGTGTTTGTGAGGGTTCTTTGGTTATTTCCCGTCTTTTTTCCACTTAAATTTTGAACTAACTCTCGCAAGCTTCTCTGTGTCCTAGTCTCACTAAGATGGAACTTCAGGGAGCTCTGCGAGAGTTCTTGTGAAGATTTGAATTTTTTTGGCACCTCCTCCGCTAGCTGAAAATAGTCCAAACATGAGAAAATGCAGAAAACTAACTCTTCCTAGCCCAAATTCCACCTAAAACTACTCTAAAAAGCAAGAAATAACTAAAATGCAGCTATGCTAGTTAGTGAAAACCTATCCCTGGCAACGGCGCCACTATAGGGTCATAGATTTAGTTGGTGAGTAGCCCTTCCGCCTGTCAAAGAGGGTTAGAACACTTTTATTTGGGCCTAACTATGCTAAGAAGCTACTTCTAGTTGATCTCTACTTTTTCCCTTAACGCTACTCCCCTCTCACACTACCCCAACTAAATCTACTCACTAAACTAGCATTCAACATGGTTTTTGGGTGAAATGGGAAGAGAAGAAGAGAAGAGATAGAGAGGCAAAGAGAGAGAGAGAGAGAGAGAGAGAGAGAGAGAGAGAGAGAGAGAGAGAGAGAGAGAGAGAGAGAGAGAGAGAGAGAGAGAGAGAGAGTGTGTGTGTGTGTGTGTGTGTGAGAGAGAGAGAGAGAGAGAGAGAGAGAGAGTGTGTGTGTGTGTGTGTGTGTGTGTGGAGAGGGAGGTTAGCTCAAATGCTCAAGATGCATGCTAATGGGAAAACCATAACTACTAAAACAATAACAAGGAAATGGACAGCAAATAAAAAACATAACAATAGCATTAGCATGAGTGCTTAGCAAATGAGGATGCTTTGGCTCTTCAAAATAGTAGAGTTTCCTCCTTCTCATTAAGCATGAAAAATAGAATACAAATGGTGCCTTTTTATAAATGAAAAAGGCCCTTTCCCCAAAATTCTATTGGCTGATATGTACATTGATCCTAACCATTCATCTTGGACCCAACTTAATCCAAGGGTCCACACAAAGTACATTAGAATTCACAAGATTCATGTGAGTCCAAAGTTGGACCCAACTCTAGAATAATAAACTTCTAAGATTAAAATGACTTTGTGTCTCAAGTTTTATTTTAATTACAGGGGGGCCCAAGTCCCTTATTTCTATTTACAATCACCTTGCGTGCTCCTTGGGTCATGGACTTATACGCGCAGAAAGCCATGCCCTCGCAACACATTTATTGACTCATTTTCTTTTATTCGCTCTATGTTGGGAATACCCGCAACATATGCTTTTCCAATATTTCTTTGCATACAAGGAGTAAGGAGGATCTCATCTCAATCAAGAGTATGATGGTAGGATTCTCAAATCAACCAAAAATCCAAGTGCATGATGGAGATTTGCCAAGGCTTGAGGAAGAGTCTTCTCAACACATGGTTTCAAGAGGATCTTCAAAAAGCAAGGCCGAGTCTATGTGGCTTACAATTCATGGAAAATAGGGGAAATTTTCAGGTGGTATTTACTTCAACATATTCACTTTTGCTTCTCTTCCATTATTTGATGTGCCATCTTGCTTTATTGAGATTTCTACATCTCAAAGTTCAAGTAAGGCAATGCTAGTCTTGTATGATGCCTATTGTATGGACATACTTCTTGTCATTTATGGCTTAGATATGTTTCCAAATCATTCTGAAAGCAATTGGTTGTGTCATCAAATGTATGCTCTTGGATCTAGTAAGAGCAAAAATGAGTTTGTTACTCATAGTGTGAAAAATCATGTTTTTACATGTTGTGAGGCAATTTGTAAACTTCTCTTGAGACTAAGTGAATCATCCATGAAGGAAACTTACATCCTTGAGCAAGTATTTAGCCTCAATAATATCAAGATAGTGTTTGATTTCAATATTAGATTCATCATGAAAAACGTTCATAGTATGTGGACTAGTCAGGCTAGATTGGAAAATCTTGATCATCAACATATTTGCTCATCTTGTGATCTTGATCTTCATGATATTTATGAGGCATGGAAGCCTTGGATTTCACTATTTATGGTGCAGCCATCTTCATGCAAATGGAGCCCTCAAGTCAAAGATCGTCTTCAAGCATGGAGGGAACACAAGGATATGGTGGCAATTGGTAAAATGCTCTTCAAAGGAGTTGGCAAGTGATTTCTGTGAAAAATACAGATCCTAAGTGGATCTAAACTCCAAGATCATTGGCTTGAATGCTTGCACTCCAAACTACATAAGCTAGGAATTGGCAACACATTCTATGCTACCTAGAATGCAAAGAACTTGATCAAAAAGCATTTATCACAAATGGAAACTTCCATAAACATCAAGTGCGGCCCAAAATAGCATTATACAGTCCATAATACATCAGCCTACCACTTTTGGAAAGCACCTAAGATCATACACAATAGCTTGAAGACAATACACACAACAATGCTCTCAATGGAGGAAGAAACAATGACAATGATCTATTGATCTCAATGAAGCATACAAAAGGTTTCTCCAACCTGTTTTCCACGACTTCCCTACTATTTATGGATGAGGAAGATGACTCTCTCTCCTCTCTCTAGAAGGTACTTGACCCTAGATATTCCCTATATAGGAAAAATAGCTAAAAATGGCTTATATGACCAAAATACATCAAAATGGTCTCATTTTGAAGGGTATGAAGTTTGACACTTCATCATACTGAAAAAATACAGTAAATAAAAACATTGTGGCCTGGTTCACACGTGTGAAACTCCAGAACCAAAACTATTTACAATTTTAGCCAATTTAGGCCTCAAACTAGCTAGGAAATGTTGACAATTTTCACACTCCCTCTTCAACATTGGATGCTAGTTTCAACATAGTCTTTGAGCACATTCCAAGATTAGATCTATGCATTAAATATAGGTCCTTTCCCAATGGTTTGGTGAAGATATCAGCCACACACTCCTTTGAAGAGACATGTTGAAGCTCCACCTCTTTGGCAATGACTTGATCTCTCACAAAATGGTGAGCAATCTCAATGTGCTTGCTCCTTGCATGAAAAACAGGATTGCTTGCCAAGCTTTGGGCTGAAAGGTTATCACAAAGTATGATTGGAGTCTTCTCTGGTTCCAGCAAGTGAAGATCCAATAACATCCTCTTGATCCAAAGAATCTCCTTGGTGCATGTTGTTAATGCCTTGTACTCGGCTTCGGTGGAAGATAGAGAGATAGTTGGTTGCTTCTTTGATAGCCATGAGACCACTCCATCTCCAAGATAGATTGCAAAGGCACTTGTTGACTTCCTATCCATTTGATCACCTGCAAAATCTGAATCTGAAAATCCACAAAGGTTAGGTGTAGTACCTCCATACAAGATGCCAAAATCTCTAGATCCCGAGATGTATCTAAGTACTCTCTTTCCTAGCTTCCAATGAGCCTCACTAGGATCTTGCATAAATTGACTTAGTTTACCAACCACAAAGCTTAGATCAGGTCTTGTGATGGTTAACCATATAAGAGATCCTATTAGCTTTCTATAGAGAGTAATGTCCTTGAAGGATCTTTCATTACTTCTTGTAGTTAGCTTTACATTTGATTCCATAGGAGTAGAAACAACTTTACAATCTTCCATATGAAACCTTTTTAGAATAGAGTTAACATACTTTTCTTGACATATGAATGTAGATTTAGAAGTTCTAATAATCTCTATTCCTAAGACATAATGAAGTTTACCAAGATCTTGAATTTCAAACTCTCTTTTGAGTGCCATCTTGATTTCATCTATATCTAGATTGTTACCACCACTTAAGATAATGTCATCAACATAGATCAAAAGTAAAGTGATATCATTTTCATTCAATCTAAAGTAGAGAGAATGATCATACTCACTCATAACAAAGTTTTGAGAAAGTAAGAAGGAATTGAGCTTAGCATACCAACTCCTTGGTGCTTGCTTTAGCCCATACAAACTCTTTTGGAGATAGCACACATGATTAGGCTCATCATGTGAAACATAGCCCTCGGGTTGCTCCATGTAAATATCTTCTTCAAGATCACCATTCAAGAAGGCATTAGTAACATCCATTTGCCACATATCCCAATCATAAAGAGTTGCAAGAGAGATTAGGATTCGAATAGTTACCATCTTTGCCACGGGTGCAAAGGTCTCATCATAGTCAATACCATATTCTTGAGCATACCCCTTTGCCACCAACCTTGCCTTGTACTTGTTTATTGATCCATCTTGATTTGTCTTGATCTTGAAGATCCACTTACAACCAATTGCCTTCTTGTCCTTTGGAAGCTTTACCAACGTCCATGTGTTGCTTTTGATGAGTGCTTGATGCTCATGATCCATGGCTTGGATCATTGAATTGCTTCACCTACACAAGTTGGTTCATCAAAAGAGGTAAGAAAAGCAAAGTTAGAGTTGTCCACCACTTGCTTTCCTTTTTCATCATAGGTTAGCCTTGATGGCTTAGCCCTTTGCCTTTGAGTCTTCCTTGAAGTTTGCTTTGGAGTGGCATCTCCATCTTCATCCAAGACATCTTGCACATCATGATGATTAGTAGGCACATCAACATCAACATCAACAACATTGGAAACATTCTCTTCATGAAAGATGACATCCCTACTTATGACAACTTTCTTTGTAGAAGGAATGTACACTTTGTAAGCCTTGCTTACTTCACTATAGCCAACAAACACACCCTTCTTTGATGAAGGATCTTCTTTAGTTCTATCATCAAGTGTGATATTGACAAAACATGTACATCCAAAGATCCTACAATGCTTGACACTCGGCCTTCTACCATAAAGAACCTCATGAGGAGTTTTACCATCCAAGGAAGCACTTGTCCATCTATTACATAGATAGTTAGCACATGCTAAAGCTTCCCCCCAAAAAGACTTAGCAAGATTAGCATGTAGTCTCATTGCCTTGGCACATTCACAAAGGGTTCTATTCTTCCTCTCGGCCACTCCATTCTGTTGTGGAGTCCTAGGACTAGACATCTCCCTCTTAATCCCATGTGCTATACAAAAGTCTTTGAACCTATTTGAGGTGTATTCCCCTCCATTATCAGATCTTAAGCATTTGATCTTTGTATTGAATTGGTTTTCCATTTCATTCTTGAACTTGACAAATGCAGCAAACACTTCATCCTTACTTTTAAGAAGATAGATCCAAGTATACCTACTAAAGTCATCAATGAAAGTTGCATACATCTTTGCCCCACCATTGCTAGTTGTACTAGAAGAATGAATATCAGAATGCACAAGTTGAAAAGCTTCTTTAGATCTAGAAGTAGATCTAGAATAAGCAAGTCTATGAGATTTGGACAAGGCACAATGTTCACAAACACTATTGTTTGCAACAAGACTTTTAGGGAGACCAAGAACAAGCTCTTTCTTTGCCATTACCTCCAAAGATTTGAAGTTGGGATGGCCCAACCTCTTGTGCCAAACTTCTTGGTTTGTCAATTGCTCCCTAGCCATACATCCTTCATGATTAGAGATCACACATGCATCAAGCTTGAAAAGTTTACCATGCCTCCTACCTTGAGCAATCAAGGATCCACATTTACTTATCAAACATGCATCTCCAATGAACTCCACATCAAGTCCTTTGTCAATCATTTGACTTACACTAAGCAAATTCTTAGTGATTGAAGGAATGTACAAGACATTTTCAAGATTTGCTTTTCTATTTGTTGAAAGGGAAATAGGAATAGTGCCTATGCCTTTGATGTCACATTGACCATCATTTGCAGTGTAGATGATGTTACCTTCTCCCTCATAAGACAATAAGGATGTAAAGTATTCCTTATGTCTTGTCATGTGAGATGAGGCTCCACTATCAATCCACCAAGGATCATTATCATCTATGTTGGCTAACAAACTTGAAGTCATAACAAGTGATTCACATGTGTTATGTTCTTCCTCATCTATTGTAAGATTTCCTTGCCTCTCTCCTTGCTCTCTTTTCTTCTTATAACATTCATTTGCAAAATGACCTTTTATCCCACAATAAAAGCACTTGAACTTTGACTTATTGTTCTTAGTAGAAGAGGAAGAGGAAGAGTGATCATCATGATCAAAGTTACCACCTTTGGACCATTTCCCTTTGCCTTTACCTTTGCCCTTGAATTTGCCTTTTGTGAAGAAAGCCTCTTCACCTCCACCTTGCAAGGATGCACCATCAAGCTTTGATTGCAACCTATGTTCTTCAGCCAATAAGATTTCTTGCAAGTCAACCACACTTGGCAAGACTCTTTGAATGGCAAAACTTTGCACAAGGTTAGCATGTTCATTTAGCAAACCATTCAACATAACTTGGACTATTTCACCATCTTTTATGTTCTCATCAATGCATGCTAAATCATCACTTAGGGACTTAACTCTCAAGATAAATGCATGAGCACTTTCACCCTCTCTTTGCCTACTAGAAAATATTTGTCTCCTTAGGGTCAATACCCTAGATGTGGACTTTGATTCAAAGAGCTTCTTTAAGGCATTCCATGCCTCACTTGCACTTTGACACTTTCCAACTTCCTTGAGAAGTTCATTTGTAACATTCATTTTAATGATATGAAGAGCCCTTTTGGCCTTCTTATCAAACCTTTGTTGCTCTTGAAGTGTGAGAGGTCTCTCTTCAATTTCTGCAACTATGTCCATGAGTTCATTCAACTCAAGTAAGGACTCCATCCTCACTTTCCAAGTAGAGTAGTTTGATGAACTCAACCTTTCACTAGACTCTAGCATGATCCCACCATTGGAAGCCATGATTCTAATGTTTCTTCAACTTTTAGGTTTTGTCCTAAAGCACTTAGCACTCACTTTTCTCTCAACAAATGATAGATAAAGAGATCTATGAAGATTTAGGACCCTAAAACACTTCTATCTTGAACCTAGATGGTTTCCAAGCATAGAAAGGAAGATTGAAACACATGCAACACTTTGCACACACTAAGAATGGATTACAAAATCAAACCAACCTGAACACACTCTTGCTTAAGCTCTCAAACTTTCCAGCAAGTGACCAAATCAAGTTATGGTGTGAAGAGTTACTTGCATTCTTAGAAAATACCCAAAACTAGGATGCCAAGATTACCTAGTAATGAACAAACTTGATCAACATATGATCAACACACTAAGATATTGATTCAACCTGTAAAACCACATGTAAACCACACTTCTAAAAGTTTATAAACTCCAGCAAGTGATAAATACAAGATTTAGAGGTGAATGAATGAGCACACTTAGTGAATCACAAGACTAGCTTCACTATCTTGTCAAATCTTGGTGTTTAGATGTAGATCTAAGATCACTTCACATGAGAATGTTCCTCAACCTGTTAAGAACCTGAAAACACACTTGCATAATGGTTAACACCTTCCAGCAAATGCTCCAATCAAATTACATAAGGAGAGTTACTTACATGCTCAACAAAGTACACCAAAATTTATGCCAAAATTGATGACAATCTTTACAATATGCTCTTCACAATGGAGCTTACAATATGTTCACCCAAAAAAGGGGATCTTTCATCCAAATGGGAGCTTTGCTCAGCCTTTAGGAGAATTACAACTCACTCAAAAGAGCATTTGTCATCCACTTAAGGAGAAGTTTCATCCACTTAAGGAGAGTGTTCATCCAAGAATGGAGATTGTCAACAATAGGATTGAAAAGAACATTGTTAGTATTGAATATGCACAAGCCTCACAATCACAAATGATTAGGTGTTATGATCTGATCCAAAATAGTTTCTTTTCAGCCTCTGATCTTCAATAGACCTGAAATATGCTTTTGATCCACAAGTTCAACTCACAAAACAAAGGTTAGTAAGATTTGATCAACAAAGCAATGCAAAATCATGCTAGAACTTGATCAAACATCCAAATATCACCAAAAATGGAATACTTACTGTAAATAGAAGCCAACCAGCTCTGATACCATGTGAAAAATACAGATCCTAAGTGGATCTAAACTCCAAGATCATTGGCTTGAATGCTTGCACTCCAAACTACATAAGCTAGGAATTGGCAACACATTCTATGCTACCTAGAATGCAAAGAACTTGATCAAAAAGCATTTATCACAAATGGAAACTTCCATAAACATCAAGTGCGGCCCAAAATAGCATTATACAGTCCATAATACATCAGCCTACCACTTTTGGAAAGCACCTAAGATCATACACAATAGCTTGAAGACAATACACACAACAATGCTCTCAATGGAGGAAGAAACAATGACAATGATCTATTGATCTCAATGAAGCATACAAAAGGTTTCTCCAACCTGTTTTCCACGACTTCCCTACTATTTATGGATGAGGAAGATGACTCTCTCTCCTCTCTCTAGAAGGTACTTGACCCTAGATATTCCCTATATAGGAAAAATAGCTAAAAATGGCTTATATGACCAAAATACATCAAAATGGTCTCATTTTGAAGGGTATGAAGTTTGACACTTCATCATACTGAAAAAATACAGTAAATAAAAACATTGTGGCCTGGTTCACACGTGTGAAACTCCAGAACCAAAACTATTTACAATTTTAGCCAATTTAGGCCTCAAACTAGCTAGGAAATGTTGACAATTTTCACAATTTCTACCAAAGAAATCTTATCATGGATATGGTGAAGTTGCTTCTATGGAGAATCCCTTGGCTGGTTTTCAGATGATATGCATACCTTATTTGATCTAGTACCTATCAAGCTAGTTTTTGATGAGTGTAAACAATTGGCAAAATCCATCTTGGATATTTCACAAATTCTTGTATGTGAGAAAATTTCACATGTGTGGAACATGTTCCCACGTGTGGAATATAGTCTAATTATGCTAGTTCTGTGTTGAGTTAGGGGTACTTGTGATTTTAGTAGAAATCTAGCCACATGTTAAATGTTAATTAGGCCATTTTTGGCACTAGAGGCAATTTATGCAAGCGAAGGCTTGATTTGGCCAACAGTAGAGAGTAATGTAGCTCAAGTTAGGTTAGGGTACTTACATTTTTCAAGTTGACGTTGGGTGTGTGACTCATCACTATGTGTTGGTATGAGAGCTAGTTGTGAAATATTTGGCAATTGAGGCCAATTTTCATATTAGACTTAGAGTTTGACTTTTCAAAATTATATTAGTCTAAGAGAATTTGAATAAACACTTTTGGAAAGTGTGGGAAACTATATAACAAGAGTATTGGAGGGATTCAATTTGAGTAGTAGATACATTGAATGTAGTCACAAAAATAGTAGGGTATTCATTATGGAGAGAAAACCAAAGTTTGAATTTAGGTTTGGACTTGTTATAAAAGTATGTAACTCATGGGAAGAGAAGAAATTCTCTCTCTCTTATCTCATTCATGCTTATACATGGTTCTCTTGGGTTCTACTATCCATTGGTGCACTATACTTGTGATATCTTGCAATTTTGTGTGTAGAATGCTTATTAATTGCTATTTTCAGATCCACACGTGTGAAATATAGTAGCTTACTGTTATTGTATGGACAGAAACATTAGCTTATGTTTTGATTCACGTTTGATCAAGATCTATTAGAGTTTGCATCTCATTCATAGTGTAGATGTTGATTTTTCTACATTGGCAAGATTGGTGATTTGCTTGTCTATCTAACCAAAGATCAAAGGGACATTTTGGATCTTAATGATCTGAAATTATTCACATGGTATCAGAGCTCTTGTGTTTCAGGCTATGAATGAAGCATTCACATCTATCAATTATTTGGAGAAGATATCAATGCTCTAGAGCATGCTAGATTGGATTCTACACCAAAATTGAGTTTCTTGCATATGTAGATTGGATCTTTTGTAGATCAAAACTCTATTTAGGGCTATAATCTTAATCAATTCCAATTTCACACATTACATGTTCAATTTGGCCAATTTTTAGAGCATCGGAAAAGCCTAAGTGGTGGCTACAATATTGCATATCAAATTTTAGGCAATTGCATATAGATTTTGAAATAATCATTTTTTTGTGATTTTGTCAAAATCCTAATTTTGATTGGATCTCTAGATTGTGAGGTTACTAAACTTCATTCAAGGTGTTTCAATCTTAGTAAGTGGAAAGAGTCATTAGATTGAGGATAGATCATAGGTTGATCAAGATTTCACTATTCTATGTGTTGATTTGCTTGGTATAAGTGCTAGAAGAGAATTGAGAAGTTTCATATATTTGTGATTTCCTTTTGAAAATATTTTTTGTTGTTCAAAGGAGTGCTTTGTGCATAAACAAATTAGAGAGCAACAAATCATGAACAAATTGAATACACCTATATTACCGCCAAAGTCGTACATTTTACTAGCTAAGATCTTGTTTCAATGTTATCGGTTGATTCATCAATATACACCACCTAACCCAAAAACATCATTTTAGTGGCTTGTACTTTAATTAGATGCCCTAAAATTCAAGTCTTGAACCATAAATCTCAAACTCCAAACCCAAATCGTACTATTTTGGTATAGAAAATTTATATCTCAAATTTTCTATTTTTTGAATTATGATATTACCCTTTAAAAAGAATATTTTTAATAAGTCGTGCATGTTTATACCCAGGTTGATAACCGGCTGGTATCACCCTTGACTAGATACTGGCTAGGTTTATACTAGTCTACAACTCGTTCACCTCCTTATATTGATACCCACCTGGTACTAAAATTTTTAAATGATGACAATACCCTAACCCAGTTGGTATCAAAAATTTCGATGCCCACCCCACATTGGGTTTTATAGGACATGACATGCATATAGGGAAAACCTCAATATATTTGAAGAATCATGCAATTCTAAAATTACTATTTTGTATGCCACTCTTAATACCTCCAAAGCCAAAAATCAATTTTTGGACATACTTGTGACCTCGGAATAATTCTAAAAAATTTAGCCTATGAACTCACAACTAATGATTTTTAGAGCCCACTGTAGACCTCGAAATAACCCTCAGAATTAGCTGGAAATCCTTTAACAAGCTTATATTGAGAGTTGTTCCGACACTGTAGGTACTGGATGATTCCAAATTTTCTTCACAAGGAAAATGCACATCCATAATTTTAGGCTTTCTAAGAATAGAGCTCAAACTAATCTTGTCCAGATCATGTGAAGTAAAAATTGTGATGAGTATATCTTTACTAGACTCTGAGGTAAAACGTTGCGTTTTAACATTAGCTTTGGAATTTATAAAGCACCATAAAAGAGTTTTAAGTTGATAAAAATGAGAATGTGAAATACCTAGATCTTGACAAGACATATTATCTAAAGTATAGAGCAACCAAAACAGGTTCTTATGATTGTATCTATTAAACATATTGAGGAATAACTTACCCAAAGACATAATATGATCCAAATAAAGTAACCTCCTTATGTAATCTCTATAAGCAAACATTTTAGAGACAATATTATTAATGAAATCTGAATTTCATAAAATAGACCTAAATGAAACATATCTACTCAAATAAACACAACTCCACAAGTTCAGATAAAATACCGAAAAAAATACTCTAGCTGCGTCAGAATAGCCATCGGAGTAAGTGTTGGTATAATGTTATGAAGAGAACTGTAAATTTCGATAGGGAAGGTCGAAATGGCAATCAAAATTTGTGGGTCTGTTCACAACAATATAGCAGAACTTATTTTGATGGTTGTTCCAACTCATATAGAGTGATCGGCATTGTATTTGAACTCTATAGATATGTGTTTGTTTGAGTACATCTTTTTCATTAGATTTCAGTATTAATAAGTTCATTTACCATGTTGAAGAATACTTTAGAGTCCATGGTTTGTTATCAGAATGGAAAGCTAAAGTTCTAAATTATGTCACTTTGAGTTTGAAAAAAGTCTCATCTACCCCATCTTCTAATACTCATACTGCATTTTCTAATGAAAAGGAAGTTCTTCTTCATAAGTTTCATGGATGTTTTGTCATTTCGTATGTGGATAAATGCTCAAACAATTTTGTTTTTGTTTGCAAGAAACTCTTATTGAATGAAGTCCATTCTCTAGTGGGAACATATAATGTGTACACTTGTTCTCTTTCAACCATGAATGTGATAAAATATCATCAAGATTTTTGTCATTCTTATAACTTTAATTTCTACTCAAATCTTCCATTTCTTTGTAATTCATAACCTATGACTTCACAATACTTTACACTAAGATTAATTTGGAAGATTTGAAGTTTCGTGTAAATAAGCTAATTCGAGATGTTTTTAGCAATAAACTAAAGGACACTTGATGCAATTGAAAGCTTTAAAAGTTGAAAAGGATGCTTTGCATTTTGAGTTTTGTTGGCTTAAGAGCAAAAATCAAGGTGTCGATTTAAAGAAAAAATGATTTACTAAAATAGTTGATGTCGAAGATGTTTGTTGTTAGCTACGCTTTCTCTTGGATAACTTGCATATTTCTCTAGGTGATCCACTTTTTCAACAAACGATAGGTATTCCCATGGGTACTAATTGTTTTGCTCATTTAGCTAACTTTTATCTTTTTTTTAAAATTTGAATTTATACAAAGATTAGTTTCTTGTAGTTATTAATTAGAAGTTAGGACACTATCTCTTATCAAATATATCAATTACATCAGACATCATGACTTCTAGCTTACATTGTAAGTTTTACATCATTTATTGTCATGTAAATTCTATATTATGAATATTGTTGCATTTTCTTACTAAACTAATAAAAAGACTTGTGCTTGTGTAGACATTTTTCCTTCAAATAGCTTCAACGAGCAACATGTAAAGTTGTTTACAGAAAAAAATTTCGCCATACATGCAAACTATGGTGAATTGGTATATGGTGGTCTTTTGTCTTCGGCTCTCACTAAGATGGGTATCTACTTTTATGATCACATGTATGAATTTTCAAAAATGAACTTTGGCATGGAAAACTATTACCCCTTTCTGAACCTGTAAATAATTCTCATGAGTGGCCTTATGTGACCTATCCATCGAACTAGGTGCTCAATAACTACATAATAACACAATTAGATCTAGTATCCAATATCCTTTCAGGTTTAAAACAAATCACATTTGATGATTCCTTTCACAGGTCCAATAGATTCTGTGAGGTCTAATTGGTAAGCCAAAGATCCTTTCCTTTTTAGGAGTTTGTATGGTCCCCTATATCTAGCGAACAAATTGTAATGCTTGCCAATATGTATTACATTTGAATCTTTCAAGATTCACAAATATACCCAATCTCTATCATGCAAGAAATCTTCTATCTTATGAAATTTGAGCATTCCAGTTACAACTAAAATGGGTGATCTAGATTCATAACTATACATAAGCATAAATGGGCTAATAATAGGCCAAATGCTTAGTACTATTATAGGCAAACTCAATCAAGGACAGATACTTTTTCCAATGAGATTGTCATTGAGCCTACATATGCTCGTAGCATCTATTCCATCGTCTAATTAGTTCTTTTAATTTGACCATCAGTTTGAAGAACTAAAACTCAATGTTGTTTCTAGTTTAGCAAATATGGCCGACCAAAAGTGACCGATGAACTTCATATTGTGATTGCTCACAATGTCACTCGGTAATCTGTAAAGTCTAAATAGACATTAAGCAAATATTTGAGTCCTTTGTAGTAAAGAAATGGATCCATATCGCTTCCAAATTTCACCTTTCAAAAGCTTGATTTGAACGTTGTTGAAAAACTTGGTAATGCATTATCTTGCAACAAAAATCCTTTAGTAAAATTGAGGAGAAGCAAGTAAATCACCACCCCACCAAGCTTTCTTTTGCTCAAATTTATCAAAAATCAAGATCCCAACTTTGCAACATCCGTACTCCAATTTATAACCTCCAATTGTGTGCCTTCAATCAGCAATTCCAGCACATTTTTCAAGACAAATCAAAATATCCAAGACTAGGTAATTGATACAAATAAATCAAATGGTGGAAAACCCAATCCAACCAAACCTAGATCAAATGTATCTATCCCCCAAGCTATGGACCATACAAAGCTCAATAGGAGAGAGGTTTCACACCAATAGCATGTAGCTATAATCACCAAAATGAAGCCTTTGCTAGTGGGAGATCTATGGGTATACTTATAGCCTCCAAGGCCCCCTCCATCACTAATAGTGAACTGCAACACCTCATTGGACATATCAGTAGCCTAATTGGGCCACCTCATCCACTTTCCTATGAGTCACTATGATTTCCATACCAATCCAGCATCTTGAGTTTTAGGCCCATAACTATTAATTATGACTTTATTACTATGAGGGCCCCAACACCTCAAGGTAGGCCTACTAACATCCTTACGAGATAATCAATCCAAGATCAGTCCAAACATGGGCTTCAAATCAATGACTCTTGACTATTAGCTTTGTACTTTCAATTATTGTTGGTTATTGGCTTATTATGCCATTAACCAGTTATATATAGAGAGTTTCCATTCCCCTCCCCTAATATGCAATTTGTTCAAAAATGGATGTTGAGTAGGATGGGAGGCCTGATGAGCCACCACAAATTGGAGATCCAAGATGCGCTGAAAGCTGGTAGATCTAGGCCACTCCACGTGCAGAAGGAAGACTGGAAGTTTGTGGGAATGAATATCGAGGCAATCTTGATTGCTTCAAGCAACAATGAGAGGCAACTAAAAAGTGATTAAAATAAGTTGTAAATAAGTTTTAATGAAATTCAAATTTTATCCTGCTAATCTTCTTGCAATATCCTAGATCATTTGTTTTTTTGTTTAAATTCTAATCACAAGTTTATTGATATATGCAGAAATCTGTCATAAAGTAGTCTCCCACCAAAGAGGAGTACAAGTATGCATATGCTAACAATATGCAATCGTTACTCGAATTATTGGAGAGACAAGGAGTGAGAATTCATTGGGATGTTCCATTCATATGGTCTTACTCTCACTCTCACCAAATTTTGCAGAGAACTTATTCATCTTCGTTGCACACAAGTATTGTAGTCCCAATCCCATGCATTGCAGTAACATGAGTCCGATGTCCATGGCCAGCAGGAGGAGGACTCAACTAGATCTATTTAATTTTTTCATTCTAGCACATACGTATGTACGCTTATTGATTTAGTTTGTAATATATTTCTATACTTGGATCATTTATGTATGACTATTTTGTTAATCATAAGTGTCTTTCAATAGTGTTTAATTGCACGAAATGTAATTTATATATTTGCAAATTTTTAATAACAATTATAAACAAACGGTTTTGCTTACCAACTTTATAAGAATTGGTGCAAAAGACTCATGGGGTTGGATGGAGTCAATTTTTAGGATAGAATGGAGCCAATATAATGGTTCCATTTTGCCCTAAAAAAAACAAATTGTCCCCTCAGAATAATCTTTGGAGAAATCTTTGTATGAACCTTTGAATATTCCTTGAAATACACTCTTTGTGATGGTAGCCTCGAGAGATATTCTAAGGTCCCTTGATACATCCCTCAAAAAACACTCTTCTGTGAGCACAACAAGCCCCCAAGGGATATTCTGAGGTCCCTCGATATGTCCGTTGAGAGACATTCTTCCCTGAGCACGATAGGCCCTGAGGGATATTCGGAGGTCCCTCGATATATGCCTTGAAAAAGACTCTTTTTTAATGAGACAATGATACTCCAGGGATTCCTAGGGGGCCCGATGCAAATTTCGAGGGTTTTTCTTTAAAAGACAAAAAACCAAGCAAATTAAATCTATGAAGAGTTTCATCATGACATAGTCTCGATTAGACACAAACTTTCAAAGTTCTTGTAATGCTATTGATGGATGAGCTTCTCCTACATAGTATAATGTCTCACTAATTCTTGTGCAATCACTTTCATGATGCTCTCTAAACTTGATAGAGTGACCATTTTGTATGGGGAAAGGCCTTTCTTGTTGTGAGGCGCTTGAGGGCAACAATGCAATCGCTTTTCACGATGTTCATTGAACTTCATAGAATAATCAATTTGTATAGGAGAAGTCTCTTGTCCAAGGGCCTTCCCCGTTGTAAGGAGCTTGAGGGCAGGAGCCTAAGGGAAGGCCCGAGGAAGGGGGGGGGCTTCCTCAACGTAAAGCCATTCTTGGAAATTTGCCAAAAAGAAAAAGATTATTAATTAGTAAATTTTCAAATATACGCCCCGTATTATCTATATAATAAACAAACATCACAAATACGCAAGGTGCATTTGTCATTTTCTATTTATAATAAGCACACCTTACATATTTGTAAGGTTCATTTAATGAAATTTGATTTTTGATAAACATAACTATGTCATTTTAAGTGTTGCTAAAACTACAAAGGAAATTTTTCACCCACACACCACTTCATTTGCTATGACCAAGTATGTGTCAATTTCAATATAGATGATTTGAATTCTTGCTCGCTTATCATGATGAAGTGTTTTGTGCATGACAAGCCCAAATGGTCCCATAGTTGGGTGAAACAGTGATGTACTTGGCCTTGACTATAAGTTGGAGTGATGTTGTGGATGAATACCTCTAGAAAGAATCAATTAATTGTGACTCAATAACAACTAAATCATAAAATGAGTGGGTCATCCTTGGCGCTGGCAACCATCACACACAACACAAAAGATCTGCTAGAAGTAATTTTCACAAGGTAGGCCACCAAAGGATTTCAAAATTTCCATTCTTTGATGTCTATTTGAAAGTGCCCTTTTCAGAAGCCTTCATGTGGTGCTCTAATGGTAGAGACTAGCAGTGCTCATAACAAATTGATAAATACAAACCTTTCAATTTTTTGAAATTCACATTTCACCGTTTCATTTTTTGATTTGAAGGTTTTTTAAAGACTCTAAATCAACTAATTTTAGTTATAAATTTCAAATTTTAAGATTTTATTACACCCTTTTATAGATTCCATGAAAATCTTGTGGGTTTTTTATAAAGGTTTAATCAATCTTTTCAACATTTTTGAAAATAAGTGAGATTATGCTTTGCAATGTACATGTGAAAAATTTTAAGGTACCCATTACACAATGGAAGGCGCCCAGGCACAGGCCATTGTGTGCGCGGGCACCTTCCATAGTACAATAAAAGAATTGAAATGATGAGTTGATGTATTCCTGAAGTCAAATCACGCCGAACCCAAAAAAATTTGAAAATACTTACCCGTGCCCGCCCGCATTCCATAGTACATAAAGGAATCCTGATATCCTTCAAATGATCAGTTGACGTATTCCTGAAGTCCAATCTTTGGTGATGGCTGTGAGCACTGAGCAGCGAGAGAGCTCAGATGTGTATGTGTCACTCGTCACCCAGTCCACGTACAAGTTCTATAAACGACCTGTTCAGTGGTCAGGGGAATTGGCGGTGGAATTGGATCCCTTTTGACGACCGCCATTGCTGTGGACAACGGAGATGCTGCCCCCGGCTTAGCTCCTGGACACGGAGCTTGCAAAGTTGCAAAGCTGCCTGATGTATTGGTCATGAGGACTGAGGACTTAGTCGTTTGTAGTATGCCAGATTTCTGGTATGGGCTAAGGCTTCTGGTTTCATAGTCAATGTGACTACATTTTGCAAAGAATTTCATTGTCATTGGCCTGACTCCGGATTTCTTTGTGGCAGCAGTGGTCCTCCCCTCTTTGGACGTCGTAATTTTCAAACAATGGCGTCTGAGGTCTCAAACAGACTTGATGTAGTATCGTTTGTTGTATACCTTGGCTCGAACTCTTATGTCCCACGCAATTAGTAACTCTCGTGTGTCATATATGTAGGGATGTAGATGAAGATGACGTAGATATAGGTGTTGAAGCTAAAGCTGAAATGGCTTTTAAATCTGAGCAGACTACTTGTCGCTTAATAATTTTGTTTAATTCTAAATCTTTATAACCTTTTTTTAAGGGAAAAAAATTATTGGATCTTCCTGTATATATAATAAATAATGATAGTTATATATTGTTTAATGATATTGAAGATGTTTTTGATTTGAGAGAAGATGAAAATCTTCTCAGTTTTTTTAAAAGATTGTTAAAATTTTTAGATATTATTGATTATGATTATGATGATCTCGAGGCCGAGATTGATATTGTGAAAGATGGAAAATGGAAATCTGGCAAGGAGGCATTGGATGCCATGATGGAAAAATACAAAGCTTATTCCGAATCCTTGCCGAGTGAATAAAAAATTTTGGAGTTTCAAAAAAAAGAGTTTTGACAGTCTGCGAGTAAATCGCTTGCGAGTTTAGCGAGTTTCTTTTGTGTGTTGTTTTACAATCTTCATAGCACGTGGTGTGCCAAGCGATTTAAACATTCTCCTATGTTGTCCTTGGCCCTTGGATCTTACGCCTAGGAATGCTCAACCACCTAGAATGCTCAATCACATGTGTCCTATTTCCCTTGGTAGGGCCGACTTGAGAATGCAAATTTTTGGGGGTTCACCTTGCCTTGGGAGGAGTTAGCATTGCCTTGGGAGCAGTCACTAGGGCTTTGGGAGGAACTAAGTCAAGGAGCTTTTCCCACGGTCGGCCTCCAAACTTAGGAGCACAAACCATCCATTTAGAGACCATGTGAAAGGCCTATGATTTCAAGCATTTTCAAAGCTTCGCTTTTCTTGATATAAGAGTGCGATACAATCCATATGTATTGTAGAATAGCTTAAACTAAATTACAATTAGAAAACATGAACCAGTGTAACTCAACTGACCGAACCAATGTAACCCAACTAACCTACCCCAATCGATCCCAATTGACCTATCCCAACCAACTAATCTGCCCCAATTGACCTGATTCAATTAACCTAACCTAACTAACCCAAACCAACTAATCTAACCTAACTGACCCAACCCAATTGACATAACCTAACTGACCTCATGACCCAACCCAACTGACCTAAACTGACCTCATCCCACTGACCCAACCCTATTGACCTATTCCAAATCGACATAATTCAATCGATCGACTTATTGTGTAGAATGATCTATATTTGTTATTTTTTGATCCACACGTGTGAAATATAGCAACTTGCTGGTTTTGTATGGACAGCAATAGTACTTTATCTTTTTATTCATGTTTGATCAAGTTCTATTAGAGTTAGCATCTCATTTTGTGTGTAGATGCTGATTTTTCTACATTGGTGAAATTGGTAGAGTAGGTTCTTTTGTAACCCAAGGTCTTTTTGTGGATTGGATCATCAATGATCTGAAATCCTTCACATGGTATCAGCGCTTGTGTTTCAAGTTATGAAGGAGAAAATCATATCTATCAATGATTTGGTGAAGACATCAAGGCTAGAGCATGCTAGAGAGGATTCTACACCAAAATCGATTTTTTGCTTTTGTAGATTGGATCTTTTGGAGATCAAACCCTATATAGGTTCACAAACTTGATCAATTCCGATTTTTTATTTCACATACTGGATTTGGCCAATTTTTGGATCATTGGATCAGTCCATAGCACATAGCCATGCATAGCCCTAAATTCCCTATACATAGATTCACCTAGAATAGAGTCCTAAGCATGGACCAACTATTCATAGAATTGCTATTGATAACTCTACACATGCATACACTGTCTCATACCTTGTCGAAACTCCATTTAGTGTGTTTTGGGCCTCGCAAGAATATTAGTTACTTTCGGGTCACGTCCAGTATGACATGGCATAACTCACAGCTTGCTTCACTGGAGTACCATGTATCCAAGACTAGGAATATACTGTATCTTATGTATTGGTCATGGACATAACATTCTACCCTCCTTAAACTGCTTCTATCCTTACAAGCTAAACTTCGGAAAATGCTATTAACTCTCTCACACGAATCATCATCCTCAGTACGACCCTTCCACTGAATTTTGTTAATCCAAATGGCAACACTAAGAATTCATAATGACCAAATTTAATCCTGTCTTTTGGACATCTTCCGACTTAATTCTTATTTGATGGTACCATGTCCTGAGATCTATCTTAGTGAAATACTGTGCTCCACCCAAGCGATCTACAAGGTCATCCATCTTGGGTAATGGATATTAATTTTTGATAGTCACTTCATTAAGACCCTTGTAATGCACACACATCCGAAAACCTCCATCTTTCTTCGCTTTAAGAATAGGAGCGCCCCATGGTGATTTACTAGGTTGTATATGTCACATCCTCAAATAGTTTTCTATTTGGAATTAGCTCAATCATGTGGTCTACTGACCTAGACGGCGGTAAACCATGAGGTAATTCAGATGGAAAAACATCCCTAAATTTATTTATGATTTGTTATTTCACTGCTTGTTCATGATCTAAATTTACTGAGTTAAGAATTGTTGAGAATTCACAACCATTTAGATTCATTTCAGGAACATCCACAACTGGAATAGCCCATATTGAAAAAACTTCATACTCTGAATAATCCAATGCTTCCATTTCATTAACTGTAGAAATATGATCCAATGCCAAATAACGTAACTACCTTATCACCGTCCTTGAAAGTGAGAACATGCTTCTCAAAATCAATCAACAGAGAAGGCGATTTACTAAATAACCACTTATAATCTAAGATTAAATCAGTACGTGCTAGGTCTAAAACATGAAAATTAACTAATTCCATGTGTCCTTGCATCAAAACTGGGAGCCTCAAGACTTTTACATTCGTCTCCAACTCTACTCCTGAAGCTAGATAAACCTTATATCTATGATTGTTGGCTTTGGTTTCCAAGCTGAGTTTCTACACAAGATGAGAATTAACAAAATTATGAGTAGAATACTCACTTCTTGATCTTTAATTGTGTCAATTAAATGGAAGAGTTCATTAGGCAAGAAAGAAGTAGTACTGAAAGAACATTCACACTCACAATCAGTCAAGTTAATTTCCAAAGTCTTACCATTGCCTCGTGGGATCTCAATCATATGGGCAGACATTTTCTTCCTTTCTGAACAAAATTTCATCATATCTCCAGGCTTCTTACAGACGAAACATAAGTTCTCTTTCTTAGCCTTTTCCCGGGACATAGATTTCTTAAATCTCTTTCTCTTCGGCTTCCTAGGTTCCGATGTTGCTTGATCTAATTCGTCAAAATACTTTGTTTGGTCTGGACCGCGGTTCTTACCCTTCTTGAAGTGGTTGGAATTTGCGCAAACTACTTCCTGGATGCCACCACTGTAGAATCATATGCCTTTGCAATCCGAAACGCATCCTCGAGGTTTTGAAGTACATTTCGCCTACATTTGTTCTGATAGTTGGCTGGCAAACCTAGGACAAACTGCCAAAGTGCGCATCGAATGATGGAACTCTATTCCATAGGTCCATGAATTTCTGGATATAAGAGTCTAAACTCTTTGTACCCATCCTGCAGTTCACGAACTTCAGTTAGTAGTCAATGTCATCAGCAATTATGAAAGCTTTCTTGAAAACTTCCACAAACGCATCCCAAGTAGTTGGCTTCACCGGTAAATCTCGCCACCACGATGACGCTTTTCCACGTAAAAACAGCACGACGCTTTCAATTTTCTTCTCATCAGGAACTCCGTGCAGATTGAAGTAACTACTCCACTTGGCTAGCCAGTCCTCGACGACTTCAGGTTTCTTCTCCTTCTTCTCTCCCGCATAAACCTCCGGTTGAAAACCGAGATTGGGAGAAGACATCAACTTGACTTGATTCAACAGAACCTCCATTTGCTGATCTCTCATCTGATTACGATTATTCATATCATTGAGTGTCGTACTCAATTGCTGACAAATCACCATGTAAGATGGTGCAGCTTGATTTGAAATTTTTTCGACCATCTCAATTTATTTATCTTGGAAATTACTAAAGTTAGTTAATATCAAATTAACTTATAGTAAAGCACAGTTGACCAAAACCGACTGAAATTGACTCCAGCGTGGCCAAATCACTATTTTTAGTCAATTTTATAGATAATTCAAGAAACTAAATAAACTAAAAAAATTTGAGTTTTCGCACTTTTAATTTTTTTTAAATAAATTTTACGTTTTTCAAAAATTCGTAAAAAACCACTATCAGTTATTAAGCAATCGAAATCAAAATTCGGTTCATTATTCAATTCTTAACCCTACTGCATTAATGTCCATCAGACATGCAAGACATGCGACATTAAACTGATTTTTTACCATTACGAAATTTTACGTGAAATCAAGTTCTACGGAAATTGTCAGCCATAAAACCAGTTTTGTATCTATCAGTCAGAGCACATGCGTATAACCACTCAAAACAGATCTAAACCACTCATGCATGTCAAAATTGCTCTGAGAATCAACATGCAAATATTCCATGTAAGCACAGTACCTCAAAATAGAAAATTGACTTGCATGCAATCAGAACAATTCGAAATTCCACCAATTTTGCTCACAATATTGCAAATCTTCAAATGATCACAACTTTGGCTACAAGACACCAAATTGGGTGCTGCAAAGCTCAATACAGAGGGAGACCTAGTGAACAAGATTCTTGCCACGTTAGTCTGCCACCTAGAATTCACATGTGCGAGTTTAGAACAGCCAAAAAACTTGTAGGAGGGCGCATTTTTTTAGGCCCAATCTGCCTAAAATCATGCAAACACTCAACCAAGCCAAAAGTGATGATTCAAAAAGTCTTAAATGGTCTACAAGAGTTCCATGAAGCCTTCATACAGATCCTATGAAGCAGTATGGGCTGAGAACCATGAATTTTTTACTTCTAGAGGTGTCAATTTTTGACAATTTTTTACTTCCTACAAATCCAATTGTTGGAATTCTTGGCTCTAACTTCTAGGACAACTTCAAAAGACTATGATTCATCTTTTCCTAGCTTTAATTGATGTTCAACAACCTCCTACCATCCAATTTCACCAATCCTATCTTTCATGCTAGGAGCAAGCATATTGAGGTGCAATATCATTTTGTGAGGGAGCAAGTCATTGCAAAGGAGGTGGAGCTTCAACATGTGTCCTCAAGGGAATGTGTAGCTGATATCTTCACCAAAGCATTGGGAAAAGACTTGTTCATAAAGCATAGGACTTCACTTGGAGTGTTATCAAAGTCTATGCTAAAACTAGTTGAAGAGGGAGTGTGAAAGATTCAAATAGATTGATCATATTTGTTACATTTCTATATTTGACAAATTGAGGCCAACTTTGTTTTTGACTTAGATTTTGACTTTTCAAAGTCATTAGTCTAAATTTCATTTGACAAGACACTTTTTATTATTTGCAAGAGCTTGAACAGAAATGTTATCATTCTTGATAATTGGAAGATCTTCATCTGCATAACACTTTAGCTCCAAAAGTAGCCTTTTGATCCATAAAACCTCCTTAGTTGTGGTTGTAAGAGATTTGTATTCAGCTTCACAAAATGATAAGGAAATAGTTATCTGCTTCTTTGATAGCCAAGAAACCAAGTTTCCTCCAAGAAATATAGTGTAAGGACTTGTGGATTTCCTATCCAACCTGTCTCCTGCAAAATCTGAATCTGAAAAAACAATCAAAGTCAGATCTTCTCCTTCATAAAATAATCCATAATTCAATGTAGAAGATATACACCTCAAGACTCTTTTAGGCAACTTCCAATAATATAACTTCGAATCCTGCATGTGTTGACTTAGCTTATGAACACAAAAGCTTAGATCAGGCCTAGTAACTGTTAACCAAATAAGTGAGCCAATAAGACTCCTATAAAGAGTGATGTCCTCAAAGGATTTTTCATCATCTTTCATAAGAACTTTTACAGTGTGCTCCATAGGTGTATCTATGCCTTTACAGTTCTCCATATGAGGTTTCCCGAACATGGAAAGTGCATATCTACTTTGGCTTATAAATGCATGACCTTTCCAAAAATCTATTTCAAGGCCTAGAATATAGTGAAGAACTCCTAAGTCCTGCATCTTAAACTCAGTACCAAGTGCATGCTTAGTTTCTTCAACTAACTTTTCATTGTTTCCACAAAGAATGATATCATCTACATAGATGAGAAGTATAATTACAAAGTTATCTACAAACTTGTAATACAGAGAAGGGTCATATTCACTTAGACAAAATCCGAGTGATATGAGATAGGAGTTGAGCCTTGCATACCAAGACCTTGGTGTTTGTTTCAGTCCATACAGACTTTTGAACAAAAAACAAACTTTTGATTCATCACCTTCCTTCACAAAACCTGGAGGTTGCTCCATGTAAATCTCCTCCTCAAGGTAACCATTGAGAAATGCATTAGAAACATCAAGCTGGAACATACTCCATTTGTGAAAACATGCAAGAGAGATGAGTATTCGAATTGTTACCATCTTTGCAACTAGTGCAAAGGTGTCTTCATAATCAAGACCTTTGATCTGTAAGTAGCCTTTGGCACAAAGTCTTGCTTTATACTTATTGATAGATCCATCATGATTATACTTGATTCTGAATACCCACTTACATCCAATCACATGCATGTTGTTTGGTGGCTCCACAAGCTCCCATGTGTTGTTTGACATCAAGGCTTCAAACTCTTGGGTCATTGCTTCAACCCACTCTTTGGATTGAAGTGCTTCTTGAACATCTTTAGGCTCTTCATCTGATATAAAAAGTGCATGATAGAAAATTTCACCTTCCACTTGCCTTCCTTCAGCATCATATGTGAGCCTACTTGGCTCAAATCTTGCTCGTGTAAATCTTCTTGGTGTGGTAGCTTGAATTTGTTCCTCCTCAAGCCTCGGCCTCACCTCTTCTTGAACAACATCAAGATTGATAATTGATCTTGCATGAGACTCCTTGACTTGTGCATCATCCAAGTTAAACTTTTGATCTTCATGGAAGATCACACCTCTACTAACAACATTCTTGTCAGTAGAGGGTAAATAATCTTTGTATGCCTTTTTGATAGATGCATATCCTACAAAAATTTCTCTTACAACACTAGGATCTTCCTTCTTCCTAGTTTCTAGAGGCGTATGCACAAAGCATACACAGCCAAAAATTCTAAAATGATCTACCTTACGCTTTTTCTTATACAACATCTCAAATGGTGTCTTTCTTCCTATTGCAAGATTTGAAAGCCTATTACAAAGATAGTTTGCACATGCAACTGCCTCTCCCCAAAATTCTTTAGGCAGAGAAGCTTCTAGCCTAATGGCTTTTGCACATTCACACAAAGTTCTATTTTTTCTCTCAGCAACTCCATTTTGCTAAGGAGTATATGAACAAGAAAACTCTCTTTGAATACTCTCTCTCTCACAAAAGTCTTTAAACTTATTGGAAGCGTATTCTCCTCCACTATCACTTCTCAAAGCTTTCAACTTGAAAGGAAACTGCTTCTCTGCATAACCTTTGAAAGTAAGAAAAACATCATAAACCATGGCTTTTGAAGACAACATATAGATCCAAGAATATCTTGTATAATCATCTACAAAAGAGACAAAGCAGTTGGTTCCTCATTTGCTCTTAGTTGCTGAGAAATGAACATCAGAGTGTACAAATTCAAATAGTTGTTTTGACTTGATACTTGATCTAGGAAAAGGCCTTCTATGTGACTTTGCCAGCACACAAGCTTCACCAGGTAGAAGCTCCTTTGACAGTGTCTTTGATAGACCAACATCTTTTCCTTCTTTGACCATAGATTGCATGGCTTTGAAATTGGGATGACCCAATCTCTTGTGCCACAGATCCTCCTGTAGAACCTTGGTCTCATAAGCAATATCTGAAATGTTAGCACTCTCCCTAGAATCTAGTTTGTACAACTTACCAATTCTAGATCCTCTAGCAATAACTTCATTTTCTCTTGAGATTATACACTTGTCAACTTGAAACTTGACATCCAATCCACTATCAAACAACTGTCCTACACTAATGAGATTCTTGGTTAATCTAAGTACATACAGTGCATCATGTAAGCAAAAAGATTTTGATGATGATGCATGCAATGGAATACTACCTATTCCTTCAATTCTACACTCTACATTATTAGCAGTATAGATTGATCTTTTTGCACCTAGATATGACATGAGATTAGTGAAAGAGTTCCTAGAACTAGACATATGGGAACTAGCCCCACTATCTATCCACCAGACTTTTTCATTCTTAAAAAGAAAAGATGAAAAAGTAGACATCATTAATGAATCCTCTCTTTCACTCTCTACACCCTCACACTCATCCTCATTAGCAAAGTTAGCTTGCTTAGATTGGTTCTTCTTCTTGAAACAGTTTGATGCATAGTGTCCTTTCTTGCCACAGAAAAAACACTTGATCTTTGACAGCTTCTTCTTTCCACTGGATGTTGCAGCTTGTGAGGACTAATCCTCACCACCTTTTTTGGCTTTGTCCTTCTTGAAGTGTTGTTGTCCTTTCTGTTGATCCTCAGCATCTTGTTCTCTTGCCTGTTTTCTTCAACAATGAGAACACCCTGTAGTGTCTCCAAAGATTGAAGATCCTCCCTGACAGCATAAGTCTGCACAATATTGTCATACTCATCTCTAAGTTCATTTAGGACTACTTGAACAAGTTCAGTGTTCTTAAGAGCATCACTAATACCAGCTAACTCTTGATGAAATCCTTAACTCTCATGACATATGATGAAGCATTCTCATCTACTCTCTGATAACTTAGAAATATTTAGTTTTTAAGTGTAAGCAATCTAGAAATATTTTTTATTTCCTAGATTGTTTTTAGAGTATCTCAAGCTTCCTTGGCAGTGGTGGATGTGCTGATCTCTCTTAACACTTCATTGGTAACATTCATTTTATTAAAATGAAGGGCAATTCTGGTTCTTTTGTGAAATGTTGCAGCTTCATTAGGTGTAGCAGGTTCTTCTTCAGCTCCACTCACAATATCCATTACATCCTGTAGAATCAATAATGATTCCATTCTAATCTTCCACATTGCATAATTGGAAGATGTTAATCTCTCACTGTGCTCTAAGAAATGTGAACCACATGAAGACATCTTCTCTATGAGAAATTCTAGTAATGATAAAAAAATGGAGTTGAAAGGATGTTGCTTGCTATCTTAATCTAGGATCTAACACAGATGTTGATCCACCCTATGAAATCTAGCAACAGGTGTGAGAACGAATTCTCAACACAGAAAATCAATCTATCTTGAATTTGGATCTTGCTTCAATCGCAAAAGAAGAAGCACATGCAAGCAAGAAGTCTATCTCTCCCACGAGTTTCAAAGTACTGATAAACTCTCTAGGAACTTACTTTCAACTCAAACACAATAATATGTGTGAAATGAAAAGTCTAAGACCTCAGAACACTCACTTCTATCCAATTCTACTTAATTGACAATGAAAATTGATGAAAATGGTGAAAAAGACAGATGTGTGCTCACTTTGGCATATCCCACGAGTTG
Organism: Diphasiastrum complanatum; assembly: GCA_029204225.1. Classification (NCBI taxonomy): domain Eukaryota; kingdom Viridiplantae; phylum Streptophyta; class Lycopodiopsida; order Lycopodiales; family Lycopodiaceae; genus Diphasiastrum; species Diphasiastrum complanatum. The sequence continues at coordinate 68,100,904 of CM055093.1, forward strand.
AGTACCCTCTCAAACTCTCTGATTGCCTAAAACTCTTCTAAAAACAAATCAAATTGATTTAGAAACAAGAGCAACATGAGTGTCACAGCATACATATGAGTAGTCGATGGAAAGATGATATTACACGTAGCTCAATAAGTAATGAATGACTAACTGGCATAAACCTTGGAGCCCTTTTCGCTCAGGGCCTTTTACTTAATTTGATAAAGCATCATCAGTAAATATGTACATGTATCATCAATCTGGAGCCTATGTACATGTCATTGCTTTCGCATAAAATGCTAGAAACCAGCTTTGAAATTGTACTAAAATGGTAGTTTATTTGTACAGGGATTTCCATTGAAAATGGAAACCCAATATATGGTTGAAGAAAGCTTTCACAGTTATATCATGCCTCACAAAATGAAGACACAGTTTGTTATCATTTTTTATTTCTGAATCACATATAGATGCTGTGACAACTGGTTCAAGGCCCGACCTTCAACAGCTCTCATGGAGCAGCATTTAAGTATCCAAAGGAATCATAGAATGTCCTAATAGGTATGAAAAATATGGCCATTATACCCTATGAAGAAGGTCCAGAATGCAAGCACAGCAGAAGCATCTCAACATGTAAGAATCTAAAGACAGGCACCTATGAAATTCTCTCACTAGAAATTTGAGTGAACCCAGATTTACCAAAGACCATTAATATAAGAATAACGAGAAGATCACCTTCTGCAACAGTCTCCTTAAAAAATATTAATTGGCCCCAGCTGTTGGAGATCCTGAAAATGGATAGTTACAAATCCTCGGAATTCTTATACAATTGATGCTATTACAAGCTCACACTTTTCAGTTGCCATCAGAATATTAGCACCATATATTATTCTAAAAAAAGGATAAAACCTGGCAAAATCACCAAAAAGACATCAAGCAAATTGATCTACCACCAACATGATGCTTGCTGGATCAATGAAGATGTTTCGATAACCATGAGAGCTAAGATAACCAACTGAAAATGTTGTTAGCATAAGCCATCGGCCTGACATTTGGATGTGGCTGCAAAAAAGGAGACACCAGTTCATAAATGAAGCCTAACCCCTAAACATCAAAATACAGAAATAATTACAGGTAAACCAGAGATACATATGTAGCTGTCTTGCAACTAACCTTATTTCAACAGCCTACAAAATCGCACACATAAGAATATTAAATACAGGACTCCAGACTCCAAGCTACATGTCTTTTTGTATGGACTCGAACCCAAAAAAAATCCCCATATGAACAATAACATTCCCCGTTGAAAAGTAACTCACCACAGAGACGAATTTTGTAAACTGCGGCTTTAATTTTGGTGCCACAAATTTTATGAATGCTCCCTTATTGTTCATCTGCAGCATGAAATGTCATGAGAGACTTCACTTTTCCACCTTCCAGATTGAATATAACCCCAAATCCTAAACAAAAAACGCTTTTAAAATGCGACTTCTGTATGCATATTATGAAAGGTCAAGTAGATTTTAGTACATGGCAAAACAAACAATTTATAGGACATTGCTAACTCCCACCAGCCTTCAGGTTAGATTCAATTTGATTATATCTGTTAGGTCATTTGAAATCAACCTGACGGGAAATAAATGTTACGTTCATACCAGCCTTTACATTAGAAGCTTAAAATAAGAATTCCATTAAATTACACTCAAACATGTTACCTTTCCTTTCAGTATCTAACATAAAGGCAGCCATTTAAGGTTATATTGACACCCGCCCTTATTTCCTTCAACAAAAGTTCACACTATCGCTCATCATGTCATGACTGTCTTGTTCACTCGGTGGATAGCTTGAGTAGTCAAATGGACTGATAATAAGGGCAAAATATTTGAAGGACTGTAGTAGGTAATCGAACAAAGAGGTGAAGTTGTTGAATCATTTAACTTTACCAAAGTTTCAGTTTGAGGAACTGTCAACCCTATTCCTAAAGCAGAGACTTCTAATCCTAGATTGAATGAAATCAAGTATTGTCTCAATGGCAACTACTCTATTATACAACTCGCCCAATGGAACCATCCAAGAACTATCAATTTGGAAAAGGCTGGGTCCAAATAATGAAGCAACCAACCTGCAAGTCCCTACCTGCCCTAAAAGTACATACTGAAAAATAGAAAATGTGGTCTGAGCCTTGTCATGAAGTGGAGCATGAGCAAATGCATCTATAGTCTCCAATGTAGCCTCATCAATAGATTTTTCCTCCCCCAAACTAAATACTACATCTGGGGCTGACACCGGCTTGGCTAAACTCATACCTAAGAATTGCAGTTGGGAGATTTGGAAAAAACTCTGTATGATTTGGTAATGTACGAGCGTGGTCCCTCATTTTCAACAGCAGCTCGTAACAAGCCATCATGGAAAACATTGCATGCCCTAGTAGTGGCATATGATTGTAGCCTGTAAGTGATCAGTCTCAGCTTCTGCAGGATGCAGAAAGGCCCATAATAACATGTGGCAAGCTTCTCAGTCAGAAATTGACCTTGGAAAAACATATCCCTGAAGATACACATCCTGACCTCAACAACTCAGCATATCACCGATGACAATCCACTATGGCGTTTTACAGCTATTGGGAGAGTTATAGATGTTGTTGTGCTCTCATAATAGTGCTCTAAAGGACGCTGCTATGATTGGGTTGAATACTTGAAATGCTGGTATGCATCCATGAGCCAACAAGAAAGGAGATCGTCCAAAGAAGTTGTTGATTGAATGGTTACAACTGTAGTGTGCTAAACATAGCCATTGATCCCAATCCCTACTTGTAGTAGAGACAAATGATTACAAATGATCCTTTAAGATGCAATTTGAAACCTCTTATTCTCCATCAACCTCAAAATGATAGGCAAACGCCATAAGCAGCTAAAAAAGTAATGTCCTCATCAACCGCAGCCAGAACTCTGATGTGAATCGATGTCCTGATTTGCGGTACACAATGTAAGTAAAATATCTCAGACAACAAAATGTGTGCACACTCGGCTGCTACAACAGCGGCTCAAACAAAACCGCAGCAAATCTGCTTAAAAAACTCATCCCTTGCAAAGAAACCAGTGTCATGCCCCCACTAAGTACAAGGACAACCCATGATAAAGTCCACGAATGTATCTGTCCATTGTCTATGAGGAAAGGGCTAGAGTTGTAATAGTCCCTCCATTTTGCACCTAGACTAGGTATTTTGTGCACAAAAGTTACAGGAACAAATGAAACGATGTCTATTTTCATGCTAGCCCAATAGAAATAAGATTGGAGGTGAGAAAAGGACCTTTATAATCCAAAATGACCACCAACGAGAGAGGAGTGGGCATCTTATAACAACTGAGCTCAAAGGGGAAATGAACTAGGAATGCATAAGGCTCCAAAATGATAACATCTCTTATCGACAACAAAACCTCTTTGATTGTAGCCATTAATTCTCACTGAATCGTGACTCCATTTGAACTGAAAAAAATTCCAGGTTCAAATTGCAAAAAGAAGCCATGGAAAGGGGGGAAGCAGGGGGAGGATTTTTGTTTTACCCCAATTCATAAGTCCTGAACCCTTATCCCCACAGCAAAGATCACTGAGTTTTTCAAATGTATGACATGCAAAAGAACTTACTAGTTTCCGGTCTTCTAACATCATAGACAATAAAAATTGGCATCTCTTATATATGTCAATGTCTAGGATATTACCCAAAATCACAAAGGAGACACACAATCTTCAACCTTATGAAGTCCACACACAAAGTCTCAGACCATCAACTCCATCATACATAGAAAAGATCACATGCTATGACATTTGTTTAGATAAGGCAATCAATTCCCCTTCGATTCAGCAGCGGCCAATTCTGAACTGGCTCAATTGTGGATTCATTGTCTGTTTTAGAAGCGATCGAACTGCCAAGAAACCTGAGTAGCAAGTATGGACTGCGATTGATGGAGACCATTTGTTGACTGGTCATAGTGCTACACAGTGCAAATTGCAACACATGGCCAGGTACATTGTTAACCTTGTTCTTGAGCTTTGTCTCGAAATTGGGCATGATGAGATATAGTGCTCATTGCAGATTCCAGCAAGCAACAAATGCATGCACATACAGGTTTGAATGTTATAGATGGACATGATAGGAAGCCCAATGTTGAAGGCAAAAAGCAGCCGAATGCACTGTACAATGCTAAACAGAGATGTACATGTACTTGCATGGATAAGGCACCAGAATTTAGAGTGTCTTGACAACAACTCAAGAAAGGTCAGCTCCAAAGATGGTTCGGGCCTGAAAATCACAATCTGAAGGTAAGATGTTTTGAGAGATGGAAAGATGAAGATTTGACCATATCCTGAATGACGAATTTCGAGCTCCCTAGCCCCCATGTTCCAAACTATAAAATGAAAATAGATTTCATCAGCACCTACTATACACAACCCAATTATGTAAGTAAGTCATGACAAATGTAGAATTTTTCCTCTGTTAGCTGTTGCAGAATTTTTGTTTGCAGGATCCTAGACAAGCGACTACAGATCACAGACTTCGAAGCATTGACAATCAGCGATGGAAGAACTGAGAGCATTTTGTATTTCTGTATCTTGCTTTTGCTTTGAGTGAGTCGATCAGTGTCACGCACGTTGGCGGCCTGTCGCTCCCCTTACAGAAGTCGCTATGTTCTGCTCGTTGGCAGACTTTCATGCATAGCTGATAATGCTAACAAAATGCTAACACTGATCTCTACTTCTGCACACTTTCCTATCATTCTATCCTATACTTATCCCATCTGGGGAAATTACAAGATAGCTGATTACAAGAGAGGTTTAGCGCGAATCTATTGGTTAGCCACCCTCTGATAATGTTGCTCTTGGCGGCTAACCGTGATAGTACAATGCCCTCACGCTAGTCGAGCTACGTAGTCCACTAACTCGACTTGTTCGACGTTTTGGGTTTTTGGCTTCGGTGACTTCGACTTCGAACTCTTTTGGTTTGAGTCCTCATCGGCCACTTGGATGTCGATGACATCAACGACTTTTTGGCTTTGAGTCCTCATCGGCCACTTCGATGTCGATGACATCAGCGACTTCGACTTCGGACACTTCGGGCTTTGGTTGCAGGGGCAGACGTCAGGCACTTGGGCTTCAGCTTTGGGCACTTCGGGCACTTCGGCCTCTGGTTGCAATGGCACCTCGTCGAGCACTTCGGTGACTTCGAGTTCGGCTAATTCGGCCTCGGGCACTTCGACTTTTGGGAATGCTAAGGAATGGTTGCAAGAGTTCACCATTTCCAACACTCTTTGTTGTATGCCAATTGCATCCAGCATCATCTACAACCACACTATCTCATTAGCCACCTTCGATACTGCCACATATTCGGCTTCGCATGAGGATTGAGCTACCAGTGTCTGTTTTTTGCATGTCCAACTGACTACTGCTTCGCACTCCAACTATCATTGGTGTGGCTTTTTCTTTGCAGTCCAGCATTCGGTACTGCTTCAGCACCTTTTCGGCGTATTTTGATTGACTCAGATGCATCACTCCTCTTCTTCGATCTCTTCTGATCTGCAGCCCAAGACAGTTTGTAGCTTCTCCTAGATCTATGATTTCATAACTTGCAGAAATCTGACTCTTTGTATCGTTGATTAGCATCAAAGAACTTCCTATCATTAAGGAGTCATCTACAAAAATTGTTAGAATCACAAAACTTTCTCCTACTCTTTTTATGTTGACATTACAGTCTGGTTGTGTAGGAATGAAGTCTAGAGATTTCAGAAGGTTGTCGAGCTAATCGTACCAAGCTCGTGATGCCTGTTTCAGACCATGGATGCATCGATGTAGCCGACAAGCATACTCTCGATTGTCGGGGTCTTCGAATCCTTCAGGCTGCTTCATGAAGATTTCTTCCTCTAGATCTCCATGGAGAAAGGCTGTTTTAACATCAATCTGATGAATTTCCAGATTGTGTTGCGTTGCATATGCAAGGAGTAGTCGGATGCTTGCCATCTTGACCATTGGTGAGTATGCATCGAAATAGTCGATGCCATACCTCTGTGTGTAGCCCTTGGCGACAAGTCTGGCCTTGTAGCGTCCAACAGGGCCATCTGACTTCATTTTTCTTTTGTAAACCCATTTGCAGTTGACAGTCTTCTTTCCTTCGGGTAGTGGCTCTAATGTCCATGCCTCATTCTGCCTCATCGACTCGATTTCTTCTGACATTGTCTGCTTCTACAATTAACCCTCTGGACTCTGGATAGCTTCTTACTAGGTTGTCGGTTCCTCAGTGAAGCTGCAGTATTCGACATCTGCATCTTCACTCCACTGAAGATTGTCGATGTATCGGTCTGGAGGTCTTCTTTGTCTTGTCGACCTTCTTAGTCCTGTTTGTCGCTGCTGGTTTGGGTCTTCTTTGATTTCTTGGTCTTCAAATTCCCGCTCAGGAGTCTGTGGCTCGACATTCTGGTTCGATGTTTGGCCTTGATCTCCCTCTTGAATTGGCAGCATTGTGAAGATCTCATGGCCTTTGGCTTCCTTCAATCCAGGAAATGTGGATACATCGAACTTCACATCTCTGCTCGTTATCACCTTCTTCGAGGTTGGATTATAGAGCCTGTAGATCTGTGATCCATTCGAGTATCCGACCATGACTGTTTGCACCGAATTTTCGTCAAGCTTGCTTCTTTTTTCTTTGGGAATGTGCATGTATGCTGCATATCCGAACACAGGTACATATGACAGATCAGGCTTCTTATCTGTCCACATTTCATATGGTGTCTTGTTTTCCAGGGTTGTCGTTGCTGATCTGTTCTGCAGGTGTACTGCTGCAACGATTGCCTCAGCCCAAAATTGACTCGGCAACTGAGCCTGTGCCATCATGCATCTAGCTCCTTCGACAAGCGTCCTGTTTCTTCAATCTACAACACCATTGTACTGTGGTGTGTATGCAAGAGTGAACTGATGCTCTATTCCTTGTTCTTGGCAGAAGTTTGAGAACTCCTTGCTCTTGTACTCGCCACCACTGTCAAACCTGATGGTCTGCACTTTCTTGGAGGTGTGTCTCTCTGCGAATGCCACAAACTTCTTGAAAGAGTCGAACACTTAGGATTTCTTCTTTAAGTAGTAGATCGTTGTCATCCGGCTGTAATCATCAATGAACATCAGGAAGTACCTCGATCCTGAGAGTGAGTCGACTTTCATCGGTCCACAAGCATCTGAGTGGACAAGCTCAAGGACTTCTTTGGCTCTTTTTCCCTCATATACAAATGGACTTCGATGCTACTTTCTCTTCTGACAGGCTTCACAGAAGTCGATGTCGAGTCTGGATATCTTCAGACCTGTGACTATGTCTTTCCTGCTCATGTCGTAGAGGCTTCTCATGTTCAGATGGTACATTCTTCTGTGCTAGAGTTGATCTTCGTTCTCTGATGCATTTAGAATGCTATCAGAGTTGCTGATAATCCTTGCCTGGTACAGGTTACCTTCTCTGGACCCGATAGTCAACAGCTTGTTTGATTTTTGCTCGATCATACGTCATGTATTGCCATCAAACAGGACTCAAATTCCTAGATCTGCCATCTTCGAGACTGATAGCAGGTCTCTTCTCAGTGAGGGTACATAGAGTGCTCCTGGCAGCTCTGCTTGTCCCGACAATGTACGTAGTTGTAGGGATCCAATGCCTTCGACATCATGTCGGCTCTCGTCGCCTAGTATCATTGCTCTTGATCTGTCGACTCTCTGTAGTTGTTCATTCAGCATTGTTCTTTCTTTTTGGGTTGTATCTGCATTCATATGCTAAATGCCCTTTCTTCTTGCAGTGCATGCAAGGGATCATCGGGTTGAACCAGAATCTGTCGACTGTGTGTCCCAGCTTTTGACAGTGATCACAAGAAGAAGTTTGTTTGTTGTTGTTGCCTCTTGTCGATGACTTCGAATGAGCCTTGTCGAATCTAGGCTTGTTCGTTTTCTTTCCCTTCGTGAAAAGGGCCTTCTCCTGGTCGCTGCTTCCTTCTCCTTCATCTCTCATCAGTCTTTCATCAACGACAAGATTGACAGCTCGTTCGAATGTCATCTCCAGTAATCTCAGGATGAGCATTCTCAGCGGCTGATAGATGTAGGTAGAGACTTCATGAAGTACATCAGCTGTTATGGTGCTAGGACCTGATGCTCCTGTCCAGATGCAGCAAGCTAAGCAAAGATCGTTTTGATCCTCTCGACATGCTGATCCAGTTGGTTGCCATCCCATCGCAGACTTTGCAACTGGTTGTGAAGGTGCATCACTGATGCAGCAGTCCTCACTTCGTACTTCAACTTTAGCTTTTCCCACGCTTCATGGCTGCTCTAACAGTCTTCAATCTGCATGAGGATCTCTTCGTTTATGGATGAAACGATGATTGCCATTGCGCGCTCATCTTTTTTGATCCATTCAGCTCTCCTTGGGTCTTCCGCTGGAGGCTTTTCTTCTGTGAGATCGGTCACTGACCAGATCCCTTCACCCTTCAAGAGTGTTTTTTTTTGTAACTTCCAACTAGACAAGTGTACCAATCACAGACTTCGAAGCATTCAATCAGACAGATGCGACGCGACAATCAGAAATGGAAGAATTGAGAGCATTTTGTCACGCACGTTGGCGGCCTGTCGCTCCCCTTACAAAAGTCGCTATGTTCTGCTCGTTGGTAGACTTTCATGCATAGCTGATAATGCTAACAGAATGCTAACACTGCTCTCTCTACTTCTGCACACTTTCCTCTATCATTCTATCCTATACTTATCCCATTTGGGGAAATTACAAGATAGCTTAACAACTGATTACAAGAGAGGTTTAGCACTAATCTATTGGTTAGCCACCCTCTGATAACGTTGCTCTTGGCGGCTGAGCGTGATAGTACAATGCCCTCACGCTCGTCGAGCTACATGGTCCGCTAACTCGACTTGTCCGACGTTTTGGGTTTTTGGCTTTTTGGTTCATCTTCAGTACTTCGGGTACCTCGGCTTCGGTGACTTCGACTTCGGACTCTTTTGGTTTGAGTCCTCGTCGGCCACTTGGATGTCGATGACGTCAGCAACTTTTTGGCTTTGAGTCCTCGTCGGCCACTTCGATGTCGATGACGTCAGCGAATTCAACTTCAGGGGCAGACATCGGGCACTTGTACTTCGGCTTCGGCCACTTCGGGTACTTAGGCCTCTGGTTGCAATGGCACCTCGTCGAGCACTTTGGTGACTTCGACTTCGGCTACTTCGGCCTCGGCCACTTGACTTCGGGGAATGCTAAGGAATAGTTGCAAGAGTTCACCATTTCCAACAACAAATGCATACACTGGATGAAAAGATAATCAAAAAAACCCCTAAATGACAAATCTCGATTCCCCTAACTTTCTAAAAATCTGTATAAACAATATAAAAATGAAATACCATAATAATATACTCTATACTAGTATATTGTGCTACAATGTGATGCTATGCTATGTCTTCATCTCATCTTATAATCATCAAGTCCTACTGAAGAAGGAGGTGATGCATGCTGCTGCTGGAGTTATGTTTGTGGAATGTGTTGATCCCATTGTCGTGGAAATCGTCTATGAATGGTATGTGCTCTCAAGAGAGGACGAGTAGCTTTGGCTGCCATATGATGTTGGGTAGTGCATCGTCTTTGGTCTCTGTGTTGGTCTTGTGTAAGAGTGTCATCATCTCCATCATCATCTAACTCTAGATCTGTTCGTGAACTTCTTCTCCTAGAGAAGAAGGATGTGATCAGAATCGATCTACTGTAACAACTCTATTGATCCACCAGGCGTAAGTCTCTCCGCAATAAGAACATCTCCCGTAACATGAATGCAACACAACATGGATCCTTGTATGCAATGAGAGAGCACAACATAACTAGTGTGTCCGTATATGGGTAGTAATATATGCCTCTGATCTCATTGTGAATGGGGGATCTAAAGACAAAGTGTTTCTCAAATTCCACCTCGCCCAAGGAGCACAACTGACAAACTTATCCTCGTGGAGTACCCGAGAATCGTCCAACCTCAATCACAAGCTAGTGTGATGAAACCTGAAACTTACCCAATAGAAATCTGAGGCCAAGTGATAGTTCCTAAAGTCACATATTTCAGCAATACTAGGAGCCCAACTACGTCCGTCTCCAAGAAAAGGGTTTCAGGCTTAACCCCCAATTGGCCATGCATACACGGTCAATGTATGCTCGGTAGATGGACCGTCTGATATACTGATTGGTACTTGTGGGACGATCTGAGATAGAAATGCCAAGTGCCTATAGTAGGCGAGAAGCCTAAGAATATCATGACAACTGATATCCCTAAAGATGCTGTGAGGAGATAAGTGCTGCCCGTGAATATCTCTGCTCTAAATCCGGGAACATCCTTACTCTCTGCATATATGTAATAAGCTGGAAAATGGCACCAAGCTGTAAAGGTGCCTCAATAGCATATAAGCTTGTGGAGGAAAAAATAGCATCAAAGAGCCGACACTTACTCAATGCATCTTGAATGGACTAGGTATCAGCCCTACGAGCTGAATTAGTGCTTTTTCTTATGATTGGCACTTTGCAAAAAGGCTCTTCCTGGCTAAAAATGCTTTTGTCATTTAAGGCACTCTTTTTAGCCCTGAGATATAGGACACGAGTTAGACTTCTTCTGTTGCTAGTAGCTGAAAAGTTCAAAGTTAACCCGACATGAATAGGCAAAGGTGCCCCAATACTTATACCATGTTGCAGTCCAAAACACAATAGTCTCAAAGTTGGGCTCCTAAGCAAGTTTGTTATAGCTGCAGATTGTGTTTTGAACCTATAAATAAGGCTGGTAATCTTATGGACACATATGTTAAAATGATGGCCATTACATGCATCACTAATACATTATTATAGTGGTGTCATTTACTTATATATCACTTTTGATATAAGCATGTTATTTGACTTTATAATTAACAAACACACTTTTTATTACATTTGACAGGCCCTGGAACTCTATTTTACATGGTTCCTAATTTGGGCCCTAATATTCAAATTTTCATATTTCCTCCCAAGTTAATTGAAAGGAGGGCAGCTTTTGGTTAGTCTAAATAGCCACTAAGGCTCCTCATTTAATAAGTTACGATTTTGGAAACTTCTCTTGTTATTGCTTTGAATTTCATTCAGTTCTCAAGTAGAGAACTTTGGAATAACTACGACTGAATCAAGGTCAATAAGATCATGCAGGTGAATCTTGATGATTGCACATTTCCATCGAGCCCTGGTCACGGCAGCAAATGCTAAAATAAGACATTCATGACAAAATGCACTTCAGCAAAATTCTCCAATAACTACCAAAGAACCAATCTATAAGCTCTTATTTTCTTAAAAGAATCATTGTACCAACATGGATGTTTGATTGTTATTTTTGTAACCGATATTGTCAATTGCAAATACATCATATCTAGTCCTCTGTTACCATATTATATTATTTTATTGTGGATTAAGGTGACCATGAAGTTCAATTCAATTCAAACATTGGAATAAAGATGCATTTAAGCAGAATTTTCCAATATCTACCAAAATGCCAATCAATGAGTTCTTGATCCTACACCCAGCCCAATAATTCCTTGCATCCCTCCCTCTTCACCAGAAGACAGATCAAACCACTAGAAGCTCAAAACATTCTAGTGAAATTGCAACACAAACTATATCTCTATACACAAAAGTAATCAATGGTTTCTACCTGATCACAATAATTGGGGGCAGAAAAAACAGTGATAAGCTTCCCCCCATGCTCCTCTTCATAACCTTCTTCTTTGACTTCATGTGACCTTACGACAAGTTCTGTACAAAAGGATGACCATCAGCACAATTTCCTTGCATGCCTAAAATCAAATCTGCAATTTCAAAAAGCACTATCTTTTTAAAATCAAACAAACAAATGCAGACTGACATTGAATTAAAGCGGTGGGGCTAACCAAGATTGTTTTCTTCCAAGAACTTCTGTGTAACATCTGAACCAAATGCTACTCCAGCACCTCTCTTGCTAGGGATTCGACCTAGCCCAGGATGTGGATCACTCCATAGCAACTCACACATCAAACCTTCAAAGATAAGGATAAAATCAGATTTGGGTCGCTGATATAGATGACTTGGCATAAACACAATTGCAATAAGAAACACAACCTTGAACTACCAAGAAACAGACTAAAAATTACCTTCATCTGGTGGCTCTCGGAATCGATCAATCGATCTTATATCGGAAAGTTTGACACCGTCTCTACTAAATAGTCCTCCATGGACAACAAAGATACGCTTATTAAGTACATGTGCAAGGGGCAAGCAGCAAAATAACTCAGAAAATATCTCTGCCATTGATTCGTTGTATTTTGACTTTACTTCACCATGAAAACCATACATCTTGTTCATACTTTTACTCTCATGATTTCCTCTTGAGAGATGCATCCCTGGTGAAAGAGAACCCACACAATAAGATTTACAAAATCAATGGCACTAATCAAAAAAAGCAGACATGAACAGTATTCTACACAGAACTCGCAAGCATTCCTCCTACCAATGCAGTGTATTGCATGACTGATAGAACCTGCTCAAACATATATTGGCAGCAGTAACAGATCAAAGATTCAATCAGCTAAAGTAGCTCCATTACCTGAATTATAAAGGCATTTAAATGCAAAGAGGGTGAAAATGACCTCCGCAGAGAAAGAACCTCTGTCCACAAAGTCTCCATTGAAAAGATATGGATTTTCATCAGAAGGGAGGCCATTGAGATCAAATATATTCATAAGGTCAAAGTACTGCAAGACCACGTGAAGGGTTAGTTATGAGAAGGCATAGAAAGACATATAAAGACTAGATCCTTTCTGAAATGATCATGCCATCAACAAAAACATATCTTTGGAGCTATTTAAATCTCTGATTACACAAATTTCTGTAAATTCTCTCAAGATATTGTAACTAAGTTTGACTATGCAAGACATGAAAGAAATTTTCAAAGGAGAAAAATCAATGAAAGGATCAAGAACTGACCGAATATTTGTGCCAAGTTATTGGCCCATGGCTCCCAGGATTGTGAATAAACAAAGGCATGAATGAACGGGCTTCTACGATTTTCCTCAGGTTGAGTTGAATCCAGGATTTCTTGTTAGAAACTGGAAATGGGGAAAACCGCAGGAATGTGCCAGACCACCAGTTGAGACTTAGGGGTGAGAAAAAAGTTAATTTAAAGTTTAGCCAATAATGTCTCGGTGCTGGAATTTTTTTTTACATGATATGAGTGAAACAAATATGGTTTTGGAGTAGGAAAACCCATCAAAAACTCTTGATGGAGGTCCTAACAGCTGAATAGTGCCATTTCATGTGTTGGCCTATGCAAAAACCGGTATCTCATCAATATACTTGGTTAGATTGCATGCACTTGTGATTTGTGTCAAGATCAAGCATGCAATTTGCATACATGGCTTATGCGATTGTAACAACTTGCATATTGGGCCCTCCAGCCTATTTAGAAGGGTCAAAGGGGACAGTAATGGAGAGAGGAGCATTTCTTGAGCATTAATATAGCCGATTATTCACTCGGGGTTAGAAATCTTGAAACTGAAAGATTAAAAAAGTGCCTTGATATACAAAGCCCACTTGGCTTCAGTTATACTTCTATTCCCTAAGTAAATAGTTAAACTGAAAAACCTTGTCTAATAAGGTACATAAGACTAGAAGTACATATCAAGTGCGCATATAACTTACTCATAGCAGATAGGGCAAAAATGCTCCTCAAACTCCACCTCACTCAAAGAGCATAACTGACGAATCTCTCCCCTTTCAGAATACCCTGGAATCGTCCAATCTCAATCGCCAGCTGATCTGATGAGATGCAAAGTTGGCCCAATATGAACTTGAGACAATGACATAATCCCGAATCCAAACATTGTGGTAAAACCAAGAACCTTGCTACATCCAACTCCAAGAAATGACTACGATAGTAGTTGAGTTTGAATCCCAATTGGAATCACCAAGTAAGATCAAGATATGCTCTATATAGAAACAGTATGATATATTGATGAGTACCTAAAGGGAAATTAGTGATAGAAATACCAAATTACTCAAGGAGGAGGTGAGACGCCTGAGAAATTATGACAATCGATAACCTTGATCATGAAGATGCTAGGAAGAGGTAAGTGCTATCTATGTATAGGTGAGGTAGAGACACTGAGACTACATGCCCGAGGTCAGGTCTGCTTTAGGGCACAACATTCCTCCATTGACCATGTGTTCACACTCCGAGCTATCATTGAGGAGGCCAGATCCGAAATGAGAGAGTTTACTATTGTGTTGTGCATTCTTAGAAAGCTTTTGACTAAGTTTCATAACACATGCTCATCCAAAGGTTGAGGGATCTTGGAGTCTCTACTGCTACCATATTGGTTGTCATGGCCCTGTATGAGCAGAATCTAAGGAGGGTCTCTCTGAGAGAATTAGGAGTACTATTGGGGTGAAGCAAGGTTGTTTCCTCTCCCCCACACTTTTTGGTTTGTATATTAATAAGCTAGAGAAAGCCATCAACCAAGATGGTGATCTTGGATGTAGACTTGGTGACACTCATTTCCATTCTACTTTATGCAATGGCATTTGGATACGTTACAGGTTTTTGTGGACTTATTTAGTTTGACTGTGCATACCAAGAAAACTCAAATTATAATTTTTAATACCTCCAGGAACTTTATGCAACAACAAGTGCTTACTCTTGGAGGACAACCACTAGAGGTGGTATCCTCTTCTACTTATTTAAGGACATCCATCTTTCATCTTAGCAGCTTCATCACTAGGTCATCAGTTATCATGGTACTTCCAAGCTTCTCGTCTCTTACGTACATATGGCATTGATATCTCAAATATACCAGAGGGATATCATCAATACACCAAAGGGGTTAATTATCATGCATATTCCAGAGTGGCATGGTAGGGACCTCTTCAGGTCAAACTAGATTTCTACCATTCCAGTTTCCTAGAATGGATATTGTCGATGTCCCAGTTTTACCTCATTACTTGGACTTCCAACCTAAAGCCACGCACGCGTTAACCCTAGCTCATTGTAACATGATTACATGTTTGGGCAAGCTCCATGGCTGTAGAATAGTTTAAACTGGTGTTTTGGGCATGGGAATGCTAGTTTTTCATCTACATATCATGCCACAAAACTCTATTACTTTAACGTGTTTCGTTGCGTTTTTTTAATGCCAAACAATATTAAACCGAAGGAGGTATTTTGATAATTTTAAACAAAAAACCAAAAACAAATTACATATCTAATGAGTTTTTAGAAAAAAAACTAAAACACCTTCTAAACATGTACGAAATAGCGTTGCATACATGACTACTATACTTTGCACTAAGGAACAAAATTCATTTGTGTGTGCTCATATCCGATGTCAAGTAAGATTTGGGAGAAGTTCCTATTGAGAGGTCCGATAGTTCGCCCTCACCCTAGCGTGGATATGGATACTTGGAAGTGTCGGCCCTCTGAGTTAACTTGAACAAGCTCTTCTTCCTTAATGCTCTCATCAATGAAGATAACTCGTCATTCAAAACCTTCACTCTCAAAACAAAAATATTTAGACTCTCTTCATTCTTTTGCAAACTTTGAAAGATTTGTCTTCTTGGCGTCAACACTCTAGAAGTAGTCTTGGATTCATAAACCTTCCTTTAATGAATCCAAGCATCCTTTGATGAAATACTCTTACCAACTTCTTTGAGAAGTTCATTGGTAACATTCATCTTTATCATGTGTAGAGCTCTTTTAGCTCTCTTGTCATACCTCAATTTTTCTTGTTGTGTTGCTGGCCTCTCCTCCAAACCTACAACAATATCCAAAACATCAGTCATCTCAAGAAGTGATTCCATCCTCACTTTCCACAATGAATAGTTGCTTGAAGTAAGCCTATCATTGTCTTCCAACATGTATCCACTTGATGTAGCCATGTTGCAATGACTTGATCTTTCTCTTTCAACTTGTTCCAATGCACAAAACACTCTTTTGAAATACAACAAATGTTTTCAGAAACAAATCACAAAGATATGGAACCTCTCAATTCTCTTCTAGCACTTATGTCTAGCAAATCAACACATAGAATGTAGAAATCTTGATCAACCCATGATCTATCCTCAATCTAATGACTCTTGCCACTTCCTAAGATTGAAACACACTCTAATGAAGTTAAATAACCTTACAAAATAGAGATCCAATCAAAATTAGGATTTTTACAAAATCACAAAAAATTGATTATTTCAAATTCTACATGCAATTGCCTATTAACTTGATATAGAATCTTGTAGCCTCAAGTGAGACCTTCCTAATGCATCCAAGATCGGCTATTTCCAATAAGTATGGTGTGAAATCGAAATTCCCCATTTGACCTAAAATGAGTTTTGATCTACAAAAGATCCAATCTACATATGCAAGAAACTCGATTTTTGGGTAGAAGTCAATCTAGCATGCTCTAGCATTGATATCTCCTCCAAATCCTTGATAGATGTGCTTGATCTTTTAAAAACCTGCAACACAAGCTCTGATCCCATGTGAAGAATTTCAAATCATTTAAGATCCAAATCCATAACCTGATCTTTGGTTAGAAATAGATCAACTCTACCAATGTTGCCAATGTAGAAAACTCAACATCTACTCTATGAAAGAATTGCAAACTCAATAAGAACCTGATCAAACATCAGACATATGATATGATAAAGTTGTTGTCCGTACAAAAACAGTAAGCTACTGTATTTCACATGTGTGGATCCAAAAATAGCATAAAATAAGCATTCTACACACAAGATTGCAAGATATCACAAATATAGTGCACCAATGGATAGATGAACCCAAGAGAACTCATGTATAAGCATGAAGTGAGATAAGAGAGAGAGAGAGAGAGAGAGAGAGAGAATGTGTTTTTTCCCACAAGTGTACAACTATATATAGCAGATCCATGAATCATTAATGAGTTTGGTTTCCCTCCACAACAAAAACCCTAGCATTAATGTGGACTAGATTCAAATGTCTCCACATTCAAACTTGAATCTCTAAAACTCATGCACTACACTTTCCCACACTTTCAAAAAGTGTTTATTCAAATGCTTTTAGACTAATATAACTTTGAAAAGTCAAACTCTAAGTCTATATGAAAATTGGCCTCAATTGCCAAATATACAAATATGACCAAAATAGCAAAACTAGTTGAAATTTCTCACACTTTGCCTTTTTTTGTCCCACTTGTTCAAAGTTTCCAAGTTTGGGAACGCCATGTGATTACCAGCTTGGGAATGCCCATGCAAATACCAGTTTGGGAACTAGGGAGAGTGTTCCCAAGACACATGAGGGCATGTTCATGCATTCCTACTGGTCACAATTCCTGCCTAGATCCAAAAACTAGAAAAATAGTAGTGGTGCCCTCTACATCAGTACAATACTCATTGATACAATGCGTAGTTCAAAACTACAAATTTTTACACATTTCCATTTTTTATGTGTATGTATGTATGTATGTATGTATACGTTTCTAGTCAAATGTGGTGTTCCTACTGTTGTTCCCATTTTTGCAAGGACATTTTTATCCGCCTTCCTTTCCCATTCCCTGGTCACCATTCATAATAACTCAAAACGACAAAAGTTTTGATTAATAAAATCCAGTAGACTTCTTGGGATTTGTTAAATGCTCATGCTAACATTGTACAAAGTCTTGTCATTCAAAGAACTTTGCAAAGTTTGATTGATCTTCAAGAGATCTTGATCAATGAAGAATATAGGCTTCAAGCAAGAGGTGGATCTACATCAACATCTCAAGTTGAGAAGGCTATGTTCATCAAGGGCAAATTCAAGGGCAAAAGCAAAAGTAAGTGGTTCAAAGGGCAAGATGAAGGGAAGGCTGCTTCAAATGGCAAAAAGAAAGATAGGTCAAAGCTAAAGTGCTTCTATTGTGGCATCAATGGACCCTTTGCAAGTGAGTGCTACAAGAAAAAGAGAGATCAAGGAGACAAGCAAGGTAATCTTACTCATGATGAAGATGGTTTGGAGGTTCAAAACTCAAACGATGATGCTTTTGTGATGTCTTCATGTATGTTTGCTAATGATGGAGATCTAGATCCATGGTGGATTGATAGTGGTGCAAGCTCACACATGACTTTTCACAAAGAGTACTTCACTTCTTTGTTGGCATATGAAGATGACAAGAAGGTGATCTACACGGCCAATGATGGTGAGTGTGCAATCAAAGGAATTGGCACTTCCTATTTCTCTCTCTACAAATAGGAATGTTCATTTGAAGGATGTTTTGTTCATACCTTCCATTACCAAGAATTTACTTAGTGTGAGTCAATTGCTAAGAAAGGTTTCAAAGTTGAGTTTGATGGAGATGCTTGCATGATCAAAAGGAAGTATGTCTTGATTGCAAAAGGTAAAAGGCAAGGGAAGTTGTTCCAACTAGATGATTATAAAAGAAATACAAACAAAACCCTAACAATAAGAAAAATGCCACTAACAATCACAAGCAAAACACTAACAAGAAGAAAATTGCCATTCATTTTCATTCACATCTCACCCCCATCTCATCTTCACTCTCATCTCTTCTCTCTTCTTTTCCCTCACACAAAAGAAAAGAGTCTTCAAACTCGTAATACTTTGCACAAAAAACAAAAACGAAGAGGGAACCATTCGCTTCTCCCGCCAAATTTTTTTTTTTTTGTCAATTTTTTTTTTTTGCATGGATTATCCACACATGGATAGTGTGTGGAAAACTTTCCACGCGTTATGAGATTTGGCATAAGTGAATAGGACATCTCAACTTCAAAGCATTGGAGGTAATGGCTAGAAATCAAGTTGTGATTGGTCTTCCAAGATCCTTAACTAGCATCAATCATGTTTGTGAGTCTTGTGCGTTTTCAAAATCACATAGACTACCTTATAATAGATCTACATCTAGATCTACCAAGTCTTTTCAAGTTGTACATTCGGATATTCATGGTGTTACTACTATTAGCAATGGAGGAGCTAAGATTTATGTCACCTTTATTGATGATTTCAATTGATTTTGTTGGGTCTATCTATTAAAGAGCAAGGATGAAGTGTATGATGTCTTTGTGTTCAAGAGTGCAAGGGAAAGCCAATTTTTTACAAGGATCAAGAGCTTGAGGAGTGACAATGGTGGTGAGTCTCAACCAAGTTAAAGCCTTTTGTGATGAGCATGGGATCAAGATGGAGTACACATGTCCAAGGACACCTCAACAAAATGGAGTGGCCGAGAGGAAGAATAGGACTTTATGTGAAAGTGCCAAAGGCATGAGGTTAGGTGCTAATCTTCCAAAACCATTTTCGGATCAAGCTTTGTTGTGTGGTAACTTTCTATGCAATAGGTGGCTGAGTGCTATATTGGATGGAACAACACCTTTTGAGATGTTATTCAAGAGGAGGCCGAGTGTCAACTTTCTAACCTTTGGATGTACTTGCTATGTCAATACAACTCTTGATGATAGGACAAAGAAAGATCCATCTTCAAGGAAAGGTATATTTGTTGGATATAGTGAGGTGAGTAAAGCCTACAAGGTTTACATTCCTACTACGAATAAGGTGATTATTGGTAGAGATGTCATTTTTTATGAGAGGAATATTCCAAAGGTGTTTTCAAGTGATGATGATGTGGATGGAGCTAACATTCTTGATGTTGATGTAAAGGATCCTACTTCAGATGGTCAAAAGCCAAGGAGAATATCAAGGGAAAGACAAATGCTTTCAAGGCTCACATATGATGAGAAAGGTAAGCAAGTTGTTGGAGGTACACACTTTGCTTTCTTAACCTCTTTTGATAAACCTACTTGTGTAGATGAAGCAAGGAACAAAGAGGAGTGGATCCAAGCAATGGATCTTGAGTATCAAGCTCTTATGAAGAATGAAACATGGAGATTGGTGGAGTTACCTAAGGACAAGCAAGCTATTGGATGTAAATGGATTTTCAAGGTGAAAACAAACCAAGATGGATCTATGAATAAGCATAAGGCAAGCTTGGTGGCAAAAGGATATGCTCAAAAACAATGTATTGATTATGATGAAACCTTTGCACCCGTGGCAAAGATGGTAAGCATTCGGGTCATCATCTCTCTTGCTACTCTTTATGGATGGGATCTATGGAAATTGGATATCACAAATGCTTTTTTGAATGGTGATCTTGAGGAGGAAGTGTACATGGAGCAACCCGAGAGCTACATTTCACCTACAAAGCCAAATCATGTGTGTCTTTTACAAAAGAGTTTATATGGCCTTAAGCAAGCACCAAGGAGTTGGTATGCTAAGCTTAACACTTTTGTACTCTCTCAAGGCTTTGTTATGAGTGAGTAGGATCATTCACTTTATTATAGGTTTGCTGGAAATAATGTTACCATTTTGCTAATCTATGTGATGATATCATCTTGAGTGGTGGAGACAACCATGATGTGGAAGATATCAAGAGTGCTCTCAGAATTTGAGGTGCATGATCTTGGTCATTTGCATTACATTTTAGGAATAGAAGTGATTAGATCTTCTCAATCTACTTTCATTTGTCAAGAGAAGTATGCTAATTCTATTCTAGAAAGATTTCCTATAGTAGATGCAAAGTCTTGTGATACACCTATGGAGTCAAATGTAAAGCTAACTATAAGAGGACATTACTCTCTATAGGAAACTAGTTGGTTCACTCATTTATCTAACCATCACAAGACCAGATCTAAGCTATTGTGTTGGTAGATTGAGCCAATTCATGCAAGATCCTAGTGAAGAGCATTGGAAGCTAGGGAAACGAGTGTTGAGATACATCACTGAAACTCGAGATTTTGGCATATTGTATGAGGGATCATCATCTGACTTGTTTGGATTTTCAAATTCAGACTTCGTTGGAGACAGTGTTTCCTCGAAACGCGTTTCGAATGCTGAAACGCGTTCGAAATGGGACGTACGAAACGACCCCGTCTCGAAACGCCGTTTTAGTGTTCGAAACGACCAGAAAAAAAAAAAAAAACAATTTTTTTTTTTCTGAAACGACGCCATAAGCTTTGTAGTATGTACTGGCAATGGGCATGAACAGATTCTCGCAACCTGAAAACCTATCCATGATAGTATCAATAATTGACTGAGGAAAGTGACCATAATCACCATACACAACTTCTCCTCTTGAATTTGCATTCTAATTTCTCTAGAGCATTCTCATGAAATTGGATGTATCTACTTATTACTAGACTGTCTATGACACCTGTAAACCCCAAAAACCGCGCCATAAGCTTTGTAGTATGTACTGACAATGGGCATGAACAGATTCTCGCAACCTAATAACCTATCCATGACAGTATCAATAATTGATTGAGGAAAGTGACCATAGTCACCATACACAACTTCTCCTCTTGAAATTGCATTTTCTAGAGCATTCTCATGAAATTGGATGTATCTACTTGTTACTAGACTTTCTATGACATCTGTAAATCCCAAAAACACAAAAACACATTTTCAAAAAAAAAAAAACCCTAAAAAAAATTTCCCGTTTCGAACCTGAACCAGACGTTTTATACGTGTTTCAAACGCGTTTCGAAACGCGTACGAAACAACGTACGAAACGCGCCCATGAAACATTGGTTGGAGATAAAATGGATAGGAAATCCATAAGTGCTCATTGTATTTTCATATCATGGATGTCGAAGAAACAAGCCACTATCTCATTGTCATCTAGTGAGGCCGAGTACAAAGCACTTACACATTGCACAAAGGAGATGGTATGGATCAAGAGGACTTGCTGGATTTTTCAGAGAGCCCAATCATCTTTTGTAAGAATCTATCAGCCCAAAAGTTGGAAACCAATCCTATCTTTCATGCTAGGAGCAAGCATATTGAGGTGGCATATCACTTTGTGAGGGAGCAAGTCTTGGCAAAGGAGGTGGAGCTTCAACATGTGTCCTCAAGGGAATGTGTAGCTGATATCTTCACCAAAAGGACTTGAAAGCATAGGACTTCACTTGGGGTGTTCTCAGAGTCTATGCTAAAACTAGTTGAAGAGGGAGTGTGAGAAATTTCAACTAGTTTTGCTATTTTGGTCATATTTGTATATTTGGCAATTGAGGCCAATTTTCATATTAGACTTAGAGTTTGACTTTTCAAAGTTATATTAAAATAAAAGCATTTGCATAAACACTTTTTGAAAGTGTGGAAAAGTGTAGTATACGAGTTTTAATGATTCAAGTTTGAATGTGGAGACATTTGAATCTAGTCCACATTAAGGCTAGGGTTTTTGTTATGGAGGGAAACAAAACTCATTAATGAGTCATGGACTGCTATATATAGTTGTACACTCGTGGGAAGAGACACATTCTCTCTCTCTTATCTCACTTCATGCTTATACATGAGTTCTCTTGGGTTCATCTATCCATTGGTGCACTATATTTGTGATATCTTGCAATCTTGTGTGTAGAATGCTTATTTTATGTTATTTTTAGATCCACACGTGTGAAATACAGTAGCTTACTGTTTTTGTACGGACAGCAACTTCATCATATCATATGTTTGATGTTTGATCAGGTTCTTATTGACTTTGCATGTCTTTCATAAAGTAGATGTTGATTTTTCTACATTGGCAACATTGGTAGAGTTGATCTATTTCTAACCAAAGATCAAGTTATGGATTTGGATCTTAAATGATCTAAAATTCTTCACACTAAGTTCTTAATAAATAGGTATGAATAACATACGTCCCTTCAATCGAACATAAAAGCGGATCTCTCTTACCATTTTGCGTGTTCCCGTATAAAAAGCATAGCTTAGAATAGCAAACACATGAACCAGAAGTTTCTCCAAAGAAAGGAACTCTAGTACTTGAATCGATATCCTTGGTTTGGGTACTGTCTAATCTGGGAATTGTTCATGTTTGCACAAAGTCCCATGTTAACAATTTGTCTGAAGCTCATTCTCGATGTTATTGAAATAAACATTCCATACAATCAACTTGCATCACATTAGCATTGCCTTAGCAAGGTCAGATATTTTGAAGGCTGTAGGTGGGCATTGCCAATGTGAATGAGAGTCCAGCTATAATTTATGTCTTGCAGTTAGCTCACATGAGACACTAATCTCAAATACATAGCTCAAGCTTAAGAATATCCATATGATAATCAGGAACTCACTTCCAAAAAGTGAATATGTATCTGAAATAAATCAACACAAAATCAGTGATAGTAATCTAATTCAATCAGTAAGATGCCCTATGTTGGTCAAACTTTGAAACAAGCATAAAGAGCATGAGAATTGAAATCTATAGAAGGAAAGAGACCAATGATTGAGAATGCAATCCATTTGAACAAAAGACAACAATGTCTCCACGATACTGAACCACTCCTGGTACTGATATTGTGACATTTTGCCTGTCCAACTTGAATGTAGTAACTTTTCTAAGATGGCAATAGCACATCTAAAATAGCGACTCATTTCTAATTAACGTGTGCAAGGAAATGACTGGTTCAAAAACTTCAGATTGCTCCGTGTATGTAGGACTGCACAAGTGAAAAAACATGACAAACCAACTTGCCACCCACCTGTCCATGAATATCACCACATATCGTTATATGGGTATCATTTGGAACATTGACATTAACTAAAGTTGGAAGTGGCGCCAACAACTCCTTGACTTCATGAAGTATTTGAAAAGCATACCTACATTAATGGTACATTGTTATTGAGTTTAGTTTCTCCAATAGCTAACAAAATGGGTCACGTCAAAAGCACATTTTCAGCATATATGCAACCAAATTCACTATGAACTTTTGAACATTATGAGACAATTTTTTTTATCTTCTTCCCAAAAAAAATAAATGACTTAGTACTTCCAAATGCATACCTCTTATGCAATTTTTTCTGATTCTTGAAATCCTCCATCATAGTCTTCACAAACTCTAGTGTTATCTTATCCCCCTCTATCCTAGCACCAGAATATGCTTCTTCCACATCTGTAATACAAGGTATATCCCGTGACAAAGTACATAGTTATCAACAGCTCGGGCACATTTTTATAGGAATGAACAGCCGCAAGAAACAAAATTTACAATAAGAAACATGTATTATGTGTAAAAGCGTACCTATTGTCCTAAAATCTACTACTGTACATGACTTCACATGCTCACTGGCAATTGCTTCCTCAAATCTTATCTTTTGAACAGCTCTTTCGCATTCCTTCAACTTCTTTGTCGCATCCGGATCCTTGGGAACAATTTTACATACCTAAAAACGCAATAAATCCCAATTTCTTAGGTATTAACCATCATAAAAGCAGGCGAATCAACTAAAAAGCTAGCTTAGAGCCAAAACAATGCCAGTTTCTTAACAGGAAAGCAAGAGAAGCAACGCAAGTTGTAACAATAGAAACACAAACTATGAGATCTTCATCAGCCTGTCAAAAAGAGTTCATTCACGGAGATCATAGGAGCTCAGCTCCTTGGTTTGTAACACCTAGATATCACTAGTCTTTTTTCATGTTTTGATCTGGTGCTTCATCAGCAAATAATGAATTTTTGAGCTGGCATATCAACTAAGCATACTGAGAGTTCCATACTTAGGGTTTTGACCATGACCTCACTGACAAGAACATGAGCTCAAGCCAATGCCACTGCCGCTGCCTTGGCTATATTGACCTCAAACTACTCTTGTAGCATAAATTGATTTGACAAAAATTCATAATATCTCATGCACCTGACGAAAATCTTTAAGAGCCTCATTGAATTTTCCCATTGCCAAGTAAGCAGCTCCACGTCTATAATAACCCTGCATTGGACAAGTGAATGTTAGCCTATAATCAGTATCATGATATCGAGACCTATGGCAAAATATCTTCTCCTATTTCGCCTTATAAGAAGATATACAAAAGCCCAATTACCTTAACATATTCAGGATCAATTTCAATAGACCTTGTTGCATCTGCAATTGCACTTCCATATTCTTCCAGTTTTGTGTGAGCAAAAGCTCGGTTTGCCCAGTACACAGCATTACTATTACATAGTTCTATTGCTTGAGTATAAAGAGATATTGCGGTAGCATACTTGCGTGCTGCAGCACAACCAAACATTGAATTCATGACCTTTCCAATGTATAACTAATGTCAATGAGGACTCCTATCACATTGCCATAGAAAGCTAGAAGTTGAGAACAAGCAATCCAAGAATGTGATGCTGAGATTCACAAAATCATGATCCACTTTATAGTGAACAGAGTCAAATTCACTATAAAACAAAGTATAGCCACAGAGCAAAGAATCATTTCAAAAACAAACAATCTAGTAGAAAAGGAAGACTAGCTAACAACACCATATTTCCCAATCCATTCGAATTCAATTTATTGAAATTGAAACGATACCAAAAAAAAAACTTTGAAGTTTGGATAGTCACCTACTGCAGATTAATTTGAAAAGAACCAATCTTTTTTTAGACTTTAAAACTATATGATTATTTTTCATGTTTTTGAAAATAAAATTCTTAAAATTTAATTCGATTTGCTCATCCATTTGAAGTGATTCAAAACTGTCCAAATCACGTCGTTTTGGAACTCTGAGCTGGTCACAAATGAAGAAAAAGTTTCAGGGTTTTGTATATCATACAAACCAGGAATAGAAGTACTTCACATATAGTAACTTACATTTTAGAAAAAGCAATTCTTGCCCAAATTTTGGAAGATCATATCCTTAGCACATAAGAGAATAACATTGCAACAAAGCTAGCAAAAAACTAAAATCATGTAAAGGAAGAATGCTGCAGCAACAGCACTCATAGCTCGATTCTTGATAAAAGTTTGGATACAACTTATGCTACATAATCATTAAGAACGAACCTTGAAAGGCTACATTCGCAGATTCTTTGAGCTTCTCTGCTTTTTCTGATCCAGTTGGCAATGACCCACCATTCGCATTTGCCATTGATTAACCTTTCTCAAGCAATTTTTCAGACATCTTTCCAATTAGCATAAAACATTTTCAAATACTAGCAGTAATAACATGTTTCAAACCTTCAAATGCAATGGCATCCAACCATGCTCTCTTCCTATGAATGCCAATTCTTCTAACTTTTCTCATCAGCAAAACCCATTTTCAAAATGACACTGCCTATCATGACAGACATTCAACGTACCTAAACAGAGTCAATGACTATCATCAAGGAGCAGAACTGCATTACGCACTTGCTCCAAAAATCTGACTACAAACACCTTGGAAAGCCAGTTCCAAATAGCAAGAATATAGTCCACTTTGAAGACTACAATTGCTGTCTACTAGCTGGCAGCATAGAGAATTTACCTGCACAACTAATCACAACTTTTAGAGGTGGTGAAAAGTCTGTGATAGCATGCAAAAAACCAAACCAACATGTGATGAAACAAAGGAATGGCAAATGACGGCACTTATAAAGGATTATCTGAACAGACCAAACAAATTTGAAAAAGAATATTAAATAGCTTTAGATTCATGCACACTCAGCAAAGAGCACTCCATGTCTTTTTGGGAGGTATGTTCTATTCTATACGTAAGGATGAAACCTGTCTTGTACATACAGCTTGTACATACAGAATGAGAAAAAAATTGACATTTCATATGG
Organism: Diphasiastrum complanatum; assembly: GCA_029204225.1. Taxonomy (NCBI): domain Eukaryota; kingdom Viridiplantae; phylum Streptophyta; class Lycopodiopsida; order Lycopodiales; family Lycopodiaceae; genus Diphasiastrum; species Diphasiastrum complanatum. The sequence goes on from CM055093.1 coordinate 68,127,503, forward strand.
TGCAGAACTAAAGCAAGAATAGCTCAGTACTAAACAAACATATGGACTGGCTTCTTAAATGCTCCTTGACGCTTCCTGATTGTGTCATTGCAAAAGAATCTACAGCTGAGAGATACTCGACTTAGAGCAATAGAGCTAGTTACGAATAGAGCCACAGCTGATCTAGAGCTAAGCTATGAAAGCATCACATAAGCAAGACTTAAACTATGAAAGCAGCACATAAGCAAGACTTAACCCTAGATAGCAGGAAAGAGAGAGATTAAGGAGGCTAAAGAGAGAGATCAATATCATCAGCTGAATAACAAATGACACAGTTTCCCTACTTATAGCCAAGAGGAAGCCCTAAAAGGAAGCTTCCGATGGCTAGGGCCCAACTGGGAGGGAAAATAGTGCGCCCTCCAAGAAGGCCCCCACTATCCAGTAATATGTCCAAATGGCCTAATAATGAATAATAAGGCCAAAGGCCAACCATATAATCTAAGTGTCACTAATGAATAAAAAAGGGCCCAAGGCCTGCTTATGCATAAAGTAAAGTAAATGTAAATGGACGCGGCGAATGTAATGAGCCGAGTCCATAACTCTCCCCGGCGCAAAAAAAAGACCCAACTGCCGAAAAGAAACTGGATCAAACAACAGCAAGCCCTAGTGCATCAACAACTAGAGCAGCATCTGATGTAGAGGAATCAACAAGTGCAAGAGAAGCACGATCCTGATCCGCAAGTGATGGTGTATGATAAAAGACATCAATAGGCTCCTATGTGGCCTCCTCAACAGGACGACCATCCAACTGGACCAAAAACTGAATCTGCCGGCAGCATCAACTATGGTGAAGGCGAACCTGGTGAATGGCAGCTGGTAAGAAAGGGGACAGCTCAGGATCAACATCATGGCGACGACGGGAACATCTCGGCCGCGTCATCTAAAACCAAGCAATATGGAACAACCAGGAATGCCAAGGAACCAGAAGACGATCAACCAGCAACCAGGAATGCCAAGGTATCCGTAATGCCCAAGATAGTAGAGGATCAGCCCAAAAGATAGGGACATCATACCAAGGTATCCAAAAAGCCCGAGAAGGTAGAACTGCATCAGCAACCGGAAGCCAATAAGGAAACTGGAAAAGAGATGGACACTCATCGCGAATAGCCGCATCATACACGTAACCATCAACCATATGTGCAAACTCAGTGATATAGGTGCCCCAAGAAAAGATAGCAGCATCGAAAGACCAGCACCAAGGAGTAGGAACATAAGCAGGATGACAGGCACGCTGTAGTAGCATGGAAAAGCAAGCGATATGCCAGGAAACATGGATCATAAAGAGATCATCCTGACAAAGGATAGCTAAAATGGAGCAATGTGCACCAACATGGTCAAAAGCCCAAGGTATCCATAAGGCCCATGAATGAGAAGTAGCAATGGCACACGGTACCTTCAATGCCCCTATCATGAGAAGAGCAGCATGCCAAAAGCTCCAGAAGGTCCAAGAAATCAATGCATCATCTAAAAAGACATGATGCATAAAAACAATAGCAACAAATCTAGAAATAGTAGAGACCTCAACTAAAAAACTGTAGCCGAAAAACTCATCCAGAAAGACCTCATATGGACATACCAATCGATCATAAGATAAACCAAAAACGGATGGAGAATCGGATGACCCATCGGAACTGGCCGCAAGTGTAATCCCAAAGTACACACCAGGCGCACAAGTGAGGAATAGAAGAAATGCACTGAAACGAGAAACGGGATCTCCAACATCAATAGCAAGCATCGGATCAATATCCACGTGTAGCTGGGAATGAGTATCAAAGCACATATGAGCAATACTGAAGTATATGGCGGCAACATCCCCAAAAACTATCCAAGAGAGGAGAAGGAACTCTCTCAAGGTACTCTGATGGTCTCAGAAAACCAGAACAAAGTGGCAACTCAGCATCGGAGACCAAGCGATATGGAGCAACCTGAAATGACGGGGAATCTGAAGATCACCTGGACAAACAGTAGCTGGAACAGAGGCAATAACCCAAGCCATCGGGATATGCCAAGCCTGACAATGAGCAACAATCCAAGGAACAGATAGAGAGCCACATGCATAATCATAGAGATATCCGCACCATAGGCGATCGGTAATATGGAAAAACCAGCACCAATCAACAGGTCCAAATGGAAACCAAGCATATATCCATAGCATGAGCATGGACTGCAGCAAACCTATATGTAGAAACACAAGGAGACTGAAGGATGCCCGTATACTCATCTAGAAAGATCCCAGCATATAAATACCCTAGATAAGTAATAGTGACCATCTCGCAAATATCCTCGGATGGAAAATGTGTAACGGTAAGGGCCAAAGGCGCATGAATCATGTAACGAACCGTAGAAATATCATGAGGCGGTTCACAAACCTCAAACAGAGATCCATGGAGTAAAGCGAAAGAAGATACAACCTGATCACCAATAGCGAGGGAACCATCAAACGTGGACCCGTGAGGAACATCAGCCATAACGGACTCAAGAGATGGAGATATAGAGACCAATGGAGAAGATACTGCACCAACCACCAAACCAAGAGGGCTATCTGAGGTATGAGCAAAAGCAATAGTAGAAATACCACCAAGGTATGCGGCCTTAATATCAATGAAACCAGGAATGACCACTGAATACAATATCTGTGAATCAAGGCATATAGGCACAAGGCACACAGCAACAACCTATAAATCCGAAGGAGCATCAACCTGAGGAAGAGGACCCACGAATGGTGAAAGTAAAGCAGCAACTGATGTACTCTGAATGGAAAGAAGAGCTGCATCCTGAGCCTTTGGCAGGCTACGCATAAACTGCTTCCCGGTAACCAACTGCTAGTCACCCTGGAAATCAATACCAGCAAATGAATGATGCTGACCAACATGAGTAAAGGAAAGTGTCTGTTGAGAGAGATCAACAGCAACAGTACCAAGTGAAGAGAACCAAGCTGCACCAAAAATAATGTCATAGTGCTTCAGAGAAATGATGTAGAAATCTGCCTGACCAGAAAAATCACCAATGCGATAATCCCAGCCCTGAATAATCTGAGAACTGGGAAAAGAATGGGAGCGAGCAACCTCAACACTGAGAGGCTAGGAAGCAGGAACAGGTGTAGCACGAATCCTGGTGGAAATGTAACTGCTAATAAATGAATGTACTGCCTGTATCCACTAAAGCAATATACTCTCGCCCCGCATCTAGAATAATATGATCCACAAATGGAACAACATACGAAGGCATAATAACAGAAGCATCAACTGATAAGTTCTATAGCATGGCGCTCAGGAACACGAGTAGCATCAAAGTACTCAACAACAATATCAAAGCATGGAACAGCATCATCACTAGGATCATAGCATGCTATGTCAATATCAAGGACCATATTAGCCGCAACCTGTATATGTGAATCAGCATCAGTAGGAACCTGTATATGTGACTCTGACTCACTATGGGATACAATGACGAGCTCAGGTAGATCAATAACTATCTCAAGTAAATCAGGCAACTCGCTCAAACTGTGTGATATAGGATCCTGAAGGTCAACGAACTCTGCAGACATGTAACGTCGGACAAAAGCAGGTCGAGGGTCCACAATGCAAGGAACCGGAACTGAAGGGGCAGGTGTAGGGGTGGACATAGCGGGAAAAGATGAAGCAGAAGGACGGGGTCGGGAGAAGCGGGAAGGAAGGGTGTCAGAGTACTTGTGCTGTAAAGTACTGGCAAGAGACATTGCCTCAACAAGTGTGGGAGGACGGAAGGAAGAAACATCATAACGTAAGGCACCACGAAGCCCAGCAATGTAACGAGAAATAAGCTCAGTGGGCGGTAGATCTGTGAAAAGATAAGAAAGCTCCCCTGATCTGTATAAAAAGCAAGGTCACTGGTCTGAGTGAGACTACGGAATGTATCACGTTGGCAGTCGAGCCACTGAGGATCAATCATAGCATGACGGAGGTCACGGCGAAAGGTATGCCATATATGGAGCCCTTCCCGATCAAGATCAGCTCGATAAACTTGCCACCACGCGGCGGCGCGTCCATCTAAGTGTAAAGCAACCAACTGGATCTTCTGAGGATCAGTCTTAGGGTAGATCTGAAAATATTTGTCAAGCTTAGCAAACCAATTCTCTAATAACTTCCCGTCAGAGGAACCGGAATAGGTAGCAAGCTGTAACCTATCACGAAAGTCTCGAGCAAAGTGAGGCTCAGGAACTGGGGGACGTGGAAAGCAACCAGGAGGTGGGTTAGGTGGAATGAACGGTCCACCACCAGGCTGACTAGCAGAAGAAGATGGAAATCCAAATGGAGGGGGAGTCCCAAATGAAGGAAAAACAGGAGCTTTACCAGGACCATGAGGCTGTAAAGAATCAATCTGTGACTGCATAGTAGCAAAGCCGGTCATAACGGTATCGAAGCGAAGAACGAGGTCAGAAAGGGTCTCATCCATGCGACGAAGCTGATCAGATAAGGTTTCCTGAGTAGTCTCACTCGGGGTAGGTGAATGTGCCATAATGATCGTGGAAGGAATAGACGAAAACTTGAGAGAGCGAACTCTTGTCGTCAACCCAAATTAGTCTATTAAAACCACTATTATCACAACTAAGAAAGGACAGCAATCAGCAAATGAAAAAAGTGAAAATGAAGGCTGTAAAAATGCGCTGGACAGCCAGGAGGCAAGTGACAAATTGGAATATCAAACGGAGTCGGAATTTCGTGAAATTTGGTTGAGGATGGGCGATGGACAGCCTGCAAACAAGGTGTGAAAAATGGCTGCAAACGGAGACAAAAACGGACGAAAGTGACAAGTATGAAGCGGCTGGACAGCCTGCAAACAAAAGTGAAGAGAGGGCTGAACATGGAAGGAGGAACGGACGAAAGAGATGAGGGAATTGGGCGATGGAGATCCTGCAAACAAGCTGGAAATGGGTGATGGAGGGTTGAAACTTGGGCGCCGGAAATAATCTGCCCCAAAAAAAAAAAAAAAAAAAATTCGGCCGCCAAATTTAGCGGAAGTACTTCCGCTAACTATCTGCTAAAGCTCCGCTAAGGAAAATGCTCTGATGGGAGCTGGTCCTCCTCCAAACTGTGCTGAATGTTGCTGAAGCAAAGAGACGAAAGCCCTCAACAAAGAGAGAAAAATCAGCAAGGAAAATGGGCACCCAATCAGAAAATCAGATCTAAAATTCAGCAATCAGAAAAGTGCTCTGATACCAAGTTACGAATAGAGCCACAGCTGATCTAGAGCTAAGCTATGAAAGCATCACATAAGCAAGACTTAACCCTAGAAAGCAGGAAAGAGAGAGATTAAGGAGGCTAAAGAGAGAGATCAATATCATCAGCTGAATAACAAATGACACAGTTTCTTGTTTCATTAGTTGAATGGACCCAATTGTTTTCAAGTTGTTATCTTGAAATTTCCCAAAGATTATGAATTGAAAGTCTGCGAAAATTAGCCACGATTTTAAAAGGATGTAATGCGGTTCGCCAAGACTTTGACGACACCCATGCCTTAGCCCAAAGGACCAACAAGCCAATAAGCCCAATTTCAAGGTAAATAATCATTGGACACCTTTCAAAAGAATTGTGAAGAGAAATTTTTAGATGTCAATTTCCAATCGAGGAAGAAGAAGCTGCCTAAGTTGGATAAAGCTGACTTTGATAAGGCCAAGAGAGACGTGTCTGTCTTTGTGTTTCTCGTACGTGCAGAAGGGGCACATGATTGCTTGAAATGACACAGAAAATCAGCAGGCCGAGCCCAGTCTTTTAAGGCCCCAAGTAACTCTTAAATATCTTGTGTTAACGTATCCTTCACAATCGATATGGTTTACAGGAATTGTTGTTTTGACACAGTTATTTTTGGACCTTACAATCTCATTAATATGAATGGATTCGTAAGGGACCGAGCTATGAACATCCTCTTCATTGATGGTTCAACTCATTACTTTTAGCCCTAACTTGGTGTTGAAGCTCAAAGTGGTCACCATGCCAAGAGATCACAAGTACATAGTCAATGGCATTACAAGAGGATTGACAACTTTGTGACCGAATCATTCATCACCTACCTTTGAGAATTCAAAGTTATGTAGATAGTTTAGCTTTCCTAGTATGAATCTTAATAAGGTAGATGTAATTTTCAAAAAGAGTAAATATACTCAAAAAAATGAGTCGTTATGAAAGAATATGTAATAAATAATTTGATACTATGGCATAATGGATCAACGGTTGAGATCAGCAAGATCTGAGCCGTAGGCTTGGAATTGGCCATTGAATATCATATGTAGGGATCTTTGAGCTTACAAGCGAAGTACATATGAATAATCCACCTTTTGTATCTGCTCATGAAGTGAATCAATGTCTAAAAAGTTTCGAGTATCAATCATATCTTTGCAACTTAGGAGATGTTATGTAGGTGAATAACCTTGTTACTAGAAGATTTTATATTGATGTATCACATATGCCTAATGTTGTACCTTTTACCTTGTGCCTTGTGTATGAAGATTTTTCTTCAGTAGGGTCTTCATAAAAATTAGGCAAGAATTTAGTGACCATTTTCCTAAACAATCGCCTGGGTGTCTACCCCCCCTTTTTAAAATATTATTTTAGAAAAAAACATGAATGGTTAAAAATTCTTTTGATAATTTAGTTAGCAAAAAATTTCTAAATATAAATAGATAGATAATATGCAACACAATATAGTTCGGATTTGATACCACATTTCCTACATGATATCTTGAAAGACACTTTTGAATACTAGGTACAAAGTCATGGCACATGCTTGGTGCTTGACACCATCTTACTTTCTTGGAGCTTTTAGGACTGACTCTCTTTTGAGAATGGGTGAGCAGGTGTGGCTTGTGTTCAGATGCCATGTCATCAATAGATCTACCTACTTATCTCTAATTTACCTGATCATTAGGTCTGCCAACCAGGGGTTGGTAGTTCACCACCCTAATTCCTTGATTTTAGGAGTTATCTCCTAGATTTCAGGAATCTTGACCAAAATTCAAATGACCTACCTAACACTTATGATTCACATCTAACTAACCTAGGTCTATTCTTCACACATGGGAATAGCCTCCACACATGTGGGATCCACCTATGTATATACTTAAAAGGCTTTATCAAGCTATTATTTGCCAATTTTCAGACTCCTCAAAACTAGAAGTAACACAAAGAGTATTGAAATTTTTTCCAAAGATATTAAAATGTACTAATTTTGCAAAAAGTAAAGAATAAGCAAACCAAAAAAATGTTAGGTTCAAATTGTGAATTCTCAAGAACCATGTATGTTGTGGCGTACAGGTACAACCAAATATGGCATACTTAAAGCACTTACAAGGGACATAGAGGATAAGGTTAATAATTGCACGTATAATTACAAAGATCATGCGGTGTGCCCATGTGCGGCACACACATTCAATGCATATAGAAGAAAATTTTGAAAAAATAAAGAGAAGTTTGGTCCTCCAATCAGCGGCATGTCGGCAAAGACCTCCTTGCTCAGCTCGAGGTCAAGAGTTCAACTCCAATCTGCCGCAGAAATCAGAAAAAAAGAAACAAAGGGGAGGGGGTGGAACAAATCGGAATCCCTGCAATTACACTTTTTAATTCATGCGCTCCATTTTCTGCATAGGAAAATAAACTGCTAAGCTAATTCAGAAACCTACACACACACTAGAAGTAAAACTCACCTCAGCGCACATCAACCAGCAGCTGACGCGTCACTGGGAGATCCAAACAATGCGGCAGTTGTGCTTCCTAATGAGATTATTCAAAAAAAAATGAAAAATTTGCGCAATTGCTTGCAAGCCAAAATCAGGACGAGCGGCTTGCAGGAGTAAAGAATGAAAGCCCTAACCCTAGAGATGGCAATTCTTCACATGTTTGGAACAATGCCAACAGACTCTGCTGACGAGAAAATTAAAACCCTAAAATGAGAGAGAGCGAGAGAGAGAGAGAGATGCACCGATTTGGTCACATGCCGGGGTAGAGGTGAGGGACATTCCGTCTACGTGGCACGAGCGTGAGGGCCAATCGTGAACCGTTGGTGGTGCCACGTGGAGGTGTTAACAGGACAATAAGAAGCAAGACTTTTAAGCAGAGGGTAAAGTCTTAGGGCAGGGACTTCTTTTGGCCAAAGACAGGCCCAAAGACCACGTTATGGTGGCCCCAGCAAAAGCTTTCCTATCAGCAAAAGCTTTCCTATCCTCGGCAAGCCTCATCTCTTATTGGCACAGGGCCAGGTAACGCTCGATGCCATACAATTGTTGACACGTGTGTACAAGAGATTAAAGCTTTCATAGCATTCCAGAAGGGATTTTGTCCCATAACAATCACCTAAATTATTTGAAGATACGACATATACAAAAATTATACATATATCTTATAAACACATGCAGGTGTGACCCTAGGCTCATGATTGAAGATGGTTGTTGCCATATCTGTAGGGCTAGTGCCTAAACTTGCAGGCTCGTGTGACATGTAGCGAATGCCCATTGCTGCAGGATTTAAATTTGTAATTTGCATCAATAATGCGGGATTTAAATTTGTAATTTTCAACTATAAGCAACTTAGCTCGACAAGGGCACAAAGACCACTCAAAGTTAGTTCCAAAGGACCTTGCCCAACATTAAAACTAAGTCAATCACAATATGAAGCTCAAATAAAGGTGGGGGATTGGGTATTTTAGGCCCATAATACTCGTATTTCTTACAAATATGATACCCAAATTCTGAATTTTAGTGGATCTACTAGCTTTGTTGAGTTGGTTTCACTCGGGAACCCTTGTAAGTGGTTTTGGGCAGAACAGGGGAACTAAGGCAGTATGGTTCTACCTTGGTGATCTATAAGATGTCTACTAGGCTTGCAGAAGTTTTGAATGAAACCAATGAATTAAGGTTGGTTCCATGACTTAATATATCTCATTCTAATAGCACAGAGTGGGTTATGGACATTTTTCGTCTTGGAGATACATAAACAAGGAGCTAATTGCAAATGTAACCATTTTGGTGATGGTGTGTCTACTACCACTCAAAATGGACAACTATGAGGAACGATGCCTAGTATTCGGTCTTCGATCAACCTCGAGAAAAATAACAGAGACTCATGAGTGAGCCATGTGAGAGCATAAGAAACTAGACTAAAGTTAAACCTTGCTTGCTGCACCTTTTTTAGGTTCGTCGCAAAAGCTATAAGCTATCATGAGGATTTTCTTAGGCTAGCGTGTCCTTTCTAGGTGAAATGTTTTGGAAAGTGTTTTTTTTAATTGAATTCCAAAAACAAAATCATTTTTCAATATGCACAAGCAAAGTTGCTCACAATCTTCGTATCACCCTATTTTATTTCGTAGCATTTGAGAGCATTATGCACATAGATGTAGATAGAGTTTCTTCCTGGTAGCCAACCTGTATTTCTTTTTCCATACAGGGTTGGCATCAAGGAAGAGGAGGAAATTTCTAAGCAAAGCTATTGCTCACAATTAACAACCTTGGTGGTAGCGCCTATAAGAGATTAGGTTCATATACTGTTGCTCTTATATTAATATTGGTAGAAAATTTTACATGGTTTCATCCTATGGATTATTCAACTTGCATCTAGAATGGGGAAAAGAATAAGTGAAAATTTATTGCTCTCTCTCTCTCTCTCTCTCTCTCTCTCTCTCTCTCTCTCTCTCTCTCTCTCTCTCTCTCTCTCTCTCTCTCTCTCTCTCTCTCTCTCTCTCTCTCTCTCTCTCTCTCTCTCTCTCTCTCTCTCTCTCTCTCTCGTATAAAATTGATTAAGCTTGGTCATGAGAGCTTTTGCAAAAATCCGAGGAAGCTTTCAAAAGTAAAAGATTTTGTCTAACATTTCACAAGCACATCTTATATTTAATTTACAAACTACAGTTACTTTAGGACTTATTTATGTTGGGGACATGGGATGCTCATGAGCTCCCTCGACAAGAGTGGATATGCTTGCCTCCCCGAGAGGAGACGTTGAGATTTCGGTGTAGGGAATCAATCTGACAGTTCTAAGTGATCCAATAATTGCATGTCAAATCACACCTTTATCTTTTGTTAGATATCATGCTTAGGCATTTGAGACAGCCATAAGGAATGCGAACAAATTAGGCGTCTATGGCAAACATGCATTCTTCATTTTGATATGCTAGCATTAATAATCTTTTATGTACAAATAGTACTAGAAAGCATTACAAGTTATCTAATCTTGTAAACAATGCATTTACACTAATAGATTATTTATAAGAATTGCTTACACTAAACCGGTCGTGGAAGCAGGTATAGCAGTGTACAATACTGTAGTCAAATAGCTATTGTTGGTTACTTTTTATGAATAAATTTTTGATCATACGATGGTGGCATCATCAATAGGTCAAACAGAGATGAATTTTGTGTGATATCACAAAAATTCTAAATTAGGTTGCGACAATTGCTTAAATTCGAATTTGTTCGAACATATTCAAATTTTATTCAAACCATCTAAATTTTGAAATGTTCGAGTCTTGTTCAAACATCTGAACTCCCTCCAACATGCTTCAAATATATTTGAATTTTTTCCCAATTTAAAAGTACAGAAACAGTGGACTTCTTTTGCTCATCGTAGGAATATTTGCACATTTCTTTCTACTCTTCTTCAAATATGGGACACATGTCTTTTGACAATTTGAAGTCTGGATCCATATGGAAGTCCGTGGGTTTGCAATCTTCCAGGCCATACCTGTGAAACACAATGTATAGGTACCTCTGCTGGCTTATGGTAATCTTCTTTGTAGCTCTATCTCTTAAGACTTCAATGCCAAACAAATAATGTATTGCAGTCATTTTGAATTCCTGCAAAATTAGGGATTTAGTTTCAGGTAATAACTTTTTTGAATTGCTAATAATTAAGGCATCATCAACGTAAAGTGCTATAATATCATAGCTTGAGTCATTGTATTGTACATATACATTGGAGTCTACAGATTTGGAAGTAAACTCATGCTGCAATACGAAAGAATTAATTCTATCAAACCAAGCTCTTGGAGCCTACTTTAAACCATACATGACTTTTTGAAATTTGTAGACTTTGTGCTCTTGTCCTTAAAGGACATAATCTTCTGGTTGATAGATGTGAATGTTTTCTTGTACATATCCATTTAGGAATGTTGTTTGGACATCCACTTGATGAATATCCAAATCTTTTGCAGTTGCTATAGCTAACTAGTATGCATATTTCACAAACATGCTTAGTGTCTATAGTTGTAGCAATAAAATTCATGTCTTCAACCATATTGCTATGATGCACGTAGAAGATAGCTCTCATGTCTAAGTGGCCTAAACATTGATGTCACATTTGGACATTTATAGAACTCTCACTTCTAAACAATGCATGATCTTTATTTAGGATACACGAATTCTCTTCTCTGTTTGTAGAAATAATCTCTTTAGACTCTTGGTCTAAGATGCTGAAGAAATAAAATGTTTCTACTTACAAAGGCTTGCTAGCTTTCAGCCCTTTGCCTGACGAAGATGTTCGCGAACTCGAACATCTGGAGACACAAAACACGAAGAGTTTCGCGAACGCGAATGTCAATGGAGACGAAGACGAACGGTTCGCGAACACGAAAGATCCACGAACGAGATTCTTTCGCGGTCCAGTACGGAAGAAGGCAGACGAGGTAAACGAAACTCGTTCAGCGCTCACGCCCCAAGGAGTACCACCAAAGATCAGGCAAGTACCCAGAAGTACAGTAATCTGATCTGATGGCATGACGTCAGCAGATACTCCCTAGGTCGTGGCTAATCTGCCACTCTTGTAAATCTCTGGTTAGTTGTAGATGCTTAATCACTCTAATCTTAGATCTACACAGAGAGACCGTACTTACTGGGTTATACTTGACATATAGATCAAAACAGAATACATAGAGTGTAACAGAGTGAAATAGTCTGATGCTAGTAAGCAATCAAGACGATATACAGAATACATGTCCACCTACGCGTGAAGACAATTTTGTTATTAGCCAATCGAATCAATGTTATTGTGAATTGTGAGGGAGTTAAGTGTTATTACACGACGCTTCATGCGCTCTCATCAAGCAGATCATTCACAATCAGAAAGTATTGTTGTTAGCTCTCTATCAAGCTTTCAAGCTTGAGCTCTCTTGCTCAGTCCTTTAAAGATTTATTTTAGAGTTGCTATTGCACTACTGCTTATCAGCAGAGTTGCTTATTTCAGACTTATTCTCAGTTACTCAGAGATAGCTTTAGAGTGTGCGGTTTCTATCCGCTATTGTCTTGCGCTTACTAGCATCTAATCTTGTTTTTTCTAAATCAATATTATTTCGTTATTGCATTCAGTTTGTGTCAGAATGCATGCATCTCTGTATTGCTTTTGTAACTGATAGAAATTGTCTGAGAATTCAATACTCTATGTTTGGCTACGTAAGCACTTAGTATCTAGCGAAAGTTAGTTGCTAAAAATTGAACGTGATTTCCATCACTACTGCTTTGTTCAATTTTTTATAGGCGTAGTCATGCATTGGAAGTAGGAAGTTTCTGCATTCCATTACTCACCTATTTCCGACAATTCCTACATATGGATGATGCAAGGACTTGAAAGGGGATGTTTATGATTGAGATAAGTTGGAGCATGAGTGGAAGGGAATTGAGTATCAACAAGACCATTGATTTCCAAAAAAAAATTATGTATAATAATGTACACCTCTCATATACTACCAAACCAAGAAGACTATATAACATTGGCCATGCATCTATTATGAATTATGTATTATACAATTTGCTAATTAATTTGACGTGCAACTATTGAAAACTAATTTCCTTTATCTAAGCTACATACCTTTGATTTCAAATGCATTTCTGGTGACTATGTGATGCAATGGAAATCATTTATAATGGTGGATAGCTTGCTAGTGTTCCGTGGGTACAAATTGATGCAAAAATACTTCGAGTCTCTCTAGGATTAAAGATAGGTCTTCTAACACACATGATCACACTCTAGGTTAAGCATTATTTCTTTGTGAGACAAATTACTCTAGCCTCTTGTTGCTACCATGGCCACCAGTGGTTATGTGTGAGAGATTTCAACTAGTTTAGTCTGATTTAGTCATATTTTGGTAAATTGTCAATAAGAGGCCAAAACTCATTATAGGCTTAGAGATAAACTTTTTGAAGTTATATTAGCTTAAAATACATTCAATAAACAATTTTTGAAAGTGTGGGGAAGTTGGTAGTCGAGTTTGAGAGAGATTCAAATTTGAACTTTGGGTACAGTGAATCTAGACCCAAAAATAGTAGGGTTTACATTTTGGAGGGAAAGCCAAGTGGCCAAATAGGGTTTGGAAACTCTATATAAGGATGTAACTCGTGGAGAGACATATCTTCTCTCTTCTATCTCTCCTTTCATCATTATACATGGTTCTCTTTGGGTTCTACTACTCATTGGTGCACTATCTTGTTGATATCTTGCAATCTTGTGTGTAGAATGCTCATATTTTGTTATTTTTGGTTTCACACGTGTGAAATACAGTAGGGTACTATAATTGTACGGACAGCAAACATATTTTATGTTTTGGTTCATGTTTGATCAGTATCTCTTAGAGTTTGCATCTCATTTTGTGTGTAGATGCTGATTTTTCTACATTGGCAGGATTGTTGGTTTGTTCCTTATTGTAACCAAAGATCAGGGACATGGATTGGATCTTGAATGATCTGAAATCCTTCACATGGTATCAGAGCTCTTGTGTTTCAGGTTATGAAAGGATCAGCTATCTTTAGCAAAGATTTGGAGGAGTTACCAATGCTAGAGCATGCTAGATTGATTTTTACTCAAAAATCAGCATTTTTGCATGTGTAGAATTGATCTTTTGTAGGTCAAAACTCAATATAGGGTTATATACTTGATCAATTCAGATTTTACACTTGGATTATTTTATTTAGATGACTTTTGGTGCATTAGGAAGGTCTCATTAGAGGCTACAAGAAGATATATCAAGTTTCTAGAAATTGCATGTAGAATTTGAGATACTCAAATTTTTGTGATTTTGTCAAAACCCTAATTTTGATTGGATCTCTAGTTTGTGAAGTTATTGAACTTCATTTGAGTGTGTTTCAAACTTAGGAAGTGGCAAGAATCATTAGATTGAGGATAGATCATAGGTTGATCAAGATTTCACTATTCTATGTGTTGATTTTCTAGTTAGAAGTGCTAGAAGAGATTTGAGAGGTTCCATATCTTTGTGATATCTTCTTGAGTTCATTTGTTGACATTCAAGAGAGTGCTTTGTGCATTGGAACAGGTTTAAAGAAGAAGATTAGGTCACTTCAACATGGCTACAAGTGGAGGCTTTATGTTGGAGAGCAATGATAGGCTTACCTCAATCAACTATTCTACTTGGAAGGTGAGGATGGAGTCCTTATTGGAGATGAATGAGTTGATGGAGATTGTTGCAGGTGTGGAGGAGAGGCCTCAAGCACCTCAAGATCAAGTGAGGTATGACAAGAGAGCTAAAAGATCTCTACACATGATTAAGATGAATGTTACCAATGAACTTCTCAAGGAAGTTGGTAAGTGCACATCATCTTTCGAGGCTTGGGAAGCTTCGAAGAAGCTTTATGAATCCAAGTCTACATTAAGAGTGCTTACTCTTAGGAGGCGAATCTTTCAAAGTTTGCAAAAGAAGGAAGAGAGTACTCATGCTTTTGTTTTGAGGGTTAAAGCATTCAATAATGAGTTAGCATGTATTGATGAAAGCATTAAGGAGGTAGAACTTGTTCAAGTTATACTTAATGGATTGTTGGATGATCATGCTAATCTTGTTCAAAGTTTTGCTATTCAAAAGACTTTGCCAAGTATTGTGGATTTGCAAGAGATCTTGGTGAATGAGGAGTATAGGCTTCAATCAAGAGGAGATGGATCTACATCGACATCTCATTATGAAGAGGATGCTATGTTCATCGAAGGCAAGTTCAAGGGCAAAGGCAAAGGCAAGTGGTCTAAAGGGCAAGATCAAGGTGAGACTTCTTCTTTTGGCAAAAAGAAAGATAAGTCTAAGTTGAAATGCTTTTATTGTGGAATCAAAGGGCATTTTGCAAATGAATGTTTGAAGAAGCAAAGAGATGAAGGTAGCAAGCAAATCAACTTTACTACTGATGGTGAGGATCTAGGTGGTGGTGATTCTCTTTTTATGTGTTCTTCAAGTCCAATATCAAGTGAAGGTGACAAAGATTCATGGTGGATTGATAGTGGAGCTAGTTCACACATGACTAGTCACAAGGAGTTCTTTACTTCTTTGGTCACTTATGATGGAGCCAAGAAAGCAATTCACATGGCCAATGGTGGTGAGTGTGTGATTGAAGGTATTGGTTCAATTCCTATTTGTCTCTCTACTAATAGGAAAACAAGACTTGATGGTATTCTTTACATTCCTTCACTTTCAAAGAATTTGCTAAGTGTTGGTCAAATGATAGAGAAAGGATACATGGTAAAGTTTGGTGGTGATGCTTGTTTCATTACAAAGGAAGAAATCTTGGTTGCTAGGGGCAATAGACAAGGTAGACTTTTCAAGCTTGATGCTTTTGTTATGGCTAACAAAAAGGATGGAATGGAAAAGGAGATTGGTCTCAACTTTTCAAAGTTCCCTTTTAGCATCAATAAGATTGGTGGATCTTATGCAAAGTCTAAAAAGCTTCCTTATGCTAGATATAGGTTGAGATCTAATATGCTTCTTGGAGATGTTCATCTTTGTGCTAACTTAGCTAGTCTTGAGGATAATGATGGTGTTTCAATGGTCCTCCATGGCAAGTGCAAGCATGCAAAAGGTAAGGAAAGAGCTAACTTCATCAATGGAGGTGAAGGTTCTTCCTTGGAAAAGATTGTTGCTAATGATTTCTTTGATCATATGAAAAAAGATGTTGCTAGGTGCATGCATGAAGGAGGTGGTTCTTCTACATTCTTTTGTTATGATTCCAAGAAATTCATTTTTCCAGCAAGTGGAGTCGCATGTCTTCATAAAGAGAGTAGATCAAATGGTTCTATCAAGAGACTTGGTGAGGGAGATAGTCACAAGTCAAGAAGAAGAGAAGTATGTGAAGAGTTCAAAGTAGGATCTACTTTGAATGATGTCATTGTGAATCATAGTGAGGAAGAATCATTATCATATGAGTCATTACCTAAAACATTGAGTAGAGGTTCTTGTTTGAAAAAAGAGAGTACTTCAATCATCCTTATGTTGAAGGTACTAATCATTTTTTTCATGGCTTCTAATGTCTTTGAGGTTTCTACTTCTTATGATGCAATCATTAAGAGGGAGTCTTATGAAAGAAAGAGCAATGGAAGATTGGTTCTTGGGAAGATCCAAGGCATGGATCTCACATCTCTTCATCAACTCAAAGGATTCTATGATTTTGAATTGATCACTGATGATCAAGATGGCAAAAGGTTGGTTGGAGAAGACTACATGGAGCAAATTGAGAGACAATTTCTTCAAGGCAAGGGAGATCGGGAGATCTCATCGGTGAGCTTATTGAGGTTTTGTATGGACTCAAGAAGGCTAAATTTATTGGGTTTGATACTCATCTTCACCTACTCTACTTCATGTTGGATGCAAATTTTGGAATCTATCTTTTGATTTATGATGGTGACATTTGTGACATTGTTTTCACTAATCTTTATGGAAGATCGAGATCAAGCATTGATGAGATCTTGTTGGATCTAGATCATATGTTTGAGAGGGAGTATTTCCAGAGGTTCAGGTCTGAAGATATTCATATCTTTGATATCTTTGATGATCAAGAGAAAGGTAAGCAACTGGAAGTGACTCACTTTGCTTTACTCACATGATTTGGAGAATCTTCTTGTGTAGATGATGCTATGCAAGTGGATATTGGCTCTCATGGTTTTCATACTGGAAAAGCAAGTAATGGATCTAGAAAACAAAATCTGTTCAATGACTTTGATGGTCAAGAGGAAGATCAAGAGGTTGGTCTCAAATGGCTTCAACAACACAAAAGGAAAGGTGGCAATTTGGAGCTAGTCAAGAGCATCAAAGGAGAGGTAATTGGCAAAGATGTTATGGATCTATTTTTGTAGCTTATTGAATACTCAAGTAAGGTCAAAGGAGCAGCAAGGAGGTGTTGTTCAAGTTTACTTTACTTGTTCTATCTCATGTTTGAGCTATTTCATGTGGATGTGTGCAAATTGTCAAGATATGGACAAACTAGCTACATTGTCTTGCAATATCTTATTGTTGGAGTTGTACTAGCATTCTTGGATGGTTTTGTTGATGGAAATGAAGATATTGGAGGTTCATTATGTCACTCATTCATGGCCAAGTCATCAAGTGTTGATGATATCTTGTGGCAAGATGGAGATGGAGGCTTATTCATGGAGTTTTATGGTGAAGACATATCAAGAAAGGACAAAGTTGGAGGAGACAAGCAAGCAAATGGTCATCACTCACATTTATTGTTTGGTTGCTGTAATTTTCCAGAGAGTTCAAAGTTTGAAACATGGAGGAATCATTTCATTCACATTCTATTTGGTTCTTCATGTTCTAGTTATATCTTGATGTGTAAAATTGATGTAAGAAATAGTGAAGCATCCAATTTGGACACTATTCTCTATATCAATTATGAAAGATACTTTAGAACCTTAGAAAGGAGATCTATACTTAGGATGGAGATCATTCTAAAGTTGGATCAAAGTTCTATTGTCAAAACTATGCCAAAACTAGTTGAAGAGGGAGTGTGAGAGATTTCAACTAGTTTAGTCTAGTTTAGTCATATTTTGGTATATTGTCAATAAGAGGCCAAAACTCATTTTAGACTTAGAGATAAACTTTTTGAAGCTATATTATCTTAAAATACATTCAATAAATACTTTTTGAAAGCGTGGGAAAGTTGTTAGTCGAGTTTGAGAGAGATTCAAATTTGAACTTTGGGTACATTGAATATAGACCCAAAAATAGTAGGGTTTACATTTTGGAGGGAAAACCAAGTGGCCAAATAGGGTTTGGAAACTATATAAAAGGATGTAACTCATGGAGAGACATATCTTCTCTCTTCTATCTCTCATCATTATACATGGTTCTCTTTGGGTTCTACTACTCATTAGTGCACTATCTTGGTGATATCTTGCAATCTTGTGTGTAGAATGCTCATATTTTGCTATGTTCGGTTCCACACATGTGAAATACAGTAGGGTACTGTAATTGTACGGACATCAAACATATTTTATGTTTTGGTTCATGTTTGATTAGTATCTCTTAGAGTTTGCATCTCATTTTGTGTGTAGATGCTGATTTTTCTACATTGGCAGGATTGTTGGTTTGCTCCTTATTGTAACCAAAGATCAGGGACATGGATTGGATCTTGAATGATCTGAAATCCTTCACATTATGTAGGTTAAAGGGTACAAGTGCCACTTATCAAATATACCATGAAGAGATTTGTTCAACATCACCCTCATAAACCATATGCTTGCACAAATTTTTTGGTTTGAATTGCTATTCCAAAATACGTGTTGTTGCTTATATAACTAAGAGAACAAGAAACTAATGAAAGGGAGGCACTTCAAATTAATGTGTTTGGAGGAAAACTCCTACAAGCATGAAATGGAAACAATGATGTACTTAAAAGAGTGGAATAAGTGCCAAAAGGTTGGGATTTTAGCAATCAATCTATGACACTTGGGTCCACAACTACAAATTTAGGCATGGGTTTAATGTTTACAAGAGCTCTTGGACCAAGATTTATGATCACAAAGGAGCCCCTCATCATCAATTTTTCTATGGAAATTCCAATCTTGTCATAAAGCTTGCTCAATATTTTCATTGAATGACAAGCATATCTGTTTGTGCTATGTGATGTATTTTCCCACATGGATAAGCTTATGCCTATGTATCACCATTATACATGTCTTTTGTGTAATTCCTTTTATTCATGCAAGCAGCACCATATGTGAAGTATTCATTGATGATTTAGCATGTCGGGTGATTTTAAATAACTAGCATACTAAGTAAATTTATATCAATAGCAAGATGATATTATTTTTATAGTCTTGAGAGCTTGTTGCTATGAATTATGTACATGGTTAGTAATTGTTAAACATTCAATGGTGTATACTTTGTTTGAAAGGCTTCAAATTTACAAGCTAA
Organism: Diphasiastrum complanatum; assembly: GCA_029204225.1. Classification (NCBI taxonomy): domain Eukaryota; kingdom Viridiplantae; phylum Streptophyta; class Lycopodiopsida; order Lycopodiales; family Lycopodiaceae; genus Diphasiastrum; species Diphasiastrum complanatum. Next base: position 68,146,679 of record CM055093.1, read on the forward strand.
AATTTTTGTCAAAGGCCTTTGTTGATTTTTTAGAAATTGCAAAGTTCTCACATGAATGTCATTGAAATTAAACCTTCAAACAAGAAATAATTTGATAGTGGAAAGATTCACTCAAAAGTAAAAACCTCAATTTTTGTTAAGATTTTTCATGAGAGGATGGTTGAAAAGACTGATCTTTATAAACACTAGGGTTGAAAAGCATATGCATAATGATTGAAAAAGATAAGATTTGACCCACAACTTGCATGCGGGCCAAATCACTCTAGCTCAATAATAAATTTGAATTGAAAGTATGAATAGTTGGTATAAACTTAAAATGCATTAATCAAAAGAAATAAAAATAAATTCTAAAAAGTGCAACAAATATCAACAATTTTCAATAAAGTGCTTGTGGCAAGGCCAATGAATTGACTACTATTATGTCTCATTTCATGTTGGTATTATGGCCCACACTTTGCAAACATTGTTAGAAGAATCTCTATCAAAATCATCTATTAGAAGAATCTTCACCAGAATCTTCTAACACCTTCGCTTTCGAGTGTCTTTCAGTTGTCAACATCAAGCCTTCGCCTTCGAGTGTCTTTCAGTTGAAACTGTTATGTGGCGGTTATGGACTGGGATGGTCTTCGTCTGTGGGTATCTCCCTTCTATTTCTACAGGCTCGAATTCGAAAGCTAGCAGAGCTTTGTGGCTCGAAACATTTTGTTTCTTCAAATCCCTCTCAAAGCGTGGTAGCTTTACGATTCTTAGACTTGTCCTCTGCCTCTCAAACATTCCCTTGTCTAAAGTTTTTGTAAAGATGTCCGCTACCATCCACTTCGTTCCGATGAAGCTGGTCTTCAATACGTTTCTTGCGACTAGGTCCCTTATCAAATGATATTTAATTGCAATATGTTTCGTTCTTGAATGAAACACGGGATCCTTCATCAAGTGTATGGCAGAAGTATTGTCTATCTGCAAGATTAGAGGCTCTTTGGTGGTTTCACCGTCCGTCAAGGAACTGTTTGAGCCATGTGATTTCGTTGGCCATCTTCGCGACTACAACATATTTTGTTTCATAGGATAACTAAGTTGTGATAGTCTGCTTCTTGCTGATCCAGAGAATTGCTACATTTGCTGCAATGGTGCACCCTCCTGAGACACTTTTGTAGTCACCCTTGAGTAATGCCCAACTTGCATCGTTGTAGGAGTGCATCTGGAATCCGGCATCACGAGAGTAACACAACTCGAAATCCTTCGTCTTCTGAAAGTAGTGTAGGATTTGTTTGGCAATCTTCCAATGTGTCCAGCCTGGGTTCGTGTTGAACTGGCTCATCCTAAACACAGCATAAGTAATGTTGGGACATGCGTTATCTGCTAGATACATCAACGATCCAATCGGCCTCTTGTAAGGCGTGTGCTGCAATATCTCCTTTTCTTCATTAGTCTTCAGACAATCTTCATTTGTCAGAACTGTTGTTTGTCCCTTTGCAATATGTCATCTCAAAATCATCTAGGATCTTTTGGATGTGCCTAGATTGATGAAGGTATAGCCTTCCTTCGTCATAGTCGTGGTCGATTTCCAATCTAAGATCAACTAATAATAACACTTGACAATATCAATAATGATCTAAAGTTGGAAAACCCCAATTTCTTTGTTGATAAAAACTCTCAAACTAGAGTTGGGCCTCCATTTCATTCTCAAAACTCCAAAAAATCCAAAGCATTGTGAGAGAAAAAGGTTAGGTACCATACAAATTTAAAACAAAAATTGTGAAGAATAAAAATAATTATAATTGTCTATTAGAAAGATGTAAACGTCCAATTTCTCTCACAACATAGCTTCCAAGAAGAATGAAAAACTAAACCACAAAATGAAAACATAGACAACATGACTTCATAATCTCACAATACAAATATTGAAAATTCCTAGTACCAATGAGCTAATTCACCAAATGATAAGAAATTTGAAAGACACTGTAAAAAACAAGTAAAAAGCACAAAAGTATGCTAATATGGGCAAGACGCAATTGGTTAGCTAATGGATTGCTTACCACTTCCTATCAAGTTCAATATATCAAGCCAAAATATTGTGAAAAATGATTGAAATTTTTTGGGAGAGTAGTGTCATCCAAGGAGCAATGAACTCGTGATCATGCAATACAAAACCATATTGAGGCACCTTGGTGTTCCTATTGGAGTTAAAGCCACTAATTAAGATGGAATACATGGTTTATGAAGAAAATAGAAACAAACTAATCATTTTTGCCTAGTATAGAAAATGTGCATTTCTAAATCATCATGTTGAGCTGCACAATTAATATCTAAAATGTCATATCATTGATATCTTGCTTGTTTGATCCAATCATTAAAGTAGAATAGAAAATGGGATGGCCTAGAAAAATTGTTGTAGGTTTTGAGCATCTCATAAACATTATCATTCTATGTTGAGTCCTTATCAAGGTGGTCATTACACCAAAAGAAGATTCATGGTTTTCTACAATCTGTAACTCTAACGAAACCCTATGAGTCTCTCTCTATTCTTTTCTTCTCTCTCACACTCTCATTTTTTTCTCTCTTTTTCTTTTTCTTTTCCCTTTTTTTTTTTCAAACTCAATAATTCCTCACACCCTCTCATGTATATGTGCCTAACCAAAACACGCATGCCCATAAGAAGTTAGGTAATGCCCATAAAACTCAAACTCTTGTCCGTTTCCAAAGAGAGGTTAAGATGTCCCCTGTCCATTTGTTGGTTGCCATCATGAAACATGCTGATATGTTTCTACACTTGAAAGGATTGATGCTCAGGAAAATTTAATGTAGTCCAATTGTTTATTGCTAAGATACAACTCCCCTCATAAAAAAAACAACAATGGAAAATTTTTAGATAGGAACTATTATTTGCTATCAAGAATGTTGGGCATCTGAACAAAATATTGTCCGGGTCACAGTTGTAAGCAAGATCCCAATGTAGACGAGTTGGATAAGTGTGCTTATTGTAGCACTAAATAGCTGAGCTCACTATGTGCATGGAAAAGATTAACCCACGGGCTCCAAAATTCGCTTGGCCTAAATTGTGTGTATACCTCGTAAACAATGTACATAATGATGCTAGTTACACCATGGCAACAAAACAAATAATTGTAAGCAATGGTGGTTTAACAAGATGCTATGAAAACACTACAGAGAAAAAAAAAAATTGAAGTTCGTCTAGGCTAAAAAGACCGTCTTATCAACATGAATGATAGACTATGAAATAGAGAAAGGTCGGTACCACCACAGTGCACATGGAATGTTTTCTACCTAGAAGTTCAAAAAATTGAACCTCTTGCATGCCTCACTAGTTGACTAGCCAAACATGTGGCCATACAGCTGTAACGCTTCAATATGTACTCTGTAAAGGCTACAAATAGTATACTACAAGCACGTACTACTTACTTTCCCTGCAAAAATTCTGACGTTAACCCTATCCTGGAACGACTTTCCAGTGCTCTTGCTGTTGTCATCAAGCTTTCCAAGGTAAGAAACTTAAAACAACGTGCACGCTTGACAGAATTATGAGCAAGACATGTCCAGCGTGCAAATTTTAATGTTTCAAAATTTAGCAAGGCTATTGAAAAGCTTTTGTTCTCCGTACTAAAGGATGGACAGAGCTGCTCACTTCAATATGGTCATGTTATCATTAAGGTTCATCTTCGTGGTAAAGATAGAGACCTAGTCCAAATCGGGCACATGCTCGACGGAATGCCATTCCTTCTGCCTTTTGAACAGGGTCACCATATTGAACGTCATCTAGAAAGGAGGTGCCAGTTGATTCACGATAAGCCTGCAGCATAAGTCATTGGACAACTCAGAATAGGTCAGAACATAGAACATGATACAGTAAAACTAACAAGGCATTGGGTGAAATTACATCTACTGTGTTGTTAGGAAAATATGGCAAGTAAAAACTATCTTAGATACACTCGACTCTGATGAAAGTTGTCAAATCAGAAAGAGTACCCTCTTTGGGCAGCTTCAATCTTAGGGTTTAGGTGGACAGTAGTTGGCCTCATTTTCTTCAATTACCATAGTACCAAATGGTGTCAAATGTCACGTGACAACATCAAACTTGAGCATATAGAATTAGGAAATACTTACCAGCAAGGGGGAGAAATGTTCATGGAAGGGTTTCTGCTTCTGAGCCCTCCCCTATACTACTATACAATTTTGGGTTGGACTCTTTAATAGACCAGTACAAAGATGTTGGATCAGTATAATCCAATATGGACAGATTCCAAATCAGTTATGATGACAAAAATCAGAAGAAGATGCCAAAGATAATTTGCTGATCGGACTCTACCTCTCCATCTGATCCCCTCAGTGTCACCCGGTAAACCACTGTTACAGTTTTCCCATCTGCAGAATATGTAATACTGCGAACTTCTCCGCTCCAGCCTTAAACAAGCCAGAAACATGTCCACAGATTTAGTCTCTTCTAAAAAAGAAAACATCAAAAAAGTCCAGAATGAACCTGCTAAAACATAAAATGCAAATAGGCACACATAGAAGTCACCTTAGCCTTTTCAAGAACCAATAATCTCTTGAATGAATAAAATTCAGAAGTTTTCAGTTTTGAGAATTTCATACATTTATTATAGTCTGCATAAACACAACATATAAATGTTCAGAAGAGGTCATTCTAGAAAAAGTGCAACATTTGATATCCCACCAATTTAGGCCAGAAGCTGGAGATATTCAGCAAGGTTTACTCCACTTATGACTCTTGATCTGCCAAGTTGATATTGATTCAATCTACGCCTTTGTGCCGTGGCCCCTGGCCACTGGCAACTATATGTCCAGGTATTCAAATCACAGTCTCGGTTGAGTCTTTTAGGATTCTAGGGGTATCTGGAAGTTTTATGGGCTTTTGGTTGCAGTAGGGTCTGACCTATTCAAGGAAAAAAATTGCTAAGTAGATCCATGCAGACAATCGAGGGGGTTAGAGGGTCCCTCAACACAGCTATTGTTAGACCTAGATGTCAGGCATCTAAGTCAACTTGGTATTTGATAGATTCCCATCTCTAGGATAAGGGGGGCAGAGATCACAGCCTCATTGAACTGGAAAACGGAAAATAATAGATGAAACACGGTCCTTTGAAATCACGTGATCAGGTAACGCAACAAGGAGAAAAAATGTAAGTTATAGAGAGTTAAAAGACCAATTTAACTAGAAAAAGTAGAGAGTCACAAGAAGAAAAGAACTGTATTATCAATGTATGATCATAGATGGTAAATGTTTTCCTTGTGAACACTTACACTATGTCTTCTTAAAACTGAAAGCGCTGGACATGGATTAAGACAATTTCATCCACTGACCCACCATGTACACTTTGGGGGTCTATTGCAATTGATAGAATGGATATCAAAGCCTCTAATGTATTAGCAGTTTAGACTTACGATACTAAGATTTTTGGCTTGTCATGCACATCTTTGTTTTGATTTTATAATTTTTGTCCCTTGTGGTCATCATGATGAATAAATTAAGTACACAACACCTGCCAAACTTGCAAAAGGTGGATACCCTATGCATAAACGGAAGGGACTAACTCTTTGATCCAAGCATAGTTGCAGCAAATCACGATTCGCTGGGTTTTGCGATTCGTGAATTTGAATTCTGCAAATCGCGATTCGCTGCAGCGAATTGCAAAAAAATAAAAAATAAACAAAAAAATATTTTGCTTCACCCAAATTTTTTTGGGACCTGAAATGTACTGGAATTGGACCTATAATATACTGAAATTGAACCTGAAACTACAAGAAACCCATATTATAGGTCCAATTCCAATATATTTCAGTCATAGTTAAGCAAATTACAATTCGCTGGGTTTCGCGAATCTGCGAATCGCAAAAAAAAGAAATATTTGCTTCACCCAAATTTTTTTGGGACCTGAAATGTACTGGAATTAGACCTATAATATACTGAAATTGAACCTGAAACTACAAGAAATGCATATTATAGGTCCGATTTCAGTATATTATAGGTCCAATTCAGTATATTATAGTACACAGATAAACCGGAGATGCATTTTTTATCCTCTGTGTTTTCTCTTTCTACTGATACTTCATAATGAATGTATTTACAAAAAGAAATTAAAATTGTGATTCACGAATCGCGAATGGACCTATGGTCATCCAACTAGTGCTTAAAAAATAGTTGCCAATTTTTAGTGAGTCAAGGTGGTTGCTCAGTAATTCTTTACATGCACATGCTACTTTCTAACTACTCAAAATTCATAGAAAAGCTAGATAATCTTTAACATGTGTGCTCAGCATTAGAGGCAAATATTTATCTTGTTCATCTGCAAGGACTTCAGATCTTTCCCGCTAGATCTGAACACATTTTAAAAGACTTTTGAAAGTAGATTGAAGTGAGTCATGGGGTATAGTTTAGGGTCCTTATACACATTATCACATATTGTTTTGGGCACTGACAAGAGTTCTTGCAATGTCAATGTGAACCCTAACCCCATGCTCACACATCTCAAAAGTTTCTTTGGGACCTCCATGACTCTAGAAGTGGAGTGGAGTGACCAACAATCATTCTATGGTCCTATTCCCCAGCCTCGTGAGTCCTTTGTGGGAGACTCTTCTACAGTTTCTTTGAGCAAAGGACCTGAGATGTAAGTCATGATACAACATTTTGACTGGTTGTACAATGATCTTAGTAGGAAGTTGTTATTTGATTATTAGTTTATTGCGTATCACTCCATTATGTGATGCTCTTTGAGATGTGTTTTCATCACATGGTATTAGAACATGTTCCGGGCATGGGAGAGATCATCTTATTCATTGCCCAGAAGCTTTTCTCGCAATTTGTCACTTGAAGAGAAAGCCATGTTCATTATCATAGATATCTCTAGTAGACAATAGCAACTAGCAACAGTTAATTCTTCAACCACTATTGCTAGTCAATCGTAATCTTGGGCTTTATCCAACTTAGTGTGCATGAGGAAAGCCACCTCCCTAGCGAATCCGTTGCAGGTGGACCTTCGCTTCCCCCTCCAAATTTGCTTTCGGAAGAATCCAGCCAACAAAAAAAATTTCTACACTCCTAGCTTGCTCAAAGGCTGCTACGGGCAGCTCATCTGACTCAATTCCTAATTCAAGTCCTTGATCAGGCCCCTAAGAAGTGCACCACATGCACTCCATGCACTCCATGCACCATAACGGGAGTGCAGTGATGCAATTCTCACCATCCCTCACCTTGCTCAAATTTTTCTCTTTTTTCAGCCGCAAATTGCATTCCCTGACATGGTGCAGAAGGAATTGTATGCACCATGTGAGGGAGTGCATGCGGTGCACTTCTTAAGTAGCACCCCTTGTTGCTATGACCCCGACTAAGCCTATTTGCAACACTGGGGCTCTTGCCCCCTTCCTAGAGCTATGGTGGCATTTTTCTTCCCACCCCTCCACATGTTGCTGCATTGTTGTTGAACGTGATCTATCATTTGTAAGTTGTGGGCAAAGGATAGGTTGTAGGCAGGCACTACTCAAAAGGCTACCTACTCATAGGCATCTCTAGAATCCTATTATCTATTTACATGTTGAGCCCTATGCATATGCAGCTTAGAGCCCACTCAATCGTCGGCCATAGCAAGGGTATGGAACAATAAGGAAATAAAATAGAAGATTCTCTCTCTCTCTCTCTCTCTCTCTCTCTCTCTCTCTCTCTCTCTCTCTCTCTCTCTCTCCTACTTTACCGCAAACCACCCAAGTTCCACCGATCAATCCACAATGTGACCCCTTCATGGGCTCTGTCTTTCTTTTCCCCTGTAATTATTTCGGGTGTACACAAGGGCTGGTGCAGTAATTGCCTTAACGGCATTAGCTCCCTCAATTCCTACTTTGCATGTCTTGCTTGCATATCAACAATCTGTTGCTGTAGATTGTTGATAGCCAACAACAAAGTATCGAAATCTAGAGTAGAAGTAGCTGCCATAGCCTCAGCAAGAGGAGATGTAGGCTGTGTAGAAGGGCTAGGATCCATGCCTCAACTTTGAAAGAAGATACACAAAGAGAAGAGAAGAGGAGAACACTTCCTTCTCAAGATAGAAACTCATGAGCTCGAACTTGTTGGCTACACACAATCAAAGTGGTATTCTCCATGGCTGCCACCAGGATATGTAAGCAACAAGAGAGAGAATGGAGTAAACAGGTGGCAATCCACCACCTTTCAGATGAAACCAGGCACTAGGGGCATACCTCCCCCCCCCTCAGCCACTTGGCAAACACAGCAGCCAGCCAGGCTTCAGAGGCCACCCGGACACCCCAATTGGCATGTGGCGCCAGCCTGCTGGCAAGCTGCGCAGCGGCAGCTGGCCACGCAGGTGCCAGCGCAGCTGCGCAGCAGGGCTCCGCCCCACCAGCCGCCTCCGCCGCCCCACCCTGCGCCCCTGCTCACCGCCACATGGCAGCGCGGGAACAATGCACTTTTTTTTTCCTTTTCTTTTTTTTAACAAAAACTGAAATCTGTGAATGCCGAGGAAAAATCAGAAAAAAGCTGAACTTGGGCTTTATCGTCTGACACAATCCACCCCGCCGTAGGATCCAATCAATCCAGATCCACCCTTCGTGCCTTGGCCTGTGACCTGTAACAAGCGAGATCCGACCTTTGACCCTAATAGCCATACCACTGCTAGCGCCATCAGCCATCTCCCACCCCTAGCTAGGTCACATCCTGGCTATGCACAAGCGCTCACCATCCACCTTCTCCTAGGTAGACAAAATGAATGGTTAATGAGACCTCCTCCCTTGTATACCTCCAAGGTAGGAGTCTCCAAGCCAAGCGCACATCCTAGATCACGACACGTGGCGAGCCTGCAGGTCCACAAGTCACTAGTCAAGTCAACAGGCCCGGTCGGCGTTCAGTTTCAAGTTGGGTTTGGGACCCAAGGGAGTTGGGTCTCTCTCTCTCTCTCTCTCTCTCTCTCTCTCTCTCTCTCTCATCTTCAAGATTATCACATGGTCTGAGATCTGTATTGGGTCAATTTCGGGTTTCATCACACCAACTTGAGATTGAGATTAAATGCTTTCAGAGTATCTCACGAGAGGAGAGGATTTGTCAAATATGTTTCCTATCTGAGGTAGAGATCGAGGAACATTTGTTATTCAGATGCCCAGTGTACTATGAGATCAAAGGGAGATATCATTGCCTTTTCCGGGATGTACTTGTTACGCTGAGATCAATTATAACATATGAGACTCCACAATGTATTGCACTCATGGTCAAAGAGATGTTCCTACTATGGCAGGACCTATGTCAGCTAGCTGAGCCAAGTCATTCCGTCATCCAATGCCAGATCACGTCCTTCTTCTCTCGCAGGAGGTCACAGATAGATCCAGACCTAGATGACAGCGCGAAGATGATGATATTTCTCGGCACAGAGACCAAAGACGTACTATTTAGAGTCCAGGCTGTATGTAGAGCTACCAATCACATCATGAGGAGGCACACTCACAGACGAGTCTTTCTTCAATTGCAGCAGGATTTGACGACAGCATGGTACACCATTACTAATGTTCATTGTTTTGATAGTTAGATATTCATTTCTAGTTTCACTTTGTGATATTAACAGTCATACTTAATATAATTTTCTTTACTATTATTGGAGACGTTTTACATGCTCCTATTTGAACCACACACTTGACATGTACCTTTTGTCTTATATGCCTTTTAGGATGGAAAAGACATTCATGAATCTCCCCCCCCCTCCCTCTCTCTCTCTCTCTCTCTCTCTCTCTCTCTCTCTCATGTACAACTTTTACAAAAGAAAGAGGAGAAGGAAACATTATGTTATACCATTAGTATTATGCTTACATTTACATTTGCAATCTCATGCTTTTGTAGATGTACTTTGATTTAGCAGTTATACTTAGCTTATTTTCTTTATTGTTTGAAGACATTTCATACACTCCCAATTGCACCACATACTTGGACATGTACTCATTCGTCTTATATGCCTTTAGGCATGGAAAAGACATTAATAAAGCTCTCTCGCGGCCCCTCCTGTGGATCTGCCTGATGAAGGTCTAGCAGCGATGGCTGCCTATCATCGCTTGCCTGTAGTGGATCTGCCTCTAGCCTCCAATAGATCTGCAACTAGCGGATCTGCCTGCCTCCAGCAGACTGCTCTAGTCAGACCAGCGGAGCTGCAAACTGCTCTCCAGCGGACCAGTGAATCTTCCAATCCAGCAGACTGCAAAAGCGGACCCTACGCTTGCATGATGGTGGCTGGCTGTTTGCGATCTGACCTCTAGCAAATCCAGGATTCGACTGCTCCAGGTGCCAGACCCGCATTGTTGTCTAGTGCTTTCCATTCATCACCACTCAAATTGCAGAAGTTACTCATGGCCAAGAATAAGCAGGGAGTGACAGGGGGAGCTCCACTCCCTACTTGCTTGCAGTTTTGCAAGTAGCACCACCAACCGCACCATCTTCTTCGGACTCCCTTGCTTCAACCTCAACGACTTCTGCATCTCAAGCTACGCTGCCTCCACTGTCTAGATCTGATCTGCCTCATGCCATCCCTATCTCTCCTTCTTTGTCTACTAGTAATATTGAGCCCAACATTGCTCTGCCCTTAACCCCCTATCAGGACCCGATGTTTCTATCCACTCCAACAAAAGATCTGACTCATCTGATCCCTCTATTGTGTGAAGACACCAACAAGCTATACAACATAGTGGAATATCAATAGACGGTGATCGATGCCTAGCAAAAGACGATCCAAAAGTTGCTTTCACAAATGCAACGACTCGAATCTTCCATAGCAGATGTTAAGCAAGAGGTCACAGAGGATAAAGAAAGAATACCAACTGAAACTATCCACGAAAATGAAGAACAACACCATAAGGAGGCTTCATGGGCAGACATCCTTAAACCCCAATCTCTTTCATCTCCACCACATTCACTGAGAGCCGGTTGCAAGAGCAAAAGGCCCTCAATGTCCATGTAAGAGGCATCCCTAACTCTTAGGATGCTCTTGGAGAAGGCAAAACGTTTTTGGACAAAAACCTCCAACATCATAGCAATGGTTTAGATACAGCTTGGCGTACCAAGAAAGACATTAACACTCTTGTGTTATGCTTTACTTCGTTGGAGTCTAGGCGAGAGGTGCTACAATGTCGATCTAAACTAAAGGATACTAAGATCTTACTTATGTACAAGTTGTGGAACGGAATAAGGCCCTTCAGGAAGCGAAAGATATAGGCAAACAAATGATCTATAAAGATGGTAACACTCATTTGGTTGAGACCAAGCATATTGAATGTAGTCGATTGAGTTAGAGCAGAGTTTAGAGAAATGAAGAGTTGTCCAATTGAACATGTAAATGGTCTCCATACTATATAATCTTGGACTCTCTCTCTCTCTCTCTCTCTCTCTCTCTCTCTCTCTCTCTCTCTCTCTCTCTCTCTCTCTCTCTCTCTCTCTCTCTCTCTTCTTAGTTGTCATTTTGTTATATTCTAGTAGTTTAGAAAATGTAGTAATTTTGTTTCGACGACATTGTTTTGTCTAGCTTTCCATCATACTTGGATGTACTTCTCTCATCTTATGTGCCTTTTGGCATGAAAAGACATTGATGAATCTCTCTCTCTCTCTCTCTTCACGCCACCCAAGCGCAGATCTCCCCCCTCTCTCCTTCTTGCTCTATGCCTATTGCTGCCAAGCAGGCAGCATTGCTAGACAACGTGGCAACGCTACCTGCCACGCTGGCAGCAACATTGTCCATGCAGGCAGTTGTGCTGCCTTCATTGCCTGCTCCTTCTAAACCTCTTCCTCTTCCATCTGCTGCCAGCTCTAAGAAGAACGACCCTTTCTAAATCAACGGAACTTTTCTCCTCTTGGCAGGTTGATTATTTCATACACCCTTTCTAAATCAACAGAACTTTTCTCCTCTTGGCAGGTTGATTAGTTCAAAGAAGGTTTCCATATTTTGAAACTAGAAATCTCATAGTTGAAAGAAATAGTATCCTCTTCAATGAAAAGAATGTGTTGCAGTCCAAAATTGTATCCTTAGAGCAATCAATTAGAAACAAGTACGTTGTAACTTCGGAATCTACTACCACGATGATACGGGAATTGGAACATAAGATTGAGAAGCTGAAAGAAGAGGCCCTCTCTTGGGCATTTGTATTGAAGAAAGGTCAACCAAGTGCTCCCATATCCTCGTTCATTTCAGCCACTATTCTGAGATCAAACAACCCACAACATTAGAGTTCGAGGGATCCCGGATACACAGGATGCCATGGCTGAAGCCAAGCAATTCCTTGACACCACATTAGTTCACAACACTAATGGACTAGATGCTGCATGGAGGACCACCAGAGATGTAGCCACATTGATTATCCGTTTCACTTCACTGGAAAGTCGCAGAGAAGCTTTGCATTGCAGAGCCAAGCTACACGGTAGATGACTAAAGGCAAATCAACACTCTTCACCACCTCGTCCTCTGCACCCGCCGTGGGATGACGCTGAATGTCGCTCTCTCTTCATCATCTTGTCACCCATGCACTAACTCATGCTCCTCACCTTCTTTTCTCCTCCAGACATTCATACCATCATGCACTCCGTAGTGAAAAGCGTGCCTATGACGATTCTGAAGGAAAACGTCTTGTTGACTTCTTTTCAATTCTTCCTCAAGCACTTTTTGGCTCAAGTTTATTCCTCGTGCCCCACCACCTCTGCTAGATGACCTCCGCATTTGGGCCGACTATGCTACTAGTTTATACACCATTCCCACTGACTCACCCATTCCTCAACCATCTGAGTTCACTTTCTTCAACTCTAATATGGTCCTTGCGGCCATCAAGAGACTGAAATCCCATAAGGCAAGAGATATCGAGGACCTTGATCTGAACTCCTGACTCATGCTACTGACCTACTTGCCCCCACACTAGCCACCCTCCTCAATTCTGCAGTTCTCTCCCTTGTTCAACTAGAGCGGTTTTGCTTCCGGAAGTCCATTCGGGATGCTCGAAGTGTAAACTTTTTGATACCATTGTCAAACCCCCAACATTATATGCAGCAAAGACATGGTGTACTGGTCTTTCCTCCTCACACTGGGCCGATATCTCGAGATTAAAGACTACCATATTAGCTCGTATGATTTGGGTGAAGCCCTCTATTCCACTCGTTGAGCTTGTTGTTCCACCTATACAAATAGATGCAGCTTTCCAGCTTATCACATATATTCAAAGAGTTCAGGCACTTGCAAATGCAAGGAGGAGATACACACAAATAGCACTTGCATCCTCACAGTATCTTCTTGATCAGGGTTATAGGTTGTCATGGTTTTCTCAGGAATCACACCTCCTCCTTGAGTCATTTGGTATCTCTATTACAGATCTTCTCTCGAGTACTCATCAATATATCAAACGCTTGATCGTAGATGGTGACACCAGCTAGGGGTTAAGCCCGATTATTATCAGACTTATTTCGTTGAGCTACACATAGCGTGCTCCGTGTTTCATCACATCAGTTGGCTATTGAGATGGGGAGGTTCCATGGTATTTTGAGAGAGAAACAAATATGCTAGTTATGCTATTTGAGAGAGGTTGAGTCTTCAGATGCACAATATATTATGAGATTAGAGGGAGATACCGTTGCTTGTTTTGTGACACGCCCACCCACCACACTTCACTCACTCATAGCATATGAGGATTCCCGGTGCATTGCACTTATGAGAGACGTTCCTGCTACGACGAGATATATGCCAAACATCTCAGCAGATTCATTCCAGCTCTCATTCTCATATTACCTCTTTCTTCTCTAGGAGAAGACCATGTTGGTACAGAGAGTATGATGATGAGATGGACGATACACATATCCACAAAGATCAGAGACAACGTTCCAGTCATAGTCATGCAGCTGCTCAAGCTATTCGTCCTACCATGAGACATGCTTCTCATCTTCCTCAGCAGCAGATCATGATGATATTGACATTGATGTTGCTATACCTAGCCACATTATACTCATTTCAGTTCATAGTATTTAGTTATGTTGTTTTCTTTCGCTAAGATTTTGGAGAAGTCTTCATACGCTCCCACTAATACCACACACTTGACATGTATATTACTAGTCTCATATGCCTTTGACATTAATAAAGCGCTCTCTCTCTCTCTCTCTCTCTCTCTCTCTCTCTCTCTCTCTCTCTCTCTCTCTCTCTCTCTCTCTCTCTCTTTCAACGAAAATCGATTACGAGAACAAAAAGCCCATGTTCGTGTACGTGGACTTCCGGACATGCAAGACGCCATCAAAGAAGCTAAGAAATTTTTAACAGACAAACTCCACCATCACGATACCGGCTTGGATAAGGCCTGGCATACCAAAAAGGATGCGGAAACCCTAGTAATCCGCTTCTCATCAGCAGCACATAGGCGAGAGGCACTCCGTCAGCGAGCCACATTAAAGAGTACTCAGATTTTCCTAGATGAAGACCTAACCTACGTACAGGTGGAAGAACGGACAAAAGCTCGTCAACAAGCGAAAGACATGGGCAAACGTCTCATCTACAAAAACGGGACAATGCACTTCGTGGAAATAAAAATGGGAATAGAGAGAGTAGAGGTAGAAATAGAGTTAGAAAAATGAAGAGGGTTCAGTTGATTTGTAAATGGTCGTAGTACCATAATTTTCCTGTTCTATTTTATCTCCTCATAGGCTTTTAATTAGTAGTTTTAGTTTTTTAGTATGAGAATGACGGACTTGATCCGTCCTGGTGAAATTCATTTGACACCTTTGTCTTATATGCCTCAGGGCATGGAAAAGACGTCAATGAAATCTTCTTCTTCTTCTTCTCTCTCTCTCTCTCTCTCTCTCTCTCTCTCTCTCTCTCTCTCTCTCTCTCTCTCTCTCTCTCTCTCTCTCATATGTACGGTTCTACGGAGATGCAGCACACGATGAGACTCTCAATCAACACATTTTTGTGAAACAAGCCTCCAATAGGTATCTTTTGATAAAAAATCTAGACTCCAAACAAGGCAGTAGATGTTTGATTTGTGCAAGAACAGCCCCATGAACTTGACTATAGGTATGAAATAAGATCGTTTTTGCTTCCTACTGGGAATCAGCCCATAATCATTGCCAAACTTATGAAAATTGTGCCATCACGTCTGCAGTAGATTGGCAAGAATTTACCCTGTCAACATCTCAAAAACTTACAAAAAATTCCAAGGTGTGATGCCTGGAAAGTTGTATCTTGCTGTATGTTGCAGGCCCCTACAGCCCTCCAAATTGGTGAATTTTGGAGCTTTTTTGGCTCTTACATTGTGGGAAAAGAATCCTCCTTAACTGCATAGATCTAGGAAAAATGCAGCAACCCAAAAAGGGTTCTCTCGGCCAGCAATTGACCCACCTAGGCTGCAAGTTTAACTCACTAATTAGATGAGCTACGTGGCTGATTTTTGCTTATTTGATGCCTTACCAGCCAGTTTAGGCCTGCTTGCTCACTGAAAAACTGAGATAATTTGTGGCACAAGGATGATCTCCCTCCAACAACTGTCTAGAGGATGAATTGCTGCCATTTTTTCCACAAAGGACTTGTATGGCAGCCACAGTTTAAGCATGGATCTCACTTGGCAATCCACAAGCTTTCCCCTTGATCTTCCTACCAAAATCCCCCAAGAGAAAGGAGATAAATGGTGCTTTTTGAGACTTTCTCTTTCTGAAACAGGCAATTCTCTCTCTAGAAACGGATTACTCCCTAAGCTTTGATACCAGTTGTCACAAGCCCATCTCTTCTCATCACACACTCACAGCTAGGGTCCAGATGGTCACAATTCTCCGCTTCTCTAACTTCTTGTCAGGCCGGCACACTGGGTCACGACTTGGGACACACCCTTCCCAGCTTGGCAAAATGTCCCCTTTGGATACCAGCCGTCGCCAATCATTGGTCTCAGACCCTCTGGTAACCGGTCATGCCGAGGTCATGTTAGAACTGGACTATGGGCTCTAGCGTTTCTATGGCATGCATAAGCTTTTTTAATGTAAATGCTACTTAAGACGATTTCGTGCTATTTGCTATGTCTTACAGATTCTTAAACGTCAAATGAGGTTGGTTGTAAAAAAAAAATTTGACTTATCATCGCGGATCCATGACACAAACATGGACTAGTTTATTTCCAATCCTTATCTTCTATGAGCTATTCGCGGCCTTCTCGTTCGAATCTTAACAAAACACAAATGTTAAAATGAGAAGGGCCAAACAACTACGTTCTGAATGCAAAAATCATGTATCAATTAACATACAGGATGGAAAGATAATGATCCTTCAAAACTATTGAACATTCATTGACAGCAAGGAATCAATGCTAATGTGATCTTTAAAACACACAGATCTACACAATCGCATTTTAAAAAGCATAACATATGAAGTTATCAACTGAGAGGAATGCACAAAGACAAGGAGGGCAAGTTGATAGCCAAACCTGGGGCATAAAAACTTAGCATCCGATTTGCATGATACCTATCATCAAACAGAAAAAAGCATACAAATCAAATGAAAATAACTTCTAGATCTCACACAAAACACTTTTCCAAAGAACATAAGATGTGTTTTTCCAAGTTCAAGGAGAGCAAAGGATGGACTAAACATCTAGGCCACTGCAGACATTGATTAGAAGGTCATGCTGATATGAGAATAAAAAATTTCATCGTTTTTACATGTTAAGAACAAGATAAATATATTGTTTTCAAAATATTTCTCGAGAGGAACCCTCCGAACCAGGTAAAAGAATGGTGTATCTTAAAATGTCTAGGCCCAAAGATTCCATTCAAAAAGCTCATGGAGAGCATGGCAAAGATAAAGTCTAGGCAACAGTAAAAACTATGAAAACAAGAAACATAGCATTGATTGTATAGTTGATGTACGAAGCAAAGACTTTGAGCATTATCTCTAAAGTATATGATTCAAAAATCATATGAAACTTCCAATCAAAGATGAATAAGAAAGGAGGTACCACAAACCTAGGTCTAACCTCTTCTGTCGTCAACTTTATAAGAGAGAAGCATTCTACATAAGAGATGCTTAGGAGCTAGTACACGTTGATTGACACTTGCCTTAAAAAGTTATGGTGTTTATTAAATACCAAATCTTTCATGACCATTTCAGAAAACAAAAACAAGGACTTACAATAAAATGTCGCCTAATCCTAATACAGGTTCACATCAAACCACTATGACCATCTCAAAATAAGCATGTGATTTCAATCAACTCTCTATTCTCAAGTATATTCACTTTGATATCTTACTAAATGTTAATTCACCACAATGATAAGAAGATAAGAAATACTTGACCACTAACAACATAACTTTTTAACACCTAAAAAACTCATGTAAGTGCAATTGCTTCGAAGAAAAATAGCTAGCTTACCATTCTTCTTCCTTGAAGTCCTTCTCATGCCAAGTCTTCAATTCTCAATAGGGGAGGATATCTTCTTCTTGGCTGAATTCCTAAATTTGGTGTGTTTTGGCCATATGCCTCAACTTAATCAGTACACTTCAACTTAAAAACCAAATCCGTTGCCTACAGGTCAATCTATTTGTTTGCAAAAAGAGAAGCCTAAACTCACCAAAAAGTTTCTTTTGCCGATTTCTTGACCCGTGCAGCTCAAACTCCGTTGCCACTGTGCACAGTGCCTCCAAATCACCAAGTATATGTGCATCGAATGTTCAACCACCGCAATCCGCCAACTAGCAAGAAATCTGGAAAAAAATTTATCCCTCATTGTCCGCGTGGCCTACTGCTGGAAAACAGCGCTTTAAGGGGGGTGGGGATTTGGAATCACAATTCTTCCTGCGAATCACAAATCGCTGGGATCGTGATTCGCGAATCGTGATTGCCAGCGTATCGCAATTCGCTGCAACCACGCTTCTACATAAGTTATGTAGACTTGGTAGGCTGGTTGAAAAGTTTCTCTGCTCTGCAACCCTAGTTAAACGTATAAAACACATTCTAAACAAGGGTTTTCAAAAGTTTTTTTTAAGTAGGTCCCAAAAACCTCCAAAAAATAGGGTCCTGTCCCATGGCCAACTATTAATGTGTAAAGAGTCATTTTTGCATACATATAGTAAACATTTTTTTATTTCAACTGACTTAATTTACAAAGGTGGAAAAAATGTTTCAATTGTTTGGAGCAACTTTTCAATGTTTCAATTTTGGACATCTCAAACGTTTGCTTGCAACCTCAAAAACCAATTCCAAGATTTTGGGGTCATTCCGTACAATAAAGGGCCGAAACATACTTCCCCAACACATCTTGAAATATCAATAAAAAAAAAACTAGAAAAAGCTTTCTTTTTTTCCTTTTCTACCTCGCATGATTTGTCTAAGTCGCAAGCATTGCTGCCTCCCATGATCTGTCTCAGTCGCGAGTAGTCTTTGCAATTACTGCGTACCATAGTTGCCCGCCGTTCCAGAACAGATTGCATTCTAGGGAACGTGACCAAATTAAAATAAATAAATAAATATTAATCAACAAAGGAAAAATACATATCATAAATACAAGATGTGAATGACAAAAGATTGTGACATACGCTTGCTATCAAGGTCATCTTCGTCACCATCTCCTCGTGAAAATTTCTTGCTTGCCTCATCATTGCTAGTTGATGGCAACAATACTTTTGACATCCCATTTGTAAGAGCAACATTTTAATCATGCAACTTTGGTGATGGATCACACTATCTATGGAGTCAGCCCATTCGCACCAGCTCCTTTACTCCCCCCAATTTTGTTCAAATTGAAGGATGCTGGACCCTGTCCATTTGAGCTATTGTTAGAAGTAGTTGTTGTTTACTGGTTGACTCAAGTCAATAGTATTAGTGCTCATTTTAGGGCACGTTTTTTGGTAGATAAAGGTATTTAGTAATGCTATCTTATATAGAGATTTGTTTTAGGAAGTTGCTATTTCATTATTAGATATAGGGACCTGATGCCACGTCTATTTAATGGGCTCCAACACCCGTCTCTAGAATAGAACTTAGTGAAAGAGTTTCTACACTCATAGTGCGAGTTCCAACAATGATAGCTTGATGCTACTCTTCTTAAGTGATCAATACAATTCTCTCTCTTCAATTTTGAGTTAGTGAGTGCTAATACAATTAGTCCACTCCAGTTTAGGAGTTGGGATAAGTCCATGGTGTGAGAGAGATACTTGGAAGACTAAACGACTACAAATTTGCTGGCTGCAGTATTGCTGCATGGACAGCTATTGGAGAATGAATCACCGCTGACCCAATCGAATTTATTCCCTGCTAAATATCGCTGCTGACCAAATTGTACCTATTCCTTGCTGAGAATTGCTGTTGAACATCGTGGTTGCATGCAAGAGGAGTTCGCTGCTGAGATTTACAATTGGATCTTTGCTGAAAATCACTGGAGAACAAATCGCAGCTGCCTGTGGCTTCATATATCAGATCACAGCTAGATAATCGCTGTTTGCATGCAGGAAAGGATCGGTGTCTTTCAGATGAAGCCTGAAGAGTCGATGACAGTTTTACAGGTCTTCACACAAGTTCCCTGCTGATTTATGAAGAAGTTTTCTGCTGGTTTCCAGAGAAGTTGACTGCTGGAATCAAATTGCTACTGTTCGTCGCTACCAAAATAGTTGTCAAACCAGCGAAGATCAGTTTGAAGTGGTTGCAAGTACGTAGGGAAATTTATTGCTTACTTGACAAAGGGAATTAGGGTATTAAAAAAAAACAGAAAATGGCAAGTTTTCATGAAAATCCTAATAGATTAGGAATATTGGGAGATAGTTACAGGTCAAGAAGTTATGCCAAAAGATTCGAATGATCGAGGTCGGAAGATCTTCATCAAGAGGGTGTAAAAAGCACATCATATTATCAATCTATCAGGAAAAGATAGTATAGTTTGTTAATCTGGACCAAACAGCAAGTATGGACCATATAGTTCGGCACTTGGACCTGTCATTATAATTTTGTATGTGAGACATTTACTGGTTATAATTGGTGGACCCTTGGAGCCTATATGCAAGTTTGGCTGGTTTATTATGGAGAAGCTCAGCTTAAACATTATTTAAATTACATTATACTTATTTGCAATAGTATAGTTGATGAGATTGATTGATCCTTACATTTCTCTTTCTTGTAAGTTGATATCAAATTTCTGGTAAGTTGGTGGGCTTGAGCGCCACATCTCAGTACTACGATATTCATTCTTTGCAGGGTGCTACAGTTATTTTGCTCAATTTTCAGGTTTTCTCCACAGTTTTGTGATTTTCATTTGAAGCTTCCCTGGATCTGTAACAATTGTTGTGATTTTAACCTGACAGGACTAGATTCCTGAATACGAAATAGCTGAAAATCATGTTAAGATTTGTTCTTACCATATTCCCAACATAGGGGCTCAAAATTCCTCATTTCAGCGTTGTAGCTTTCGTACTTTCTTGCAGACTGTCTAAAAGACTTTATATCTCTATTCAGATGCTTTGACTGCACTTTACAGCTCATCATTGGACCATTCGAAGTTATGCTACTGAAATTTCTAGTTTTTGGATTTTTTGAAACTTCTTACTCAAGAGTTTGGTGTGTTTTTTGATCTATTTGCACTTTTGTTCTTCCTACAGAAGGGCACTTCTCGAGAAAATCACAGAACAGTAGAATTTCATTTTCTAATTTCTGCTTGTCCAATTTTTGCCCAGTTTTCAGGACTTCATCTTTTTTATATATTTTCTTGTAACTTTCAAGAGATTTTACATTACTATCTTCCTTCGGTAAGATGCTTCTATCCACCTTACATCTGGCCGTGTCTATACCGGGAAAGAGATCAGATTTTTGGACTTCCAACAAGTCAATCTAATTCATGCTTATGCATGTATGTTTTAAAATCTTCTTGTGCCATTCTTGTTCCGACTGTATTTCACCCACATCCCTTTTATAGGATTTAGTTTTCATATCTTCAAGCAAAGACACTAAACATATATCTTTTGAGCCTATGAAATATAGAAAAAGCCTAAAATTGTCGGTCATATATTTGGATATGGTTAGGACCCAGTCGTGGCCCGCGACCATGATCCCGTGGGGAATGGTAAGCTCAGGGTCACGTAACCAAAGTTATGACACCGTGACCAATCCCACCGAAGGGCACCCGCCAGTTGTGTGAGGTGTGTCATAGTCGTGACATAGTGTCGTGGCGCGCACGCTACAAGTACGTGTAGCAGTGCACAACCGTCGAGCCACTGACAGAGCTCGGCCTGTGGTTATACTGACCGGGACTAGGGTAAGTTAGCAGTTGACTGGAGTGGGCAGTCGTTCCACTACCTGGCACGACAGTGCATGGGGGTAACTAGTAGGCTCCAGTGAGTGTTGTTCAACAGTTCGGGCACTTATGGATCCAGGGGGCCTGTGCCTGGCCAGCCATGCGTGGATGCCACATGCCTTAGAACTGGAATGGCAGGTAGGAGCTATAAGGGTTACCAAAGAGTGGGAGGAGATTCATTCTACACTATAGCTTTCGGTGTTTTGACGAGATTACAATTAGGGAGTGCAACAATTGGTATCAGAGCTTAGGGAGAACTTGTTCTAGAGAGAGAGAAATGTCGTTCTAAAGAAAGAAAGTGCCAAACATCAGCAAATTTTTATCTTTTCTTGTGGGATTTTGGTAGGGAGAGCTCTATTGGAGGTGGATTACTTTTCTACAAGTAGGAAATTGGCTGTATATCAGGCAAAAACAGCTTCAATACAGGGCATAAATTCTCCTTCTTCCCTACACCTACTATGCCAGTCCAACCCATGAGGGTCTACCAGCTACGGCGGAACGAGTGGTCACTAAAGCCCTCAGTCAGACGTGCAAGATCATCTAAAATCCATGGAACAATCTTTGACTAGTGTCTAAAGTATGTTGCGAATCTTGGTGGGCAACATTCCTACCCCTTCTAATTTTCCTTCTTTTGCACAGCCTCAGTCGCAATACGACTTGCGTGCATCATTCACCTTCTCATGCTGCTATGCCTGAGCAATGGATGCATGGCACTTGTATCGTCAAAGATTGCTTTCTGTGCATGTGCATGCAAATGCTTATTGGGAGATCCTTTGTTGAAGATGCCATTGCAAAGGCCTTAATTTATGAAGGCAGGTCAAAGGGCAAAGTTCAAGCAGATTTGGCTAGCACGCCTGGTACCCATTGCCAGGGTTTTAGGAAGCTTGGCCCAACAAGCGGCATAGGTGTTGCTTTGAAGCTGGTGGAGGTATAGGTGCACCGGGGGGAAGAAACACAAAGCTAGAAGTCACATCATCCCATTGAGCAACAATTTATTACCTCGTATTCGCCTCAGTCGAATGGACTTGCTGAGAGAAATAATCGAACCTTAGTCGAAGCGGCTAAATGTATGCTTGCTCATGCGACACTTTCAAAATTCTTCTAGGTTGAAGCTGTTTCCACTGCACCTTAAATCCAAAATAGATGTTCGACTAAAGGCCTCTCAGACAAAACACCTTATGAAATTTGGACAGCAAGCTCATCACTATAGAATTTACACGTATTTAGATGTATCGCTTATGCACAGATACCGCAGGATATAAGGAAGAAGCTCGACTTCCACAGTATCAAATCCATTTTCATTGGATATACTACTTCGGATAAAGCTTATAAGCTATATGATCTTGTCGAATCGAAGATATTCACCAGTCGGGATATTGTCTTTATCAAAGATCGGTTTATCGACCTCAAAGGCAAGGGCAAAGCTCATACGGTCGAATTGTCGGACATTCCCAGAGTATGGAACATTTCTGTTCCCGACTCGACTGATCCTATCAAAGGTCCAAGCTCGTCTACACTAGACGAACATATTATTAACAACGAATCAAAAGGAGATGTTGTGGCTCAATAGCAACAAAATGATCAACCTCGCTTATCTCCCAGAAGATCGACAAGAGAGTGCAGACCACCAATAAGGTATATCGAAAAATCTGCAGCTTATCTCATTCGAGAGCCGACTATTGTCGAAGAAGCACTAAGCCGACCCGACCCAATCTATGGATCCCTCAAAAAGAACCAGACATGGACTATTGTCGAATTAACAAAAATGTAGTTGATTGCAAATGGATATTCAAAATCAAATACAAGGCGGATGGAAGCATTGATCGAAGAAAAGCTCGACTTGTTGCGAGAGGATTTTCGTAGATACAGAACGTCGACTATACTGAGACT
Source organism: Diphasiastrum complanatum (assembly GCA_029204225.1). Lineage (NCBI taxonomy): Eukaryota > Viridiplantae > Streptophyta > Lycopodiopsida > Lycopodiales > Lycopodiaceae > Diphasiastrum > Diphasiastrum complanatum. The sequence goes on from CM055093.1 coordinate 68,169,866, forward strand.
TTCAGTCCGATAGTTAAGCATTCTTCAATCAGACTTCTATTGTCATTTGCTGCGGCAGCCGATCTGGAGATACATCAGATGGATGTACAAACAGCTTATTTGAATGGAGTTATCGAAGAGGACATCTATATGATACAGCCCGAAGGTTACATTATCGAAGGTAAAAATAATCATGTATGTAAACTCCATAAAGCACTTACGGCTTGAAGCAATCTGCTAGAGCATGGTGCCATAGGATCAACACTTTTCTTATCGATCACGGCTATGAACCAAGCACTTCTGATTCTAATGTCTATTTCAAGTTAGTGCAACAGTTTTTTATTGTTATCAACTTGTATGTGGACGACACACTCCTCTTCAGTAACAGTGTCGAACTAATAGAAGATGAGAAACAAATGTTGTCTTCAGAATTCGACATGACTCAAATCCAAAGAGACAGGAAGCAGAAGTTGATCTATATTACTCAGCAAAGATACATCTACAATATGTTGATCAAATATAATATGATGAATTGCAAGTTAGCTCACTTACCAAGGGAGCCAAGACTCAAATTGTCGAAGGACCAACGTCCTCAGACGATAGAAGAGGAGGAGCAGATGGGTGAGTACCCTTATCATTTAATGGTAGGTTCTCTTCTGTACGCAATGATCTGTACCAGACTAGACATAGCTTTTGTAGTCAGTTCCTTAAGTCAGTTTATGGCTAATCCTGGCATTACACATTGGAAGGCTCTCATCAGAGTAATGAGATATATTCGAGCTACTATGGACCTATGCATTTGTTATGGAGCAGTTGACAACGACAAACTCAATATTCTCAGTGGTTATTCAGATGCAAGTTGGGCAGGAGATGTAGACACTCGTAAATCCACATTGGAATCTTCCTCAACAACGGTCCTATTTCATGAAACAGTCGCAAGCAAACTTTGATAGCTCTATTATCTACCGAATCAGAGTATATCGCAACCTCTCAAGCTATTACTTTCAGACGTTTGTCTGAAACAATATGCTCTGACAATTTTATTTTGTATAAATCAAAATGCTATTGCTTTATCAACTAACCCTAGGTTTCATACCAAGAGTAAGCACATTGAAATTAAGTATCACTGTGTCAGAAGCAAAGTTCTCGACAAAGAGGTAAACTTGCAGTACTATCGAACGCAAGACATGACAACTGATATTTTTACTAATGCACTAAGCTTGGATGCACACAAGAAGTTTTGTGCAAAACTAAGTTTCAAGGTCAAGGCATTCATGGATTCAGATTAAGGGAGAGTGTTGGATTATTCTACTATCGAGAAGTGATTCAACCGAATAATCGATCTTTAATCCCCATCCATTTATTTATCCAATTCTGCAGTTTTATTAGTATTTTTACACAATCTGCAGAAATACATGGGAATCATTCAACAGGTGGCTTCGACAACGATGAACTATCGAAGGAGTCGAAGGCTAACAATTTCTTTTAGCAAGTAAATTTTCGGGAAATCCTAACTGGATGGATGACATCGCATTGTGGCTAAGCTTCAATTGCGACCTACGACCTAATTAGTTTCCCTAATTGGATAACCCTAAACAACATTCCTAAATAGCATAAATAGTTGATCATTAAAGAGTAAAATAAGTTCTTCTACTTTTCTTCTATTTTCATATAGGGCATAGTTTCTACTTTGAATATTGCTATTAGCGCTTACTGCTTATTAGCAGAAGTGCATCAGACAGTAATCAATTACTTTAGAGACAGTTTGAGTATGTGGTTGCATCCGCATATTGTTTCGTACTCGCATCATTTGATTTGTACATGCTACTTACTGAATCAATCTACCTTCTTATTGTGTTCAATATTATGTCAGAATGTTGCATGCTCCTCTATAGTTATCCTTCATCTGATTATCTCTTATTGTTTAGTCTGTTCTATCAAACTGCTGTTGTTTCGATACTGCAATATTCAATAGACCATTTACTCTGAATTCGTTTGTCTACAAAATCACTTTAGTACTAATAATTTCAAAGTTAGTTACTAAAAGAACGAACGTGACGATTGTCGTGATAGCTTTGTTCGTTTTTTATAGGCGTAGTGTTACAAGCACATAACCAGTGCCGAACCCTAGAGAACACAGGAGGTCAGATACCACAATCAGGGACGTGTCCAGCGAACACGTCCAACAGGGCAAGACAGTGTGAGTAGTGTGCCCCGGCACGGTCCATAGCCATGGCGGGCCTAACACAGCTTAGGGACCCTGTCAACAGGATAGGGCCCCACGTTGGGGCCCGACGTGCAGTCGGCCATGTCAGAGCCACATGGCCGACACTTGGCAGTATGCATGCTACCAGCCCTCACACTGGGCTAGGAGGGACTTGCTCCATATCAGGGAGTAGGCAAGGTTGGGTAGATCAGTTAGTGTTTGCCCTACTGTGGTGTTTAGATCTCTAACACTAGTATCAGAGCCATCTCCATCTTTGGGAGCTTAGTAGTAGCAGAAGAGAAAGTTAGTAGAGTGTTCAGAACATCTTCTGATTTCCAGAAAGTAGAGAGACGGCCAGCGCTGTAGAAACAGCCTTCTACTGAGGAAATCTTTGTAGAATTACTCGGTTTTTTTATAGAATCTGGACCAGATTTCTGGAGCAAATTAGTCGCTATAAAATCAGCTTTTAAGTCTGATTTTTGGGGTGCAATTCCATCAGATCAGAGCGGATTTCAAGCTAGAAAAGGGTGAGCAGGTTCAGCGCTGCTAGTACCTCCTAGAATTCAAATTTTGGAAAGGCTTTTGGCCTCAAGTCGGAAATTTCTGAGCAGAAGAACCTCAGCCAGATCAGCGACCAGAAGCAGCAGATCACTACCTCTGACAGCGAGGGTAGGGAGCAGGAAAGACCAAAAATTACTTGCATTTTGGGCCCTGATTTCTGATTTTTCCGGACAGCAGGCAATCTAAGAAGACAGATTGGACAGCTGTGCAAGAACTGAGGGGGTTTCTTGCTTTTCTCTCTGGAAGTACAGTCCTAAGAAAGAGCTAAGTATTCTGCTTTCGTTTCTTCCAGCTTAGTTAATCTTTTTCTTATTTTCAGTCAGAAGTTAAGGTACATCTCTTTCGGTTCCGAAAATGACCACTCCTTGGGGACCTGATCAACCCCCGGAGAGAGGCATCGACGAACTTGAAACAGAAGCCTTGGCTTTTAGTAAAGGAAAAGAACCTATGGAAATGGAGGAACAAGAACAATTCGCTGAAGAACCCGACAAATTGGTTACCAAGGAGCAGTATCTCCACTTGGTAACAGAGGTGGATGAATTGAAACTGGCTTTCACCAATTTCAAATCCAATATGGATGACTCGTTCGCCGAGCTCAAAAGTTTAATTTTGAACTCCGCGAAAGGAAGCCTCCCATCCACTTCTTAGCCATCCCCTTCTCCACTCCCATCAGTTTCGGGTGAGCCTACTCGGGCTCATCCCAGTGTCTTTAAAGACCTAAAGCCTCCTACTTTTCTTGGGGAAGAGAAGGATAGAAACGCAGATATTCTATATACCTTCCTCAACAAATGGAAGAACATACATGGTCTTAAACAGACCCCTGACCATTTGCAAGCTATTGAGGCCAGTCTTTCCCTAGGGTCCATGGCCTATAAGTGGTGGTTAAACCTCCAGGAGACTGGGCATACTCCCCGGTCATGGAAGGCTTTTGAAGAAGCGTTCCCAAGAGAATTTCTACCAGAAAATGAACTTGATAGAGTCTGAGAAGCCTAGGAAAAAACAGTAATGGACAAATCCTTAATCCAATATATCTCGCAGTATCGAGAAACAATTTTAAAGATTAAAAATATGGATGACTATTAGAAAGTGAGAGGATTTGTCCGTGGCCTTAAAGATGAATATAAAGTAGAGGTCCAGAGAAACTCGCCTACTACCCTAGAGCAAGCTCTCAGATATGCTCAAATCTATGATGATTCAGTGGGTAGGAAGAAGGCAAGACAGCAGCCTCTTTTTGAGCAGCCTCCTCAGAAAGACTTTCAATTTAAAAAGAAATTTTTAAAAAGAAAGAAGATAAAATAAAAAGTGAAGCTCCTCAGAAACGCCCATCGCTCATACAACCCTTAAAACCAGAAGATTTTGAGAAAGCCAAACAAGAACGTTTGTGCTTTGTGTGCATGGGCAAGGGACACAAAGTCAGACAGTGTCCCAAGGGGCCATTCACTAAAAAAGAAAAGAAAGATAAAAAACAAGTTCATCTTGTTCAGACAGTAAGTTTTCCAAGTGACTCGGCAACTTCCGAGATAAAAATGTTTCATGAAAATCATGAACATTGTTGCCAACTAACTTCTGCAATGCTAGCAAGACCCTTCAGCTTTGGGCCGCATGACCTAGTACGTATGCATGAGAAAGTTGGCAATCAGTCAGTCAGAGTCATGGTTGATGATGGGGCAACCCACAATTTCATCATCTACACCCTAGTTAAAAAAATCAGACTTCCAAAGGTACCTAGTCAGCACAGGTACATAGTTTCATTAGCTAAGGGTGAAGACAAAAAAATTTGGGAAACCATGGTAAGTAATCTAAATCTTGGTATTCAGGGGTATCAAGATGAAATAAACTTTCAGATAATGCACTTGGACCGCACAGACATTGTTCTCGGGAGAGATTGGCTCTAATTCTTTTTTGAAGAATTAGCTTATTTGGGTCACATTATCTCAGCAGATGGGATTAAGATGGACCCCAGTAAGGTTAAAGCCATACTCAGTTGGCTGAGACCTCAGAATCTTTTAGGCTTCAAATGTTTCTAGGTTTGGCAGGATATTACAGACGATTTGTCAAGGAATATGCTCAGATAGCAGTTCCCATGACAAATCTTCTTAAGGGAAAGGGAAAGGAGTTCATTTGGGAGTCCGTACAGCAGGAGAGCTCTGATGCTCTCAAAATAGCCTTAGCTACAGCACCAGATCTAAAAGTCGTCGACCATTTGTGGTCGAAACAGATGCTAGCGACTTTGCAGTTGTGCTGTACTAACTCAAAATGGACGACCAGTTGCGTTCGAGAGTAAAAAACTCGAGCCAGCACAGACTAGGTACAGTGCCTATGATAAGGAACTCTTCTCCATAGTTCATGCCCTTAAGACTTGGAGGCATTATTTGTATGGTGCCAACTTTGAGGTCTTGACAGACCATGAAAGTCTCAGATACCTTTGCAATCAGCCTGAGCTCAGAGGTCGGAAAGCTCGGTGGGCTGAGTTAATGCAAGAGTTTGATATGTCTATCAGATATAGACGGGGAAAATTCAACACAGTAGCAGATGCACTTAGTAGAATGCCTATGATAAACGAGTTGAGAGTTTTACTCGGATTCGTAGTGAGTTACTCGAGTCCTTGAGAGGGAAGTGCCAGCATGAAGCACTCTTCTCTATTATCTGGAACTCTGTCCAGAGCAGACAGTTATAGACTCCAGAACCAGTTCCCGGGGCTGGTGCCAGTTCATCCAAGAATACGACAGCTTCCGTTGAGGATGATGAGTCCGAGTATACGTCAAATGGCATTGAGGATTCTAAGCCTATATTACCCAAGCAAACTCCAGTGGTTGAGGGTTAGTTGACTCAAGGATTCAAATGGAAACAGTATTCCATTCAGGATGAGTACTTGCTCTATAGAGATAGAGTATGTGTCCCCAGTTCAGAGGATTATAGGCAACAAGTCCTATATGAGTGTCATGACAGTCCTAGTGCGGGGCACCCAGGCATTCAAAAGACCTATGAGCTTCTTCGTAGGCAATTTTTCTGGCCCAGTATGAAAAAGGACGTCTAGCAATATGTAACCAGTTGCCAAAAATGTCAGGTAAATAAAGCAGAGCATTTAAAGGCAGGAGGGTTGTTACAGCCCTTAGATATACTAGCTGGTAAATGGGAGAGTATCTCCATGGATTTTATAGTAGGCCTGCCTAAAACCCAAAAGGGTAATGACGCTATATGGGTCACAGTTGACCGTCTGACCAAAATGGCTCACTTTATTCCGATCAAAACAACCGTTCATAGCCATGGCGGGCCTAACATAGCTTAGGGACCCTGTCAGCAAGATAGGGCCCCACGTTGGGTCCCGATGTGCAGTCGGCCATGTCAAAGCCACGTGGCTGACACTTGGCAGTATGCATGCTACCAGCCCTCACACTGGGCTAGGAGGGGCTTGCTCCATATCAGGGAGTAGGCAAGGTTGGGTGGATTAGTTAGTGTTTGCCCTACTGTGGTGTTTAGATCTCTAAAACGTAGTCATACATTAGAAGAAGGATTATTCCGCAGAGCCTGATAGTTCATTGCTATACTTCGATTTCATTACTATCGTATCATCTTTCCTTCTTCCAACATTGAGAGGTGAGAGGAACTTGCTAGTTGGGCCCCTCATCTCAGCTACTCAAATAAAAAAAGTACCTTTGCAATATCTTTATTGTTGTTATGTGATGGATGTGAAAAGATTGTAGTGATGTATTGGTTAGTCAAGTGAGGGTAAACATGCATGTTGGCCTCCTAGCTAGAATGTGGAGCAATTTTGCCAAAATGTGGAGCATAAAATTGAGCCCATTCGAGGGTCTGGTCCAATTTGTCGACCACCATACAAGATGAGTCTTAGGGAGAAGGATGAGGTTAAGAAGATGCTAGATGAATACCTCAAGTTACGGTACATACAGCCTTCTTTCTCACCCTTTGTGTCCCCCATCTTGTTAGTTAATAAAAACGATGGTTCGTTTCGGATGTGCATTAATTATCACACTTAATAAGCTCACGATAAAGATTGCTACCCAATGCCACAAATTGATGACTTGCTAGACGCCTTGCAAGGTGCGAGACTCTTTAGCAAGATAGATCTCAGGAGTGGTTACCATCATATTCAAATCCAGGAAAAGGATGTCCATAAGACCGCGTTGAAGACTCGGTTTGGACATTATGAGTTTTTAGTCATGTTGTTTGGCTATCTAATGCACCCACGACATTCATGATGCCCATGAATGATATTTTCAAGAAGTATATGGGAAAGCTCATGGTGAATTCCATTAATGACATCCTAGTGTATAGTAAGACAATAGAGAAACATGGAGAGCATCTCTGAACTGTCTTTAGAGAGTTGCAACACCATGTGTTGTATGCTAATGCTAAGAAAGCCAAGTTGTGTCAGATTGGGGTGGAGTACCTTGGTCACATTGTGACGGCAAAGGAAATTTCTAGGGACCTAGCCAAGGTGGCTACGATATTGAATTGGCCCAGGCTTGTATGAATTAGGCAGCTGAGAGGCCACCAGGCGCGCTGGGCCGAGCTAATGCAGAAATTTCATTTGATCGCAAGCATAAGGAGAATGTGGTAGATAATGCATTATCTCATATGATGCATTAGATCGCCTTTACGGTCATAGAAAGTGATCTCATGGTAGAGATTAGGCATGCTCAACAATCGGATGAGCACTGCCAACAACTGTAGCCTAATGCATGTGTCATTACCAATAATTCGGGTGGTACCACTCATACAGGTACCTTTGATGGGGCGCACACTTATTTGACATACACCATTGATGATGGTATGCTTAAGAGAAATGGTAAGATATACATGCCAAACGTGGATGGGCTTCGTAAGAAGATCCTTTCATGAGTGTCATGACAGTCCTTGCATAGGGCATCCAAGTATGGATAAGACAGTTGAGTTAGTTAGACAACCCTTAGTGAGTACGTACAATGTTGCATGCCTCGTCAGGCGAACAAGGCAGAGCATGTAAGCCCTTGAGGTTTACTGCAATTCCTAGAAATTTCCCAAGGTCGTTGGGAGAGTATCTCAATGGATTTTATTACTGGGCTACCCAGGACCTCGAGTCAACATGATTCGATCATGGTAGTAGTGGATAGGTGATAGCTCACCTCATTGCCACCCGTACGACGGTAACAACTCTGTAGGTCTCAGAGTTGTTCATTGAACATGTTGTGAGAATGCATGGACTTCAAAGTCCATTGTCTCAGATAGGGATCCCCGGTTCAATGGAACATTCTGGACTAATGTGTTTGCCAAGTTAGGCACACAGTGGTAGATGAGTAGTAGTGAGCACCCACAGACTAATGGGCAGACTGAGAAGGTCAACCAAGTCCTTAAAAACATGCTTAGAGCGTATTTCAATGAGTCGCTGACTAACTGGGTCAAATATTTATCGCTAGTTGAGTTTGCGTACAATGGTAAGAAGCACGTGTCCACTGGTATGAGCCCGTTTGAGCTTGATTATGGGTTTCGTCCAGCTAGTCCGGTCGCTCTTGGCATTCCCCAAAAAGTAAAGCTAGAGTTGGCACTATTAAGTCTTTCCAAGGCTCAGGATCAAGTGGAGGCTTATGTTCGTACAAACTGTACTCGTAGGGAATTTGATAAAGGTGATATGGTCTTCTTGCTAGCGTCACCTAATAAGGTGATGAGAACTGGCAAGTATAACAAGCTATCCCCTAGGTATTGTGATGCGAGGTGTGTCACAGTCGTGACGTAGAATAGTGGCACACGCTGCAAGTTTGTGTACTGGTGCGTAACCATTGCTCGCTTGTATATGGGTCGAGACTAGGGTAAGAGCAATTGATCGGAGTGGGAAGTCATTCCGCTACCTAACATGACGGTGCACGGGGGTGGTAACCAGTAGGCTCCAGTGAATGCTATTAAACAGTTCGGGCACTTATAGATCCAGGGGGCCTGGCAGCCATGTGTGGATGTCACATGCACTAGAACTGGAATGGCAGGTAGGAGCTATAAGAGTTACCTAAGGATAAGAGGAGATTCATTCTACACTACAACTTTCGATGTTTTGACGAGCTTATGGTTAGGGAGTGTAACAAATACCTTCCAAATATGACTTTGGGTTGTACAGACCTCCACACTACTCATACACAATCTAAATTGTCAATCTCATATCCACATCATAGTGTCAATTCTCATCCGTCTTTCCTATCAATTCCATCTTCATTTGTTTCACATACACAATACAATGTGAATCTCCTCACCAACATCTCATCTATTTGTCACAGTATCCAATGCAGGATCTAGTTCATGCACTCATTTTCCATTGCTATCATTGTTGCCCATTGTTTCCTACCTCTACAGTTGAGAGCCAAGCATATGCTTCATAAACTTATATCTTGAAATGAGAGTGTTGATAGATTGGAGTTTTGATGAGAGTACAAGAGTTCAAGAGGCCACATTTTATGGGTGTCAAAAAGCGGTATATAAGAAGTGTTGTTGAGACATGCCTACATGTACCTCTTGACCCAATTTTTTAAAAAGGAGTCATATGTGCAAGTGCCTACAGATCAAGAGTCTACTTACAGCCGCAAGATTTGCAAATTGAAGACAAAGACTTGCATCTTGCCCATGACGACATGTACACTTCCTATCACACAAGGGATCTACGTCCCCAAAGATGCCCCATAGTCAAAACATCATTGTCTTTATAAAGATTAGGTCCTCAAGGCCCAAGTGAAATGAGATCCTTAAGATCCATGTGATTGCATGTCTAGGGGAATGTGTTCCACCCTAACAGAATGCCTGGACACATCCCTAGGCAGCATTTATGTTTCGTGGTAACAGGAGAGCAATCCTTGGAACCACATCCCTATCGAGAATACATTCCCCTGTTCTCAAGAGGGAGGACGAATTCCCTACTAACAATTCAATAAACTTGCAACTAAGAGATAAACCTTAGCAAATGAGAGTTCAGCCAATTTTAAAATTTTCTAGTAGAACAGAGAGATATGGATCAGTTAGTTGCTCAGCTTATGGGTGGCTCATTTGAGTTGTTTGCCTCAAAGTCTACTCCTACTTATGATAGTAGACACACATAGTTCTAACTAAGGTACAAGATATTACAGATAAGTTGTAGATAGTTATGAATGAGGTAAAAGCACATGATGACATCATGAGGCACATGTTCCTAATCATATGTCATCGCCTCCACATATATGATGTTTTCTTATTCCTTTATTTGTTATATCTCCAAGAGTATTGTATCCTACGTATTTTGATTGTTATTTGTTTCATTTGAATTTGTTACTTTTAGACATCGCATCTGTGAATTCTATCATGACTAGCTCTGTGGGGCCCTCTCTTATACATTGGGCTTTGCTATAATTTGTTCATGTAGAAAAATATTGCACAGTTCTTAGAGCCAGAGGTTCAGTTCCACAACTAGGATATTTGCTTGGTAATAAAAAATACTCAATTCATGAGAAATTATGTGAAGTTTTTTAACTAAGGCGGATACATTTCATCTTAGAGGGCTAAGTCTCCCATTAGGTGAATTTTTTGTTTTGTTTTGTGATTTTTTATCCCTAACTTTTTCTAGGTTCTATCCTATGTACGATTGAGGTAAGGTTGCCATCCCCTCTATGTGTCTTTGTGTTAAGGTGTTGACCAACTCACTTCCCAGTCATTGCTCACAATCCCAAATAGCTGAACTAGTTGCATTGTGTGTGTATTGTCTTATCTGGGAGGACCATGGAAACGTGATGTGTACCGAAAGACCAAGAACTTTATTTTTGGGATTTCGCTTCGAGTTCCAATCTCAAGAGGATGCATCCATTGTACACTTGGTTATTGAGTAATCCAATCCTACCAAAGTTCTAGCTCTTCCAACCTGGTAGGTAATAAGGCCACCCTGAAAGTTACTAGCCACCTCACTCAAGGTCCTTATTGTGGAGTGAAATGGAAGTCGAGGTATGGGAGGAAACCTAATAAAGACACTTTGATTGAAGGAATTTTCAAATAAATTAAAACATGGTCAGCAAGCTGGCAGGCCGCAGGATGCCTGCCCATTAGCAGTCCATGGAGATTCCCTTGTATTGTTGTTGCGGCTCACAGAAAACTAGTGGACATTGGAGTGAGGACAAAGGGCCATAATTCCTCTTGAAGGTTGATACTGGGAGAGGCTAACTAAATATAATATTGACCCCCACTCTTTTGAGCTACATAAGTGGGAGAGGGCTAACTAAATATAATATTGACTCCCGTGTGTCATTCTAAGGGTGGTTTCAGACTACCGACAAGTCCCTTTGCCTGGCCCTTTCACTTGCCACCCATTTTTTGAATCTTGGCAAGTGAGTTGATGGGGGACAATTGACCGCCCCCATTTCACATTTGGTTGGTAAGTGTTAGATGGAGGTTCAAGGGCTACAATATGATTGGCCCATTTGAATCTTGACATACAATTGGTCCATTTTATTTAAGGTGTTGTGTTTTAAAATGCAAGTATGAAACTTTTCATGTTAAAGGATGAAGGGTGCTCTAAGTTTTTTTCAAACAATCACCTTTTAACTGGAAAGGTCAAAATTGAAATGCATTTCATTGAAAGGAATATTGATAGTGAAAGGTTAAAAAAACTTCAAAATGCAGGCCAACATGCCAGGGGACATTGGCTGGCCCAAAAAATGGATTTGACTTGCCCCTATGTGGCAGTGGGTCCTTGCCATGTCATCTGCCACATAGTGACAAGTGGATGTTAATGTGAAGGGGTGGAGTCCCATTTTTTCTCTTGAACCAATAGGAGACCTCTATTTTTAATTTTGGAATTACTAGGCACGTAGACTGGACCTAAGTGACAATGTGTGGTGCTGACTTGACATGCTAGGCGTTTCTCCCCAATCCTATGAAAAGTTACATTGGGCCACCTAGGCTTAACTTATGAATGAAACCTTACCATGAATTTGCAAAAGGACTTACCTCCAAATAGGTCTCCTTCAATCTGAAAGCAAATTTGAAATGCGGAAGCCAGTTTTGGAAGACTTGCCTTGAGTCCACTCACTAATCTAAAAACGGTGCTTAGTAGCATTCTACCTCAGGAATGGGGGGATTCTAGACAACTATGGAGATTTTACCCTAAACTCTAAGAGCCTGTACTGCATCTTGATTCACACCCAAGTCATCAACCTGCGGGTATCACTCTATTTCACCCTAACTTCTCCGAATTCGTTAACTTTTGGCACTCCTTCAAAGATTCAACTAGAAACCATCAATATTCATAATCATACTGCACAATAACCAGTAACAGTGTCACTCAATAAACCGCATGCTGATGTAGATCTCCTTTCCTCTCTTTGAGGTCAAAAGTTCAACTCTAGCCAATTGCAAAAATGGGACATACAAGAACAAAAGCAGCCAATAATGCACATCATTTACACTCTATCCTTGTTACACCAAAGCTGTGAAAGTGCCATGAGGATGGGAAAGCAATCGCCTAAATTGAAGAAGTCTTTAAGCCCCGCCCACTTAATTGCTAAACATGTGTTTAAGCTGCCACTTTGAGATTTTTCAAATGGTTAACGCTGGAAACGTGGCAATGTCTCTCTCAAGATCCATATTGAAAATGGCCTATTTTGCAACGTATCAAAATGATAATAATTAGAAAATAAATAAGTAACAAAAAAAACAGATCTGATGTAAAGAGATGAAAACAATACTAACCAGGGTTAACTCTGAAAAGCGTTAACAAAGTAAGGAGCTGAAAACAATATTTACCAGGGTATATATTTGAGGACAGCTCCCCGATCGTATCTAGTCTTGATCACCTTGTCAGGCACTCTTTTGTTCATATCACGCAAAATCTCCGCAAGCGGTCTGGTCATGAACGAGGAGCCAGCAAGATCATCGATCGGTACAGCATAGTTTGAAAAGGGAACAACCTTCTTATTGGTCTCAGCTGCCATGACCTGAACTGATTTTACCCCCTCTTTGTATGCGAGCTGCAGTGAGGATTTTGATCGCATTCTGGATCCCAAAAATGCAGACGATAAAGACATTGCCATGCTAGTTGTAGGATTATGTGAGAGAATAGCCTCCATCTGTGAAGTAAGCATCCCTATATACACGCACACTACAACCACAATATAATATAAGCAACATCAAACCAAATGTAAACTATAATATAAGCACAAGAAAGCTGCTCAAAATCCAGACTCTGCTCTTTAATTTCTGATTATCAGATATAACTCTAGAAAGGAACACGATGCCCGAAAACTGTAGCTTTATCAGAGGCCTGTGCTCTTTCCTTCTGACCCTCGGATATAACTCCATAAAGGGACACGATACTTAAAAATGGAATAGTTATAGTAAGAAGAGACTTTGAAGCGGTAAGGTCATAATAGATCCACAATACGACCAAATTATAAGCCCAAGAAAGCTGCTACTCATAATCCAAAGGCCTCTATTGTTTTCCTTCTAATTCACAAATATACGAATACAAACGGAGTTGATGCTTGAAATCAAATAGCTATGCTCGTCTTATTATACGTTATGAGAGAATTATAAAAAAGAAACTATGAAGCAGTAAGAAAGCTATGTCCTGATCCAAAGGCCTGTGTTTTTTAATTCTGATCCTCAGAAGAAGAAATACACACGGAGATGATGCTCGAAAGTTGGACAGCTTTACTCTGCTGATTATTATGTACTATAACTAAATCTTGAATAAGAACAAGACTTTGAGGCGGTAAGACAGCTGTGATCTGAACCAAAGAACTGCGGTATCTACTTATGATTAAAAGATTAATAACACGAACGGAACGGCCCGAAATTGGAATAGCTACACTCTGCTAATTAGTAAGAAATATGAGTTCTGATCCAAAGGACTGTGTTCTTTCCTTGTATTCCTGAGATAAAACAACACAAACGGCGATGGTGCTTGGAATTCATATAGCTGCACTCGGATTATTGAGTATTATGAGCAAGCGTAAGAAGCGGTAACAAGCTTTGTTCTGATCTGAAGAACTGTGTTCTTTCCTTGTAATTCTGAGATAAAGTAACACAAACGGAGATGATGCTCGGAAATTGATTAGCGTTTAGTCTGCTCATTATTCTCATGTATTTGAGTAAGAACGGACCTTTGAAAAAGTAAGGGAAAGCTGAGGGGAATCTAAGCTGTCTTCTGATCCAAACGACTGTGTTCTTTCTTTTTGATTTTGACAACACAAGCGGAGATGACGCTCCAAAACTGAATAGCTAATCTATACTTCTATTTCTATTATTATTATAAATTATGAGTAAGAAAGAACCTTTGAAGCAGCGAGGGAGAGGTGAGAGTGCTCTCAGTCAGAAATGGTACAGAGAGATCGAAGCAAACGAAGAAGATGGTGTCCTTTTACACTTTATGATAGGTATTAGAAAGAGCTTCCCATTACACAATTCCCTTTCATAATATAATAATTGTTGTTGTTGTTGTTGTTTGGTGCTGATTGCTGTTAATGGAGCGCGAGGGAAGAGGGAAGAGTAGGTGGTAGGTGAGTCACATACGGGAGTTGGAACTTGAAACATGGAAAAGATGTTACACTTTTTGGGGGTTGGAAGGGTTTGCACTTTTACTCAACACACCTTTTTTATGTACATTTATTATTTGAGAGAGAGAATGTATCTGGATGATATGAGGCTCTTGCATTTTAATTCATTGACCAAAGTGCAAACCACACGTGGCTATGAAGTAAATCCCATAGAGGAAATGAAAAAATTCTCGACCTTGTTTATAATCTTTTCTGCACAAAGTTCATAGAATGAACAAACTTGGTTTGGAATGTGGGGTGCAATTTAGGTTTCAAAATGAATAAACGTGAAAAGGGACGCAGCATAAAAGTGTTGAGAGAGAGAGAGGGGTGCGTGCCCGCATTGTGTGTGTGATTGTGTGTGTGTGTGTGTGTGTGTGTGTGTGTGTGTGTGTGTGTGTGTGAGAGAGAGAGAGAGAGAGAGAGAGAGAGTTGCATGCTTGGGTACATGCACTCTTCAAAAAAACCAGCTTCAATTCCTTGATGCTAGCATGTGTGCACAAAAAATTCATCTTGCTAGAGGATTGGGAAGTGTGCTACCTCGTTGAAATCAGTATTCAATCTCATCTGAATAGCCACAACCATGGACACGATCATGTGGTCCATGGACATCCATGCTGCAACATCATCTAAAGGGGCCGCCACATGTACATCCATGTTGCACAACATATATAGGGGTTGTGACATGTATGTCCATGCCGCAACCACATCTGGAGGGGGCACGACTACTGGTCGCACCTCCCTTAGATGCAATAGATCATCAATGCAGCTAGAGAGGTGTGTGAAATTTGGAGATGACTATTGTAATAATTATTTAAAGATATGACAAGATAACTAATGAATGACCTAGCGAGTAGTCCACATAGATTAGTTACAATTTAGTTGAATTTAAGGACTAAATCAATGCTATAAAAGTAAATTGTTGAGAGCATACAATTGCAATCAACATGGCGCATTCTACTTAGATCATTAATATACTATTCTCTTGTTTTCGGATCTATGCGATGTTGCTCTATTTTGTCTAATATCCTTGTCGATATTTTTGCTATCAAACTTAGAAGTTCTCAAACAAGGGATCAGACCTTCTGCTTTCATTCACATGATTTTGTGAAGTCTATTTTTCACAATACCTAGAAACATTTTCAAGTTCAGTTTCACTTTCTCTTCATGATGGACCAAAGGTCAAACTATAAGCAAATACTCCTACATATGTCAGATGGAAGCAAAGAGATGGCAAAGCACTTGCTCTCGTCACTCTAAGTTTGAAAGACTCCAAGATTTCTCACGTGAGTAGAGCTCACACAGGCAAAGAAGCTTGGAGTATTTTGGTTAGTGTTTTTTTTAGTGAATTTGTATTGAATAGCGATGTGACAAAAGAAGAAGTCAAGGCAAAAAGAAAAAATCTATTTTATGAAGAAAAAAAAAATCTGAGTTTTTTTTTGCCTTTATGAGAAAATTTTATGCATAATTTGGGATAATATAGCCCCTATAGTGAAATTGCAAGAAAACCTCGACTTAATATTTTCATTTGGTGCTCCGATTCATTTCACAACATCATATGAATGTCATGACTTTAAATTGAGATCTTGCACCCTCAACTTTGCTCCAATAATTCTCGACATGATCAAATGCTGATGCCATGATGCCAATGTCTGCCCATTATTGAAATTCAATTTTGGTGTTCGATGCCTTAGCCTTCTGAGCTTCACCTTTGTTGTCAGATTTTTCTTTCCAAATAGATCCAATGATTATCTTGATCCCTAATTGTTTAAATGGTCAATTTGGAGGGTTACACCTTTTCTTAACACAAGTCTAGTCTACAAAAATGAACTAAACTTTCAATACATGAAATTTACAAACGTGCGGCTATGTTTGGATGGAATTTACATTAGATGGACGTAAAGCCTACTCCTGAATGGAGAGATCTAGGACAAACTGTATATGAAACAACCAAGTGGCTTCGTGATACAAGGCAATAAAGAAAAGGTACACAAACTAAAGAAAGCTTTGTATGATCTTAAACAATCACCACGTGCTTGATATAGTCACTTTAATGCATATCTCTTATCTAGAAATTTGATATGCACTTTTTTTATTTTAATCTTTACTATTTTTCACATGACTCTAGCATCACCTTGATAGTGTTTTATTTTGATGATCTCATAATCATTGGTAATAACGAGGATCTCATCAAGGCAATAAAAATAGAGATGTCTTCTAGCTTTGACATGATAGACCTAGGGTTAATGCATTATTGCCTTAGAGTAGAAGTCTGGAAAAAAAATTTTTCAAGCACTTCAAAATGTGTGATAGCAAGCCAGTTTCTACACTAGTTGAGGTTGATAAGAAACTACCTAATGACGACAAGAGTGACCTAGTTGATGCTACTTTATCTCATCAATTGGTTGGATGCTTAATCTATCTTACTACTCATCATGACATAAGTTATGTTGTAAGCCTAGTAACTTAGTTATGGTGACACCTTGGGAGACACATTAAAAACCTGCAAAATTCTTTATTACATTAAAGGCACACTACTTTTGGATTGATGTATA
Source organism: Diphasiastrum complanatum (assembly GCA_029204225.1). Classification (NCBI taxonomy): domain Eukaryota; kingdom Viridiplantae; phylum Streptophyta; class Lycopodiopsida; order Lycopodiales; family Lycopodiaceae; genus Diphasiastrum; species Diphasiastrum complanatum. Next base: position 68,186,701 of record CM055093.1, read on the forward strand.
AGAGGCAACAAGCTTTACCAATATTACAGGTCTTCATAGACTCATATTGGAAAGGAAGCATAGACGACCGAAGATCCACCACTGATTATTTCCTTCATTTTGGTAGTGGTGCATTTTCATGGTCTAGTAAGAAATAGGAAACAATTGTTCTTTCCACTGCGGAAGCAGAGTATAAGGGATTATGTTCAACCACGCAGGAAGCAGTTTGTTTATGTGGATGATTGAAGACATTTGCATTTTGCAAATGATGCCTACCTTGATCATGTGTGAAGGCTAGAGTGCTATTTAGCTAGCAAAAAATCTTGTGTTTCATGCACATACTATACATATAGAGATTAAATATCATTTTGTTGAAAAAAAAAATATTATCTAATGAGATTGATGTATCGCATTGCATTACTGAGAATCGGCTAGCTGATATACTTGTTACACCTTTAAGTGCTGATAAGTTTGAGTTTTTCATAGAAAAGCTCTATGTATGTAAAATAAACTAGAACTTAAGGGAAAGTGTTAAATATTATAAGCTCATTTTATTTCTCAGTTTTAGCTTTAGTAGTTTTTTAATATTTGTTTATGTGACAGTTGAATGTGTCTTGTTTACGACACATATAGATACTGAGTCGGGACATACATCTCGTAATGTCATCCACCTTACCATGCAACGATACCTCCCAAAAATCAGTGGCTATTATATGTACTAACTTTCCCTTTAGTGATACAGTTTCCGAGTGTTACTTGGGGAGTGGTGCGTGTTGGGAATCAAATGACTCCTCAGTGCATGAGCTACGTAGCATCTATCAGATTCAAGCTATCTTCGATAATTCGATGGTAGCTCTATTTGATCCAAGTTTTGATGTTGCGAGGATCAAAACAGTCAATTCCATAGACACACAAAATCATTCAATGCAAAAATGTGTAAAATGGATCTTATTAAGAGCATTACAATCGACATTCAGTATCAGTCATAAATTAGATCAATCCATGAATTATATGTCTACAAAAGGACCTGACTTAAATGAAACAAAAAATGTGCAAGAAACACGACATGACACCACAGTGTGTACTGGAACGAGTTCCATTAGTTTGAAAGTGTGTACATGTCTGAATGCTTGTAGATGCGTGATCTCTCTAAAACAATACTCTAGTAGTGAGAGAGAGAGAGAGAGAGAGAGAGAGAGAGAGAGAGAGAGAGAGAGAGAGAGAGAGAGAGAGAGAGAGAGAGAGAGAGAGAGAGAGAGAGAGAGAGGAAATAGAGCGCTCTGTTTTGAATTAGTTCACAAAATTGTGGGACGATTCTTGATTAGTCAATTAGTTATGTGTTATTGAATATATATACATGATAGCTATATAGTCAAAAGAACGCTTAACTAATGCATTTACAAGATGGATTAAGGCACTATGTTCAACTGTCTGATGAAATCTTATTTTGTTGAAGATTCTGTCCGATCGTGAACGACAAGGTTGGAAAGCACTCAAGGTCAAAAGATGGTCGAATCAAATAGAAATGATCGATAGTTTGAATTACCTTTGACAATTGTCTTCAATAGTTAGCTTCGACTTGATAGTTCATCATCGTCAATTCAATACTTCATCGTGCAAACACCTGTTGGCGATTCTTGTGTATTTCTATAAATTGTTTGACAATCTCGTGTATTTATGTAGATTGTTAAATAACCTTTGTATTTTTGTTGATTGTGTGACTATACAAGTAATTGTATACAACAAATGAATGGATCTAGATTAGCCATAGAATTAGGTATGGAGCGATAACAGAAATCCAACACCCCCTCTTAATATGGATCCTTAAATGTCTCGAATGTCAGATTTAGGATTGCACAAAAGTTCTTGTATGCCTCCTAATTTATTCCCTTTGTAAATATGTCAGGCGCCATATACTGTGTTCTGCAAAATTTTAGATACACCTCCTTGTTGAGAATCTCGCTCCTGATGTAGAAATAATTAATGTGAATTTGCTTGCTCCTAGAATAAAATCTAGGATTTATTGACAATGCAATAGCACTTTGATTACCACATTGGATAATCACCAGAGCATTTTGTCTAAGACCAATGTCAGACAACAAATTTCTCAACAAGATTGTCTCTTTGGTTGTCTGTGAAGCTGCAATGTACTCAGATTCTGTCAAGGACATTACAGTGGAGGTCTGCTTTCGACCGTTCCAAGATATCAGACCATCATTGAGCAAGAAGACAAATCCAGAAGTGGATTTTCTTGTGTCAACATCACCTACCCAATTCGCATTTGTATATCCATGTAATATGTGGATATCGAATGGATCCGTCTCTCCATAGCATATGCAGTTCTGAAAATTCAGCTTGACAATACTATCTTGGAGTAAAGAGCTTGTGAGTCTTTGATGGAGGAGGAGAATGCACTATTCCTTCGAATCTCCTCTTGCAACAGCATAGTTATGACTCTAGACAAAGAAAGTTTTGAGTAAGTCAAAATGACCATCACTCAGTTTTCATATGAAGATGGTAGGCTAAACAATAAGGTCATTACAACATCTAAATCTTTGATGACTGAACATATTGTTGCCATCTTTTCAAGCAGAGTCTTAAATGATTAATGTAATTCTGAATAAAATCACCTTTTGATAATGTAAGAGAGAGAAATTTCTTTCTCAAATGTAATTTCAAAGTGACATCCCTCACTTTGTAGAGTGTGCTGAGAATGTCCCAAGCTTCTTTAGAAGATTGGACTTGTCTGATATGGCCAATCTGTGTTCTGATATATAAGGGGTGATTAAGACAAAAGCCTTACCATCCTTGAGCTTCCATTTAGAAATCGCTTGCTCATTGACACTGGGAAGTAGTTCGACACCTATGACAATGATCTCCCAAAGTTCTTTGGCCGTTAGCATGACTTTCATCTTGAATTTTCACATATTGTAATTTGATCCATCGAGCTTGTTGACCGTTAGACCAGACTTTGATTGAGAATTTATGTGGAAATTTGAGGGAGGTTTATCCATAGAATAGATTGTATGACTTCTAGACAATTTATTGAATGCCTACTTTGTATCGAAACAAGAAATGTTCTGATATTATGTGCTCTAATATCAAATTATTGTTATGATATCAGATTATAGCTCTAATACCATGTTGGAGATTGAATCCTCAGTGCATGAGCTACGTCTACCAGATTTGAGCTATCTTTATTAATTCGATGGTAGATCTACTTGATCCAAGTTTTGATATCACAAGAATCGAGACAGTCAATTTCGTAGACATACACAAAATCATTCAATGTGAAAATGTGTAAAAATAGATCAGATTAAGAGCATTACAATTCACATTCAATATTAGTCATAAATTAGATCAATCTACGAATTATCTGTCTGCCAACTCAGACAAAATAGAAAACTCGTTCGTTTCTTTCTCATCCTTTCTCAAGTAAACTACGCACTTTGTTGGTAGAATCAAAATCTATCTGATCAGTTGTTCTACAGCTCCCTCTCAAAGTGGCAATTGGATTAACCCCAATCTTCTTCGCTGCTTCTTGCACAAAGCTTTACTTAGTGGCTTTGTAAAGATATCAGCTGTCATTTCCTCTGTGGGTATAAAGACTGTCTTCAGTATCTTCTTCTCGACTAAGTCCCGAATCACATGATACTTGATAGCTATGTGCTTCGTTTTTGAATGAAATACATGATCTTTCGTAAGATAGATTGTTGAAGTGTTATCCATTAACAAGACATAAGGTTCATAAATAGATTCATCAAATCCTTCCAATATTTGTTTAATCCAGATCAGCTCGTTTGTCATCTTGGCTACTGCTACATATTCCGCTTCACAGGAAGATTGAGCTACTATTGTTTTCTTCTTGCTAATCCAGAGTATGGTTGCGTCAGATGCTAGAGTACAACCTCCTGAGATACTTTTGCTATCATCCTTCATGGATGCCCAGCTTGCGTCACTATAAGATTCGATGTAAAATTTAGCTTCCTTCGAATAACACAGTCCATAGTCTTTCATTTACTAGAGATATTGTAGTACTCTCTTTGCCAACTTCCAATGTAACAATCCTGGATTCTGATTATATTGGCTCAGCCTGTATACTGCAAATGCTATATCAATTCTGGTATTGTCTACTAGATATAACAATGATCCAATTAGCCTACGATAGGGTATTTTGGCCATTCGTTCCTCTTCCTCGAGAGTTTGCGGACAATCTGCCTTGTTCAGTATTGTTCCAGGTATCATGGGAGTATGCACACCTTTGCATTTGAGCTTGTTGAGTCTTCAATGATCTTTGAGTGTACTTTTGTTGGTGAAGATACAACTTACCACCTTCAAAGTCTCTCACGATCTACAAGACTAGATAGATTTTAGCTTCTCCTAGGTCAACGATCTCAAATATTTCAGAAATGTCTCTTTTGACATCTGAAATTAACTTATCTCTTCTTGAGAAGATAAGCGTGTCATCAACATAAACAGCTAGAATGATTATTTCATTTCGGACATGCTTGATATAGATATTTGATTCAGCAAATAGAGGTTTGAAGCCTATGGAATATAATGCTTCGTCCTTCTTTGTATACCATTGTCTCGCTGCTTGTTTCAGACCATAAATGCTTTTATTCATGTGACATCCGTATTCTAGATATTCTTGGCTTACAAAACCAAGTGGTTGGTCCATGAATAAGTCTACTTCCAATTCTACGTGCAGGAAAGTAGTTTTCTCATCCACAATATGGATTTTCAGATCATGAGCATTGCAATGCATACGCGAATAACAAGCTAATTGATGTATGTTTGACTACTGGTGAGAAAGTATCAGTGTAGTCGATCCCATACTTCTGTGAAAATCCTTTAGCAACCAACCTTGTCTTGTATATGATGTTTTCTCCATCAGGACCTGTTTTAATCTTGTAGATCCACTTGCCCTTGACTGGTTTTCTGCCATAAGGTATAGGTGCAAGTGTCCATACATTGTTCTTATACATGGATGACATTTCATCCTCCATGGCCTGAATCCAACAATCTTTATCTGGTCCATCTACAGCTTCCTCAAATGTTTGAGGTTTGTCGGATAATCCACAAAATTCGATGGCTGTATAAAAACATCCTGACCATACCTTTCTAGTGGTTTTTGTTGTCTGTCTGATCTTCTCACAGGTGGTTTCGAGTTTGATTGTGCAGGTTTTGAGTTTGATTCTGATTCGAGCTTTTCTACTAATTTGAGTTGGCGATTCGAGTCTGTCAGGCACTCGATCTTGACCTCCCTCTGAATTTGGTAACTCTCTTTCATCTTCTGCTTGTTTTTTTGCTGTTGTCATTGGTAGCTCATAAAATTTTTTGAGAATCTCATAGCTGACTATATCACTGTCTACTATGTATTGCGTCTCATCAAATTTAACATCTCAAACAACTTTTATCTTGCTAGTTTTTCGGGTACATAAACACGGTAATATGACGAATGTAACGTGAATCTTACCAGAAAATCTTGTTTTGTCTTTTCATCGAGTTTCTTTCTCAGCTTATCTGGTATGTGCATATACACTGCGCATCCAAATGTTTGAACATGTGCAAGATTTGGCTTCGACTTCCACCATATCTCATGAGGAGTTTTATCCGGTATTCGAGATTTCAAAATACGATTCTGAAAATAATTTGATGTAGCCACTGCTTCTGCCTACAACTGTTTTGGTGCTTTCGCATGAGCCATCGTACACCTTGCAACTTCCATTAGTGTACGATTCCTTTGTTCAGCTATTCCATTGTGCTGAGGTGTGTAAGATGCAGTCTTCGTGTGCATAATACCTCGATCAGTACAGTAAGCTTTGAATTCGTTGGAAATGCAAAGAAAATAACTAAGCTGTTTTTCCCCTGCAAGAAAATAAACAGATATTTAATGTTTCGCACAAATGTGTTCAGGTCTTTGTCGTCCCACTGTAGGTACGTTTATTGGTCTTCCAAGAACATGATATGATTACAAGATCGAGTCTCATTCTTGATTTGCTATTCTTCCCATAAATCCTTTGCGTTTGAAATTGATGTAAGATCTAGCATTATATTGTCATGCACTGAAGACGCAATAATTGCTATAGCTTTGTCATTTTTTAAACTCCATTCTTGAAGTTCTTTGCCAGGAGTAGCTTCTGGCTTCTCCTCAATTGGTTCTACCCATTGTCATAGACCTTCGCCCTTCAACAAGAATAAAGTCTTTAATTTTCAAATCAAGTAGTTTGAACCTTATGGATCCAAGATTGTAGTGATCTTAGCTTGAATATTGGTGATTGACGACATCTTTTAATTTTGAATAAGCTCCAGATAGCGGCTTACTAATGGATGTATGAAGAATGCTGAGAGGGATGCGAAGATACCACTATATCAACTTTAATTCCGTAGCTCTGATACCACTGTAGGAAAAATAGTAATTATTCTTCCACAGAAAACACGATGCAAGTTTGAATAAATCAAACTAATATCATGTTGGGGGTATTCTCAACAAAGTATAAATATATAAAATCATCCAATAAAATGTGTTGCGAGGACATGACATCCTGCGTGTATAAGCCCATGGCCCAATGAGCATGCAAGTGAAGTTGTAAATAAAATAATAGACTTGGGCCCTTTGTAATTAAAATAAAACTTGAGGCCCAAAGTCAATTCTGGACTTAGAGTTTACTTTTTAGAGTTGGGTCCAATTTTGGACTCACATGAATCTTGTGATTTCCAATGTACTTTTTGTGGACCCTTGGATCAAGTTGGGTCCAAGATGAATGGATAGGATCAATGTGAATATTAGCCAATAGCATTGAGGGGCAAGGGCCTTCCCCATTTTATAAAAAGACACCATTTGTACACTATTTTCATGCTTAATAGAGAGGAGGAGACTACCATTTTGAGAGCTCAAGCATCATCATTTGCTAATCAATCTTGCTTATGTTATTGTTGTGATTGCTTGTTATTTTCATTTCCCATGCTTTTTGGTAATGCTAGTTAAGGTTTTTCCATAAGCAATGACATTGAGCATTTGAGCTAACCTCCATCTCATCTCTCTCTCTTTCTCTTCCTCTCCTTTTCTATCCCTTTCCTTCACTCAAACCTTGATGAATGTTAGAGTAGAGGAGTAGAGTTAAGGGAGAGTAGTGTTAGTGGTGAATAGAGTTAGGGAGGAAGTAGGAAACTAACTAAAATTAGCATCTATGCATAGTGAGGTACCTATCCAGTGATTTAGACCTTGTTGACAGGCGAGAGGGCTATACTATGCGAGATCTACAACCCTACAGTGGCGTCGTTGCTGGGGATAGGTTTCCACTAACTAGTTTAGCTGTATTTTAGCTATTTTCTTGCCTTTTAGAGTAGTTTTAGGTAGATTTTTGGGTGTTTAGAGTTAGTTTTCTGTATTTTTTTGTGTTTGGACTATTCACAGCTAGCGGAGGAGGTGTGAGAGGGTAGAGGAGGCCCTGAACAGCCTAAGGGCTTGAAACCCAAACCAACCAGCCAAAAAAACCCAAAAAACACACCAATCTGCAATTTTGGAGGGAAAAAGAGCCTAAAATCTCATCAGATTTTTATATCTCCAAAACCAGTGTGAATAAACTCTTGCATGACTGGAAACAGCTCCAGGGTACTGTCCCAGACGTGCATAGAAGCCTGCCAGAGTTAGTTCTAAACAGATTGTAAAAATCAGAGAAAAATCATAAAAAATTCAAAAAACCTTTGAAAAAATCCAAAAAAATTCAAATCTTCATAAGAACTCTCGCAGAGCCCTCTGAAGTTCCATCTCAGTGAGACCAGGACACAGAGAAACTTGCGAGAGTTAGTTTGATGTCTAAGTGCATGTGCGAGAGTTCCCAGTGAAAAAAAGATGGGAAAGTACCAGTGAACCCTCGCAAACAACAAAATTTTCAGCTCTAGTGGTCAACAACTCTTGCAGAGGATTTGGAAGTTCCATCTCAGTGAGACCAAGACACAAAAGAGCTTGCGAGAGTTAGTTTGATTCCAGTGAGTAGAAAATTATGTTGAAGTTCTAAAAAATCACTAAAAAGTAAAGATCCAGTATTTTTTTTCCAATAAGAACTCTCGTAGACCCTCTCAATCGATTTAGGATGTCAATTTACATCAGTGATGAAGCCTGCGAGAGTTAGTTTTGAGATTTGGTGAAGATCAAGCCAAAAATGTGGTTTTGAACCCTCGCAGACAGTGAAATTTTCACTTCTTGCAGGAGTTAACTCTCGCAGAGAATTCTATAGTGAGATCTGGCCTAGATCTAATTACTGTGAGCCTTGAGAGAGTTACTTCCCAAATATCAGAGAGATATCAGATTTTTTATCTACAAAAATAGCTAAAGAACCTTTGCACAGCCAACCTCGCACAAGAGAACCCTTGCAGACCAAATCAGTGGAAAGATCTGCATCAGATCCAACTACTGTCAAAATCTCATGTCGATTAGTGCAAGGAGTAAAAAATTATCAAGGGAAAACCACCGTAAAAGACCTAAAATTCACTTCCGGCCGATCAATCGATCAGATCCTTGAGATCCAGACAACATCCTACTGTATAAGCAAGATCCAATCACTTTGGAACCCACCATCGGATGAATCTGAGATCGGGACGATCAATAGCACGAAGGATAGCAAATCAAGCACCACACCTTCCTAGATTAGCAATCGTGCAACAAGAGGCAGAACCGGAACTAGCACCAATGGATCCAATGGGCCACCCCGTACCTGTCGCTCCCTTGCAAGCAGTCCAGAGAGCACCACGGATGGAAATACCAAAATACGACGGATCATCAGATCCCATCCGATTCCTCCAGATCTACAAGCAAGCTTGTGAAATCTACGGCGAACGGACACATGTGGAGAAGCTGATGTTGTTTTCCATGTCCTTATTGGCAGTGGCTCGGGATTGGTTTTTCAACTCGTCAGAGGAAGAAAAATCTACCTGGGAAGCGGTTAAAGCGGCTCTCATTACGCGCTTTAAACCAAGAAAGTTTCTGGAAGACATGTTCCTCCTACTGAGCGAAGTCAAAATGGGAAAATGAGAAAGGGTCAGGGACTATATTGAGGGGTCAAACACTTACGATCCGAGTGCAGTGCAGCCCTAACTCCCAATCATGCGGTGATCATGTGGTTCCTAGCTAGACTACCACGAAGCATCAGAAGAGAACTGAAACGACGAGAGCAGTACGCTACTCTACAAGAAGCTGTGGAAGATGCCATCAGGGAAGAGGATGAGGAATCTGACAACGAATATCCATCCACCCACACCCCTACTCCCTCGTTAGCATCATCATTATCAACCACATCTGCTCTATCCACAGAACTGCTGTTGGAGCAAATGACGAAATTACACAAACAGCAGATGGAGCAACTTACGGCGTAGTTTGACCAGAAACTGAAGGTCTTACAGGGAGTTGTAGCAGTAACGCAACATCAACCGGAACCAAACCAGCTGTAGTATCCAAGACGGAAAAATGTATGGTGTTTAGTGTGCACGCAAAACCATACAACAAACGAGTGTCCAGTCCTAGAGCAAAATCTGAGACTGACACATAGATTCTGCAATCTGTGCAATGCAACATTGCACGATACGACATTTTGGCCGTTCAACCCCCGGATTGTTCAACAGAAGAGAAGTCCTTATTAGACTTCTTATCCTTACCATCAAGGGGCACCCAACGCGACACCAAGGTACGACTCACCAAATCAACCACAGCGTATGGCCTTACCTGCTCCACCAGGGCCAGCCAATCAACAAGTGGCCCATGTAAACCTGACAACAACGGAACCAGATATGCAAATGCCACCTCAACTTGAGCAGCATCAATGGTACGGACCGATGAACCATTTATGGATCTTGTCATAAATGAATATGTTGCAGCCTATGCAGCTCAAACTCAGCATCAAGGCAGAAGAAATTACGCCTACTACGAATGCGATGAAGGACACAGAATTGCAGAATGTCCCTACAAGGGACAATATACATCCTTCTGTCGAGAATGCGGTTATGGGCATTGTTACAAGAATTGTCCATTTAAACCTAGAACCAGTGCACCTCTTAACTTCATTGCAATACAACAACCAGCAGTTCCAGCAAGGATGCCATCGGAAGGATGACAATTCCATGCTCCTGTGTTAGTTGTTACGCGAGATCAGAAGAGGAAGGAAGTGGCTCCCTCACCACCACCATCGGTCATTGACGACCAACCCTCAACTTCCATGCCATACCCGAATGTGATGGAAGAAAGAGGACAGTACCAGAAAATAATACACTGGGTACAGAAGACACAAGTGGAGGAAAAAGAGCAAGAAAGAGTAAATCCCACGGAACCTCCAGTTGGTGTCGAACGGGAACCGCAAGCAGGCTCGCCACTGCGCACTGATCAAAATGATCAGTTGCACCAACATGAACCACCTTTTTACATGGTGGAGTCCGAGGAACCACGCACTGAAAGGTTCACCCTTTTATTGTCAAGCCTTGTTAGTTTACCACTCAAAAAATTACTGCGGATTGCACCACAAGCAAAAAGTCTTCTAGCTGAATGGGCCAAAGCGGATGAGGAGCCAGTAGCACCTGAGCCCATATACTGTAAGGGCTATGAAGAAACAAATAACGTCCTCCACATCGGAGCAGCATGGGAAAGTGAGGAACACAACATCACTTTGCCCATCAAACACAAGAGATACGAGGACGAGACAACAATGATAGATGGAGGATCAGGTGTCAATTTGATCTCCACTACTTTATATGAAAAATGGGGTCTACAAGGGTTGAAGCCAGCAAGATTTGTCATCAAGCTAGCAGATCAATCATGTGTAAAACCGAAAGGTGTAGTTGTCGATATCCCTGTAAAGATAGCAGGCATGCAGTTTGTGATTGCTTTTGTAGTCATGGATACACCTGAATCTCCATTTGCGTATAGTGTCTTACTGGGAAGACCATGGTTGAGGACTGCGCAAGTAGTACAACTGGAGTACGGGAAAACTCACCTTCGAGAACAGAGAATAGGCTGTAAAGGTTGATCCAACCACATGCGCAGTGAAACCTATTGCACCCAAGGCTAATGACGGATCATCCATGACAGATCACACAATTGATCGCCCAAGGCCAGCCAAGGGAGGTCACTATGATTCAGAGACGGATGTCATGATATGGACATATGCATTAGCAACTATTGACTGCTAGGCATGTAAATATGAATCAGATCCAGAACCTAGTACATCTTCACCCAAATGTTACACCATGGACACACCAATCACATTTGGGGTGAATATGATAAACGTAGCATGGCTGTTAACGGAGCCTATTGAGAACCCAATGGACAATGATCTAGTCCCTTGGCAACATGCTCTAACTTATAATAAGGAGATTGAGCTAACTGATGAACAGGTCCTACATCACATGGACCCAGATCGTTATGGAACCAAGAAAGTACCAACTCAATCACCACAAAAGTCTGCTATGGCGAAGGTCTCAAGGATTGATTCACCCAAGGCACCTGTGAATAAGAAGAATCAGTTGAAGCAATGCTACAACTAGGTGATCCGATGGAGTGATCTAGCCAAAGAGGCGATAGCTACTGTGGATATTGATATTTGCAACCATGAGGCGAATGCCACGGTAGTCCCGATGAAAGACAACAAGGATGAATCCACCAAAATGACAAAAAAGAGTAAAAAGAAATTGTTGGATTCCTTGAAGTCAATCAAGATAGACTCGAATACAGCGTCATCTTCTACACAGGTGACAGAAAATCAAAAAATGACCAGTCGAACTAAGATCAATATGCTGAAAGAGAATTCTCGACGAGCGTCAGTTCACGAGCTGCCTGAGACTTTCAAGAACTACACCTTGGACGACGTGGTAATCATGATGCCGCAAGCCCATAGAGAACCTGATCAAAGTCAGGCACCAGCGGAACAAGTCTTTGATGGACATGCGCAAACACAATCAATGAATCTTGCCGAGCCAGGTGAAGAAAAAAAGATAGTGCATGTGGGAGAGCAGTTAACACCCACACAGTTCAAGAGACTACGATCGTTGTTGGTGGAATATAAAGACTGTTTTGCCTGAAGTTATAGTGACCTGAAGGGCATTCCACCAATAGTAGTCCAACACACCGTACCCTTGGTGGATGGAGCAGTCCCCAAGGTAAGCCGTTATTACCGCTGCAACCCGAATTATATTGAGCTGATCAAGCAGGAGTTGCAGAAGCTGATGGATGCAGATTTCATCTATGAATTCGAACACACGGAATAGGTATCAATTCCGTGTGCTCGAGTAACGGCAAAATGTGGATTTGTGTGAATCTGAAGGCGCTAAGTGCAGTCACCAAAAAAGATCATTTTTCTTTACCATTTACGAAAAGTGTCCTCGACAGAGTAGCCGACGCCAAGGCCTACAATTTTCTAGATGGCTTCAGCGGCTACAACTAGGTGAAGATAGCCTCCTAGGAGCAGCACTGGAATGGGGAATCTATGCCTATAAAGTGATGCCATTCGGACTTTGCAATGCCCCAAGCACCTTCCAGCGAATCATGCAGGCGACATTCAAAGATTATCTGCAAATATTTTTGGAAATTTTTTTGGACGCTCTGTGCGTGCATGGACCAGACTCAGAACACTTATCCAACCTGGAGAGGGTGTTACAAAAATGTAGTGACTACCATATCTCCCTAAATCCAGAAAAATGTCAATGTACACATGGCTTGATTCTTGGCCATATAGTGTCAAGACATGGGATCGCCACAGATCTATCAAAGATCAGGATCATTATTGATCTACCACCACCGAGGACGATCCGCGAAGTCTATATCTTCATGGGTCATGCTAACTATTATAGGATCTTCATTCTTGATTTTGCAGATTTAGCTCGACCAATCTACAGACTCACAACGGATCCACATTGGAACGAGAAAGCCCTAAAGGCTTTCCAAAAGCTTAGGGATGCATTGGTTTCAGCACCAATCTTACGCCCACCCAATTGTTCTATTGAGTTTCACGTGCATACAGACGCATCGAAGTATGCAGTTGGAGTAGTCTTAACCCAGCCAGGTGAACACAAAAAGGATTTTGCAAGCCGACATCTCAGTGATACCGAAATGAAATACTCAACCACAGAGCGAGAAGCACTGGCAATGATTTATGCGGTTAAGAAATTTCGACATTACCTGATGGCTACACATTTTGCTTTTTATACGGACTATCAACCCTTGCTCTATCTCGTTAATAAAACTTGCAATACCGGGAGAATCACTAGATGGCCACACATTTTGTTTTTTATACACACCATCAACCCTTGCTCTATCTCGTTAATAAAACTTGCAATATCGGGAGAATCACTAGATGGCTAGTTATGTTATTGGAATTTGATTTTCGGATAGTAGTTCGCAAGGGAAACAACATTACATGGCAGATCATGTATCACGAATCAAGGGGAAGGAGATTGCAACCCAACCCGATGATGAGCTGGCAGATGCTGCCTTATTTTACGTGGACACAGTACCAAAATGGGCTGTCGACATTGTTGAATATCTAATGTGGGGCCAACCAGACAAATAATTACTACCAAAGTTAGAACAATGGAAATTGATCTTGAAGGCTAGAACTTATCAGTTGATTGCCGACTAGTTATATCAAAGAGGACCAGACGGAATTCTTCGGCGGTGTATTCTTCCTCATGAGGCCACCCAGATCATTTCGCTTTCACATGAAGGCATGGGTGGGGGCCATTTTGCATCCGACATTACAGTTCGCAAGATCCTGCAATCAGGATGTTGGTGGCCAACGATTCATAAGGATACGGAGGAATACTTAAAAAAGTGCGATGTGTGCCAAAGGGCGACAAGGCCAACGAGATTGAATTATGACATACTGCACCCGGTCTTAGCCCAAGCACCATTCGAAAAGTGGGGATTGGATTACATCGGTCCAATTCACCCTGCGGCAAGGAGTTCCTAGGCTCGATACGTAATCGTAGCCATAGACTACCTCACCAAATGGGTCGAATCCCAAGGCAGTAAGAGTAGCTGATGCTAGGATCACTTCCAAGTTCCTTTATGAAAATATCATTGTGCGCTTCAAGCCATTTCATCAATGAGACCATCAAGGTCCTGTTGGAGGAATTCTTTGTGATCCATAAACCAGTACGTCTTATTATCCTCATGGTAATGGGCAAGCAGAATCATCCAATAAGATCCTATGTAGCGTGCTCACGAAAATAGTTGAAGCTAGCAGATCAGATTGGGAACATAAGTTGCATGCTGCACTGTGGGCATTCAGGACAACATATAAAGGAAGCACTGATCAAACACCCTTCCAATTGGTATATGGTCAGGATGCTGTGATGCCACTAGAGTTTTTAGTTCCTTCATTAAAAAATGCCACCACGCAATGTCTTAGTGAGTCCAAATCTTTACAGCTATGCCACGAAGCTCTGCATAAACTTTGTGAAACACGCTTACTAGTTGTGCATGCACTGGCAGCTGAAAAGGAAAGACGCAAAGCATGGCATGATCGTCGGTTACAAAAGAAGGATCTTCGTTCTGGAGATCTGGTCCTGATGTATAAACCCAAGGCGATCAAAGGGAAATTAAAACTCACAGGTGAAGTTCTCTATCGGATCAGGAAAATTCTTAATCATGGAGCTGTGAATCTAGAAAAGTTAGATGGGACCCCATTCGATACACCCATCAACGGTAGCCAGTTGCACAAGTATTGGCCACCATAGTGAGATAGATCCAGATTGGTGGGGGCAAATTAAGAAAAGCTAATCTGCTAAGCCATCACTGCTAGATCTAAGAAGATCAAGCCAAATCAAGCTAAATCCATCAAGAGTCAACCAGATCTGGCAAGATCGGGGAAATCCATCAGAATCCAAGAAGGATCTAGATCCAGATAGGAACAAGAAGGAAGATGATCATCAGATTGACTGAGGGATCTGTTACCAAGTATCCATCAGAACTTCTAGAGAACTACCAACAGTCAGATCAAGCCCGGATGAGGCTGATTACCAGTTTACAAAAGTTAAAAATCAGAAAATCTCGAGATCTCATCAAAAAACACTTTGAAAGAGCAACTTTTCATGATTTTTTGAGATTCCCTGGGAGATAGCTCTTGAAACTTGGACAGTCACCAGATCTGACCCAGATGCATCCATGAAAATCTCTACAAGAGTTCCTGATGGAGAAATCACCATTTTCTAGTGTGTGCGAGGATCCCATAAGCAGAATATTCAGAACCCTCAGAACCCTCGCAGAGCATTAAGATCAACTTACCAACCCTCGCAAGGTGCCTAAATGGAATAAGAGTCGTGAAATTAGCCTACCTACATGGTCTGATCTTGAAAATCCAATCACAGGAACAAGTTGTGCGAGAGATCACTTCCCACGAGAGTTGAACCCTTGCAGACAACCTGAATCCTTGCAAAACCTTCGCATAGCAGTCAAATCACCTTCTGAACTCTTGCAGACTTCCCTGAGGTCTTAGAATTTTGTGAAGAAGGTGCCTTCCAAAATTAGGGTGGAACTGAGCAAGTGAAAGTGTATTTCACCTAATACGCACTCTAAATTCCACTATATAAGGGCTGAATTCGAGTCATTTGTCACCTTTGCTAGTGAAGCTCTGCCAAAATTTACACTGAAATTATCAAGTTCTCCGTTTGCAACCAAACTTCCTACCACCTATGATCTGATCATACTGAACACCGATCTGTGTTCTGAACTACACTTCTTGTCATCCAACACTCATTATTCACAATTTTTTGCTGTTTCCACACCTTTTTCCATTTTCCACCATTTTTCCTACTTTTTTGACCTCTAATCATCACTGCTAACATGGCCTCCTCATCCTATGAAGAATCTAGCACCAAACAGGTGATCCAGCGTGACATCCCCGAGGCTACACAGATTTGGCCTCTACCCTCTGACGCTTTGATCCAACCTTGGCTGCAGACAACTGGCCCACTTCTAGAGGCAATGGATTTTTACCCAGCACTTTTCTATTCTGATATTAACATGGGCCTTGCCCTTCACGCTTACGCCACATGGGATGAGGAAAAGACTTGTTTCCACTTCCTATACCAAGGTATCACGTACAAGGTAAGGATTAATGACAACTTGATGGTTACCATTGGCATTATGTTTGGTGATCATCAACCCTTCTCCCATCGCAACGCCAAAACTCAGATCAAGTCTTTCGTCACCCAAACTACACCAAAAATTCCAATTCAGACTAACAATGGTTACTTGATAGATGCTATCACAGAACCCGATAACATTTCTGGTTATTTCAACATTTCGCAAGGACAAAATCCAGTCTAAGCTGCTGAGTCAGATAGTGGAATCCTTTCTGAAATTCCCTAGCCCCTCCGTTGTGCCATATGACTGGCATAGCTTCCTTATTCGTGAACTAACCAGCTCCATCAAACCCAACAACCATGAGCGTATCATAGTAGGCCCCCTGTTGTGTAACTTTGCTTGTGCACTTCTCGAGGCAAAAGTGCGTGGTTTTCAGCACTCATCCCTTTTGTCTACCCTCGTGCCACATACTAACCTTTATCCGCCATCTCAAGCATCCACCTCCTCCCAACCTGTAGTTATTAACACAACGGCCGCATGCGTGGCGTTGCCTCTACATCCACATCTCCATCTACTACCCTCTGATCTCTGTTGTCGCTACCTCTCTTCCTATTCCATCCACATCTGCTTCTATGTCCACCCTCGTTTCCGTTGTTGATATGATTCCTATCTCTGTTCCATTATCCACTACTCCATCCATCACCATCGCATCCTCCATCACTCCTGCCACCACTGTTTCTTCCATTCCGTTCAATCCTTCTGATTCTCCACACCACCCTTCAGTTCCCCTCTGTTCCTCCCACCCTCTCGTTCGGACAAGCTGTCCTCACACTTGTTTCCACAGTTGCTTCTCAGACCCCACTTGCTTCGCCACCAAAGGTTGTCGAGGGCAACCAATCCTTGCTTGATGATGCATTTATTCAAACAGTTTGCGTACCATCGCTAGATCGGGTTGATCCTACCGCCCCAGATGGCATCAAGTCCAATGAGAACCTGATCGAAGATAATGATGACGGTATTCCACAAGTCGTCGGGGCCGATACAACACAAGCCCCTATCAATGCCAGTGTACCGGCTACTCCCACAAATCTAATGACGGTGTACCAGACTCTGGGAAAATACATCTTGGATGTGGTAGCGGCCAAAGCCATTCTGAAAAACAAGGTACTACACATGGCGACGAGTAACACACAGCTGCGAGCAGCCCTCACCAAGCTGCAACACGAATTGATTCTAACACAACAACATGAACAAGAAGGGCACCAGGACATTGCCAAATTGCAGTAGAAGGAGGAGGGCCTCAACAAATATATCCAAACCCTCTCCAAAGCGTTGACAGAGGCCTCCACAAAGGTGCGGGAGCTTCAATATGAAGCGTTTCAACGGCTTGCTCCCATCCATACGCAACTAAACCTTTTGGAAGCAGAGAATACGTGCATGGGGATGGAGGTCAAAGCCCTACAAGATGAAAAGCTAGGTAGCTCAACCTGCACCCGACTCAAGGCCGCTTTCTCAATCAGAAATGAATATTCTTCGGCTTCAAGTGCAGGTATATAGCCAAACCTTAAATAGCTACCAAACAGTGTTCAATAAATATCGAACAAGCGCAACTCACGAGCTCGCCTAGGCCAAGCAAGCCCTCAAGGCGTGCCAAAAATTCATGGACACGAAGGTCCAGCCCACCCCCGTGGTAGTTCCGCCGCCATCGATTTTTGATGCTGCACAGGCCAATACCAGCCAAGACCAAAGCCAGCAGGTAGCAGGGGGAATTTAACCAAGATCAAGGGTCTAAAGGCCAAGATCAAGGAAAAACAGATATGGTTGCTGAGACATGAGACCAAGGGCAAGGCACAGATACCAGCCAAAGCCAAACCACATCATCCAAAAGTTCGCGCACGATATCTGTTAGCTGGGCCTTCCGAAGACCCAAGTCCGTGGAGAAGAAAATCAACGAATTCCTATCAAAGTATCCCCACGAGTCATCAAGAGGCGACTGGCAGATATCGTTTTCAGCTCAGACCATAAAGGGCAAAGAACTGCAAGCATTACCCACCCTCCAACCACAACCAGGGTGGCGTGAACTGTTGTTCGAAAGAGACCCTATGGCCATCAGGGCCTACGTGACGAGTCCACAACAATTACAGGTGAACATGCACTTCCTGCCATGTACACAAAGATCCAAATGGGTGGAATGTGGCACCCCTCTGGACAAGATAACACATTTAAATTTTAATTGGCTGATCATACAGTCAGAATATGGGTGGACTACGAATGTAGATGCCAAAAGGACTCTACCGCCTTCGCAACCCATTATATCAATTGTCTTGATCCAATAGTCCGCGCGGCAGCCACTTACGCCCGGGACTAAGAACATCTAATGGGGATCGAGACTAAATGAGACAATTTTCTCCCATCCATATTCTTTGACGTTAATAAGGCACTACCTTCAGACAAAGTCGAAGATCAGCTACCAATCGCTCATGTGTATTACCGAGTTGCGCTTCTGGGCAATCCATGGACACACAGATTCCAAACATGGGTCGACCAAGATTGGCTGCGAGGAGTTCACAAGTCCCTTCACACGCCCAAGGACTTGAAGAAACTGGACCGCCTCAACTTCATGGAGGACATCACCACCTACCTGATCCAGCAAAGGCGGGCAAAGAAAACGCTATACTAAACTGGCAAAGTGCCGAGGGACCGGCACTACTTCAGGCCGTGGGTCCTGTTGGGGGTATTCCCAACAAAGTATAAATATATAAAATCATCCAATAAAATGTGTTGTGAGGGCATGGCATCCTGCGTGTATAAGCCCATGGCCCAATGAGCTCGCAAGTGAAGCTGTAAATAAAATAATAGACTTGGGCCCTTTGTAATTAAAATAAAACTTGAGGCCCAAAGTCAATTCTAGACTTAGAGTTTACTTTTTAGAGTTGGGTCCAATTTTGGACTCACATGAATCTTGTGATTTCCAATGTGCTTTTTGTGGACACTTGGATCAAGTTGGGTCCAAGATGAATGGATAGGATCAATGTGAATATTAGCCAATAGGATTGAGGGGCAAGGGCCTTCCCCATTTTATAAAAAGGCACCATTTGTAAACTCCAGTGACCACGCAAATCGGATAAATAGAACTTGAATAAAAGGACTTTGGGCCTTATTAGAATAAATTAATTAAAAAGCCCAAAGTCAAGTTCATAAGGTTCTAAGTTAAAAGGGAATATCTCAAACTCACATGAATCATGTGAGTTTGGCCCTTTTCCTAATAAACTATTAAATTGAAGTTCATTTTGTTTGAAGGGCTAGGATGCCATTGTAAATAGGCCAATGAGAGCCAAGATGGCCATATCTCCTCAACTATATAAGGAGGCCATTTTCCATTGTACATATCTTCATTTCTTCTCAATAAAGCTCTCTCCTTTCTCTCTCTCTCTCTCTCTCTCTCTCTCTCTCTCTCTCTCTCTCTCTCTCTCTCTCTCTCTCTCTCTCTCTCTCTCTCTCTCTCTCTCTCTCTCTCTCTCTCTCTCTCTCTCTCTCTCTCTCTCTCTCTCTAAGGTACTGTTCCCAATCAGACTGCCGATGGCCCACATATGTTCGAAGCATATCCTCCATCGTCGAATTGGTCCTTTCTGTTTGACCATCTAATTCTGGATGATCTGTAGAACTCAAACTTAAAGTTGTTTCCAACTTTTCAAATACTGCTTGCCAAAAATTCCCAGTGAATTTTGGGTCACGATCACTGACAATATCGCAAGGCAGCCCGTATAGTCGAAAAAGCTTCTCAACAAACAGCTGAGCTAGTTCTGAAGCTTTAACAATAGTTTTCGTTGGAATAAATTGAGCAAACTTCGTAAGTCTGTCAACAATTACCCAAACCGAATCGTGGCCCTTCCCTGTATGTGGAAGCCCGACCCCAAAATCCATAGATATACTTTCCCACTTTCCGGTAGGAATATCTAAAGGATGTAATAGGCCACTAGCTTTTAGCCTCTATGCTTTATTTAACTTGCACTTAGTACATTTAAGTACATAGGCCTCTACCTGACTTTTCATTTTAGGCCACCAAAATTGCCTTCAAACTAAGTCAAGTGTTCTTTGTATACCTGGATGTCCTGCACATGGACTATCATGACACTCATGCAAGATTTGGGCCCTTACAGTGTCATTCTCCGGTACACACACCTTTCCTTTACGAAACAAAATCTTGTTTCAAATTAGGAAATCCATTTCAGTCTTTCCCTGATTCGAGGAATCTTGCAAACCTGAATCAATCCCCAAAAGTACTTGTTGCCGATACTTTCCAAAAAAAGTATTGGACTCATATAGTCCTTGAAGAGACTGAAACAATTCCGGTTCTATAATAGTAAAGCACAACTGATTAATAACCAGTAACCGACTCAAAGCGTCCACTAGAGTATTTTGACTTCCTTTACAATAACGTATAGAAAAGTTAAAGATTTGCATCAGCTCAGCCCATCTAGCTTGTCTCCCATTTAAATCTGTAGCATCACAAAAATAGTGAATTGTCTAATGATCCGTCAAAACTTCAAATCTGGCTCCATACAAATAATGTCGTCAAATTTTCAAGGAATGAACAATTGCAAACAGTTTCTTCTCATAGGTACAATACCTAGACTGAACAAGATTGAGTTTATTGCTTTCATAAGCCATGGGATGTCCATCCTGCATCAAAACAGCTCCAATAGCATAATCACTAGCATCGGTCCTAACCACAAAAGTCTTATTAGGATCGCCAGTGATTAGTATTGGTGACACTTTTCTTAAGCAACTCAAAACAATAATTCATATCCTCCGTCCACACCACTAGGGGACCCTTAGTCCTCCGGCTTAGCGTCTTATAGCCTTTCAAGGCCTGGATAAGGGGAAATGCCAATTGAGCAAATTGGAGAATATGCCGACGGAAAAATCCCACAAACCCCAAGAAAGACTTGATTTCCAGAACTTCTGTGAGAATAGGCCAATCAATAACCCTCTGGATACGATCAGCCTCAATCTCCACCCCTCGTTCGGAAATCTTATGTCCCAAGTAGGACAATTCCTTAGCAAAAAAGTCACACTTAGACTCCTTGGCAAAGAGCTTTTCCCTTCTTAGAATGTCCAAGACAATCCTAAAATGCTCTTTATGTCCCGCTTAAGTCTTACGGAACACTAGGATATCATCTAAGAATACCACTACGAATTTTTCCAAATATGGCCTAAACAAATCGCTCATCATTTGCTACAATCTCGTTACATCATAGTAGCTACAGACTACTGCACCAAATGGGATGAAGCAAGAGCTGTTATCAATGCTGACGCTCGTTCCACTGCCAAATTTCTCTATGAACAGGTTATAGTTCGGTTCGGATGTCCTCTAGAGCTTATCAGTGATAGGGGAACACATTTCCTTAACTTTGTCATAGCAGAACTTCTTTCCAAATTTTTTGTGTACGTCGCAAAAGTTTCCCATACTATCCACGCTGCAATGACCAGGCAGAATCCACCAATACCACCACCAAGGAAGCTTGGGATACTTTAAAAACAATCTATGAAATAAAAAATACTTCTAAATTGCTTACACTTAGAAATCAAATATTTCTAAGTTATCAGAGAGTACATGAGAGTGCTTCATCATATGTCATGAGAGTTAAGGATCTTCATCAAGAGTTAGCTGGTATTAGTGATGCTCTTAAGAACACTGAACTTGTTCAAGTAGTCCTAAATGGACTTAGAGATGAGTATGACAATATTGTGCAGACTTCTGTTGTCAGGGAGGATCTTCCATCCTTGGAGACACTGCAAGGTGTTCTCATTGCTGAAGAAAGCAAGCAAGAGAATAATATGTTGAGGATCAACAGACTTTTATTGAAAGATGATGGAGATGACAAATCACTCTTCATCAGAGACAATTCAAGGGGCAAGGGCAAAGGACAACAACACTTCAAGAAGGACAAAGCCAAAGAAGGTGGTGAGGATCAGTCCTCACAAGCTGCAACATCCAGCGGCAAGAAGAAACTGTCAAAGATCAAGTGTTTTTTCTGCGGCAAGAAAGGACACTATGCATCAAACTGTTTCAAAAAGAAGAACCAATCTAAGCAAGCTAACCTTACTAATGAGGATGAGTGTGAGGGTGTAGAGAGTGAAAGAGAGAATTCATTAATGATGTCTATTTTTTCATCTTTTTCTTTTAAGAATGAAGAAGTCTGGTGGATAGATAAAGGGGCTAGTTCCCATATGTCTAGTTTTAGGAACTCTTTCACTAATCTCATGCCATATCTAGTTGCAAAAAGATCTGCTAATGATGTAGAGTGTAGAATTGAAGGAATAGGTAGTATTCCATTGCATGCATCATCATAAATTTTTTTTTTGCTTACATGATGTACTGTATGTACCTAGATTGACCAAAAATCTCATTAGTGTAGGACAATTGTTTGATAGTGGATTGGATGTCCAGTTTCAAGTTGACAAGTGTATAATCTCAAGAGAAAATGAAGTTATTGCTAGAGGATCTAGAATTGGTAATTTGTACAAACTAGATTCTAGGGAGAGTGCTAACATTTCAGATATTGCTTATGAGAACAAGGTTCTATAGGAGGATCTGTGGCACAAGAGATTGGGTCATCCCAATTTCAAAGCCATGCAATCTATGGTCAAAGAAGGAAAAGTTGTTGGTCTACCAAAGACACTGTCAAAGGAGCTTCTGCCTTGTGAAGCTTATGTGCTGGCAAAGTCACACAAAAGGCCTTTTCCTAGATCAAGTATCAAGACAAAGCAACCATTTGAACTTTACACTCTGATGTTCATTTCTCATCAACTAAGAGCAAAGGAAGAGCCAACTGCTTTGCCTCTTTTGTAGATGATTATACAAGATATTCTTGGATCTATATGCTGTCTTCAAAAGCCATGGTCTATGATGTTTTTCTTACTTTCAAAGCTTATGTAGAGAAGTAGTTTCCTTTCAAGTTAAAAGCTTTAAGAAGTGATAGTGGAGGAGAATACACTTCCAGTAAGTTTAAAGACTTTTTTGAGAGAGAGGGTATTCAAAGAGAGTTTTCTTGTTCATATACTCCTCAACAAAATGGAGTTGTTGAGAGAAAAAAATAGAACTTTGTGTGAATGTGCAAAAGCCATTAGGCTAGAAGCTTCTCTGCCTAAAGAATTTTGGGGAGAGGCAGTTGCATGTGCAAACTATCTTTGTAATAGGCTTCCAAATCTTGCAATAGGAGGAAAGACACCATTTGAGATGTTGTATAAGAAAAAGCCTAAGGTAGATCATCTTAGGATTTTTGGTTGTGTATGCTTTGTGCATGTGCCTCTAGAAACTAGGAAGAAGGAAGATCCTAGTGCAGTAAAAGATATTTTTGTAGGATATGCATCCACTAAAAAAGCATACAAGATTCATTTTCCCTCTACTTACAAAAATGTTGTTAGTAGAGATGTGATCTTCCATGAAGATCAGAAGTTTAACTTGGTTGATGCACAGATCAAGGAGACTCATGCAAGATCTACAATCATCAATCTTGATGCTGTAAAAGAAGAGGTGAGGCCGAAGCTTGAGGAAGAGCAAATTCAAGCTACCACACCCAGAAGATCTACACAAGCAAGATCTGAGCCAAGGAGGCTCACATATGATGAAGAAGGAAGGCAAGTGGAAGGTGAAACTTCCTATCATGCACTTTTTATATTAGATGGAGAGCCTAAGGATGTCCAAGAAGCTTTTCAATCCAAGGAGTGGGCTGAAGCAATGACCCAAGAATTTGAAGCCTTGATGTCAAATAACACACGGGAGCTTGTGGAGCCACCAAACAACATGCATGTGATTGGATGTAAGTGGGTATTCAGAATCGAGTATAATCATGATGTATCAATCAATAAGTATAAAGCAAGACTTTGTGCCAAAGGCTACTCACAGATCAAAGGTCTTGACTATGAAGATACCTTTGCACCAGTTGCAAAGATGGTAACAATTCGAATACTCATCTCTCTTGCATGTTTTCACAAATGGAGTATGTTCCAACTTGATGTTTCTAATGCATTTCTCAATGGTTACTTTGAGGAAGAAATTTATATGGAGCAGCCTCCAGGTTTTGTGAAGGAAGGTGATGAATCAAAAGTTTGTCTTTTGTTCAAAAGTCTGTATGGACTGAAACAGGCACCAAGGTCTTGGTATGCAAGGCTCAATTCCTATCTCATATCACTCGGATTTTGTCTAAGTGAATATGACCCTTCTCTGTATTATAAGTTTGTAGATAACTTTGCAATTATTCTTCTCATCTATGTAGATGATATCATTCTTTGTGGAAACAATGAGAAGTTAGTTGAAGAAACTAAGCATGCACTTGGTACTGAGTTTAAGATGCAGGACTTAGGAGTTCTTCACTATATCCTAGGCCTTGAAATAGATTTTTGGAAAGGTCATGCATTTATAAGCCAAAGAAGCAGACAACTATTTCCTTGTCATCCTGTGAAGCTGAATACAAATCTCTTACAACCACAACAAAGGAGGTTTTATGGATCAAAAGGCTACTTTTGGAGCTAAAGTGTTATGCAGATGAAGATCTTCCAATTATCAAGAATGATAACATTTTTGCTCAGGCTCTTGCAAATAATCCAACCTTTCATGCAAGGAGCAAGCATATTGAAGTGGCTTATCATTTTGTAAGAGAAAAAGTCATTGGAGAGAGATCTCACTAGCCTCTACTAAAGAATGTATCCTAATTTTGAAGTCTATGTTGATAGGAACATAAATTTTAAGGAGAAGTGTGAAGATTATTAAAATATTATCTTCCTATCTCGAGTTTGGGGTCATGTCCATGGTGATTTCCAGTAAAATTCATGTTGTACATAAAAGGATTGTGAATTGAGCACATATCCTTCTAGTGTAGCTCGGATTTGAGTTAGATAGGTTCAATTATGATGACATGCAGATGTTTAGATAGCACGCAAAGTTTTACTGTATGTATGCAAGCCACATGCAATCAGTGCATGCAACATGCAAAGTAGTTTATGTGATCTACACATGTCTAGGCAGTTTTATGAGTTGACATGTAGTACATGCAACATACATGCATGCAGTTACACATGTGGATCTATGGTAGGTGAATTAGTTCAGTTAAGTGGACTTTCCATGCAATTCCACTATAGGAATTCGAGTCTCTCTCATGTAGGAAAAGCTAAGCATGTTTTGCCATTATTGTGAATATTGAGATTTTTGGTGTTTTGGACTCATTCTCTCTCTCTACCTGAGTTTTCTATGTTTAATTTTCTCTCTCTACCCAAGAGCAGCCTCTTTTTCCCATACTGAACACTTGGAATTATTTCTAACATTCATTTCTCATAGTGAAGAGTTAGATTTTTTCATCAGATGTATGCCATTGTGCTCTTGCCTTAGATTTTTCGAGCATACTGTTCTTTGATCAATCTTGTGCAATCACAACACCTCGGTAAGATCCTGTAGGGTGTGTGGTGAAGTTCACACGTGCTAAAAAGTTCACATGCCGCACCACCACCACCACCACCACACCAATAACAGCTTTGGCTTCTACCACCGGCACTTCCTCTTCTATACAACCCCCTACCACTGTTTCTGTTGCCGCTCCTCTTCCTTCTGTTCCACCCACAACTGCTACTTCTGTTTCCATTGCCATCTACTGTGTTGATACTACTTCTACCTCTGTTCCATTTTCTACCACCCCTTCCATTACTATCGCATCCTCCATTACTCCTGTTTCCACCGTTGTCCCTCTCCAGTTCAATCTTGCTGATTCCCAGTTGTCTCTGGACATTATGGCATGGATGCTGGTCATCAACTTTTCACCACCACTTCCGCCCCATCTTCGCCTTCCGTCCTCCACACCACCCTACAGTTTCCCTCTGTTCCATCCATTCTCTCTTTTGGACAAACTGTCCCCATCCATGTTTCCACTTCTGTTTCTACCACCCCACCCACTTCTCCATCGAAGGCTGCTGAGGGCGACCAACTGTTGCTTGATGACGCATTTGTACAAACGATTTTTCTTCCATCACCAGATCGGACAAATCCCACTACCCCAGATGACAAGAGATCACCAAAGAACCTCATTGAATACAACGACGATGGCACTATATAGGTCATCAGGGCCACTACCACACAAACTCCTGCAAGTGTCAATGTACCGGCTGCTCCAACGGACTTAACAAAGGCCTACCAAGCCTTGGGAGTATTCATCCAGGATGCGGTAGCAGCCAAGGCCTCATTGGAAAACTGGGTACTCCAATTGGCAACCAGCAACACCCAGCAGCGAGCAAAAATCACAAAGCTACAACAAGAGCTGATGATTGCTCAACAACATGAGAGCTCACAAAGCACTGGGAGCTCACAAGGCTATAGCAAAAGGAGGACGGCCTCAACTAGTATATCCAGAGCCTCTCCAAAGCACTGACAGATGCCTCCACCAAGGTACGGGAGCTTCAGTCTGAAGCGTCCCAACGACTTGCCCCCCTCCAGGTGCAACTCAAGATATATGAGGCACAAAATATGCACCTGGGGGCGGAGGTGCAAGCCCTACAAAGCAAAAAACTTGCTTGGTTAGCTCAACCCACACCTGACTCAAGGCCACTCTCTCAAGCAAAGATGAATCTTTTCAGGCATCAGGTGCAGGTTTATAGTCAAACTTTGAACAACTACTAGACAAAGTTTGACAAATACTGAGCCAGCGCAACTCAAGAGCTCGCCCAGGCCAAACAAGCCCTCAAGGCTTGTCAACAATTTATGGAAAAGAAGGCTCAACCAACCCTGATGGTGATTCCAACGCCACCTCTCTTGTTGAATTCACACGTGTGGGATGCCCTACACATGTACTTGTAATCTCCTAAGCCCAATAATACCATAAAGATCAAACTAGCATTGATTGACAATAGGAAATCTGATCATACAAGAAATGTTATTGTGTTACAAGCAAGATCCGTCAACAAAACATGAAACTAAGTACAATAAGTGCCTCAACTAGGCTAGAGAGAGAATATGAAAGTACAAACTCGAGTAGAGAGAGAGAGGGCACAAAGCCAAATTTGCATTACACACAAATTTCATCATCTTCTCAACGAGAGTACATCACATATATATAGATCCATGGACTCTCCTCCTACTTTGAGTTGAATTTGAGTTATGAATCCACCTCTCAAGCTATCTAGACTTATTCAAGCCACCTCAGTATGTCTAATTGTGCCACCTAGTATTTTCATGCATTAAATGTGGTATGCAAAGTACAAATGGCAGTTCCTACGGTAGCTCGAGTTTCTACTTCTACCTACCTTGAATATTTTATTCTAAGATGGGTCTTTACTAAGCCAAAAGAGCTCAATTCATCTTTGGCATTTTTAGGACCCCTACTTACAGTATTAGATAGATTTTTCAATATCTCAACACTCCTCCTAAAAAAGTATCTAATGTGGATCAAGCATTGATCTTGAGATAAGACCAAGATTAGATCTATGCTTTGAAAAGCACTTTTGCAAAGTGGCTTTGTGAGAAGATCAGCAATACATGAAGATGTGTCAACATGTTCCAAGTTGATTTCACCTCCAATGAGCTTTTCCCTTACAAAATGGTGTGCCACTTCTATATGCTTGCTTCTTGCATGAAAAATAGGATTGTTTGCAAGAGCTGGGGCCGTCACACTTGATCAAGGGAAGATCATCCTCTTTGATGCACTTTAGCTCCATGATTAACCTCTTGATCCAAAGCACCTCTCTAGTTGTTGTAGTGAGTGCTTTGTACTCGGCCTCACAAGAAGATAGAGATATGGTATCTTGCTTCTTTGAAACCCAAAACACAAGATTGCCCCAAAAAAAGATAGTATATGCATTAATGGACTTTCAATCCATCTTATCACTTGCAAAATCGGAATCCGAATAGCCAACAATGGTTAGATCTTCATTCTTGTACAATAAACCATAATCTTGAGTAGAAGATACATATCTTAGAACTCTCTTGGCCATCTTCCAATGTTGGATCTTAGGATCTTGCATAAATTTACTCAATTTGTACACACAATAGCTCAAATCGGGTCTAGTGAAAGTAAGCCAAATTAAAGAGCCTATAAGACTCCTATAAAGTGTGATGTCCTCGAAGGATCTTTCATCACCTTTAATAGGGTCTTTTACATGTTGCTCCATGGGAGTATCTATGCCTTTACAATTTTGCATATTGGATTTTCTCAACATAGAAAAGACATATTTAGATTGACAAATATAAGCATTCTCTTCATGAAAATCAATCTCAAGGCCCAAAATGTCATGGATCTCTCCTAGATCTTGCATTTTAAATTCTTCCTAATGCATCTTTGGTTTCTTGAACTAGCATCAAACAACTTCCACTAAGAATAATGTCATCTACATAGATTAGGAGCATGACAATATTACTACCATCAAACTTTAAGTACATAGAAGGATCATAGTCACTAAGCAGAAATCCTAATGAAAGTAGAAAGTTGTTGAGTCTTGAATACCATGATCTAGGTGCTTGCCTTAAGCCATAAAGACTTCTAAATAGCAAACACACCTTAGATTTATCTTTGATAAATCCTTGAGGCTGTTCCATGTATATCTCCTCCTCAAGATAGCCATTCAAAAAAGCGTTGGAGACATCAAGTTGAAACAGTTTCCACTTAAAAAATAAGGCAAGAGAGATTATGATTCTTATTCTCACCATCTTTGCTACAGGAGTGAAGGTTTCTTCATAGTCAAGGCCAAATATTTGTGCAAAGCCTTTAGTACATAATCTTGCCTTGTTCTTGTTGATGGAGCCATCATGATTGTGCTTGATCTTGAACACCCACTTGCATCCAATGATATGCATGTTAGGTGGTGGATCCACTAGCTCCCATGTGTGGTTCGTGATCAAGGCATCATATTTAATCTTCATGGCCTCATACCACTCCTTGGTATTGAGGGCCTCTTGGACATCTTTGGGCTCCTCATGAGAAACAAAATAAGCATAAGTGGAATCAAGATCCACTTGTTTTTCTTTGTCATCATAAGTGAGCCTCTTAGGCTCGGATCTCTCCCTCATGGATCTTATAGGAGTGAAAATCCGAGTACTTCCATCTTCAATCTCGACCCCTCCATATGTCGATTGTCTTCAATAATAGAAGGTGTTAGATTTTGAGGTTGCTTGATCTCGGCCCCTCCAAGATTGTACTTTTCTTCTTCATGGAAAACTACATCTCTACTTTCATTTACTTTAGAAGTAGAGAGCATGTAGATTCGATAGGCTTTCTTGTTGGATGAATATCCAACCATTACTCCTTTGCTTGCACAAGGATCATCCTTCTTTCTCGTTTCCAAGGGAATATGGACTAGAAGATATAACCAAGTAAATCTTGTGAAGTCATCAATGAAAGTTACAAAGCAAGTAGCACCACCCTTGCTCTTTGAAGATGAGAAGCGCACATCCGAGTGTATGAGCTCTAATGGATGTGTAGTCTTGATAGATGACTTTGAAAAAGGCTTCTTATGAGATTTAGATATGGCACAAGCCTCACATGGCTTGAAATTTTTGGAGATAAGATTAGGCAAGCCAATAGCTTTGGCTTTCTTGACCATGGACACCATAGAACTATAGTTAGGATGCCCCAACCTTCTATGCCATAGTTCCTCCAAAGAAATATGAGAAGCAAAAGCACCATCACAAGAGTTAGCATACTCTTTGGGATCAAGTTTGTAGATTCCACCATATCTAGACCCGAATGCAAGGATCTCATCATGCTTCTTGATTGTACATGTATCAACATTGAAATTCACATCTAGTCCACTATCAAACAATTGCCCAACACCAATAATATTTTTTGTTAACTTAGGAACAAAAAGTACTTTAGACAGAGAAAGAACTTTTGATGATGAAAGCTTTAAGAGAATGGTCTCTATGCCTTCAGTAGTACATTCACGATCATTTGCTGTGTAGATGGACTTCTTGGCTCCTTCATAAGGTGTCATGGATGAAAAATAATGCTTGGAGCTACACATATGTGAGGAAGCTCCACTGTCAATGTACCATGAACCATCCTTCTTGAAAGGTGATGAAGAAAAACTCCAGACCATAAGAGATCCCTCTCCATCACTTGCATGACTATCTTCCTTCTCTTCATTGAAAATGTTGGCTTGCTTGAATTGACTCTTCTTCTTGAAGCAATCGGTGGCATAATGCCCCTTCTTGCCACAAAAGAAACACTTGATGTTTTTCTTCTTCTTCTTGGATGTGAAAGCTTGAGAGGACTCATCCTTTTCTCCTTTCTCCTTGTAAATAAGATTATTCTTGCTTGAAGAGGGTTGGTGTTGATTCTTACTTCTTGACTTGTGCTTGTCTTTGGTAAAGAGGGCTTTACCATCAATGTTGAGAGAGAGTCTTTCCATTTTCAAGAGTTTATACTCTTGTCTTGATTCTTCAGAAATGAGCACACTTTGGAGTGCTTCCAAACTTGGTAGCTCCTCCTTAATGGCATAACTCTGAACAAGGTTGTCATATTCCTCCTTTAATCCATTAAGTATGACTTGAACAAGTTCATTTTGGTTGATGGAGTCTCCTATGCATGAGAATTCTCTATGGAGGTCTTTAACTCTCATTACATAAGCTGAAGCACATTCATCACTTCTATGTACACTTTGAGAAATTTGGTTTCTTAGTGTTAGAAGTCTAGAAGTATTCTTTGCCTCATAGATGGACTTGAGAGTATCCCAAGCATCTTTGGCATTAGTACAAGCACCAATTTCTCTTAAGATGTCATTTGAGACATTCATTTTAATATAATACAGAGCCATCCTAGCTCTCTTTTTGTACTTTGGAATTTCTTGAGGAATTTGTGGTTCTTCTTCAATTCCAAGTACAATATCCATCACATCTTGTAAAATTAAGATAGATTCCATCCTAACCTTCCAAATTGAGTAATTGGAGGTTGGCAATCTTTCACTTGCTTCTAATAGAAAGACACCCATTGAAGTCATAAAGAATGATGGAAATAAAAAAAGATGGATGAAAAAATTGCTTATCTTCTCACTATAGGAAACAATCAAAGGCTAAAAACCAAATCCTATGTAAGACTAAGCAAAAAACTATGAGATAGATCTCACTAGCTTGACAATCTCTCTAAAACAAGATTTGAATTATCAAAAAAGATGAAGTATGGAAAAAGTTATGGTTCTCTGAATTTCACACATGTGAAATACTCCAAAAATGTCAAATTGACTCAAATACAATCTATTTGAATGAAACAATTTGCCTAGACCCTCTAAATTTTGCCTAAATCACATACAGATGAGATTGGTCAACATCTGGATGATTTTTGTGATCATTCAAGCAATAAATGACATGTACTCACGATTTGCCACAGGTTTAGGTGCCCTACCTACGACTATTCAAAAGCTTATAACTTTTGATTGGCTTATCCAACTGTCATGATTCAAATTGCATCGAATTCTACACATTTCTAGCTTTCTAGTGGGTTAGTTTGCATGAAATTTGGATCTAAGGTGAGAGAGAACCACCAAACTAAAAATGGGCGGATTTCACATGTGCCTGCACCTGAAATTCCGTACAGTACCTGATCTGGACCATTCAAAGTGGTTTGAAGCTCTAAATCACCAGAAAACTGCAAACTAGCTAGAAAGTAGAATCTAGACAATTCCTAGCTTGAAATCTGATCAAATTTGCAAACTTTTTGATTAGATTCGCTTGTAAATCTTAGGTAGGCTCTGATACCATGTTGAATTCACACGTGTGGGATGCCCTACACATGTACTTTTGATCTCCTAAGCCCAATAATACCATAAAGATCAAACTAGCATTGATTGACAATAGGAAAGTTGATCATACAAGAAATATTATTGTGTTACAAGCAAGATCTGTCAACAAAACATGAAACTAAGTACAATAAATGCCTCAACTCGGCTAGAGAGAGAATATGAAAGTACAAACTCAAGTAGAGAGAGAGAGGGCACAAAGATCTTAGTCTCCAAATTTGCATTACACAAAAATTTCATCATCTTCTCAATGAGAGTACATCACATATATATAGATCCATGGACTCTCCTCCTACTTTGAGTTGAATTGAAGTTATGAATCCACCTCTCAAGCTATCTAGACTTATTCAAGCCACCTGAGTATGTCTAATTGTGCCACCTAGTATTTTCATGCATTAAATGTGGCATGCAAAGTACAAATGGCAATTCCTATGGTAGCTCAAGTTTCTACTTCTACCTACCTTGAATATTTTATTCTAAAATGGGTCTTTACTAAGCCAAAAGAGCTCAATTCATCTTTGGCATTTTTAGGACCCTTACTTACAATATTAGATAGATTTTTCAATATTTCAACATCTCTTTGATGCTACACAGACAAGTACGAGCCTAGACCAAGGCCAGCAGGCAGCAGGGGCCACAAGTAAGAATCAGGGGTGTGGCAGACAAGACCAAGGACCTGCTGATACTGGAGCTGAGACGCAGGACCAAGGCCAAGGCATGGGTCCCAGCCATAGCCACGAGGTAGGACAAGCCTCCTCATCACGAGGCTCGTGCACTATATCTGTCAGCCGGGCTTTCTGACACCCCCAGTCCATGGAGGAGAAAATCAGCGAATTCCTATCCAAATATCCTCATGAGTCCTCAAGAGGTGGTTGACAGATACCATTTTCAGCACAAACCATAAAAGGCAACGAGTTGCAAGCACTACCCACCCTCCAACCACAACCTAAGTGGTGCCAGCAGCTATTTGAATGGAATCTTGTGGCCATCAGGGCCTATGTGACCAGTCCACAACAACTAAGAGTGAACGTGCATTTTCTGCCATGCACACGACGATCCAAATGGACGGAATGCAGCACTCCTCTGGACAAGATCACCATCAAGAACTGTAGTTGGCCATCAGAGCACGGTTGGGATACGGATGTAGATGCCCGAAGGGCTCTCACCCAATTCTCTAATAAGTGTTTCAACTGCCCTGATCCAACAGTCCGCACGATAGCCACTTATGCCCGGGACTTAGAGTATGTAATGGGAATCGAAATGAAGTGGGATAATTTTCTCCCACCAATATTCTTTGATTCAAATAAGGCGTTAGCCTTAGAGAAAGTGAAAGATCAGCTTCCAGTAGCTCGAGTTTACTACCAATCTGCATTCCTTGGCGATCCCTGGACGCGTAGATTTCAAGCGTGGTTTGACCAAAGCTGGCTAACAATAGTCCAAAAGTCCCTTCACACGCCCAAGGACTTGAAGAAGATAGACCGAAAAAATAGTACTATTGAACCTTCACCGAGCCAATCTTCGTTTAGTGAACCTTCGCCAGACCTATTTTAAGTTTTTGATTTTCCAGATCAAGTCTCTGTCAAAATCTGGATAAAATTTGATATATTTTGAATTGGATTCTGAGAGATTTATCATTTTTTGAGAAGTATTGATTGATCGAATCTCGAAAACTTTTTAATGATATAGAATCAAATTCTTGAAAAATGGAATAGATCTAGTAGATCTGATCTGAGATAGTTGTGATTAAAAAATCTAGATCCAATCTCATTGTCTGCTTAGTCTAAATTTGTAAAGATGGCTGTCCCTGGAGCTGCTCCACAGGAAATCAATCCAATTATTGTTAGAAGAGCATCCCATTTGGATCTCTCTAAATATAATGGATTAACAGATCCAGTTAGATTTCTTTAGATCTATGCTGAATCTTGTGAAGTCTATGGTGAGATTTATCCTCACGATAAACTTAAGCTATTTCCTATGGCCTTAACAGGCGCAGCACAAAATTGGTACTATAACCAAGATGAAACTGAGCGTACAGATTGGGAGGTTGTTAAGCAATCATTTATCACACGGTTCAAACCACGAAAGTTTATGGAAGACCCTTTCCTACTTTTAAATAATGAAAGTAGAAAGTTGTTGAGTCTTGAATACCATGATCTAGGTGCTTGCTTTAAGCCATAAAGACTTCAAAATGGCAAACACACCTTAGATTTATCTTTGATAAATCCTTGAGGCTGTTCCATGTATATCTCCTCCTCAAGATAGCCATTCAAAAAAGCGTTGGAGACATCAAGTTGAAACAGTTTCCACCTAAAAAATAAGGCAAGAGAGATTATGATTCTTATTGTCACCATCTTTGCTAGAGGAGCAAAGGTTTCTTCATAGTCAAGGCCATATATTTGTGCAAAGCCTTTAGCACATAATCTTGCCTTGTACATGTTGATGGAGCCATCATGATTGTGCTTGATCTTGAACACCCACTTGCGTCCAATGATATGCATGTAAGGTGGTGGATCCACTAGCTCCCATGTGCGGTTGGTGATCAAGGCATCATATTCAATCTTCATGGCCTCATACCACTCCTTGGTATTGAGGGCCTCTTGAACATCTTTGGGCTCCTCATGAGAAACAAAATAAGCATAAGTGGAATCAAGATCCACTTGTTTTCTTTTGTCATCATAAGTGAGCCTCTTGGACTCGAATCTCTCCCTCATGGATCTTCTAGGAGTGAGAATTTGAGGACTTCCATCTTCAAGTCTTGACTCCTCCATATGTTGGTGGCATAATTTCCCTCATCTCCTTTCTCCTTGGAAATAAGATTTTTCTTGCTTGAAGAGGATTGGTGTTGATTCTTACTTCTTGTCTTGTGCTTGTCTTTGGTAAAGAGAGCTTTATCGTCAATGTTGAGAGACAGTCTCTCCATTTTCAAGAGTTTATACTCTTGTCTTGATTCTTTAGAAATGAGCACACTTTGGAGTGCTTCCAAACTTGGTAGCTCCTCCTTAATGGCATAACTCTGAACAAGGTTGTCATATTCCTCCTTTAACCCATTAAGTATGACTTGAACAAGTTCATTTTGGTTGATGGAGTCTCCTATGCATGACAATTCTCTATGGAGGTCTTTAACTCTCATTACATAAGCTGAAGCACATTCATTATTTCTCTGTACACTTAATTTGAGAGTTCATTATGATTCTCAAACAGATACGGTCAATTGGAATGAAGCTCTTGCAACGATTGACTGTACAGCAAGATATATGTGTCAACAAGATAATCAATCAGATTTGAGCAAGATTTTCTTATTAGATCGAACTTTGAATACACCAATCACGTTTTCACTAAATGTGCTGAATGTAGCCTGGATATCAACGGAACCTATACTAGATCCGATTGAGGATGAACTCATTCCTGTGAGTCATGCCTTGACTTATGATGGCAATGCAAAACTTACAAATGAGCAGATTCGAAATCATATGGATCCAACCATATTTGGAGTGCGTAATGTTCCTGATGAACCAACAATCAAACCGTCCAAACCAGTTATATTGAAGGAAGACAGGATCACAGGATCGATGACAAAGAAACAAGCTAAGCAACATTATAATACGGTCCTGAAATGGGAAAATCTCCCTCAGAAGATTGATTCCAAGAAAGTGCCACCTTTATTGGATAAAGGCAAAGGAAAAGTTGAGGATGATTCTTCAAGTCAGATTTCTAGTAAGGCATCATCATCTAGGAAGTCTTCATCTTTGAAAAAAGATTTATCATCTCGAAAGTCATCACCTCCACGATCAATTCCTGCTAAGAAGGCTAAACGAAGATCCAAGACAAGTCCTTTCAAAAAAGAACAAGCAAACATAGTCCAGCATGATATGCCCGAGCATTTTAAACGTTATTCACTGGATGATGTGGTTATCATGCTACCTAAAGCACATCGTGAACCTGAAGAACACATGCCAAAATCTAAAGAAGTTTACAATGGCCCAGCTCAGACGCAGCCAATGAATCCTGCCGAGCCAAGAGAACCGGAAAAGATCGTACAAGTTGGATCACAACTTACTCCTAAACAATATCAAGCACTCCGCTTGTTACTTATTAAGTATCAAGATTGCTTTGCATGAACTTATCAAGATTTGAAGGGTATTCCGACATCAGTGATTGAACATACCATACCTTTAGTACTTGATGCAGTTCCAATGGTTACAAAGTTCTATCGGTGTAATCCTAATGTAGAACATCTGATAAAGAAAGAACTTCAGAGATTGATTGACGTCGATTTTCTTTATGAGATCGAGCATATTGAATGGATTTTACCGATTGTCATTGTTCCTATGAAAAATGAGAAATTGAGGATCTGTGTGAACCTCAAAGCGTTGAACAAAGTGACGCGGAAGGATCACTTTCCGTTACCTTGTATTGAAAGCATTTTGGATCGCCTTGCTGGAGCGGAAGCTTATAGTTTTCTGGATGGATTTAGTGGTTACAACCAAGTTAAGATTGCACCTACCAATCGCCACAAAACCGCTTTTGCAACAGAATGGGGCACCTACGCTTACAAAGTAATGCCGTTTGGACTCTGTAATGCACCAAGTTCATTCCAAAGAGTAATGCAATTTGCTTTTACAGATTATCTACAGAAATTCTTTGAAATTTACTTGGATGACTTGGGAATTCATAGTACAGATACAGACTATTTGGATCGATTGGAAAAAGTATTTGAAAGATGTCACAAATATCATATTTCTCTTAATCCAGAAAAATGTCAGATATGGATTTCCCACGGAGTTGTGCTTGAACATGTGATATCAAGACATGGTATTGCCACAAATTAATCTAAGATCAAAGTTATTGTGGAATTGCCACCGCCAACAACAATTCGTAGAGATTACGTGTTTATGGGTCATGCCAACTACTGTCAAAGCTTTATTATCTTCTTTGCGGATTTAGCATGACCTATATACAAACTGACTATTGTTCCTATTTGGATAGTAGAAGCGTTAGAAGCCTTTGAAAAATTAAAAAAAGCATTGACTTCAGCACCAATACTGCATTCTCCAGATTGGATGATAGAATTTCATGCTCATACGGATGCTTCAAAATACGTCATTGGATCAGTTTTGACGAAGGATTATCCTATATGATTTGCAAGCAGACAGTCTACAGATCCAGAAAAGAATTATTCAACAATAGAATGTGAGACATTGGCCATGATATTTTTGTTCGTAAATTTCGTCACTACCTCATGGAAATGCACTTTGCATTTTATACGAATCATCAACCGTTACTTTACTTGGTAAACAAGACGTGCAATACTGGACGTATTGCAAGATGGTTATTGTTATTGACTGAATTCGACTTTCGAATTGTAGTTTGAAAGGGGAAACAACATTACCTAGCCGATCACGTTTCGTGAATCAAATCTGCACCAGTTAACACTGAAGTGGATGATGAATTGCCAGATGTTGTGTTATTCTATGTTGAAGCAGTACCTGAGTGGGCAGCATATATTGTTGAGGACCTGATGCTAGGACAACCAAATGTCTCCCTGACAAAAGTACAGAAGAGACAATTGATTCATAAGGCTCAATCTTATCAATTAATTGCAGGACAATTGTATCGTCGTGGATCAGATAATATTTTATGAAGGTGTGTTTTACCGCATGAAGTACCAGATTTAATCATGTTTTCACATGATGGCATGAGTGGAGGACACTTCTCTACAAATATTACTGTTCGCAAACTTTTACAATCAGGTTGTTGGTGGCCTACGCTTCACAAGGACACGAAAAATTTTATTCATACATGTGATGTTTGCCAACGAGCACGACGGCCTACTCGACAAAACTATGAACCCTTGCATCTGGTTTTATCGCAAGCACCGTTTGAAAAATGGGGACTGGATTATGTTGGACCTATTCATCTTGTCGTGCAAGGATCTTAGGCCCGATATATTATCATAGCAACTGATTACATGACCAAGTGGGTTGAAGCCAAAGCTGTCAAAGTTGCTGATGCGAAATCTACGGCCAAGTTTCTATATGAAAATACTATAATCAGATTTGGATGTCCGATCGAGATTGTCAGTGACCGGGGTACACACTTTGTTAATCAAACAATAAGTGTTTACTGGAAGATTTTTTTGTTATACACAGATTTAGTACTCCCTACTATCCCAAAGGGAATGGCCAAGTTGAATCTTCCAATAAGATTTTCTGCACCATTATGACAAAGACAGTTGAAGCGAATCGGTCTGATTGGAAACATGAACTGTATGCAGCATTATGGGCATTCAGAACCGCTTACAAAAATAGTACAAATCAAACACCTTTTTCAACTAGTTTATGGTCAAGATGCTGTCATGCCGATTGAATTTTTAATCTCATCTTTACGCATAGCGGCCACCGAACAATTAAATGATGATACATCTTTACAACTCCGTCATGAAGCGTTGCACAAA
This sequence comes from Diphasiastrum complanatum, assembly GCA_029204225.1. NCBI lineage: Eukaryota > Viridiplantae > Streptophyta > Lycopodiopsida > Lycopodiales > Lycopodiaceae > Diphasiastrum > Diphasiastrum complanatum. The sequence continues at coordinate 68,224,980 of CM055093.1, forward strand.
TTATGTGAAACCCGATTCATGGCAGTTCATGCCTTAGCAGCAGAGAAAGCCCGCCGCAAGGCATGACACGATCACTGATTGCACAAAAAAGATTTGAAAGCAGGAGATCTTGCATTAATGTACAAAACTAAGCTGATCAAGGGCAAGTTGAAGTTTACCGGGGAAGGCCCGTATAAAGTGAAGAAAATCTTGAACTATGACGCAGTAATTCTTGAGCACTTGGATGGAAAACGATTTGATACTCCGGTGAATGGCAACCACTTACGCAAATTTTGTAGCCTACTCCGCCAGTTCAGCAAGTTTGATCTCAATGGTTTTTTAATTTTATTTGTTTTTCAATTTTTTGTTTTTTAGTACTTAATTTGTTGTGTTTTTTGGAAAAAGACAATTAAAAATCAAATAAAATTTAAATTGAGAAAAGACTGATGAGCAAAAGTGAGAAAGTCATCAACATATGAAAAGGAAGCACAGTAATTTATGGAAAAAGACTTAGAAAATCACTGTTTTGGTCAGATTTAGCCTATTCAGTACCAGAAACCTTTGCTGAGCTCTCAGATTGTACATCCACTCTAGATTTATCTAATTTGAGGTGGGCGAAGGTTCTTGTCCAGAACAACCCCAATGAGTCCGACGAAGGATCGGTGATATGCCATTTTGGGAACCTTCGCCGAGCATCTTAACCTCATTATTAACCTTCGCCGACCTATTAGATGATCTTAAAATGTCAAAATTAGGTTGTCCATAGGTTCAGGTCTTGGAAAAATACATTTATGACAGGATCTGGACGAAGGACCCTCCTGGGCGAAGGTTCATCCTTCGCCAGGCCTGGAAAATGTTCGCCTGATAGGTTCAGATCCCCAAAAACCTTCACTGAGATTTTTATACCCTATTATCACAGTATTGCACATGCTTGCGAATTTTTGTTCAGAATTGATCAACCAAACTAGTATTCAATGTAATGGACCCACCAAATTCACTAAGTTGACTGAATTCGATTCATTCCTCACTTGTGCTAGCGAAGCTCTTGCGAATTTTTACCACGACCAAAGCCTTCCAAAATTTTTGCACTGCTTTCTGAGACACTTTTATGCGTTTTATATTTCCTTTCTGATCATCATGTCTTCTACCGATACTTCCCAGTCTCCGCGCTATACTATCCATCGTGATGTCGCATCTGCAACGGACATCATGATCCTTCCTAGCACAAGCATGGCACTCAGTGGATGACCCTTGCGGAGCCTCTCCTCACTGCAATGGGTATTCATGAGAGAGCCTTTTCAGGTCGCATCAATATGGAGTTTATCACTCTTGCCTTCAGTACATGGAAGGAAGAGAAATCTAAATTTTATATCACTTTTCAGGGAGCCGCACACAAGGTGCATGTCACTGAGGCCGCCCTTGCAGCTATAGGTATAGCATCTGGCACACATGCCTCACCCAATCACAAGCACACCAAACAGGCCATCAAGCCATATATTGACCTCACCAATGATCTGCACTAGACCAATGACGACTACCTTCTAGAAGCCATCATTGAGCCTTCAATCCACGCTGCTGCCCAGCTACTGAACAGCTTCTAGATGGTTGGCAACCTCAGGAAAGATCGCATCACATCATAGATCCTCCATAGGATAGTGGAGTCCCACACCAAGTTGGCCAAAGCCCCTCTTGAACCATATAATTGGTTCAAGACTGTTTCTGGTGAGCTCAAACGAGCTATTAAGGCCAATACTAAGCAGCAGTTCGCTGCTGGCTCTTCATTGTCCCTTTTAGCCGCTTCTCACTTAGAAAACAGAATCCATGGCTTCCACCTAGATTGCGTGCTTTCGGTCTACGAAGAAGCACTGGCAGAGTCATCTCACAAGGCCTCGAGTTCTCATAGTCGTCATCGTCCATGCAGCGAGATCGTTATTCCTGACTCGCCTTTCGCGTCACGACGTCGCACTTTATCAAACCATCCGCAAGCTATTCAAATGGGCTGGTATGAAGAAAGCTATATACACGTACGTGCAAGAATGTATCCCTTGTCAGTGAATAAGGTGGAACATGTTAAGCAACCAGGTTTATTGCATCCACTATCCATTCCCATGTAGCATTGGACGAGTATTAGCATGGATTTTATACCTTCCTTGCCCCAACAACAACTGGGGGATATGATGGTATCTATGTGGTAGTGGATCGGCTTACCAAATATGCACATTTCCTACCTTATAAAACTACTGATAGTGCAGCCCAAGTAGCACAAATATTCTTGAAAAATGTCTTTAAGTTACACGGAATACCAAAGGAGATAGTGAGTGAGAGATATAGTAGATTTATTTCCACTTTCTAGAAGGTCTTAATGGACAAGTTGGGCACTAAATTGTGCTTAAGTACATCATTTCATCCAGAAACTGATGGGCAAACAGAAAGGGTTAACCAATGTTTGGAGTGTTATTTGCAACATTTTGTTTTGGATCTGTATCTCGCCGAATTTTGTTATAATAGCACTCCACATGTGTCAATCGGTATGATGCCTTTCTTTGCATTATATGGCCATGAACCATCACAACCAATTAGTGTGGATTTGTCAAAAATTGTAGTTTTGGTAGTTGTGGACCCTGGTTCAACACATGAATGATACTTTGAGGGCCAATCGAGAGCACATTAAAGCAGCTCAAATACGAATGAAGCAATATGCTAATCAAAAATGAACTTTTTGTGACTTTGATGAAGGGGATTATGTATATTTAAGGTTATAACCTTATGAATACACTAAGTTGAAGAAAACTAAAACTCAAAGTGAAAAGTTGGCTCCCAGATTTTATGGACCCTTCAAAATTGTGAAGAAGCTTGGGAAAATGTATCCCTAGAGCTACTAGGCAGATGCCTTCATTTTTGAGGACAAAAATGTCTAAGTAAGAGGAGTGTCATGTACTTTTAGTACATCCATGCTTGTCAATGCATCAAAATATCCATTGTAAGCTTTGTAGGCCCAAAAGGAGCTATTAGCCTTAAGAACAAGGTGGTTCCCTCTTTAGGCCCTTCAAAGTAATTAATAAGGATAATAGGCCACTAAGGGCCCAATGTAGGCTAAATAATGCTTAATAAGGGTTAACTAAGAGCATTGTCTATAACTAGGCAAGAGACAACAATTTTTGAATCTTTTGGCTCATTTGCAAGTGAGAGCTTCTAGCTTCCTTGTGAATGCAAGCCATGGGGATCTCCATTGCTAGGTCTCATGAATCAATGCTCCATTTTCATTGATCGTACTCTTTCTTTCATTGCTAATGCAATTCCATTGTGATCTCGTTGTTTCTAGCTTTCTATTAATATGCTATCATGAATGTCTTGCTATCTTCTTGCTTCTAGCTTTACTTCATTGTTATTCCTATTAGTTTGGGATTTGGCACATGACATTTTCATCCTTCAGCTTCCATTTGGCGATTGTTGCGTCGTCTACTTTAGGTTTTCCTTCTGCACCTGTAACAACGTCATACAATTCTTTAGCCATTAGCACTGTTTTCATCTTAAATTTTCACATATGGTAATTGGCTCCATCAAGCTTGTCCATGATAGGATTGGCGTTCCCTTGGGAATCCATGTGGAAGATTAGTCTAGGTGATAGGAATAGCAATTGGTGACTTAAGTATGAAAATCCGACGCTAAATTACAGAACAAGAAGACAATTACTCTATTGGTTAGTAGAGTTTTGTTATTGTGGAAGCTTATCAAGCTACAGAAAATAGCTTTGATACCATGTTGGAAAAGGGAGGTGTGAGAAATGAAAATAGCTCGAACTCGACCAGAAAGTCTTCGTGCGCAGTGGAATGGGCTATCTCACTCTTTCTGTAAGCATGACTACGATTTGAACATAGTAATAAAAATCACATTCGATATGATTACGTAGCCAAACATTAAGCATGAAGACATCAGAGTGATAATTTGTCGCAAACAGCTAGACTGATTGTCAGTCACGAATTAGAAAGACAAGACTAAATATTAGTCGCGAACAGCTAGACTAATAATAATTCGCGAAGAGCAGACTACTAGATTAGGCAATAAGAAAGTCAGACAGAATGTAGAAAAAGCATTGCAAAATTGACACAAATATGAATGCAGAACAAACAGAGCTGTAATTAGATTAAGTAAAGCAAAATATACAAGTCAATAATGCAGGTGAGCACAAGACAATAGCGGACGAAACCGCGTGCTTCACAAAGCTAATCCAATCTATAAAAGGTGATAAGCCAATTACTGACAACACAAAGAATCGATGCGCGAAAGCATCTACTATGTCTATCTCTGATAAGCTTCTGATGTTTGTTATATTTTTCACACACACGCTGAATACGCAGATGGTATCCAATATATATACATAATGTTACAGGTGTGCAGATGAAGAAAGTACAAAGTGGATGTGTTGTCTGTGGGAGATCGTGGGTGGCTGCTGTCGTTGTCAAATCTAAGTGCACAATGCATGGGATGAGTGTGAGAAGGTCGTGACATCAGCCTTTGCTGAAATGAACGTTGATGAAAATGCTTTGCCGCTTACCTGAATTCGTGTTAATCACACAATACATGCCACCTATAGCTTTGCATTGACATTTGTCTATTTCCCAGATCAGCACGTCAATGCAAGAGAGGTATTCTCTCTCACGAGAATAACTAGCTACTGCTAATTTTTTGTAACTTGTAACTAGCTACTGCTTGTTACTTCTTTGTGACTGCACTTTATTGTTGTGCTTTGTGCTGTATATATTTGTATTGTAACTAGCTACTGCTTGTTACGCATATATCTGTCTTCTCTCATGTTGTTCCCATATTTAAAGAATGAAGTTATTGATTAATGTAATCTGCATAAGAGATGATTAATCTAAACTGTAGTTTTCAAAAGAAGGTGTTATATTAATTCTAACTGATTCTGGTTGCAAGTCGCTTTCCTTCACCGTTTCTGCGTTTTTAGCTGCTTGTACTATGTGTTCACACCCTGGTTCCATTTTGCAAAAAATGCAAAGAACGAGCTGTTGCAAATTCTGAAAATGCAAAAAAAAAAAACAAAAATTTGTGAAAAACATGTTCTAAGTCATTTTGGACTAAGTGTCTGTAGTGGGTTTCTTTCCTTGCCTAAACTGAATCCAAGCTCTAGTCAATCTAGCATCATAGAGACAGAGTTAGTTGTCACGCGTAGGTTCGTTTCCATGAGAGCGATAGTTCAGTTCAGATTTCAGCATGAATGGAAGATCTAAATCTAACTCTACATCCATTAACCCTACTCATTAACACTAAGATCCATTAACACTATGATCCACAACAAAGATAGCTTAGTCTTTCTCTCTCTCTCTCTCTCTCTCTCTCTCTCTCTCTCTCTCTCTCTCTCTCTCTCTCTCTCTCTCTCTCTCTCTCTCTCTCTCTCTCTCTTTCTCTCTCATAAAAAGTATAATAACACTCAATCCCAATAACATTCAGATCCAATAATGAGCAAAATCCAAAGAAAGCATGAGAGATGGAGAAGAGAAGAAGAAGAGCAAGGACATTCATCAATCCATTTCTGAAGAGAACCAATCTGCTTTATCGAAATGAGGAAATGAACATGAGGAGCAACGTGAGTTGGTCCCTTCTTATAGTAGAGAGGAGGACCCTAGCCTCTGAATCCTATCGGTCCAGTCTTGCCTCTCTTTTTATTCAAATTTAATAAAGTGTGTGAACCATCAAAATTGGAAGGAAATCCAACTTTATTCACTAACTTGACATTTAGGCCCTGCGACATTAAAAGTCCCGCAAAAAGGCCTAAAGTCCTTTTATTGACTTTTAACTAATCAATCAAATAACTATGTGATCATCGGGTTGGACTTACACACGCAGGGTGCCAAATCCCTCTCACTTATTAACTAGGGTTAGGGTTGCCTTGGGATCCGCAAACCCTCCAATAGTTATTGGGGACTTTTATTGGCTTTGCACCGAATCTTGATTAAATGGTACTGCACCTTCTCCATAAAGTCTAGGCGTGCAGTATTAAAATCCAAATTGTGTGACAGAAAACAACGGTGGGCTCTGGCAATCTACTTGGAGGTTGTCCATGATGTGAAGCGTGATTCCCAAGAGCCTTCTATCATTGCCGCACGAAAATATTGTTGGGAGTATTCCTAACAAAGTGCAATAAATAAAATCATCCAATAAAATGTGTTGTGAGGCCATGGCATCCTGCGTGTATAAGCCCATGGCCCAATGAGCACGCAAATAAAGTTGTAAGTAAAATAAGCATGACTTGGGCCTTGGAATTAAAATAAAACTAGAGGCCCAATGTCATTTTAAAATTAGAGATCACTTTTTAGAGTTGGGTCCAAATTGGGACTCACATGAATCTTGTGATTTCTAATGTACTTTTTGTGGACCCTTGGATCAAGTTGGGTCCAAGATGAATGGATAGGATCATTGTGAATATTAGCCAATAGGATTGAGGGGCAAGGGCCTTCCCCATTTCAGAAAAAGGCACCATTTGTACACTATCTTTCATGCTTAATGAGAAGGAGGAAACTCTACCATTTTTGGAAGAGAGACATCCTCATTTGCTATTCACTACTTGCTAATGCTCTTGATTGTATTTTCCATTGCTTTCTATTTTCATGTTTATTGTTTGCCATTGTGAATGCTTTTCCATTAGCAAGCATAAGGAGCATTTGAGCTAACCTCCACCCTCACTCTCTATCTCTCTCTCTTTCTCTCTTCTCTTCTAAACTTCTTCTTTTCTATCCCTTCTCTTCACCCAAATCATGATGAATGTTAGTGTAGAGGACTAGAGTTAAAGGATAGTAGTGTTAGTGGTGAGTAGAGTTAAGGGAGAAAGTAGGAAACTAACTAAAAGTAGCATCTATACATAGTTAGGTACCTATCCAGTGATTTAACCCTTGTTGACAGGCAGGAGGACTATACTACCCGAGATCTTCGACCCTACAGTGGCACCGTTGCCGGGGATAGGTTCTCCACTAACTAGTTTAGCTGCATTTTAGCTATTTTCTTGTTTTTTAGAGTAGTTTAGGTTTTTTGGGAGTTTAGAGTTAGTTTTCTGTATTTTTTTTGTGTTTGGACTGTTCACAGCTAGGAGGAGGTGTGAGAGGGTAGAGGAGGCCCTGAACAGTCTCTAAGGGCTTGAAACCCAAAGCAACCAACCAAAAAACCCAAAAAACACACCAATCTATATTTTGGAGGGAAAAAGAGCCTAAAATCTCATCAGATTTTTATATCTCCAGAATCAGTTAAATTAACCCTTGCATGACTGGCAGCAGCTCCAGGGATACTGTCCTAGACTTGCATAGAAGCCTGCGAGAGTTAGTTCCAAGCAGATTGTAAAAATCAGAGAAAAATCAGAAAAAATCCAAATAGCTCTTGAAAAAATTCAAAAAAAATCAAATATTTATAAGAACTCTCGCAAAGCCCTCTAAAGTTCCATCTCAGTGAGACCAGGACACAGAGAAGCTTGCAAGAGATATATCTAAGTGATTGTGCGAGAGTTCCTATGAAAAAAAGACTAGAAAGTACCAGTGAATCCTCGCAGACAACAAAATTTTCAGTTCCAGTGGTCAAAACTCTCGCAGAGAATTCTAAAGCCATCTCAGTGAGACCAGGACACAGAAGAGCTTGCGAGAGTTAGTCTAATTCCAGTGAGCAGAAAATTGGATTTAAGTGCTAAAAAATCACTAAAAAATAAAGATCCAACAAATCCTTCCAGTAAGAACTCTCGCAGACCCTCTCAATCATTTTAGAATGGCAATTTACACCAGTGATGAAGCCTGCAAGAGTTATTGTGAAGATCTGGTGAAGATCAAGCCAAAAAAGTGGTTTTGAACTCTCGTAGACAATGAAATTTTCACTTCTTGAGTTGTCGATTCTTCTTGTGTGACAGACTAGAGCAATCTTGGACCTGGACTGGCCATCCCTGAAAAACAAAGAGATTTTTTCTATTAGTCAAAATATTTTTGAGTAGATCAGAATTGTGCTCGGCTTTGCCAACATTTTTACTGTCGGGCCAATTCTAAGGCCGTAAAATTTTTGACTAGCCACATTTAGGCGGGCTGGGACATATTTCTACATGGACCGACATTTTTCGCTCGATCTTACAAAAGATTAGTCTATGTCAACTATTTCGACGGTTCTTAGAACCGTTTTAAAAGTGTATTCCCTACTATTTTATATTGTGTCCAGCCACTTCAAGGGCGGGCTAGGACCCCTTTTTGGCCCAATATTTTGCATTCAAATATGTAGAATTCACTGTATTTTGGTTTTTGTCCACTGCTTCGTAATTGCTTTCTGCTTGATATTAGTCCGATTTTTTATGTCAAAAATTTGACTAACATTGGTGACCTCCATTGGGTAGTATGATGCCCATACGGCGGACCTAGAATCTTTGGTTTCGCAGCTTGGTGTTGCGTTGATGTCTTTATGGAATCAGCACCCTTATGTTGGGTGATGCTAACCATCCATATCGTTTTGTACAAGTGTCGGTGATAGCAGGTGTATCAGTGTTACTAGATGTTCCCTCCGGCTTTGGTGTTCTAATCTTGATTCTTGTGTACCTGCAAAACACCCATCCCATGTTCCTACTTTGGCATATGCACCCTTCCCAACAGATTATGACAGTATGCCCAATTCTCAGTCCCATGCTCAAAGGATGTGCAAATGCAAGCCTTCAGAGTTGTTAACATGGATGCAAAGTTTCAATGTGTCTAATGTGCCATGTTGTGTATGCATTATAGATCTTCTTCCATCAGGGAGACTAATACAGCTCAATGTTTCTCACCACACTAGATTGAATTGAATGTTGTGACACAATGATCAAACACTCTCAATTTGGACAAAGACTTACTCATGCACTCAGATGATACTTTCTTATCATGTTAGACCTGTTGCTTTCAGAAATAGGGAGGGTCATTGTCCCTATGATCAAACAACTTTACTTATCTCTTGGGTATATAGAAGAAGCATGTGTCAATACTTTGGCTAATTTTCTCTCCACTATATCAAGGCCATTGATCTTAATACTAGAGATGATCATGCTACCTAGGTATGTACATTCAACAATAATGTCTTGATGGGCTAATAGGTAATGCAGACGTAGCAGTGTGTGAGAACTTGTGACGGATGATGACACATCAAGCCTTTCAACTCTCAAATCTATCCAAACAACTAGACAATTGTTGGAGTGAGATGGATCAAATACTACCACTTGCTCAATAGATACATTTAGATCCAATTAGATGTAATCATGTGTTTATTCCCCACCCCACTGCATTGTTTCTAGTCACCCAATCTTTCCTCTCAAGCCCACCTCATTCATGCTCCTATTCAATCAATCACATGCCCATGTATAGTGCCAAGGATATGCCCTATTTTTTCTTTTCATAGAATACGCATAATGCAAGGGTATGGATGCATTCATTCAGGCTTGCAACAGATGGTCCAAACATATTGTAACTATATGATGCATTGTGGTGGTGGTGGTGGTAATTTCGCATTTGAATTATGTTATCTCTCTCTGTACTTCAACAAGGGTAGCACATACAACAAATCTCACATCAAGGAATTTTTTTTTTTACAATATCTAGAACCAAGAAAAGTTATCAAACAATAAAGCTAGTAGAATAACAAAATGAATAGATAAAATTTATACATAAAATTCCTACTACCCCTTACCCCCTAGGTGACATCAAAGGTAAGGGTGATTCTTTTCACATCAACATCTATCCAATATCAATCTTGTTATCTAGATACTCATTTCGAGTTTCAATTATATGTTGTAGGCCAATATCTATTTCTCTATTCTTTTTTGACATGTCTAGTCATTCATATGTAGGATCAGTGGCAAAACGTCCTAGGTCATAACCTGTGACCGTACTCTCTTCATGCTCAGGTTCTTTGTCATTGATATAGTTGGGTAATCCATGATCCCAAAGAAATGTGTCAGAATCTACTGCCTCGTGGTCATCTATCTTGGTTTGTTGAGGCTTGAATAGGTTTTGGATATCAAGTGAGTCTTGATCAAATGCATAAGGTATAAGAGATTTGTATTTCTTTTTGTTTTCTTGTTGTAAAGAGTTTAGGGATCTCAATATATGGTGTTTATCTATAGGGGTTGTCCATACTAATTCATGTTCTTCTTTGTAAGGTATTTTCGTTGTTCTTGTTAACTTGGTCACACTAGTTACTAGATACAAAAGATGTTACTTCCTCAAACTTATCATCAGGAGTGAATCTAAGACTTCCACTCTGTATATCTGCACTTTTACCATAGAAACCTTCACGGTTGACTAGCCCATAACTGCATGGATTTAATCCATCCCTCGGTAGCGTAATTTGTTTCATAAACTATTCAAACTTTATTCTAAGGCATCTTGTAGGTCTTGGTTTTCTATTCATAGCTCTAAATGATAATCAAGTTTTGAAAAGTTTCTTCCTAGGCACAATCCTAGTAGTTTGTTTCGGTTTCGAAGGGAATGACCTCATACTACTCTCTGAAGATTCTAGTCCAGTATCAAATGTCTCAGGACATGTTTTTGTTGTATCTTCTCTATCACGTTTTTGCTCATTAGATATAAAGTCTTGATGTAAGGTATTCTGAATAATATCACACTCATCTAACCGTGGCTCATGTGTATTCACAAGTGTAGGACTGTATGCTTCAGGCCTATCTTAACTATACGACCGTTCCTCTGGTGTACCAATGTGATTTACAAGTAAATTTGGAACTTGACTTGGAATATGATAGAGTGGCTTGGTACTTTCTCTTCCATCTAGGTAGTCTGCTTGTGACTCTTCTATGTTCACATGTGTAGCATAACATGGTTTATGTCTATCCTTATCATAGGTCAAGTCTTCTCATGTATCACCATAATTCTCAATTAGATCTGTGACGTGGCTTGGGCCAAGATGGGGTGGCCTATTGCTTTCTCTTCCGTCAACTAAGTATTTTGATCGTGATTCCTATGGTTGAAATATAGGATGTGGATACCTCATATCTGATGGTTCATATCTATATGTGGGTGGAGTCCTTTCAAATTTAAGTCTTGTATCATCTCCATGATACGTTGACTCTTACATGTGTCTAGGTAGGCATTCTCACAATTCTGGCTCTAGATATTGTTTCTTCAAAGGTCGAGACTCCTGATTAATATAATTCTAACTGGATAGCTGGTTGTAGGCCCTTCAAGAAAAAGGTGAGTACCAACTGAGATGATACCTCGGTTGCTAGCCCTATGTTTAATTGGCAAACGAGTTCCTTGATTCGTCTAACGTATAAGTGTACCGATTCTTCTTGTTCCTATTGTATCATGGCTAGGACAAGCATTAGGCTATCGTCATCGTACTTGAGTCCAAATTCTCTCAAGAATAACTGATAAAGTTCATCCAAGATATTAATAGATGCCACCGGTAGTTGGTAATACCATCTCCTAGCTTCTCCCGTAAGAGTTGCAGAAAACCTAATCATTTGATGTGTGGGGTTCATGATCCTACTGACAAACATTGATGTCTCAAATTTTTGGATATGGCTATGAGTGTCTTCATTGGTATCTCCGTGGAACTGTGGTAGAGGACCTATCACTTTTGGTATTTTCTTAGTGTCATTTGGTATGACTATTGGCGTTGATATAGCACTTACTATGTGATTGCCAAGTGTAGAATTAGGGTCTTGCCTAGTGGGAGGAGCATGCAGTTGGAGATTGTCACTTCCACTTGAGGTCTCATTTTTAGCTTCCCATCTGTCATACCTTGTCCTGTTAGAGATTGATTTGATTGAACTCTTTGGCACTGTCTCCCTTTCATATATAGTTGTTTCCTTGTCATCTTAGATCTCATCTATTGAGTTAGGTATTTCTTTGGTCATAGTCTCCCTATCGGATGTGCTCATGGTACCTATCTCATCTATTGAGGTATCATGATATATCCCATCATTTTTTCTCAATAGAGACTCATCAATGTTGGAGGTTGTATTTTCACTTTCAAGTTGTGTCAATGTTTCACCTATGTTTGATTTTGGTGGTATGTCATATAGGAAAAATTTTACTGGATTTCACATTTCGACTTTCTCAGATAATGACAACTCAGTCATGTAGAGAACGTGCTAAGGCCAATTGTAGATTGGAATCTGCTTCATCTTGATCTCTAATAGGGATCAACTCAAGTTCTTGTGATGAAAGTCCCATAGGAATCACTATCCTATGATCTGATAAGTTTGAGTCTGATGGTATCCCCCTTATATTCATGGGTGATTTTGGCTCCATAGTTGATGGACTAGGTTCCTGTAATGAGAGATCTATAACCAATTAAAGGTCCAAGAAGAATTCTTCTAAATTTTCATTGACATCCACAACTAGGTGTGGTTCAGGTAGGAATCCCTCTAGCTCCATTCTTGGTATCTTAGGCTCTTCTAACAGGGGTACCTGGGATTCTGGACTTGCAAATACTATGATGTGTTTTTCTTCAAGTTGCACTTCCTCTATTTCAGATTCTTCCAATCTTATCTCATCTTTACTATAGGAACTAGTTGATGGTTTCATTGAATCTCTCATCTATTGGTACTTCAGTTTCATCCATACATTCATCAGTTGATTGTTGGAAATATTCACATTCTTCTATTTCTAACTCAACCTGGTCAGATGAGGGTATGTTTTGCTCTTCTGTGGAGGAAATATCAATTTGAATGTCACTTACGCATTCCAAACTGGTAGAAGGAACTGGTGGTATTGTATCGCTAGCAATTGGAGATTCTTGATTGTGCTGCAAGGTTGAACCTCGACTAGGATCATTATGTTCATATTGAGTAACTGGTGTCACTTGGTGTCTATAGTGCGATATCCATGAAGTAAGGTGATTGTAGATGTTATTACCCAACCTGTCAGATGGCATGTACGTTCCTTCCACACCTAACATTCCAAAATATTCATCTATCACTCCTTCATCCATGATTCCTAAAAGGGTGTGCAAGTCTTGCAGATCATAGTAGTTGACCAAGTTTTTTTTTTTTTGTGAGATGTTAATTCTAATCATCTCTCATCCACGCTAGCTACTACACTTACTCTTGGGGGTTCTATCAAAGGTTTCTCTAAGTCAAGCGATATCGTAGTACTTTCCACAGCCAGGAAAAAGATCTTATAAATTTCAAATAGCTGGTACTCATTGTGTTCAAGACAGTAGTTCCATTGATGATGTGCAAATTGAAATGGGCTCAGCACATTTTGAAAATGTGATGCTAACCACCTAGGTGCTAAGTTCATGAATTGACAGATCAACTGGGAAGTTTAGTAATAGTGGGACTGACTGATCCAAGGTATTCACAACGACCAATAATGGTCAGTGATTTTCGTATCGTGATGACATGCATGACATTCTTCAAGCAACAACTAGTAAACATGTAACGTAGACAACAACATGGACGAGCATCTTTCAAGCGATATTCTCAACACAAGTTTGAGCTCCCGACAGATGCACCAATGTTCGTTTGACGGGTCAAATAATGCTCAACAACGGTGGACTTCAGATAAAAAGTCAATAGGTAATGTAGACAACAACATGGATGAGTAACTTTCAAGCGATATTCATAACACAGGTTTGAGATCACAGCAGATGCACCAATGTTGGTCAGATTTTCCGTCGAGGGATTGGTCCCATCAGAAGATCCCCAACAAGGGCCCACACTGCCCTTACGCAAGTGACTAGGGTAACACCACTTCCAATCCTGGGGACCGTACTAATCACCCCGTACTCCTGGGTCAATGAGAGTTTTCCATCCTCTTAGAAGTATGAACGTTGGGAGATGACATGATCATTCAGTTCAGTGCTCAGCTTGATTTCTTGGTCTATAAAGCAAATGCTAGATATTGTGTGCTTGGGTAGGATCTAACTGAACCTCGGGAGACTCTAGATCAGAAACAGTTTAGTCCTAATAGGATCCCAACCTTGTGGGATGCTAGTAAGACTCGAACGGATTCTAAAAGGGAGTCACGGGAGGTCTAATCTAGATCCAAGCTACAAACTCGCTCTACTATCAGTGACAAGGCCAATTGGTACCTCGTAACATACTTTGGGATTTTGGCTTCTGTGCCTATGTGCATCATTGCATGATTAAATTTTTCGATACTCTTGGAATGGGATCACTTTTGTATCTGATTCTATATGGTCGAAAGAGCTTCCTGGGAGCTCGAGGCATTTTTGATCGACTTGAGAAACATTTTTGATATTAGATTTAATAGATGGGTCATAGGGTCAAGATGTTACTACAATGCTATTAGAACCCCTTAAAGATTCCTTCTGTATTAAAGTCATTGTTAACATCTTTGAAGTGAACTTAAAGAATATTCTCATTGGTAAAGGCACGTTGCAGGGTTTCTAATCTCACATAAGATTAATTCCAAGAGCTTCTATCCAGTTTGTGGGTTGAGGTCTAATCCACCCTTGGCACACTAAACATCCTTTAATACCCATGATGTCTTCCTTAGGGAAATCAGTGCAAGTTAATGCTCTCTCCTAGTCCAACCAGGTTCTATGTGGAATGTCCCTTCTATAAAGTTTGATAGGTCTTATCAACTTCCAGGCTGATAACGTATACCATTTACTTAGAAGGTGTTTCCTTCTACCCTTTTGAAGGCCTAACCTTTGTTGAGATTTCCCCTTACCAGCTTGACTTATTCTCAAAAGTTTTACTAACAGTTCACCGTGGAATGCACATGAAAGTTAGGTTTTGAGAGGTGCTCTTATAGGTCACATATGATATGATGCATATGAAGGTCAATGCATACTAGTCCAAATTATTTCCCAAAGGATTGTCGTATTATACTTATCTTAAATGTAAGGATATGTATCATAAAAGATTGTCGTTCCCCAAAGAGACTGCCTTATGTTTTGATTTTAGATGTTTCTAGCTCATTTTATTGTTCTTGGATTAAGAGTTGGTTGTCAACAGACATTCAAGGTATCGGTGACCATTATAACCAGTTTTAGTCATGGTTCCAAACAATCAAAAGAAAAAGATATTGATACCAAAAATCTCATTCGAACATGATGCATTTTTAATTAGTGTATCTGACTTATTGGCTAGCTCGATATATTAGTTTGTGCTCCTAATAAAGTTGTCACAGACAAACGAGGTCTGTTGCATCAGATAAACCAAGGTAGAGAAAGATGCAAATGTCTCAATGCATTCCAAATGAAGTCCAACAATCTGTCTTCAACAACAGAGAGCGAATGATTGACTATTATGTTGAATTACATGAGTATCCATATGCAAAGTTCAAAGCATTGATTTACCATAGCACAGATCAAGCTTTAGGATGTGTATGTCTGAATATACGTCAGAGAAATGTATCAGTGATTCCAAAAGTTAACATCACAATTAAGCTCCAAGCAATTGATAATTCAATCACACAAGAAATCAAATAACCAATGAGTTTTAAGACAATATTAGTGGTGAATTTACGATAGTTCTCATACGACAATATCAAGGTTAAAGACGTGTCTGACCAGAGTTTCAATCACAAGCACATCCGACAAGGTGAGCCTTACCAACTGTGAAAAATAGAAGTACTTAGCAAACACAAGGCTTATGAAAGCAGAGAGAAGAGAGAACTCAAAAACTCAAACACTCTCTGTGATCTCTTGATAAACTCGATAATTGTATTGAAGCATAGATGGAGTACATATAGAGAACGAGCGAGAGAGAACGTAGCTCTCTAGTAACCAGTATGTCGCTTCTTATTTAATTTAATTAACTAATTCCATTCAATGTGAAAATTACATGTGTACATTTCCTAAGTGGCATCCTTATCATGCGGCTTTGCTCTAATGAGAAGCAAGCACGTGGAAGGTTACAACGTTTAATTTGAGGCGGGACTGATAGGGCTTCTAGAATGTTCTTTCTTTAGGGCTAGCCTTCTTATTAAGGTTTGTATCGTTTCATATTTACCCTTCGGAATACAGTCCTTCCTTTAGTCATATTTATTTAGGCCTCTTTGTCTTCAATATATCCTTGTATAAGTTGTCACTGTCAGGTCCATTAGATATTTCTTCATATTTGGTGATTATCTTCATCACTTGAATAGGTTAATTGGAATTTTGCATCATCAATTAGTACTTCAAGAAAAATAAACATGTAATATGGTATTACATATCCCCCCCTCAAATGTGAGGCGTCCTCGCGAACAATCGAAATCAGAAATACATCAAAGAAGAGATATTTCTTCAATATGTTCCATAATGGATCTCGAACAATCAGCAAAGATAAAAAGTATTTTCCTCAATATTTATATACAAGATGTCTACATTTTACTCTGGAGCGTTTTGCAACCTTAGAAATAATTTATCATCTAATTGTATCTCTTTCAATCTTTTGTCTTTTGGCCTCATGAAATTGACCAATGACATGGTTGCCCAGATCAACAAAACATGTCCTTAAAAATGTCCTATTATACACAGAAGCTGCAACGACAAAGTCTTCGGGCATGTCCTTCCTGAGTGTAACTTTGTTCAGTAGCTCAGCATTTATTCGGATGAAAGAGCCATCCAAATAAAGGCTTTGCATTGCCGACAAGACATGGTCAACAAGTGTTCCAAAATGTGTTACTGAATAAGTAACAAACTTCTTCTGGTCTCTCTTATTTCTTTAATAGTGCAGGCGACATTCTCGTAGTGCACATGGTAATCAGCTTCCCAAGCTGTATACAGCTCCCAGAGCTCCGGATATGTGACATCGACATCTTGTAATTAGTTGTCTTTGTCAAACTTTACAAAATCCGAAACTTTGTTCAACCAGTACAAATTAAATTGAGAATGCCTTTTCCAATAGTCTATTTGTCCTAAATAATATTCGAAAAAATCCATCTCTTTTTGTTTTATATACTCTAATGCATACAATAATGTACGTCCTACATATAACTCTACACTACCAAATGGTATGACCAAAAATTTTCCTTGCAAAATTGCCCAGCATAGGCATCCCTCTGCTCGATAGTGAGATTATTCCACAGACGCAAAAATTATGTTTTCTCCCAGGGGGCTTCCCAGTCGGCCCAAGTAAAACCCATTAGACCTTGCAAAAAAAAATAATCCACACGCCATTGCAACTCACAGTTAAATTGGAGTGGCAACCAAACATGAACTTTTTCAATAAAATTTTGAATTCACGTGCAAGTACCTTATCCGATTTCTTGGATTTGGTCGCACGAGTTCGTTTTGGCTTCTACGTATCGGCTGGATCTGCCTCAGCTTCTATCTCTTTCGCATAGATGGCATCTTTTATTTGAGTCTGCAGTGACTCCAGTTCCCTCTTCAGTCGGTTGTTCTCGGCCACAACATTGTGTCATGGACTTCCACACTGGAGCAACTGAAAACTTGTAAATAGTTGAGAATATCTGAGTCCAGCTACTTCTCCTTTCTATAGGTTGCAATCTCTGCCATCAAACTGTCAATATTTTTGAGGGCCTGCAAATGCTCATCGTGTGAATTCACACTCAAACATGCAGTCTCCGACAGTTCCTTCAAATCAATCAATTCCTCTTCAAACATGTTCTCTTCCTCATACAATGGTTGGAGGAGCTCAACCTTGAATGTTTCTTGCAAAAATATCTGCACCTGCTTCCATTTGGTAGCATCCACCTTGATGGTGCCTCCATCTGAACAACACTACAAGATATTGTCAACGCTGATTCTTGCCAACTTTTCTGCATCCAACTGCTACTGTAGATCTTCGGCCTTCTTCTGGTAGAAGTCTACCTTATTTGATAGAGCAATGCACTCTGAATCAAATGAAGCAATTTGCTTTCGTGCAGCAGATAATTCATCTTTGCTCTTGTTCAATTCGGACTGAAGAGACAAAGAGTAATCATTAGATTTTCTTATAGCAATTTTAATTTTTTTGTTGCTTTGCTCCATGGCATTAACTGTGCCAGGAGCTTCGTCATATTCTTTTCAAGTCCTCATTCATCATCCTCGAGCTTGGTGATTTTGCTCGTACCCTCTCTGCACTACATCAGTGTTGCGCAGGTACATGATCATCTACCGAACCTCTAGATTTACATCAGCCAGCCAATCTGGAGTATCTGACTTTGACGTCTAATCTTTTTGCTCATCAGGTATGTCTTCTGTGTTGGTGGCAGTAGCATCAACTGTTGTAGTTGTATCAACGGCAACATCAATGACATTATCCACAACCTCCTGGACCTGCTCAATTTGAAAAGCTGCAATGTCCTGGTTGTCTTCCTCTATTTCTACATCTGCCATTGAAATGTCGGCCACGAAATCTAACATAGCAGCATCCATAGGCACTAAGTCCTGTGTAGCTTGATTAGGGCTTGCGTCAACATCAACAATCTCAATGGAGCTAAGATCGACTTGCTATGGTGCTGCAAGTGTAGTCTTCCTCCTTTCAAGTAAGGCAAGATCTCCTACTGACAAAATGCCAAAATGTCAACACAAATGTGAAATGTGTGCTGCATATGTCGCGTACTTACCATGCTTCATTGACCTGTGAAAGTCTTTGAAAGCAATGTCTGCAAAATTGATCTACTCTCCTCTTGTGGATGAGAGTAGGTAACCAATATTGGTTACTGCTACCATAAGACTTGTTCATAAAGCATAGGACTTCACTTGGAGTGTTCTCAAAGTCTATGCTAAAACTAGTTGAAGAGGGAGTGTGAGAAATTTCAACTAGTTTTGCTATTTTGGTCATATTTGTATATTTGGCAATTGAGGCCAATTTTCATGTGAGACTTAGAGTTTGACTTTTCAAAGTTATATTAGTCTAAAAGAATTTGAATAAACACTTTTTGTAAGTGTGGGAAAATGTAGTACACGAGTTTTAGAAGATTCAAAATTGAATAGTAGAGACATTGAATCTAGTCACAAAAATAGAGTTTTTATTATGGAGGGAAACCAGGTTTCAAATTAGGTCTGGACCTGCTATAAAAGGATGTAACTCGTGTGAAGAGAAACATTCTCTCTCTTTATCTCATTTCATGCTTATACATGATTTCTCTTGGGTTTATCTATTGGTGCACTATATTTGTGATATCTTGCAATCTTGTGTGTAGAATGCTTATTTTATGCTATTTTTGGATCCACACGTCTGAAATATAGTAGCTTACTATTTTTGTATGGAAACCAACTTCTTCAGATGTTATGTTTGATGTTTGATCAGGTCCTTATTGAGTTTGCATCTCTTTCATTGAGTAGATGTTGATTTTTCTACATTGGCAGGATTGGTAGAGTTGATCTATTTCTAACCAAAGACCAAGTTATGGAATTGGATCTTAAATGATCTGAAATTATTCACATTGAATGTCAAAAAATTAACTCAAGAAGAACTCACAAAGATATCGAACCTCACAAATGTCTTTCTTGCACCAAACCTAGCAAAATCAACACATAGAATGGAAGATACTTGATCAACCTACGATCTCATGAACTTTTGTAGTTTCTAAACGAAAGCACACTCTTAAAAGGAAAAGCAACCTCAAACATAAGAGATCCAAACAAATTTAGGATTTTAACAAAAATACAAAAAATTGAATCTTGCAAATTCTACATGCAAATGCTACAAACTTGATATAGAATCTTATAGCCTTCAATGAGACCTTCCTAGTGCAATTAAAGTCGCCCAAATCCAATAATTAATGTGTGAATTGGCCTACTTCAAGATCACAACCCTATATTGAGTTTTGATTTACAAAAAATCAATTCTACACTCAAAAAATGCTTGATTTTTTTGGTAGAAATCAATCTAGCACACTCTAGAATTGGTAACTCCTCCAAATCCTTGCTAAAGATGGTTGATCCTTCAATAACCTGCACCAAAATCTCTGATACCATGTGTAGAAATATGAATCACTAAGATCCAATTAGGTCCCCTTAATCTTTGGTTATGAATGTCAACACATCTAGCAACATTGACAATGTAGAAATCCAATATCAATTACACATTAGTGATGTAAAATCAATAAGATGTTGATCAAATATCAAATATATGATAAAATGAAGTTGCTATCTGTACAATAATAGTAAGAACCTATATCTGTAGGCTAATATTCCCTACGAATATTCTAGCCATATTGTAACTCAAATCAGTTCAAGTTAAATAATTAAAGCGGCTCTAGCTTAGGTCCATTGGGGGTCTGACCCATGGAACCTAACTTATAAAAATAAGTCATATGGTCCATTGGGGGTTTGTCCCATGGAACTTTTTGTAAGTGACTTAGTTCTATACTTAAACTACTACGGCTTGTACCTTAACTAGATTATCAGGTTTCAACTTTTTGACGGTTCTTTGTAAAACAAGGGCCTCCAAGTATAAGTCAATGTGGAGAGCTCATTTGTAGGTGAACACTTGTAGACGAATTCTACATTGTGGAAATCTACAA
Source organism: Diphasiastrum complanatum (assembly GCA_029204225.1). Classification (NCBI taxonomy): domain Eukaryota; kingdom Viridiplantae; phylum Streptophyta; class Lycopodiopsida; order Lycopodiales; family Lycopodiaceae; genus Diphasiastrum; species Diphasiastrum complanatum. The sequence continues at coordinate 68,245,358 of CM055093.1, forward strand.
AATAGGACCAAGAATGGATCCTAATCTGATCTACAAGAGGAATGGGATGTTAGATACAATTGATCTATCAATCTACACAAGATTTAGATCAATCTAGATCAATTCTAGGCATGCAAATCTAACAAGAACAATCATTAATGAAGGTAAATGTACTTGTTGGTTTCACACGTGTGAAAACCTGTCAGAGTACGGACTCCAACCTGAAAACAAAGTACACTATGATAGAAACTCAAAACATTCAAAACAAATGAAGACAAATGGAGAGATTGACACAAAATTGCTTTCAAAATCAAGATTGATATTTTCATGTTGATTATGGCCAAATATGCCTCTATATATATACTTCTTGGAGCTCGAGGTACTGATCATGCATTAGATCTCACACGTGTGAGGATGCTCTGTCATATGGTGAATCATCATGCAAAATTGACACTTGGATCAAACTTTCTATTTTGAGCACTTTTGGTCCAATTTCCTACTATATGGAGATCTACTCGGAAATCTTCTAGAAGTCAAAATTAGCCTACTTCAGCTTATTCCACACGCGTGAGATGTCCTCTAAACATGGGATGTGACACCTAACCTAAGGATGTGGCTCATGCAATCAATAGATTGATGCCATGTGTCATATGTCTAGAAAACTAGTTTTTTGGCCTTTTAGCCACTAGAACTTCAATTAAATCATATGTACAACCTATATGATTTTGGTACATGACAAGTACACTAATTTCACACGTGGTAACAGGATCCACACATGTGTAATCATCTTATATACATGATTTTGGCCTTGACCAAGCATAATTTTTGCATTTTTCACACTCCTCAAAAATCTAGCTTGGTAAATCTAGCATAGATCTATCTATAACTCCAAGAGCCAATCTTGATTTTACAAATGGATCTTTAGGCAATGCCTTGGTGAGTATATCAGCAATGTCTGATGAATAAGCTTGATCTCCTTTCCTTGCACTTTCTCCCTCACGAAATGATGTGAAATCTCAATGTGCTTTGTTCGAGCATGGAAGATTGGATTGTTTGCAAGTTGTTGAGCTGCTTGATTGTCACAATATATGCATGGAATGTCTTCATCCTTGATCACATGAAGCTCCTCCAGAAGCCTTTTAAGCCAAAGAACCTCCTTTGTTGTTGTTGTCATAGCTTTATACTCGGATTCTGTTGATGAAAGAGAGATGGTATCTTGCTTTTTGGAAAGCCAAGATATAGCTCCTCCACATAAGAACGTAGCAAATGCACTTACAAATATTCTATCCATCTTGTCACCTGCAAAACTTGAGTCCGAATATGCTCTTAAATAAATATTAGTCCTTTCATAAACTATAGCAAAGTCTTTTGTAGCCGAGATGTACCTTAACACCCTTTTTGCTCCTTTCCAATGACATATTAATGGACTTTGCATGTATTGACTCAATTTGCCAACACAAAAGCTAAGATCTTGTCTAGTGATAGTTAAGTGGTGAAAGTGGTCTTGGATCTATCTTCCTCCTTTATAAAGACTTGGTTATAACCTGAGAAACCATCTAAAAATCTATAACGTTCATGACCAGCTACTTGGTCAAGAATAGTATATGTATACGGCAGAGGATGATAATCCTTTGCTGTAGCAACATTAAGTTTCCTACTATAACTATTGGTGACACCCACTCACTGCTTAGAGCAGGATATATAATACCCACTCTAAAATATCTAATTCGTCTTTAACTAACAAGGAGTACTTGGATTCAATCTATATTGGCGCTGCCTAACAAATATTGTTCCATGAATAAGATCTATTCTATGTTCGTCTCATTTAACTGGTATTCCTATTGAATCATCCATCAACCAAGCAAATACGTTTTGGTATTTTTGAAGAAGTAATATATACTCTTCACATTCCTGGTCTGATTGGTGTTTATATAAATTCAAAATTTTACCTTTATTAATTTCTATTTCTACATAATCTGTTTTGTCTACCATCCCTTTGGTCAGGCTTGCTTTGGTTCCACCTAGAACTTCCCTTGACTCGAATGTTGTTGGTATTTCCTCATCCTCATCAATCTCATAGCATTCTATGAAATTGATCCAGGATTCAACAGGTCTAGCTAACACCTCACCCCATCTCAAAAGGTGACCCCCTATTGGACTGGCTGTGAGAATGCCTAGAAAAAATATTCGTTTGGTAGACTAATTTATAATAGCATCTGCTTGATATAGACCATGGTTTCTATTATTAAGCTGATACTGGATCCTGAGTCTATTAGTATTCTATCTATGATCTGATCTCCTATGATAGCACTAATATCTGGAACTCCACAATCTCCTCTATCTACATATTCTACTCTATTATTTTACGCAGGTATACTAAGTGTGACAAACCTCTCCCCTTCCTTAGTCCTTACGGACTAAAGCCCTTCATCCTCCAAAGTGTAGCTCAAGGATGATGTAGGTGTCTCACCTTCGTACTTATCTTTTTCCCATGATATAGAAATTCTTTTGTGACTTTTCCCCGTCAATGTCTCCATCTGGTCTTTGAAAGTAATCTCCTTCTTCTTCTAGTGGGCTATGACATCGGCCTGGTAGAGCCATGGTTGTCCTAATAATACTTTATATGACGATTGTCTTGTAGTTCTTAATATTATAAAATCCATAAGAAACTTATGGTTTCAATATAAACTATAATTTGAGACAATTCTCCTATTGGTGATCTTCTAGTTGCATCAACTAACCTTAAATGTCTTAAGGTGGGTGCTATTCTATGATGAATGTCTAACTCATATGTTGTTTCTTCAATCATTATGTTTATGCTAGATCTAGAATCTATGGGTACACTTTACTAACTGTTCTGCGACCTTCAACTTTTCTGTCGCATTTTTCACATTTTTTGCGGTTTTCACAGATTTCGTCTTAGTTTTCTTCTTATCTTTAAGAGCTAAAGAATCTTTACTACTAGTAGTTACTTTATTTAAATCTACATATAAATTTGGCCATTGATGGTCTTAATCTAATGATTCAGACTCTACTTCTATCCTTTGAACTATCATGTCAATGTTAATTTTAGATAGCCGAGGGTCATCTTCTTTAGGCGAGTTTATAAACCTTGGTTTAGACCGCGGTTGTTGTGGCTGAGGACATTCAACAATGACATGCCCTTCACCTTTACAATTAGCGTAGAGTGACACATCGTACTGACCTCCTGGGATTAGGGCAATCAGGCGAATAGTGTCCCGGGGCTCCGCAATTGTAGCACGAACCTCTTACTCTGGGTGGTGGAGTGGATTCTCATGTCCCACCCCTACGCAAAATAGTGTACTGTTGACAGGTACGCTGTTTTGGTATAATGGTTTTTTGGTTAGTAGGAGTTGCAGTATAAGCTACCTCCTCATGATTATTAATCGGACAGAGGAATAATTTCTCTTCTAAATAGTAAGTCTGTAAACTAGGACAGTTGGTCTTAGAATGACCCTCTTTCCCACAAGCGGTACACCAAACATTGGCGTTAAGCTGAGAAATATGTGTGACGCAAACAGAACAGTATCACAAACAGTTACAGATCATACAGAGTGTATTCGCTCAATTGATAAGAAGTAATACTATAAAAGATGACAGAGGGAAAGTATGCTCAAGTTATAGAAACTTGCTCTTCTCTCTCTATTGATACTCAGATCTGTGCAAATGCGTAAGTACAATGGCACAAAGTGTCGACCTTATAGGAACGATCACCGGCGTCAATGTCGTTTACCAACCGTCAAAATGTCGGTTGAGATCCGCTACTACATCTAGAATTTTTCATGGATGACTTTTTTGTCTATTTATCAACTAAAGACCATTTGGACGCATTAGAGAAAACATTGAGAAGATGTTAAGAGACATCTCTTAAATTGCATCCAGTCAAGTAGGTTATTATCGTAGGATAATTAAGGATTATGCCATAATAGTAACTTCTTTAACAAGTTTATTAAAAAAGTCTGTTGAGTACCATTGGTCATAGGACCATCAGCAAGCTTTTGATCAATTGAAACAATCATTAGCAGAAGCCACTGGAGTCAGACTTCCAAATTGGGCTAAAAAGTTCCATGTATATGTAGTTACGTCATCATTTGCAATAGGTGTAGTGCTTAGTCAGACAGATGACTAAAATATAGATTACCCAATTTATTATGCAGGTAGGCAACTCGCTGCATCAGAGAAGAATTATTTCGCTACAGAGCGAGAAGCACTAGGAATGATTTATTCAGTAAAGAAATTTATACATTATCTTTTAGGATACCCTTTCATTTTTCATGTAGATCACTACACATTGAAACCTTTAGTGAACAAAGTTGATCTTTCGGGTAGGGTAGCTAGATGGGTATTATTATTAGATGAGTTTAATTATGAAGTAGAATTAAGAAGAGGCAAGGATCATCAAATTGCTGATTATATTTCCCGCCTCCAAACAAAAAATCAGTTTGAACCCATTTCTGATGAATTTTTGGATGAACATATAATGCGTATCCAATCGGAAACATCAATTTATATGGACATTATTAACTTTTTACAGGACCAGATTTATCCTGAACATTTTAATTAATAGCAAAAAACTATTTTTCTTTCAAAAGTAGGACCTTATACAATTGTAAATCGAATATTGTATAAGTTAGGAGTTGACAATAGTCTCCACCGATGTTTAGAACCAACCGAGACGACCGTTGTAATAAGTGCATTACATGAGGAAGATTCGGGGGTCACTATGCTCTTAAAAACACTGCCAAAATTTTTTTCAATGCTAAATATTGGTGGCCTACCGTCTATAGATATGTTAAATTATTCATTCAAAGATGTGATGCATGTCAGAGGATGGGGAAACCCAGCTTCGCGACACATTGGCCGCTTACTCCAATTATTCCCTTAGCACCCTTTGAAAAGTGGGGGATAGATTTTGTAGGGCCTATCAAACCGATCACGCGTAAAACTCGTCGTCGTTACATTCTCGTTGCCACGAACTATGCTACCAAGATGGTAAAGGCTGAAGCCACAATTAAGAACGATGCTAAGACTGTAGCAAAGTTTTTAATCCAAAACATTATCACGCGATATGGATGTCCCTTAGAACTCGTTAGACATAGGGGAATCCATTTCCTTAATCAGACCATCGAGGCCATGTTGTCATATTTTTCTATTACGCATTGCCAAACTACTCCATATAATCCAAAATCAAATGGGCTTACGGAGCAGGCAAACAGAATTCTGTGTAAAATTTTGAATAAAGTAACAGAAACGCATTCTTCTGATTGGGATCAGAAGTTACCATCGGTCTTATGGGCATACAGAACTGCTGAAAAGATTACAACTAGGCAGACTCCATACTATCTTGTGTATGGAATGCATCCCATACTATCAATAGAATTTGAAGTTCCGACGTTTTGCATTAGTAATGAAGAGCGAATGGATGAACACAATAGTCTTCGAGAGCGGATGATATCTTTGACGCAACTGGAGGAGGACCGTCGTCTTTCATTAATCGAGACTGAACGAGTTCAGAATAAAAGAAAAGAAATTTTCGACCAATCCATTAAGAAAATAAAAATTAAACGAGGGAACTACATGCTTCTGTATGATAACAGACACATGTTGTTTCCTGGGAAATTACATACCAGATGGATGGGACCGTATAAAGTCATAGAAGTTTTTAACAATGGATCATTTCAATTAGCCGATCTTCAAGGACATTTACTTGATACTCGAGTAAATGGCTCAAGGGTGAAGCGCTACTATGACTAATTTCTGATGCTTCTTAGATTTTATCCAGTTTCTTAAGGCCGCCATCTTTGGTCCAATCGTTTTCATTGAAGTTTGCGAAAAAAAAATGCCAACACCTTCACATTCTTCGCCCATATATGACATAGCAAAATTTTCGACACCCTCGCTACATTTCTATTTTCGTTACAATTTTTTCGCAAAAATGCCGAAACCTTTGCTTCATTGTTGTCACTTTATTTTTGTGAAAAAGCTGACACCATATTGAAATATGGTGTATTAAGTAAGTTCACCATTTTTAGAAACACGAAAATTGCGACACTTCTACCTTCGCTATTTTCGGGATTTTCCTTCATTCCATTTTTGCCCTTCAGAAATTTGCAAAAAAATATAACATTTAGCAAGAATGTTGTATATCATTTTGCACATACCTTTGTTTTCATCATGTTTTCATGTCTCTAGTACAGCGAAAATATGCAAAAAAAACTCGACACCTTTGCCAATACATTTTTTGCCAATATATTTTCTCATACATTTTAACAAAGAAAACGATAGTCTTCGCTTTCAAATTCACACATTGTTTTATAAATTGTGTATATTATTATTTTTGCAGTTCAAAACTCACAAATACTGAGCTGAACTTTTGCAATCTGAGCGAAGCATTTGTGTATTTTGCTTATTTTTTTCATTTATTTATTTATTTTTTGTTTGTTTTTAGGACTAGATACTTTATTATTGAGTATGTACCTTCAAAACAAAGGACACGCTTTCATTTAATATTGGTCTAATTTGTCGATATATCATCAATACACCAAAAACCTCAAACACTTCTGTTTTTTCGCTACCACTTTCCATCACTCTTGCTCTTTGATTTCTAAATCGTTACGATCAAACTCTTTGCCATCGATGGTTTACAATTGCCAGTTAGTGGAGGCTGAATCCCAAATGCAAGTATCAAAGGCAACCACTACATCGAAGGCATCATCATCATCAAGCCAGTACCAAGGGAGCTCGGTGAGGATGTCTTCTCCATCATCCCAATATAAGTTGTTGTCCAGTGCATAAAAGAACAGGGAAGCAGAAGAAGAAACAGAGGATGTTGCTGAGTAGGTGCAGAATCAAGATGATATTCCGCAGGAGCCAGCACCCCAAGAAGAAGAACAGATTCTTGATATTCAACAAGAAAGCGGAAGTGATGTCGAGGCACCAATCCTTGATGCAGAATTATATAATTTTTTTTTTTGGTACAATGCTGCCAGATACACAGGAAGCTATTCAACATTTTGTAAGCCTAGAGAAAGTCTCCAGGAAACTTGGCTCGAAGTATGATCCCCTCCAAGCAGACCTAATTCAGAAAGATACAAAACTAGAGGAAATCAAGGGTGAGCTTTCACATAAGAGCGAAGAGCTTGTAGCAGCCCAAGCAGAGCTGAGCAAAAAAGATGTAGCACTTGAAGAAGCAAAAGGAAGACAGGATGCTACGTTGGAAGTACTGAAAGAAATGCAAGAGCAGTCTAATGCTTTTGAAAATGAAAATTTATTGCTCAAATGGCAGATTCAGACCCTACAAGCTTCTTTGCAAGAGGAAAGACACATACGAGCTACTCTCTAGAGTAGTAATGAGGAACTGAATGACAAACTCAGCAATGCCCAGGACTCTATTGCCCAGCTGCAAAATTCTACAGATATGCTGAGGAGAGACAACCAAATTTACAAGAGACAGGCCGAAGAGGCAATCTTATGGTAGATAAGCACCGAAGTCACATTGGGAGCCTATGTATCTCATGGCAGGTACATGATCGACCCAACTGTTGGAATGGAAAAATAATCCATCTTGACTTTAGGCTTGCTACAAATATTGTACCATGCAAGTATGTTGTTCATAAATGCAAAATGCCAAGTTTGGCCTAGATAGAACTCGAGCTACATGGATATGTCATATCTAGAATGATGAGTACAACTTGCATATACTTTGTAGACATAGAATAGCAAAATTATGCTTGTAGAAACTCGTGGCAATTCACATGCATTAATTGTAAGTGATCCATAGTGACATGCAAGGCATGCACAAAGTGTAATGGATTCATGCATGATGATTTATACATTTCTAGTTAGAACTAGCACACTTGGAAAAAGTTGGTAGAGTTTCATGCATGAGAAGTGACAAATGTCACATAGACTCTAGTTTTCACTTTAGATGTCATTAAATGATAGATGGATGTGGTTCTACCTTGAGCTACCTCAAACTCCATAAATATGTGTAGCTCTCTTCATATTTTATGATGAAGAACCAAAGCTTTGTAGCTATCTCATGCCATTTTGGATCCACACTTTTTTGCTTGTTATCTCTCTATCTTTCTCTCTCTAATGCATGTTGAGGTTAATGCTAATACACTGATATCTTGTACTTTTGATCATTATTGATTCATTGCTATCATATTCTGATTCTTAGCATGCTAGATTGTGGTTAAGCCATAACTTCTGTACTAGATCTTGCTAATCAATCTAGTTACTGTGCTAATCATAAAGCTTATTTAGATCCATCATACTTGTGGACATTTCTCACACGTGTGAATTCTGGAAATTTTGTCACAATAGCTTGAAAGGGAATTCAAGAAAGAATGATCCAAACCTTCTAGCTGCAATATCTGCAACCTCATATGGTTGCATATGAAAAATTAAAAGAAGAACTGGAAAGGGCTAAATTCCAATCGAGCCAAATCCAGACTTTCAAAGAGGAAGAACGAGCTCAGTGCCATGACCAGTCTATGCAGATGGATGAGCCAACCAAAGCTATATCAGAGAAGGCCATCCAGACAGACATCGTTCTGCAAGCAAATCCACAGGTATAACCAAGATGGATCAATAAGTAAACATAAAGCTAGGCACGAAGGCAAAAGGGTTTTAACAAACCAAAGGTTGTTGTGGGACTATTTCCTACCCTAGCCTCAACCCAAGATCCAAGCACACAAGCATCAAGGAGACGAGGTTAGATGTCACACGAGGTTCGATCCCATGAGAGCGATAGCATAGATCAAATTCCAACATGCATAGAAGACCACAATTAACACTAAGCATTAACCCTACATCCATTAATACTACAATCCACAATGATAGAAACTTACCCTTCTCTCTCTCCCTTTATCTCTCAGAAAAGCATATGAATAGGCCAATTCAATAACATTCACATCCAATAACTAGCAACCACAAAGAAAGCATGAGAGATGGAGGAAAAAAGATAGAGAGCAAGGACATTCCACATCCACTTCATAAGAGGACCAACCTGCTTGTATTGAAATGAAAATGAAACATGCTTTACAAACTCGAGTTTGCTCCTATTTATAGTAGCCAATTTTAACCTAAGTTCCAAAAAATGGAGGGAACTCAAATGGGAAGGAGCCATTTTGAATTTGAATTTGAATTTTAAACCAGTTTTGGTGGGAGACCCAACTTTATTCACTAACTTGACGTTTAGGCCCTAGTCCAGCAAAAAGGCCTAAAGTCATTTTATTAACTTGTAACTAATCAAGTAACTATGTGATCATCGGGTTGGACTTACACATGCAGGGTGCCAAATCTCTCTCACTTATTAACTAGGGTTAGGGTTGCATTGGGATTCGCAAACCCTCCAATAGTATCCCCCACCAAAATTGGTGACGGTCCCACGACACCTTGCGAGATTATTTACTTCGCTCTGGTTGGCCTCTCTTCGTACTTTGATTAAATGGTACTAAACTTTTCCATGAACTGCAGACGAGTAGTATTGAAATCAATATTGTGCGATAGGAATACTGATTTGCACCGGCCAGCCACTTTGACGTAGTCCATGTTGAAAATCTTGATTCACGTGAGCCACATCATCGTGGCACGATAGTACAACCTTGCTATTGGCAGTTGATCTTGGACATTGTCGGATGCCATCTTGGACATTGTCGGATGTCATCTTGGACGTTGTCGGATGCCATCAGTTTATTAGAATCAAAAGCCAAAGTAAGAAGACAATCATCCCATCGTGTAGCAACTGACGCCAACAGTGTCAAGTCTTTTGCAAACAACACGGATTGCCTAACTGTTGGATAAGGTGAGAACATGTATTCATGTTGATAAGCCTATAAGACACGGCGGAAATCAACTGAAATTGCCCAATTATAATTCTGGTAGATTATGGGCCAATTTGGGGTATGGATATTGATTTTGTCCATTGGCACACCCAAATCTTTCCATTTATTATGATGTGGGCACATAATACAGATCCACTCTTAGTTGGTGAGGACTGGCAACATAACTCCTTATAGAATCGAGAGTTTTCTCAAAAACAATTGTTCTCCAAGCCGACTGCTCTCCCAAGGCTGGTAGTGTATCCAACTCTTTGCATGCCTCGATCTCTGAAGTCTTGAAATTTACCCAACCACCCCTTGAGGATTCATGCGGATGTTGCTGCAAGAATGTTTGAATTTGCTCCTTGACAGTGGTCGATTTTTTAAATAACAGCCTGGTCCTTGAAGTAGATGGACTCGTTTCCTTGGCCGGTGCATTGGATAGTCCTTCTGCAAGATCTCCATCTCCTCCTTGATCCAATCCCGCATCCATTCCTCCCTGATCTTGTTGTTGAGAGAGAATTGAGGCATAACGGAAATTTGAATCTAGAAATTGGATTCCAAGACTGAGCAGCTGCTTTCTCATAATCTTTGATTATTGTTTTTGCCTTAGCCAACTCGATCAATGTTGTGAGTTTGAACTTATCAAATCGGCTTTGGAATCTTGTCAATGAAACTCGATAAGTTTTAGCCTTCTTGAACAAATAACTGATCTCCTCCAGTGAGACTGGACGATGAGGTACTTGCGCTAAATATATGTGTTGCATTCAAGAGTGGTCACATCCAATTCACCTTGAAGCCTTTCGTGATCTTGCACAGCCATGTCCAATTGTCTTCGAAGCAACAAAACTTGTTGTTTGGCGTCTTGGACGACTTGATCCACGTGATCTTGCGCAATAGTTAATGTATTCTAAAGAGTTGCCACATATCCTTCTAGAGCTTCGGTTGACTGTTGGGCTTTCTTCATTTCTGACTTGGACTTTGCCTCATGCTGTTTGGCAATTTCAAAGCTCATGGTCCAGCAATTTGAATAACCTTCTGGTTGATTAAAGTATTTTTCGAGCCCAAATCAACTATTTGCTGATCCATTTTTTTTTCTTATTTAACATAGAATGGATCACATGCACAAGGTTAGAAACTAAACCAAGTGCATCACCAGAATCCATCAGTGCTGAAGTTGTGGCATCAACAGCAAGAACTGCATGTGCGGTGCCTGTTTGGCATTGAAGTTGTACCTGTGGCTCTTCTTCCTCGAAGAGGTCTTCTTCTTCATATCCTTTAGGCACCATGGCGTCGAACTGCTTCGATGATTTGACCGCATGGACAACCCTGATGTGTTAGCCAAACTTTTGACATAAAAAATTGGACTAATATCAAGCAGAAAGAGTTAGAATTAAAGTAGAATCACTGTGTTACTGTACTATGGGTCCTATTAGTGGATAAGGATCAGTTGGCCTCGCCATGAGGCAAGTCGACGGGACACGCGTCCCGCCAACGACAACCTGGGTCATGCATGGCTTGCCTGAGTGAACAACTATATGTACAGTGTAATTTCATTTTGAGAAATACAGTTGCTATGTGAGCTTGCTGTGGAGAGTGTTTTCTGTCTGTGTTCTATGTAGCATGATCTGTGTTCCTGTGCAAAGCAAATTCTAAGTTGGTATCAGAGCCGTACACGGAGTGTACACAGTACAGTGTCGCCGTTGAAGAGAGCTTCGGGAGAACTGTCTTTTGAGAGTTCGGGGTTTACGATGGGTTGAAGACGGAAAGAGAAACACTGGTGTAGAGAGTTTAGCACACATAAGCTTGGTGAGCTTGAGACTGTGTGAGGATTCAGAGACAAGGGTTGTCGGCTAAATTAGAACCTCAGAAAATGGAATTTTGAAATTTTGAAGTAGGCTATTCAGTGTTTGCAGTCAGTGCGTTCAATTGAATACCATTTGATGAACGGATTGAAGCAACAGCTTTCCAGCAGTAGGGCGACCTCAGAGGAAGAGGATAGGCCTGTCAGAACACTGTGAATTGGAAACCAAGAACCAATTTGTGTGAAAAACCCTGGTCTGGGGTTTGGAAGCACAAAATCAGAGATTTCTCTCCATTCTGAACTCTTTTTGGAGCTGTAAAAGTTTGAAGGAGGGCGCCTTGCTCAGCTAAGCTAAATCACAGAAGGCCATGGGCGGCCGCGCATCAGAGAGGGTGCTGAATCACGTTTTGCAGGGCAAGAGAAAACCTTGGTAAAGCCATAGCTAGCAAGCAAGAGGAGAAGATCCCATAGGCAGATCGCGCGATGTGAAGGAGGGTGGCGACTCAGTGTATTGGAGTGTGTCGTGGCTCCAGGGATTTGGTTTAATGCCCAAATGAAATCTAGATCGTTGAATCCAGATCCAAGATAATCAATGGTAGAGATGAGCTTCATGTGGGCCGTTGGATTGCTATAAGCCATTGGATGGGCTTTGAACAGGGCCCTGAAGAAGTAAAGTGCATTCTGGCCTTCAACTTCATTAAAAATTTTCATACTGAAATTTGAGTTGGGTCCCTTCACAAGTGAAGAGTGAAGTTTCTTCATTGTGAAGAAACAGTTCAAAAACTAGAAAAGTCCCTATTTTTGGGTCCTTTGCCCGTTTTGACCCAAACAAAAGGCTATAACCTCCAAACGAAGGCCACCCGGACTGTACCTACAAGTACAATACAGCAAAACAGAGTGATTGCAGTGGAAAAAGTGTTCAGAGTATGCCAGAAGTGATTTCACCATTCCACTGGGCACGTTGTTGGGAGTTGACGACTGAGTGCATTTCGGAAGGCGACGCCGATTTGGCTTTCAAATTGGTGGAAAAGCGGCGAGTGGCCTGATAAGGGAAAAAGTGCAGGTCATTATTTTCAACTTCTGACATCATTGTTGGCCTCGACATACTGTTCTTAGCCTAAGGCAGAAGTTTCAAGCAGTTTTGCGATGGCAAACATGGGAGAGTCCATTTTGAGTGAAAGTAGCAAATTGGACTGGATTTCCAACTATGCAGTGTGGAAATTCAAAACAAAAAACATACTGATGGAGAAAGATGTGTGGGAAGTCGTCACAGGTGATGAGAGAAGGCCACCAAATGAAGCAGACATCAAAGTGTTCGACAAAAAGATGAGGAAAGCTTTGACCTTCATTAACTCGTCAGTAAAACATCACATCATTACCCACATTTGTGATGCTATTACATCCAGACATGCATGGGATGTGGTACAGGAGCAGTTCGAAACATCAAATCCTTCAAGAATCATGTTTCTGAAGTCAAAGTTGAATAGTGCCCACATGGAGCAAGGAGAGCACATTCAGACGTACATGACCAGAATCAAGACAATGAGAGATGAATTGCATTCTATTGGCGAGCGCATACGTGATGTGGAGCTGGTGCACAATGCATTGTGCGGCATTGCAGAATCCTATCAGATGTTTGTGAGCGGAATAGCATCAAGAGAAATATTGCCAACCTTTGACGAGCTCACAGGAATCTTGATGCAGGAAGAGGAACAGTGAGAAATGGTGAAAGCTAGATGTCAAAATGCCGACAATCAGGCACTTGTGACACACCAAAAACAAGGCAAGGGCAAGAGCAAGAAAAAGTCTAAGCAACAATTTGCCAAATCTCAAGAGGATGAGGGATCTTCCAAACTAAGAAGAAAGGCAAGTGCTTCCATTGTGATAAAAAGGCCATTGGAAGAGTGAATGTTGCAAATTCCTGGCGGAACAAGGCAAGGGAAAACCAAAACAAGCAGGTAACCTTGTCGAGTGAGATTGAAGACTCTAGCATCTTCATATCTGCATTGTCTTCTAATCAAGATGATCAAGCATGGTATATTGACTCAAGAGCCACAAGACACATGACAGACAACAAGAATTGGTTCAGTAGTTTGAAGATGTTGGATAATGGAACATCTGTCTCACAAGCAAATGGTGAGGTGTGCATGATCAAGGGGATAGGCACCGTTTCAATCCAACTACCTGATGGCAAAAGTAGGATAATCAGGAAGGTACTTTACGTACCAGGTTTGAAAAAAAATCTACTTCCTGTTGGAGTCATTACTGATCAAAAGTTGAAAGTAGAATTTGCCCATGATCGTTGCTTTGTGAAGGATGCGAACCAAAAGTTCAAAGTTATTGCGGATGGAGTAAGAGAGCCCAATACAAAATTGTACAAGTTGAATGCTACAATCAAGGGGCAACATGGACTTGTATCGTCCATTCCTTTGCAAACTGAGTTGTGGCATAAGAGGCTTGGTCAGTTGAACTTGGGAAGCCTCAGTTTGATGAGAAAATTGGAGATGGTAACATGATTGCCTACCATAAAAGATCACTTGAAATCGATGTGCGAATCTTGTGTATATGGGAAGTAGCATCGAGAGAAGTTCAATAAAGGGGGTGTTGCAAGAGCAAAGAACATCCTAGATTTAATCCACACAGATTTATGCGGGCCTACGAGGACTATGTCCTTAGGTAAAGCCTTCTATTTCATGACCTTTATTGATGATATGTCATGTAAGACGTGGATATACTTCTTGAAGAAGAAATCAGATGCATTTGATAACTTCAAGAGCTTCAAAGCATTGGTCGAAAATCAGACAGGTAGGAAGATCAAAGTCCTAAGATCAGATAGTGGAGGTGAGTACAAGTCTAATGACTTCAATGATCTTTGTGATCAATGTGGGATTAAAAGACAATTTACGCAAGCTCATACTCCTGCTCTCAATGGTGTATCTGAGCGCAAAAATTGTACGATTGTGGAAAGTGCCAGATCTATGCTAGCTGAGATGAAGCTACCAAAATATTTTTGGTTAGAAGCATGTAGCACGACAGTCTATCTTCAAAATAGAAGTCCTACGATTGCCATACCAAAGATAACACCTGAGGAAGCATTCACGAAGAAGAAGTCAAAGGTGAACCACTTGTGAATCTTTGGATGTAAGGCCTTTGTACACATTCCTAAGGAAGAGAGATGTGAACTTGATGTAAAAGCTATCAAGTGCATATTTCTAGGATATGATGATCGTGTGAAGGGCTATAGATGTTTTGATCCAGTCGAAAACAAAATCCATATAAGCCGTGATGTTATCTTTGATGAATCCAAGATGTATGAAGACGAGGATGCTGAGAAGATAGACACATCTAGTGGGAAAGATGGTATAGTGAGAATACCACCTGATGATGATCCATTCATTGACCTTCCGAGTGATGAACATGAGGATACATCTCAAGATACTACTACTCAACCTCAAGAAACAGGTTGGAGAGGTAGGGACAAACCTTTTGGTGCAAGAAGGATTGAAGTTGCAGGTGACAAACGCAAGGAAAAGGATGTACCGTGGGATACATTTTCACTAGGAAGTCGATCACCTGACAGAAAGCTCCCTAAGTGGTTTGAGATATTGATGGAGAGCCACGACATAGATGACTTTCCAGGATCATCTAACTAGGGAGAGCTACGAAGATCAACAAGAGTGAAGATACTACCTGAAAGTATGAAGCAAATTATGCTCTCTTATCTAGCATTATTCAAAGCAAAGAACCTTTGACTTATGGTGAAGCAAAGGATGATGACATTTGGGTCAAGGCCATGGGAGAGGAGATGGAGTCAATTGCTAAGCATAGCACATGGGACTTAGTAGAATCACCAGTTGGCAAGAAACCCATTGGTTGCAAATGGGTATACAGGACTAAATACCATGCAGATGGAAGTATAGCAAGGCACAAAGCAAGATTTGTGATCAAAGGGTATGCACAAAATAAAGGCATCGACTATGAGGAGACCTTTGCGCCGGTTTGTAAGTGGAATACTCTATGTCTACTTATTGCTTTAGCTTCACATTTTGGTTGGCCTTTGCATCAGATGGATGTGAAATCTGCTTTTCTAAATGGTGAGTTAGAAGAAGAAGTGTTCATGGATCCACCTGAAGGCTTTGTAACGAAGGGACAGGAAAATAAAGTATGTTGCTTGAAGAAAGCGCTTTATGGTCTTAAACAAGCACCACGTGCATGGTATCGCAGGATTGATGCCTACTTCTGTTTAAAGAGGATGGTGAGAACACATTCTGATCCAAATCTATATGTCTTATGCTTTGATGGTATGGTTGCTTTGATTGCTCTTTATGTTGATGACTTGATTATTACGAAAAATAATCAAGAGATGATAGACATGATCAAGAAAGACCTCATGGAACAATTCGAGATGACAGATCTCAGCCTAATGCATTACTGCCTTGGAGTAGAAGTGTGGCAAAAAGGACATAAAGTGGGTTTAACACATGTGAAGTATGTCAAAGAGTTGCTGCATAGGTTTAGGTTGCAGGATTGCAAACCAGTAAACACTCCTATTGAACCAGGTAAAAAGCTTTCTAAGCTTGATGAGTCACAATCATTTGATGCTACGGTATATAGACAGTTAGTAGGGAGCTTGATTTACCTTACCACGACTAGACCAGATATATGCTATGGTGTTGGCATTGTAAGTCAGTTTATGGCAGCACCTACGGAAACGCATTGGAAGGCAGCTAAACGCATTTTGCGTTATGTGAAAGGCACTTCAGAGTATGGCTTGATTTACAAGAAGCATGATGGCACCCGATGCTCGATCGTTGTGCCCCCTCAACAATTTTGAGAGGAAGAGATGCACTGTAGGTGCTGGAAATGGGGATTCCTCTCTCTCGTTTTGTGAGTGCTGGGCTTTCTGCATTTCTCCCTTCAGTGTTTCGCATCCATATTGCTATCAACCCTTCCGCCTTGACAATAGTATAAGACACAGACATGGCCTTTATGCGCTGCCAGTCCGCCACAAAGCTCTACTCCTGTTCTGAACCCTCACTACAGTGTGCCTATTGAACAATCATGTTGAAAGGAACTCCCTCATCACAAGACAATGAGCTTGGCTACCGTGTGATCAGACGAATTCAGCGTACTGTCAAGCAACTTCTCATTTATCCTGTTACGATCTTCAATAAAAAAACCTATTGTTTCAAGGCTGAGATCAGTCTACGCTTGAGCGTGATCATCAACATGTTTTACTTTAGCCTAGAAATCTCCTTCCGAAAACTATTCAGCAACAGAAGAAGCCAAGTCTGAAATAATGATGTGGAATACACTGTCCTGAAGCGTCATTATGTCGGAACTCCGATGACAGAGATGAAACCAGGATTCGGGATCGAAATAGGGGTTGCGTGAAGACTGTGATCATTGAGAGAGTGCGTTCTTGTCCAAAGTACTAACAATCTGCTGACTCAGACCGGCCCACAACAAGTCTATGTGATCCCCCTGCTAGAGCGCAACTATCCTGCTTGTATCCAGAGTTATAGCATACAAATAGTTTGCATTCAACGAGCCAGAAGTGCGTGAGGTAGGAGCGCGATCTGCAGGTAGCAGACAATGAAGAGAGGGAGCGACTGAGAGACAGCCAGAGATCAGAGAAGATAGCGAGCAGGCTGGTGGCGAAAGAACGCGACCACATAGCAAGAATCGAGCCAGAGGACAGGCCGTGAGCAGAAGAAGATGTGAAGGATCGTGAAGAAGAAGTAAAGCAACAAAGGGGGGGAGGGGGGCGCTTTGTTCACATCCATGCAAAAGTTTTTTTTTTAGGTAAGCGATCTCCCATCCTCAAAACCACGAAATAACATGCGTATCAGAGGTGACCCATCACACATGACATCTAGAGCAAGACTGGACCCAAGCTCACTGTTACGTCCATGTCCTGTATAAGGGAATCGGAATAATTTCTGACGTGGATAGCCGGTCACTCCAGGTGTATATGGTTATTGGTTATGCCTCATCATTCCGGGCTTGGCCTGTAAAGTAATTAATAATCATATGAGGGCCCAGACCTATAATTGGACATAGGAGCACATGCATAGTGAATGACTGCTTTAATGCATGAATAGGAGGTTTATAGCTCAATATAGGTTGCATGGGGATCCTAGGAGAAATATTCTCTCTCATGAGGAGAATATGTCCATTGGAAACTCGCCCATCCTCCTATTGGAAATTCAGTTTCTTGAGCCTGTTTCTCCTCCTCTCTCTTAGGTTCTTCACTATGGCTTGTGGGCTAGGTCCAGGAGGAAACTCCAGGAGGGATCTAGGTTTGGACGGGTGGTTTTGCTCCACAGGTGTCCTTTTGGTTGTTTTGCAACAAGATCTAGTCAGATCTTCATTTGGTGATCCTTATAGTGGTATCAGAGCCAGGTTTTGATCCTGGGACCTGTGGGTTATGGGCCCACCACGCTTCCGCTGCGCACTTTGATACCACTGTAAGGATTTTTTCGCTTTTTCGAAAAAATCAGTGCATGTCGAATTTGATATGTGACAGTGCCTGTGAGTTTGATAAATTGATCATTTTATCGATTTTCACAGTTGGTCCATTTCGAACTGATTTTGTGAATCCCAGTGCTAATTTCCTAGTTTCTTGGCAATTTACGTAAAAATTGATTTTTTTTGAAATCACTGCATGTCACGTAGGATGCATGCTGGATGTTTCAGAATCCTTCCAATATGAGATGGTAACTGTGAAACTGTTAAGTCGATGTTTGGTCGATTTTCACAGTTTAGGTCCATATTGAATGGAACATGAAAATCCCAGTTTACGTAAAATTTGAAGAAACCATGGACGTTTTCGATTTGTTCCCATTCTTTGGTTATTGATCAAACAGAAAAAGTGAATGATCTTACTGAGTTGAAATCAGTCGATTGTTAAGATCATTGTACCCTTCACTTTTAGTTGAAGATTTTGTGAATATGTCAATTGAGGAGCATTTCTTGTTCTGGGGATCAATAAGGACCAAGAATAATGTAAATCCAGAAGAACAGTTCTATGCTGATCTATAAGGGAATTTGCCAGGGATTAAGTGCGACACTTAATGAACAAATCAAAACTGTTAGGGGGATAGTGCTAAAGTTAGCAATACCAAATTGAACTTTTTCCTAGTACAAATTTGGGGTTTTGTTAACCAAAACCATTTTTGGAAGGGGAAAAAAGAGTGGAAGTCTGATATGTAGATGATTGTTGGTCTTAGTGATCCAATTATTTAATTTACATTCAATTCCTGAAGTATAACTAATTGCAAGTCAGAATAAAATTGGGAATTATTTAAGAAGACTGCCTCTGGGAATTTAGATTCCTTTTCCCCAGTGTGAATTAGAATTTGAGGATTTTAAGGGAAAAGTAGTGGCAAGACTGATAATCCATTTATGGAACCATCTCTGTTTTGCAATTGGATTTGGATCTTGCAAAGTAATGCAGATAGAAGGTGTTCCATACAGAAATCTAGTAATTTGGATTCTTTTCAGTTATAGAGTATTTCTCTATAAGGATAGTAACGACCAAGAGAGTTCTAACTTGTTAAAAGAATTAAAGTTCTTTGTACCGATTCTGGAATATATATTGGATATCTAGGACAGTATGATATTCGGTTTTGTTGAAATCTATGGTTCTTTTGGGTTAGGATACATTCTATTGTACTGGGATGATACATTCTGTTTTGGCCATGATGGGTACAATATGAATGGTATTCTTTGAGTAACACTAAAGAAGCACGAGAGATTTCGATTGTTAGAATTATCTCTTGGAATTGGTTGTGAATTTGATCCTATATCTGGGTATAGAATAGCCAAATTTCTTGACTTTTTGGGCAAAACAGATCTGGATGCAGACGATTCTTGGAGGAAAAGCTGGTGGTATGGGACATCAGTGATTCTAAAGGGGAGTTCTTTGGTAGAATGATCTGTAGACCGATGGTTAGTGATTACTATAATGGTAATACTAGTAGAGTCCATTGGTTTTTATTAAGGGTATTTTGGGAATTATGAGATATAGATCGATCCCTAAATGGTATCTCATTAATCACAAAATATGGAAGCCCTTACATCTATTTCTCTATTTTATTAGACCTCTACTCTTTAGAAATTTCTTATTACATGACAATTGGATTGAGATTCATATAATTCATTCCAGTGTAGAACTTTGTTTTGAAGGACTGTTATAATTATATGAAATTGTACTTCCATATAAGATTTTTGAATATGGCTCGGAACTTAGGTTTTCTGAATCCTAACGTTAGTCTCTTGAGAGTTAATATTTCTATCATTTGGGATAAGATATTCTACGATTCTGAGGAAAAAGTCCTGTTTGTAATAGTATTGGATACTCGTTATTGACTTTTTTGAATCTTTGATATCTTGTACATTGTCTCTTGGGAACTTTTAAATCGAAATTATGGAATTTCTTTTTTAAAAGGGGGGAAGAAAAGATATGATAAGTCTTTTGAGGAATTAGCCAATTGCATTGATTTTGGAAAAAAAAAATAATCTTGTGTGTGCACAAAAGGTAGAACTATCCAGGTTGAAATAGACAAAGTCTCTAAGTGATTATTTTGAGTAATCTGGAACTAGAGGAGTTTTGGGGTTATTGAGCTGTGAGATATTCATTAATATGGGAAGTAGTGGTAAAGATTAAATTAAGATTCACTGATTGTTACCAAGTACCATTTTGATATGGATTGGATCAGTGGAATAAAGTTTTAATCTTAAAACTATGTCCAAAGATGTTTGTATAAGTTGGCCTAATCTTGGTTTGTACGCTAAGATCTGTTGTAGGCTGATTGGTAGAAGGAATTTTGTTAATAAGAGTTAGATGGATGGAAAACTTGTGATGTGGAGTTATTCACTTCAAAGATTTCCCAGCTATGTTATTTACTCATGAGAAATAGAGTTCTTTGGTAGCTGAGTTGCAAGATTCTCAGTGAATTATGTGAGTAACATATGCAGATTGTGGATATCTGTCAGTTTATAGCCTATGTTTATGTATAGGAACATAGTTGGATAAGTTGCTTATGTACATCTTAATCTTGTGGATCTACTATGTGTTTCCTATGTACTGAGTTTATATCGTATACTTAAACTAGTCAGAGTACATAGACATATGAACAAGTAATGTGTGGAACAGTTACTTGTAGGTTAATGTCTCTTTCTGTGGAAACGATAATTCATTAACTTATTTATGGTTTGGAAGAAGTTCTAAATGTGGTGTTATACATGTATAATTGAGATCTGCACCTAGACATTTAAGATTTCTGAATCATTTACAATTAACTTGAGTAATTGGATTACTCTTGATTAGAAGTTAATTGGATAAATAAGCAGTGTGAAGAGAATTCACCGGGAACTGTTTATTTTGATCTATATTGCTTATAAGTCACATGATTAGTGATTCATTTGAATTCATTTATGAGAACTGTGCATAGAATATAGAAGATTCTTGATATAGAATATTTCTTGAAGGAGAAATATCCTAAGTTATTGACTATATCCCAGTAAGCTCATATACATATATTGGTTGACAGAGTCTAACTAATGTCAAGGATAACCACTAAATTCAGTTGGAATTCAGCAAAACTTTATAATATCTAGATGTGGTTCTAGGTGATTGTATAAAGTTTATTATTGTTAAAGACAAATGTTATATTGGTCTCTAATCTCTTGATTGATTGTAGAATTTGGAACTCATAATCTGGTTAAGAATCAATCGAGATGGAAGAATTTTCTTGGAATCCAGTAATTTTCCTTGTGGAAAAGATTTCAGAATGTTTCTTATATTTCCTGAGTGGTATGTTGTGCATATACTCTAGTATCCCTAAATGATAAAGTATGGGTTTAGAATCCGATAGATTATGATTGACGAATCATAAGATTCTAAATGTTTATGATTGACGGATCATAAATTGATACTTAAAGGTCATTAGATGATTATATGGAAAATATGATGATTCTTAAGATGATGAGTAATTCTTGATCAATTGGTGGAGTTAAAATCTAGATTTGTTATTTGAACTCTAAATTTGTGTAAAACTTGAGATTGTTTGGATCTCATAGGCATTTTCATTAAGTAATTGTTTATTTATGAAGATTTTGCTTACCTTTACAGATTGTAGTCAAGGAATGCTTGTGTACTATTTTTCAGCCTAAAATCTCTGGTTAAGTCTATCAAAATTGAATGGTTGCTATTTTCTGGTATGTAATGCTAGGGATAGAGCACTTATTTCAGAAGAGTATATGGGATACTTAGGACTGAGTTGAAGTCATTTTTATCTTGATGGATCTCCTAAGAGATTTTGGTGGGATGAGTTTTGTACCAAGAAGCATTTATGACAGGTCTACAAGTAGTTTGTGGATAGTCTTGGACTATAATTGTTTTGGATCTTTAAATTTTGAACATTGATTTCCAGTGTAAGGTGGGTACTCACCCAGTGATTCATGTAAATTGAGGTACATGAAGGTGATGTTATTAGATTGCAGAGAATCAAACCCAATAGGGAAATTTATCTTTTGGTGTACTTCTAAAAGGTCGATATAGTATTTCAGTGTAGAGACATATAATTTGAGAATTATCCCATCTTTAAATACTTATTTGATATTGAAGTCAGACTAAAGATTGATTTTCAGGGTAATTGTGAAAGTTAAATGATTGATTTGTTAGCTTTTAAACTTAATCTTCAGGTTTGGTTGACTGCTCATCCAGTGTATCATGTAAATTTAGTTCATATGATGATGACAGTTTGATGTATTGGAGATTTTGCCCATTTGGAAGACTTATCGCTCAATGTACCTTTGGACCCTAAATGAGTACTCAGGATCAGAGACAAACAATTGAGAATTTGTTCTATCTCTATGTGCTTGCTTAGGTTGGTTGGTCAAATTGAGGATAATGATTCATGGGAAGAGCTAAAAGCATACAAATTGGGTTTTCCCTAGTTACTCGTTCTGAGGATAGAATTGGTTTAAGGGGGGAAGAATGTTACGTCCATGTCTTGTATAAGGGAATCAGAATAGTTCCTGACGTGGATAGCCGGTCAGTCCAGGTGTATATGGTTATTGGTTATGCCTCGTCATTCCGGGCTTGGCCTGTAAATAATCATATGAGGGCCCAAACCTATAATTGGACATAGGAGCACATGCATAGTGAATGACTGCTTTAATGCATGAATAGGAGGTTTATAGCTCAATATAGGTTGCATGGGGATCCTAGGAGGAATATTCTCTCTCATGAGGAGAATATGTCCATTGGAAACTCACCCATCCTCCTATTGGAAATTCAGTTTCTTGAGCTTGTTTCTCCTCCTCTCTCTTAGGTTCTTCACTATGGCTTGTGGGCTAGGTCCAGGAGGAAACTCCAGGAGGGATCTAGGTTTGGATGGGTGATTTTGCTCCACAGGTGTCCTTTTGGTTGTTTTGCAACAGGATCTAGTCAGATCTTCATTTGATGATCCTTACACTCACCATCTCTGAAAATTGTCGAGGTATATGTTTCTCAACCACTTTCATATCGTCCTTTCTATAATAATCAACAGATGATGAGAATAATAGCATTTGTCATATGTTTGGCTCGTTTTGGAGTTCATATCAAAATGATACTTTCATTAGTGTTGCATTAGCTAGTGTGTAATCATGTTTGTATGTC
The DNA here is from genome assembly GCA_029204225.1 of Diphasiastrum complanatum. Taxonomy (NCBI): domain Eukaryota; kingdom Viridiplantae; phylum Streptophyta; class Lycopodiopsida; order Lycopodiales; family Lycopodiaceae; genus Diphasiastrum; species Diphasiastrum complanatum. The sequence goes on from CM055093.1 coordinate 68,268,660, forward strand.
TTTAAAAACCTGGTGATGCTAACTACTCAGCTTAATGACATGTGAAGGTGTGTGCACTTATGTTCTTTTGAGGCTCGTTGGATGTTTGGTAGGGAAGAATGGCATCATTAAGATAAAATTACAATACTTATGTACTTGATCTTCATTTCATCAGTTGCGAGTGTATGATTATGTTTTATGATGTGGCCATATTACTGTCGACCCTCTTGAAACACAGATGCGACTTTAATACTCGGTGAGGATGAAACATATCTCCAGGGCTAGGAAAGAACCAACCTTTACAGTGATAATTATGCACCTAGAACACCCTACCTAGGTTACCCGTTGAAAACCATGGGCCTTGGGAGGTGAACACTCAGACACCTAGCAAACAAGGTGTGCTGACCCCCTGAGCACGATAAGAACAAATGTTGAACTTTAAAAGTGTCGTCAGGCAAAATTGGGATCTTAAATGCTGGAAGGAAAACTGTTGAGAACTTAATGCGTTATCAAACAAAACTTGAATATTAGGGGCCGAGAAACCCACTCGTGTCATAAATCACCATGTATTACTGAAAATTATTAACCACATGACCTTAAGGTTAGGGATGTACCCATAAATCTTAGCCCCAACAAGATCAAAAAACTCTGTGCATCACCAAACTAAGGGCCATACTTGATAAAGTACCTTATGAAATGAAGGGCACCCCTAAAATTTAAAAGAATATCCTTGTAATACCATATTACATGCCTGTTTTTCTTGAAGTGCTAACTGATTATGCAAAATTCCAATTAACCTACTCAAGTGATGAAGATAATCACCGAATATGAAGAAATATCCAATGGACTCGACAATGACAACTTATACAAAGATATATTGAAGACAAAGAGGCCTAAATAAATATGACTAAAGGAAGGACTGTATTCTGAAGGGTAAATATGAAATGATACAAACCTTAATAAGAAGGCTAGCCCTAAAGAAAGAACATTTTAGAAGCCCTATCGGTCCCACCTCAAATTAAACGTTGTAACCTTCCACGTGCTTGCTTCTCATTAGAGCAAAGCCACGTGATAAGGATGCCACTTAGAAAATGTACACATGTAATTTTCACATTGAGTGAAATTAGCTAATTAAATCAAATAAGAAGTGACATACCGGTTACTAGAGAGCTACATTCTCTCGCGCTCGTTCTCTATATGTACTCCATTTATGCTTCAATACAATCACCGAGTTTATCAGGAGATCACAGAGAGTGTTTGAGTTTTCGAGTTCTCTCTTCTCTCTATGTTTGCTGAGTACTTCTATTTCTGACAGTTGGTAAGCCTCACCTTGTCGGATGTGCTTGTGAACTCACTGATACATTTCTCTGACGTATATTTAGACTTACACATCCTAAAGCTTGCTTTGTGTTGTTGTAAATCAATGCGTTGAACTTTGCATATGGATACTCGTGTAGTTCAACATAGTAGTCAATCATTCTTATGAATGAGCGCTCTCTGTTTTTGAGGACAGATTGTCGGACTTCATTTGGAATGCATTGAGACATTTGCATCTTTCTCTACCTTGGTTTATTTGATGCAACAGACCTCACTTGTTTGACAAACTTTATTAGGAGCACAGACCGATATATCGGGCTGGCCGATAAGTCGGATACACTGATAAGAAATGCATCATGTTCGATATGAGATTGTCGGCTTAAAAATCTACTACTTTTGATTGTTTGAAACCATGACTAACTAGTGATAATAGTCGCCGATACTCTTGAATGTCTGTTGACAACCAGCTCTTAATCCAAGAACAATAAAATGAGTTAGAAACATCTAAAATCACATCATAAAGCAGTCTCTTTGGGGAACGACAATCTTTTATGCTACATATTTTTACATTTAAGATAAGTATAACACGACATATGCTTATTTTTGGCACCATTGTCGGGGATTGCTAATCTATTGGATATAGATGTTTGTCAGCTAAAGATGAATGATAACTGTAGGAAGCAATTCAAGCAGTTCTAGAGCAGAGCGTTTGGAAAAATATAGAAGCCTCCGTGAGAATTTTTTTAAGGGTCTTCAAGAAGATTTTCAGTGCGGAACATCACCTTTTGCCACTTATCAGGAAGCTGAAGTTTATTTCAACAATTTACTCGATAAACCCAAAACTGAACCTGAACCTGAACTTCCAGAGACTGTTCAAAATCCTGATCCAAATCCTAATTCTGAATTAGAGCTTGAATCAAATCCTAATCCAAATTTAGATCTTGATTTTGACCCTGAGCTTGATCCCAATCTTGAATCAGAAATGGATCCTCCTCAGAACTAATTCAATTCCAATTCAAAAAGCAAGTATGATTATTTTAAGAGAACTTTTTCAGATGATGCTGATAGTTATATTTTCCAGTTTGAATCCATTGTCGTTTCCAATAGTGAGGGAACAAATGCAGACAAATTACGTATATTTTTTGGTATGTTGCAGAAACAAGCCCAAATTTGGTACAGCCAAATGGATCATGCAGCCGTTAACACTTGGGACATGTTGAGAGAAGCATTTCTTAATCAGTTTTGCGAGATTGGCTACTCTACTTGAGTGCTTGCATGTCTCAACTCTGTTTAAAAGAAATAAAAGGAGTCTCTGAGAAGGTATACCTAAAAGGTAAAAAACTTAATTGGCAAACTGGTGGGTGTTTATCATGTTGCAATGCAGATTGAATGGTACCTTGCAAGGCTGCCAAGTAAGATTGACCAATACTGTCGACAAGGACCAATGAATACTTTGGATGAAGTCATTAAAACAGCAGAGAATTATGAAACGTCAAAGATTGCTCGGAAGCTTCATTCCAGCAAGAAGGCAAAGAAGAAGTCATCAACTTTATCTCACGATTCAAGCTCGGAAGAAGATTTATCTGAAGGATCGGAGTCATCAAGTTCCAGTGTTGATTTCAACACTGAAAGCTCAAATTCTTCCAAAGATGTTAAGAATTATAGGAAGGAGAAGAAGACAAAAAGAAGTCCAAGCCCACCAAGGAACTATCTATAAAAATTGATAAGGTTTGGAAGAAGAATATCGCGGATCTGTCGAAGCAAATGCAAGACCTAAAAGTACAAATATCTGAAGCATTGGATAAGCAACAGAAGGCACCCTCCTTTTGACCCGAATATCTGGTGTACCAAATGTGGAGCTCCAGGTCACTCTAACCATGAATGTAAAGTTTAACAAGTTTCTTATGTTGAGAGTGCCGATGGAGAGGTTTTGTATGTATATGAAATAGATCCGGAGGAGTATTGTCGTTATGTGCAGGGACCATCTACACCAGCATTGCAGCCCAAACCAAAATTTGGACCAAAGCGCTTTGTACCTGCTCAAACGGTGAACTCAAATCAAAAGACTATTTATGCACCAGTCAATTTGCCACCAAAGAAGTTGGCGGGCAGCCGTTATACTGTGGCGCACAATGCCATTATTCACCCGATTGCCTGGAGCCTCGTCGACCAATCGATTTTGTACCTTTATGTTCAAATTGTTCAGGAGAAGGACATTTAAAGCCTCAAGAGCCGAAGGTGTTGTACAAGTATGTTCAGTCTCCAGGTGCTGAACCAAAGATTAAAAAGAAGCAAGAAGATGCAGTTGTACAGAGAATTGAATGCTTTGACGAAGGCACTCTTCTTTCCAATGATACTAATTGGCCAAGTAATTTGGAAGATGTTTGCAAAGTTTCTACTTGGAGCATTTCAAAATCACTCAAACCAACGAAAGAGAGTTTAGCTAAGACTCGGAAGAATAAGAGGAAGCATCCGACAAAGAAGATGAATAACAAGTCTCTTACTCAAAAAGACTTGAAGGACGACTCTGATTATGATAGAAATGTTGCTAAGCTATTTAAGAAGTATGTTGTTGAGGAAGCAAAAACTCTTATCGAAGAAGAACTTAAATCCAAACCGTTTCAAAAGAAAGTCACTTTTGATGATGAGGATGAAGTTCCATTAAGTTCCAAATTATCAAATGTTGTAGTGGACTTCCGACTGTAGACAAAGATGCAATATGATATTGTTTTTGATATTAGCTCCTTAAGACCAAATATCACTTTTGAGCAGTTGCTATCGGACAACAACTATAATCGGAAGCAGTTAACAAGTCTATCACAAATAAGACGGAAGAAGAAGATTTCTCTTCTTGAGATATCTCTTCTTGTCGTTGACCTTGGAGACCTGGGAGCGCCAAAAATTGATATCTCTATCTCAGGATGTTTAATTGAAAAAGTACCAATTGACTCCGAGTCAAGCATCAATATTATGACGGAGGATACAGCACATGCACTTGGACTTACTAACATCCAGCCTACTGAACGGAAGATCAAATTGGCCAACTCGACAAGGAAAAAGCCTGTAGGTGAGTTGAAGGAAGTCACGGTGTATATCCAAGATATACCATTTATAATGAATTTTATCATGATTCAACCAGTCGGAATGGAAAATTACGTCGTCCTTATCGGAAGACCCTGGTTATATCAAGCAAATGCCAGTGTACATTGGAAGAAAAAGGAGTTGCGGTTTTGGACTGGAGAACCCGATGAAGTAGGAAAGCTGCACGAGCACGTTATTACATGGCAACATGAGCTATATGAAGGAGAAACTGCTCAATCAGATACAAGATTTACATCCTAACATTCGTCTTATGCTCTTCATATCTTTTCAGAAGAAGAAGATATTGAAACAAATTTTTTGGACTGTTCCAAAATTGAAAAGGCTGAAGTATTCGATAATGCAGATAAAGCACAACCTTCACAACGCGAAATACAGGGATATTCATCAATGAATATGACTGTCGGTATTATTGACCCAAATGATACCATCTCTATCAAGGTCATACCCGATAAATCCTTGATATTTTTCCATAGTTTTATCCGACAAGGAGAAACAACAGTATATGGACCTGCTCACTGAATATCATGATGTTTTTGCCTAGACTATGGAAGATTTAAAAGGCATTAACAAGAAATTTGGTCAACACCAAATTGACTTGAAAGAAGGAGCAGTACCAATACGTCAACGCCAATATAGACTTAACCCCAAGTATTCAGTGCTCGTGAAAGATGAACTTGATAGATATTTAAAGTCTGGAATTATTTATCCAGTACTTGGCAGTAAATGGGTTTCACCTTTACCCTTTACTGATATGATTCTTGACCAAGTTCAGGAAATGAAAGATACAGCTTCCTTGATGGATTCTCTGGCTATAACCAGGTATCTATCCGAGAAGAGGACCATTCCAAAACAACGTTTACAACTGATTGGGGAGCTTATGCCTATCAGAAGATGCCATTTGGACTGCGTAATGCGCCAGCCACATTCCAAAGAATGATGACTGTTATTTTATACATCTTCTCAAGAAAGACATTTATTATGAATGGTCTGCTGACTATCAACAATCATTTGAGTTGCTGAAGCAGAAACTTTTGGACGTCCCAATTTTGAGACCACCTGATTGTGTAAGGACATTTCATGTTTATGTCAATGTTTCGTCATTCGCAATTGGAGTTACCCTAAGTCAGAAAAATGATGAAAAATGATATTATCCTATCAGTTAAGCATCTCAGAAAAGAATTATTCAGCAACAGAACGTGAAGGACTTGGAATGATTTTCTTAGTGAAGAAGTTTCGACATTATTTGTTGGGATATTCTTTTATCTTCCATGTTGACCATTATGTGCTAAAACATTTGGTTAATAAACCAGATCTTTTGGGCCGAATAGCTAGATGGGTTCTTCTATTGCAGGAATTTGATTATCAAGTTGAGGTACATCAAGGGAAGTACCACACTAGCATAGACTATTTGTCTCACTTGAATACAAGATCCGTTGAAAATTTAAGTGATGATTTCCCTGATGAAAACATCATGTTATTATTTGCCGAAGAATCTTTATATGGCAACATTATTGAATATCTTCAAAAGCAAAATTATCCACTCCTTTTTTTATCTTGAACAAAAAACGGTATTCCAACATAAAGTTGCACACCACTGTACACGATAAGGAATGACATACTTTATAAAATGGGACCTGATGAAGAGCTCCCAGATGTCTAGAATTGACCAATATACCGAAGGTCATTAGAGCCATGTATTCAGAAGATGCAGGTGGACACTTTGCAATAGTAAATACTGTGAAGAAGATCTTAAACGCCAAGTATTGGTGGCCAACGATGTACAAAGATGTTGCAATGTTTGTAAAATCTTGTGACCCGTGCCAAAGAGTTGGGAAACCAACCCCTTCAATGTACTAGCCACTCATGCCGATACTTCCACTTGCACCATTTGAAAAATGGGGCATTGACTTTGTTGGTCTGATAAAGCCTGTCACTCGCTATACTAAAAGGAGTTATATCCTTGTAGCAACTGACTATGCGACAAAGATGGTCGAGGTAGAAGCAACGAAAAGGAATGATGCAAAAATTGTTGCAAAGTTTCTATTTCGAAACACAATAACTCGTTATGGCTGTCCATTGGAGTTAGTAAGTGATAGAGGTACACATTTTTTAAACGATATGATACGCCTCCTTACTAAGTATCTTATGATTAAGCACCAAAAAACAACTCCATACACCCCAAAGGCTAATGGTCTGACTGAATGAGTCAATGGTATTTTATGTAAAATCCTAAATAAGATCACCACATCGCATGCATCTGATTGGGACCAAAAATTACCATCTATCCTATGGGCATATAGGAATGCCAAAAAGGTGGCCACAAAACAAACTCTGTTTTATTTAACTTATGGCATGCACCCAATATTGCGGATAGAGTTTGAGGTACTAACATATCGTGTACAAGTTGAAACTAGATTTGATGAGCAATCGAGCTTAGACGAAAGGTTCTAAGCAATTGGAAAACTGGAAGAGAATCGTAAACAAGCATTGATCGATACGACAAAGAACCAATTAAGCCGAAAAAAAGCCTTTGATACTACGATAAGGAAAGTCATTTTGCGCGAGGGAGACTTTGCTCTTTTGTATGATAACCGTCATCTCAAGTTTCTTGGAAAGTTGCATACTCATTGGATGGGTCGGTACAAAGTAGTTGAAATCTTTGATAATGGATCCCTTCAGCTAGCGAATTTACAAGGAAATTGCAGCCAACAAGAGTAAATGGATCTCGCGTAAAGAAATATTATGTGTAAACATTTATTTTTCTTTTTAATTTTTTTTCATAATTATTTATCCCGATTGATCGTTCATAATGTTGACCGATACACTGGAGAAGTTACAATCCAATTGTTCATTTTCATTTTTTATCCCGAGCATTCGGTATCTTAAGGGAATATTCTATAGTGTTAAATAGCTAAGCCTATTTATACTATGATTATTACTCTATTTATACGTTGGACCCTTGGTTATTGCATGACGGCGAACGTCTTTTCTATTGACACGTGTACGCATAAAACCATGTGCTACCTTTATTTCTGATTTTTTGACCGTTTTTCTACTTACTCTGAGTTTCGCGTCATTTTGCATTTACCTTATCAGTGCTCGCGATCAAGCTTTCAAGTTTTATGCTTGTATACTTGCTCTCGTGCGCTATTGCTCTCTATTACAATCAATTTTTGCTAGCTCACAATCAATCAAGCCTTTGTTTGTACGATCCCAAGCGATGGCAGTGATACCAGCTAATGTGGTTTGGAAGGTCCGATTGAACTCGGAGGAATTTCAGATGCTTGCGAAGATATGTGGACTACACCTTGGTTGTTGATCCATCATCTACGCTTATCGACGTCAGCAATGAATTTTATTCAGGGCTTGATAGAGGTCATGGACGTTGTAGTCTTGTCACAAGTCCGAGGTGCGAGGACAGATATTACTGAAGTAGTTTTTGTTGCTGCCCTTCACTTACCTTCAGATGGAACTGTACCTCCAGCTCTATCCAGGGAGGATGTAGATGAGGCGAGTTTATTTCAAGGAAATTTTTTCATGCCGAGTGAAGGTTATAATGCCGCTGAACTATGCCAAAGAATGTTGACGAACAACCAAAAGGAGTTCCAGAATCCAGATTCACCGGGAAAGCCAATATCAGAAGGTCAACGGAATTGCAGACCGGCCGACGAGCGAAAACAAAGCCCACCGTCTCCCCAACAGATTTTACGACAGATGAATGCATGTATGGAAGCGATGGAGGATGGATCAAATGAGTGTGATTGAGAGCGGTTAGAATGCAATAGACAACGACTGAATTGGATCCGAAAACAGGAAGATCATCCGAAATTTGCCAATCAGACATGAACTCGTTCGAAAATTGTGTGAAGTAGAAATGAACTGGCCGCCCGACTTATTTATAGTAAAAAAAATTTAGGTCAGGCATCGGATGCATTTTTTGTCATATGCAAAAGGACTTGTCGGATGCAAATGTATCCAGAAAAATTGGTGGGTGGCGGGTCAGACGCATCTTGGCAGATGCAATCGTCGAATGCTCGTCGGGTGCATCTTGACGGATGCTCGTTGGATGGATTTTTCTTTTGAAGACAAGTGGCAGATGCAATCGACACGGGGACAGTGGCAGATCCAATTTGAATATGGAAACTGGCGGATGGAATTCGGGGTCGAAAAAATACATAGGGTTGAAAAATGACTTGCTCGGATAAAATACACTGGAATTGAAAAAATAAGAAGCGATTTGAAAAAATGAGAATGGATCAAAATGTTTTACAAAGAGTCAAAAATTTATAAGTATCAAAAAATTACAAAGTATCGAAAAATTACAAGTATCGAAAAATTGCAAAGTATGGAAATAATTACAAGGGATCAAAAAATGCCAAGTATCAAAAAATGTACAAAGGATCGAAAAGAATATTTTTCGAGCCCATGTATGATGTTTTAACTTTCGAGTTGTTACTTGTTGTGGCACTTCTTTTCTTCTCATTGCTTCATGTGCTTTCAGTTGGTTGATGTGGTCCTGGTTCTGTGCTCTTCTTTTCATTGTTGTGTTGGCTTTAGTTTTGGCTTCGGATTTGGTTTGTTCTCTTTACCTTTGGTTTCTTTTCAGTGACCTTGTTTGCGGGTTTATTTTGCGTTTGATTTGCTTGGCTTGGCTGTTTTTCTTTGGTTGGTTTTCTCTGAATGAGTTACTTGTATGGCTTCTTGGTTTGTGTGGGCTTTATGCTCTAGTTGTTGTTTTTAGTCTATGTTCTTTGCTTGGACTTTTTCTTACTGCCATTTTTGATTTAAACTTGTTTCATCTCTGATTAGCTTAGGTGACAGATGGCTAAAGACATTTATTATTATTTCATTGAATGTCTTTTACATGCAAGTTTTCAATACAAATGTTGGTTACTAGTTCATAAACTTATTTGAGAAACCAAACAAATTTATTGGTTGTCGATAAATGGATATGTGTTGGGCAAGAAAGCTTTGTAACACATATCCTTTATTGTAAGTTTTGTTACCTAAATGAATGTGACCAATTTAACACACATAATAGATGGCACATTAAATGATATGAGAATTGGTTTAAATACAAGGTTGGTTCGACTACTTATGAAGAACCCTTCTGCAGACTATACTAATTTTTTAAGCTCCTTATAAAACTTACTATTATAAGGAATTTTTTAAGATAACTGATGGCTAGTGGTTAAAAAACTGGATGGTTTGAATGCCCATTTTAAGAAAGTACTATCTTTCTATGACTGATTTTGTAAGGCAAATTTCTAAATAAAACCTACTGTACTTGTTAATAGACGAATTATGGAATGCAAACCAAAAACATCTGTCTGACAATGAAGTTCTTGAAACCGTAAACATAATATCTATAACTTACTGGTTGTCAAAGTATTGTTAGAAAAATAGGCCATAATTAAAAGACACACTTTACTACTCCAATATGAAATTGCCTTAAGGCCTACTCCCTCCATGAGGAGCAGAGCCAGAATACCAAGAGCTCCAGAAAGAAATGTGGCCACCTTTGAAAAGTAGCAGTCATGCACGTTTGTAATTCATCTGAAAGCATTTTTATGTGCTTAAAGATACAAAGTAAAAAAGGTAATTCCTCTTTCCCTATAAGGTAATCAGGTATCTTATTACCAAAGGTATGTTTAATCATTATCATCGCATCATCTATAGTATTGCTACCTTCATCTGGAAAGGGGGCAAAGTCTGGACTAGACAATTTTGGCAAGGCCAAGTTTCTAACAAAGTAGATGCACATGAAACAGGGATTATGGTGGCCTTATCCACACCATTCACATATAGGTTGGTAGTAATCCAATTACGCTCATCAATGGCACTCTTTAATTTGTTATTTGTTATACTTTTACCGTGTAGCCATCTGGTCTTTTTTAAGAAGTTTGTTACAATAATCTTGTAGATAAGGGCATGTTCCATAATCGTTTCGTGATCGATGACACGCACACATGCGCACACGCGCACTCACGCACATGCACCTGTGCGCGCGCGTGCACACACACACACACACACACACACACATTTTATTTTGTATAGGACTTGATTTTATTTTAGCATAACACTTAAAAGATACTCATGGTTTTGAGTAACATTAATGAGGCTTGATGGTGGGATCTGTTAGGTGATATATGGAAGAGAGAAAAAAGACAAGTGCTAATGGAGCCTAACATACAACTTTGACTTTTTGCTTACTTATATTTTGGACACTTGATAGAATGATAGTTGCTACATGGTTCATCTATTTTAATGTAAACCTTACGGCCTCACATCATTGATAAGCCAAAAGACATTGTTGTTGAGCTCAACTTTTCAAAGTATTTATGAGATGAGGTTGTTTTATGCTGCATATGATCAATATTAGTTTACAACCTTGTCAAAGTCTTTTGGATGGGATAGCAAATTTGTTGTCATCATTTTCTTGAGGACAAGACTATATGTATAGATGCTTGGTGGCCCTTCTTATCCTTCCATGTCATATTGTAGCATTAATGACCTCTTTGCAGAGAGAGAGAGAGAGAGAGAGAGAGAGAGAGAGAGAGAGAGAGAGAGAGAGAGAGAGAGAGAGAGAGAGAGAGAGAGAGAGAGAGAGAGAGAGAGAGAGAGAGAGAGAGAGAGAGAGAGAGAGAGAGAGAGAGAGAGAGAGAGAGAGAGAGAGAGCTAAAAGGTGAGAGTCTTATTAAGAAGAATAGAAGATATGTACAATGGAAAATGGCCTCCTTATATAGTTGAGGAGGGAGGGCCATCTTGGCTCTCATTGGCCTATTTACAATGGCATCCTAGCCCTTCAAACTAAATGAACTTCAATCTAATGGTTCATTAGGAAAAGGGCCAAACTCACATGATTCATGTGAGTTGGAGAGATTCCCTTTTAACTTAGAATCTTATGAACTTGACTTTGGGCTTTTTAATTAATTTATTCTGCTAAGGCCCAAGGAACTTTTATTCAAGTTCTATTTATCTGATTTGCGTGGTCACTGGGTCGGTCTTATACACGCAAGAAGCCGATGCCCTCGCACTTATTATTCTAGCTGTACAATGTACTATGGCGGGGCCCACTAGGTAAGGCTTGGCCAACAGTATTTTAAGTGGTGGGACCCACTTGTTTATTATTGTGCAGGAAATACCCACAACAGGGTCCATGGCCCAAAGTAGTGCCGGTCCCTCGGCACTAGGATGCAACTATCGTGAAGGGGCACTGTTGTCGGTTCTTTTATTGCTGGGACATGGGTGCTTCAGGAAAAGCATGGGTAGAATTTGCTTACGTAAAACTTGAGGCTTTATTGGATGATGGCGATCAGCAAGAACTTGGACTTGCCAGATTTTCAATAATACCCATAAGGGTCTGGTGGCCATTCCGGATAACCTTGTTCATTGACAATTGGGTAGTCGAGACATGCCATCAGAGGAAAAATCTTGCTGATATAATGGATCCTCATAGATCGGCGCAACTGGTCCCAATGTCATGGACTCCCCCAAATCATAATCTGGATATGACGTGCCTGCTTGATGCTCTTGTCTGTCCAGGTATTCGAAGTAGGCCATAACCTGATGACTTTCCTCAACAGTCAATATCATAGATCTAGGACAATGCTTTGTCATTGTAGGTGCTAGTTCTTGCTATACAATTGTTGGTTCTTGCTGTACAATTGGTCGTTTTGGGCTTGGATTCCTTGGATTTGGACGTCTAAGCAATGTGATATCCTGATGTAGCTTTGTGGTGGCCAGATGTTGTTGGATCTTGCTTATGATTGGCGTTGAAATCATAGGACAATCTCCCACCTTAGTCTTTCCTTTCTCAATGGACTACTCTCTTGAAGGTGGTACAGATGGATCGTTGTGTTGACTGGTAGTCAGTTTGTCTTCAAGTTACGTGGTTGACGTGAGACCCCTTTGTAATTCATCCACCAGAAGTTGTTGCAGCATTTGTTTAATGAGGCTTGGTAAAACCTACTGGATTGCATCTGTTGCCAATTTCTTGACTTCTTCCGCTATCCCTGCTTGGATAGATTTTACCCACTTTGTCTTTTGTGGTGTTGGTGATTCACGTGTGGCCGTGTCAACTTGTCTTAGGATCTTTCTCTCATTCCTTCCATCCGCATTTGCTTTGTAACCAGGTGGCACTAGAAGTTTGTGTTTGTAGTGCAGCTTCTCGGTTGGTGGATTTGCATGGTCATATGTAGGTTTCCGATTCAAGCTGGGGAGTCAGAACGGCTTTTCTTGGATCTCTTAGTGGAAAATCACGACATGGGTGATTGATGCCACATTGTTCACACCAAGGATAAAAGGAGGACAGATCATTTTAGTGTGGACATTCTGATCTACGATGTTTACCTCCACATCCGAAACACCGTACCGTGTGTAAGATTTTGTCACCTCTCAATTGATGTGCGTACACCAGTATCAGGTCTCCTTTGATCCCTTCGACGAAATATAGTGGTGAGCCAGTTTGAACTTCCCCTGCCTAGAATGATCTGCTTGCTGATATAACCAATACTTCCATCGAACCTTGCCTAGCCACTAGAGAAGATTCTGAAAGTCCTGAGACCGATCCACTTTCTTTGGAGGAGCAATCTGATGGCAAGCTAGATGGCATAGATGAGGATTTTGTTGATTAATTTCCAATTCCCAGAATTCCCTTATTGGCTTGATTTCGTAATCTTGGATTCCGAACTGGACATTGAGGTGTTGGATGTTTTCCAAAACAATAATGGCACTGGTCCAATGGTCGGATCTTCTGATCGACATTTCGTGGTTTTGGGAGGTAATCAGATTGATTGTACATCTCATTTGTGTCACTGACAACTTGCATCTGACTGTCCGTACTGCTAGTACTTTGGCTAGCATTATCTGTGGCATCTTGTGGATTAGATGCTCTATCAACCCTGATTGTTTGAATGTTGGATATGGGCTGTGATGGTGTGTGCAAGATCTGTGCTTCTGCAATAGCGGCTGCCTTATAGAGTTCTTTTGAACTGGTATATGATGTAAAGGGTGGCATACCAATCTTGATCTCGTGCGGTAATCCGGCATAGAAAAATGCCATTTTGTGGTGACTAGGAAGACCGGAATTCCAATCTGCCGCCATCTTGGCAAATCGTGCAGTGTAGCCCTTGAGAGTTTCTCTTGAAAGCATCGAGATTTGGGCAAGCTGCTCATACATTGCCACAGCCTGTTGTGTGCAATATGAAGATGATATGGAGTGGTGTAGTGATGTATGAGAGGGAGAGATTGGGAGATGCAGTCTTTGAAACGTCTATGAGGGAATTGATGATGAGGAGATGGAAGAGGAAAAGGCATGATGAACAAAGCAAAAAAATTCCTTCGTCTAGAACATTCACGGTTTGGGCAAGGGTAGATTTTATAAATAATTTCAATTATGCCCTTCCAGCGAAAGTCTTATGATAAAGGATGATGATTGGAAAAGCACTTATGTAGGTTTTTTGGCAAAGAGTTAGTTTTGCTTCAAAAAAACTACTTTTCGGCACCTCTCCGCAAGTTTATAGAAGGATTTTTCAATACCAACTATAACTCATTTTAGCCTTGGCAGTCTTGGGAGGAGTCCACTTCAGTATTAACTGGTGCGGATTCAATTCGCGGAACGTGATCGGCTAGATAATGTTGCTTCGCCTTTCTGACCACAATTCGAAAGTCAAATTCAGTCAATAATACTAACCACCTTGCAATATGTCTAGTATTACACATCTTATTTACCAAGTAAAGTAACGGTTTCACTCACCAAGAGGCTTGGGCTAGAATTATTAGAATAATTTTTTTTTATTATTATAGAAAAAGACCTTCAACAGTCGTGAGAGGAGCTATCAGAGATAGGGTCGCTTCCCAACGAGGCTAATGGCCTAATTCGTATATATATATATATTCCTATAGAAAAAGACCCTTGACAGTCGTGGGAGGAGCTATCAGAGATAGGGTCGCTTCCCAACGAGGCTAATGGCCTAATTCGTATTTTTTTTTTATAGAAAAAGGCCTTCGACAGTCGTGGGAGGAGTTATCAGAGATAGGGTCACTTCCCAATGAGGCTAATGGCCCAATTCCTCTTTTTTGTTCTTTTTTTCTTTTTTGAAAATAAACCCTTGCAGATTTCTCTGTGTCCTGGTCTCAACAAGATGGAACTTCATAGGCCTCTACAAAAGTTTTTTTTTTTTTTTAAAAATAAAAAATAAACCAAGCACCTCTAAAAAGCCTAAAAATAAGCTATGATGAGTACCGAAAACTTAATAAAATAAAACCAACAGAAACGTTCATAGGTGCCTAAATCTCCATGAAGAAAGGGCAAAATAAAATAATAATAATAATAATAATAATAATAAAGTAAAAAAACATCTTAAGTTATCTCTCTGTATAGGGCGGGCTACCGGGTAACTGGGAAGGTCAGAGGGGGAAAGATGAGTGAGGTGGACACAGGCTAGGAGAAGACAAGTGCAAAAAGGGACCGAGGGTAGGGCACAGAGCTGTAGGCAAGGGGGGCAAGGGGGCGAATCAGGGCAGTGGAGCAGTAGCAACCGAGGAGCAAGTAGCGAGGAGGGCGAGAAGGAGGCAGCGAGGAGGGCCTGGAGTAGGCAGCTGAGAGGGACTTGTGGAGGTCAGATTGGAAAGGGAGGTAGGCAAGGCAGCAGGAGAAGAGGTCAGATGGAGGTGAGTGGAAGGAGCGAAAAGGGAGAGAGGAAGAGAGCAGGAAGGGAAGGGGCAGCAGGTGAGAGAGGAAGCGGCAGAGCAGGGAGTGAGAAGAGGGAGTGGAGGAGGTGGGGAGAGGGAGTGGAGCAAGTAAGAAAGGAAGGAACGGAGGAGCAGGCAGGCAAGGAAATCACAGTAGGAGCAGCAAGTGAGGGAGGGAGCAGAGGAGCAGATAGACAAGGAAGGGCAGCAAGTGAGGAAGGGGGCAGAGGAGCAGAAGGAGGGAGCGGAAGGGAGGAGCGAGCAGGGAGGTGAAGGAGGGAGCAAGTAGGGAGGTGCGGACAGGGAAGGGAGCGAAGGAGCAGGGGATGGTGAAGGGAGCGGAGGAAGCAGGGAGGCAAGGCAACAAAGGAGAGCAAGGGCAGGCAAGGGAGAGGGAGCGAGAAGGAGGAGAGAAGAGAGAGATTTGTGGATTTTTTTTTTTTGAAAAACAAGGTTAAGAGGGGTTTAGAAAGGGGTTTTTTTTTTTAAAACAAGAAAAAAAAAAGATGATTGATGCATAGCAAAACTGAGATTACGGCAATACGAAACTAAAAACACTTTTTAAACAAGCAAAGTTTTTTTTAGAAAAATGTGAACTAAAGTCGTAACAATGGGCAATTTGAAAAAACCTTAATAAAATTAACTACACAATATATGGCCTACAAAATAAAATCACTACTTAAAAAACAAAACTAATTCTTTGAGAGCTTGGTTTCTTTGATGGAAATGGAAGATTCCAGAGAATGGGAAAAAGAGGAGGTGAGGGGGAGGAAGTAGAAAAGAGTGGAGACAGGAGTGAAGAAAAAGAGAATTTGAAAGGCAGCTATGCGGTGAGCAACATTGGCGCTCCTTGGCAACGACGCCATTGTAGTCAGTTGTAGTATAGGGGTCTGTTCACTGGGAGCCGCCCGTGCGCACCTGCATAGCAACAGAGAGAGAAGGGAGGTAGAGAGAGAAAATAGAGAGAGGAGAGAGAGAGAGAGAAGGTGATGTGAGAGAGGAGAGAGGAGAGAGGAGAGAGAGATAGAGAGCTAGAGAGAGTTTAGAGAGAGGATAGAAGAGAGTAAGGAGAGATTAGAGAGAGAAGAGAGTTCCCCAAGGATGGTTGGGGCTATGGGGGCTCGAGCGCCTACCCATAGCTATGCACCAATCACCCTTGGAGAGAGAGAGAGAGAGAGAGAGAGAGAGAGAGAGAGAGAGAGAGAGAGAGAGAGAGAGAGAGAGAGAGAGAGAGAGAGAGAGAGAGAGAGAGAGAGAGAGAGAGAGAGAGAGAGAGAGAGAGAGAGAGAGAGAGAGAGAGAGAGAGAGAGGAGCTTTATTAAGAAGAATAGAAGATATGTACAATGGAAAATGGCCTCCTTATTTAGTTGAGGAGGGAGGGCCATCTTGTCTCTCATTGGCCTATTTACAATGGCATCCTAGCCCTTCAAACTAAATGAACTTCAATCTAATGGTTCATTAGGAAAAGGGCCAAATTCACATGATTCATGTGAGTTTGAGAGATTCCCTTTTAACTTAGAACCTTATGAACTTGACTTTGGGCTTTTTAATTAATTTATTCTTCTAAGGCCCAAAGTCCTTTTATTCAAGTTCTATTTATCTGATTTGCGTGGTCACTGGGTCGGCCTTATACACGCAGGAAGCTAGTGCCCTCGCACTTATTAATCTAACTGTACAATATGTACTGTGGCGGGGCCCACTAGATAAGGCTTGGCCAATAGTATTTTATGTGGTGGGACCCACTTGTTTATTATTGTGCAGGAAATACCCACAACAGATACTCAAGATCCATTGCTTGGATCCACTCCTCTTTGTTCCTTGCTTCATCCACACAAGTAGGTTCATCAAAAGAGGTTAGAAAGGAAAAGTGTGTACCTCCAACAACTTGCTTACCTTTCTCATCATATGTGAGCCTTGAAGGCGTATGTCTTTCCCTTGATGTTCTCCTTGGCTTTTGACTTGATGAAGGTCCTTCATCATCACCATCTAAAGAGTAGGATCCTTTAGATCAACATCAAGAATGTTAGATTCATCCACACCATCATCACTTGAAGATGCCTTTGGAATATTCCCCTCATAAAAAGTGACATCTCTACCAATAATCACCTTATTAGTAGTAGGAATGTAAACCTTGTAGGCTTTACTCACCTCACTATATCCAACAAATATACATCTCCTTGAAGATGGATCCTCCTTTGTCCCATCATCAAGAGTTATATTGACATAGCAAGTACATCCAAAAGTTTTAAGAAAGTTGACACTCGGCCTCCTCTTGAATAGCATCTCAAAAGGTGTTCTTCCGTTCAATATAGCACTCGGCCACCTATTGCATAGAAAGTTAGCACACAACAAAGCTTGATCCTAAAATGGTTTTGGAAGATTAGCACCTAACCTCATGGCTTTGGCACTTTCACATAAAGTCCTATTCTTCCTCTCGGACACTCCATTTTGTTGTGGTGTCCTTGGAGTTGTGTACTCCCTCTTGACCCCATGCTCATCACACAAACTTGGTAGATATGTACTCTCCACCATTGTCACTCGTTAAGCACTTGATCCTTGTGGAAAATTGGTTCTTCCTTGCATTCTTGAACTTAACAAAGACACCTTACACTTCATCTTGCTCTTTAGTAGATAGATCCAACAAAATCTACTAAAATCATCAATGAATGTTACATACATCTTAGCTCCACTATTGCTAATTGTACTAATTCCATGAATATTCGAATGTACAACTTGAAAAGGCTTTGTAGATCTAGCATAAGGTAGTCTATGTGACTTTGACAAAGCACAAGACTCACAAACATGACTGATGCTACTTAAGGAACTTGGAAGACAATCACAACTTGCTTCTTAGCCATTACCTCCAATGACTTGAAGCTGAGGTGCCCCATCCTTTTATGCCAAACCTCTTGAATAGGTATTTGCTCAATATCTAGTTCGAACAACTTTCCTTGTCTTTTACCTTTTGCAATCAAGATATCCTTCCTTTTGATCATGCAAGCATCTCCATCAAACTCAACTTTGAAACCTTTACTTAGCAATTGACTCACACTAAGTAATGGAAGGTATGAACAAAACATCTTTCAAATGAAAAATCCTATCTGTAGAGAGAGAAATAGGAATTGTGCCAATCTCTTTGATTGTACACTCACCATCATTGGACGTGTAGATCACCTTCTTGTCATCTTCATATGCCAACAAAGAAGTGAAGTACTCTTTGTGAAAAGTCATGTGTGAGCTTGTACCACTGTCAATCCACCATGGATCTAGATCTCCACCATTAGCAAGCATACATGAAAACATCACAAAAGCATCATCATTTGAATTTTGAACATCCAAACCATCTTCATCATGAGTAAGATTACCTTGCTTGTCACCTTGATCTCTCTTCTTCTTGTAGCACTCACTTGCAAAGTGTCCTTTAATGTCACAATAGAAGCACTTTAGCTTTGACCTATCTTTTATTTTGCCATTTGAAGAAGCCTCCCCTTGATCTTTTCCCTTTAGACCACTTACTTTTGTTTTTGCCCTTGCAATTTGAGGCCAACTTTGTTTTAGGCTTAGAGTTTGACTTTTCAAAGTTCATTAGTATAAATTTCATTTGAATAAACACTTTTTGAAAGTGTGGCAGCTTAGTGAAGTCTCAAGTAAGGTCAAAGGAACAACAAGGAAGTGTTTTTGAAGTTTACTTTACTTGTTCTATCTCATGTTTGAGCATTTTCATGTGGATGTGTGCAAATTGTCAAGATATGGTAAAACTAGCTACATTGGTGAGCATCATTTTGATGTTGGATTTGTACTAGAATTCTTGGCTGGTTTTGTTGATGGAAATGAATCTATTGGAGGCTCATTATATCACTCATCCATGGCTAAGTTCTCAAGTGTTGAGCTACTAAGTGCCAATGTTATAACCTTAAGTAGAAGTTCTTTCAATTCTGAATGAGCTATGTGTTTAGATAATGAACTTGTTTGATGCTCAGTTTTGTTTGCTTCCTGTGATAAGAACTAATTCTCTGTGTTTGAGTAAGAGGAATTTTTAGCCAATGCGATCTTGTTTGATGAACCTATTTGCTAGTTGTTGTCTGATCTGATTGCTTAACTGATATCCAAAGAGCCTGAAAGATAAAGTAATTTTTATAATCACAGACCTTGACCAAATCGTTTCATCATTGGTGTTCCTGGATGCCAATTTACCAAATATCTTTGGATAACCAGATATGTTGTTGTAGTATTCAATGTGAATATTACACAATCCAGTCCATTTACCATCATACATACATTTATCATACAAAAAATGAGATCATTCTCTCTCTTGGGGAACAATCAAACCTTTTATACTACTTAATTCATTGATTTTGTGAAAATCTATAATGACTAGGCCACCACACTCCAATTGAACCTATGGATGCTATCATGAGAGACATGTATGAGGGTAAAGGCTTAATCTTATTTACATTCACAAGACAACTCCTTATCTTTTGTATCTCCATGGGCTCGATATATTGTTATTTGAGTTCGTGGAAAGCCCATGAAGAATTGTCCAATGAACACCTCAATCTAACCTAGACCTAGCATGCATCCCGTTAAATTTTGGTCCCGAGATGCATTTTATTGCAATAAAGAGACATAATCTTTATTGGTAGTCTCATGGATTCCTTTTTCAAAAAAGAGTAGTGTATTGTTTCAGTTAAATTGCATATCTTTTGAGCTATCTCGTTTGGAGCATTTTCTTGCAACTGGCAGTGATAGATATACTTAAATACGTGAGCACAAGGTCTTTTCTAGGATTTATTGGACTTAGAGTGCTTGTCAAGGATAGTAGATATAGTCATTGATGTAGGTTGATACCCTCCAATAAATCAATTGTGCAAAATTTATTGGAGAGATTAGATTAATTGTTTGGTGTATATTCGTGTGTTACAAATCATTTCAGCACATGTTACTAACACTTATCTGAAATGCATTGTTTGCTCTTTATAAATTCATCTTCCTTATATGTATAAGAAATTGTTTGTTTTAACTAGCAACTTTTGTTTCTTTCTTGCTCTTGTGTGTTCTATTTCTTTGCAGAAGTGATAAGTGTGGCCAAATTGTTTGCACAATTGCCATCAAAGAGCAAGTTGAAAGAGGCATATGTCATTTGTAAACAGATTATGCAAGTAGATGAGCTTCCATCATCATATGATGGAGATATATATTTTGAATTGCTTGCATTGCAACTTGGACATAATGAAATGACTAGGAGGGAGCAAAAATATGATGGTCACGTATGGAATGAATACAGTACTTCAAATGTCGCTAACTTTCTTGGTGTTGTGAGAATTAGTCAATGTGAAGGACACATGAGATGCATGAATAGTTCATGTCCTTACTATTCAAAAGATGGATTTGCAAATGAAGTTCAATGGAGAGGTAGACTTCACAAACCCATCTCTAGTGGGGTAGTGATTGATGTCTACGGTACATTGGCGTGTATACATTGTAGATTACAGCCACTATGTTTGAATTCATGTCCTACAATTATATATTATTGTATTTCTAGAATACAAGATGCTATATATACTAGAGGGTGTTTGCATTTAGGAATTCACAGGCATCTAGTTGAGCAAGGGGTGGTGAGGAAAGCAATGGATGAAATAATGAAAAGAGTGAAAGAGAAATTCCAGCAAGAACTTAACTCTGGCCAAAAACCAATTCAAATGAGGGTAGCCAGAGACATCATGAAGAGGTTCAGATGGGTGTGCTTATGAAGGATGAGGAATTTGATGCAGTTGTATCGACACTTTAAGCATTGATGGAAAATAGGAGGTAATCATTTGCTTGGTTGCAACTATTTGAAATTGGATGTGATAATATAGAGAACATGCTATTGGTTTGTTTGTTCTCTACAAATAGATAAAGAAATTAAAAATTAAATGGCAATCTTTTTCCTCACGAGCACTTTTATTTTTCAGGATTAAAAGGTGGATCAGAGAGGCTAGAGCATTGGATGGTTCACAAGGGGATACACTTGATAGTGTGTTTATTTAAAAAATAGATGTTCATAACAAAATTTCCATGGAATTGTTTTTCCTAATAGTTGCAAGATGCAAATTTGGACAAGGTTCATTTTCAAGATGTCAATTGTGGGTGCATGTTCAAGGGTTGATTTGGTCAATAAGATGTGATCAGGTGGAGACCTTCATCAATTTTGGGTGTGTTTTGATCATGTAAAGAGAATCAGAGGATGGATGACCATGGCTGCGCATCTGTACAATCCTTTTGTGCAGGAATTGCAAACAATTGCCATATGTGAGTTTAAAGTTGAGGATACTAATGCGCAAGTGGAGTTTTGGAGAATGTTGAATGAGGTCATGGAAATAAAGGGATTTTTGCCTGCTGAATTTGTGGGTTTCATAGTCGATGAAGCTCAAGCAAACTGTCGTGTTTTTCGTACTATATTTAATGGGTTCCAGATAATATTATGAATAGTAGAGAACGATCTCGTTTGTTTTATTGGGAGCAGAGCATGGTTATTCATACAAAAAATTGCATTTTGTCTTCTTCACAAGAAGAACATAAGCTTTTATGTAGAAGATAGAGATCAACTGCAACCAAGAAGTTGGCATGTCGGGCATGCAATTGTAGATGGCCATGAGCTTATCAATTGTTCTCTTTTTAAAAATAATCCTGGACAAGTGGAACCATGTTTTAGAGGGTGCTCTTGGCATTTCACAACAAATGTTTTGGTTTCGTAACTCTGAAGTGACACACTCATGGACCCCCTTAAGGAGTATCCAAGAGGTTCTTGGACATGCTCCGGGTGTTTGGAAGGTTGCCAAGGGAACTTATCTTACTAAAACTAAGGAGGATATCTTGATTAAATCTGGTTTTAGATTAGATACAACCATAATGTTGTTGAACAACTGATTTCTCCAAAGGAGTTAAGTGAATGTCGTCCTAAGAGTAGGGATGGAAAGCCAGTAAGGTATAGATGGTGTGTCTCAAAAGAGTGTAAATATAGAATGTCTAGAGCTAGAACTATGGCGGCTAAAATAATCAAAAGAGTAGTACTTCTCGAGTCAGAGGACATGTTATTCTGCATCGAGACATCTGAATCATTAAAAAAAGAAGTCGTATATGTGGTTTAAATTTTGGAATATCCAAAATGTTCATGCTTGGATTTTGTGGAGAGGAGCTTTAAAATGACAACATACTTGCAAGCAAATGTATTTTGTCTACATATGTATTCTTGGTTTGGACCCGTTTGCTATATGGAGATCCAACAAGTTGCTCTTAGCAAAAGAGAATTGCATAGTATGTTGTCCAGAAAACATCTTTTGTGAAGTTTTGAAGGATGAGCCACAAGCACTTGGATTCGAAGTTGTGCTACAATTTTGCATGTAAAACTTATTTGCCTAAATATTATTATCTTGTTGTCTCTAGTTACTTTATATACGTTTGTGTGATATTTTGGTGAAATGTAGTCTAGTATATAATTGTTTTCTTATGATGTAGGGACTTGAGTGATATCCATGATAGCTTGAATTTTGTGGTGTGATATGATTTTATATGAAAAAAATTCATCATAAATATAGATCATCGTTGTCTTTAGTTGTTTCACTTCACTAGCTATAACTGCAATATAGAGGGTTTTTATTTTGGTGAAATGTAGTCTAGTATGTAATTGTTTTCTCATGATGTAGGGACTTGAGTGATATCCATGATAGCTTGAATTTTGTGGTGTGATATGATTTTCTAGAAAAAAAATTCATCATAAATATAGATCATCGTTGTCTTTAGTTCTTTCACTTCACTGGCTATAACTGCAATATAGAGGGTTGACAATCCCTCAAAAAAAAAAAGACAAACTTAAACATCTATCTCCCATTCTGTATGTGTGTGTTGTGCTAGATTTCCTTTGTGCTGACTAACATAAAGACTCAATTTATAACAATCTAATTGAGAACTTTCCTAGCCACGACAACATACATACGAGCATCTTCCACTGATTGCTTGGAACACAAAAATAAAACGTCAGAGTTTCTTGGTTCAATATCCTTGACATTCAAAATGATGCTTTGTATATTTTCTCCTCAGAGATACAATAACCAAATAGATTACATTCAATACACAATAATAAATAATAAACTCATGGAATCAATCACTGCTACAAGATTAAAGTGAAGATTCACACAATGTCCTCTAATCATAGCAGTATATTGAGTTCCTGTTTTTTGACAAGAGAGTAGGTGCGTTGTGTAGTCTGATGTGATCATGAATTTAGTTGATTAAAAATTTGAATCAAGTATGAAACTAGCGAAGTTAATTCCAAGATATGTTTGCAAATTTGAATTATTGTGTTTATAGTGTCTATGGTTTAAAGTAACGTGATAAAATTAGAAAACATTTAGTTTGTTGGATAAATATCCAAAATAGACAGATTGCATGACCGGGTGCACTCAACATACTTTGATAAACACTTTAAGCTTGCTTTGGTATTGCTTTTGGATGTCAAATTAATTGATTAAAACCATAGATATAACTATATTGCAAAATAAGCACTTCAAAATTCTGTTGAGGTTTAAGAACTTTCATTAAAATGCCGATGAAATAGGTATCTCATTGGAATTAAAACAATAGCAAGTGACTTGTGGTTTGATTTTATAGTTGCATACACTCCTCTTTGAGACCATACTTTCAAATTTGGATTGATAAACTCGATGCTCGAGACTTTAGCTCGGAGAATGGTACAACCCCTTTAATAATACTTATCGAATTCACAAACACTTACACCCTAATCACCAACTAAAAACTTCCATGTTTATACATGGACTACAATAACTTTTCAAAGAGGCTACAACTTTGCATAACTAGACCATACATAGACACATTGAAAGTCACAAATGCCATTTTGGATCAACTCTCCAATCTGCTCCAACTACAAAATAGACAACAAAAAATATTCTAATGAATCTTGCTTCCAGTTTACACGACATTTACACAATCTGCTCCAACTACAAAATAGACAACAAAAAATATTCTAATAAATCTTGCTTCCAGTTTACACAACATTGTAAATGATTTTGCAAATTCTACTCTAGAAGCCAACTAATATCATTTCAGTTACATACATAACCATGAAACACTTCAATGTAATTATCTTTATAGACATTGCTTATAAATTACAATACATTGTAAATGATACTTGGGATTAAAACTAAAGTTGCCAACTGATATAGTTTCAATTTAAATTTCGAGTTCTACTAAAATGAAAGCTGTGTCAGTATTTTGAGAAACGTGTTTTCTCATTTCCACATGGTAAACACACGCGAAACAATGGTTCCTTTGAGGGGAATGTGTCTCCCACTCAGAAACTTTTGTTTTCTGAAGCACAAGCATCATCAAGTACTTTTGCATGTGAGGAAAAAGTAAGCTACAAAGAACTTCCCTGATATGGAAACATGTGTTGACAAACCATTTGAGAGAACTTAACAAGTATTGAATGGATGGAATTTCCGTGTTTCACTTGAAAGTTACTTCTTGTCAAACTTTCACCACATTTTGATGGTGTTATTTCCCATTTCCTGTTTTTTGTTTCTCAATCTCGTTAGGGGGGAAATGCAAAGATCCATAGGTCGACAAAATTATTGGAGTGAATCTTGAACCCTACCTATGCGGATATAAGCATGTATTACATAAGAGACACATTCTCCCTATATGGAAAGCACACAAATGCATCTTGTTAAAAGACTGCCAATTTACTTTGACATACAGAGAAAGCTTTGCTTCAACTATACAAATAGGCCAGACAAATACTTAGCAAAACTGAAGCTCTGATATGGATTGTCATGAGTGAAAATTAGATATTAGTATCTCTTCAAAGCATGCAGCTCAATTGCTCCCTTGCCTTTAAATGTCAAAAACCACCTAAATAGATTGCATTTCTATTGTAACCAATTCAAAAAGGCCAGCCAATAATTTCTAACCTACATGTTAATTATACAAGACCAAAAAAAATGATAAGCTATTTCAATAGAGCATGATGAACATATATGTATATTTCTGCCAGCAAAATTTTCAACCAGCAAAGAACACCAGATTCATGCGGAGGTTGCATGTTAAACCATAAATCAAGAACAAAATTGGATATTGTTACCCTGCATTTGCCACAGTTCTCCCGATTGAAAAGCGGTTTACTGCATGGAAGCTGCAAACCCATGACTCCGTTTATTTGTAAAGGGAACAGGAAGCACCAAAGTTGCAAGAATTCGACTCAGTTCATACAAAACATTGAATATTGGGACTCTTGCAAGGAGTAAGTCATCAGCAAATGCATATTGTTACAGATATAATTTTCTCAGCCTACTGGTAGCTTCCAGGATATTTTCTCTGTGACCAAAAGCACTAGCTCTGATAAAACCCTCTCCACCAGGTCCGAATCCACTTCCAGGGGTTGTTACAATGTGGGATTTCTCAAGAATTTCGCCAAAGACGTCCCAAGAGTCGCGTCCTGGAAATTGAACCCACACATAAGGAGCATTTCTACCTCCAAAAGTTTTGAACCCAAGAGACGTGAATGTATCAACAAGGATCGCCGTGTTTTCCTTATAAAATGAAACCATCTTATTCATGGCCTGCAAACAAAAACAAAGACATTCGTGACTTTAGCAAACGACAACAGGCAAACTGTTGCCAACCCAATTCCCAAACTCTACATATAAATGATTCACAACAATTAGCAGATACTTTCAAAAAAATGACACCAACCTTGAGACCTTCTGGAGAAAGACAAGCTAGACCTCCAGCTTGTGCTATGTTTGAAGCACCGTTGAAGCAAGTACACATGACACGGTTGAAATCATTCCTAACAGGAAACCCATCAGAGAAAAGAAGCTCCTCAGGTACCACGGTCCACCCAAGACGTACACCCGTAAATCCGGCATACTTTGAAAAAGATCCAGTTTCAATGGCAACCTACAATTGCACCAAATTTAATTTAAGTCTAGGATAGTATCAGCACGAATTCTTTACTGCGTCAACCCACGAAGTTTGTACCTTTCGCACGTTGCAGGATGTACCATTCAGAAAACAACAAAAAACACTTTGAAGTTGCTACTATAGTGGTAGTAATGAAGGAAGAAAGGGAAACTATATTTGGCATTGATACCTCCAAGAATTTGCAAAAAGGCACCTTGCTCTCAGCTTTTACTAAAATCACCTTACAAACTTTAAATTGCTCAGCTGCAATCACCCCTATAAATAGCAATGATTAAAAAATCCTGTAGCCATCTTGCTTTGAAAAGCTTAAAAAGATATGTTCTGATGAAAGATCTTTCTATATCATGTCTTACCAACTCAAACTGTTCACTCACTAGTGTGCAAGAAGTTGACAACTATGGATATGGATGCAAGAAGCTCACAAAATTGGAGCCACATCAGGCAAGTTGGCCATCTCGTACCTGTATAATAGCTCATGGAGGCAAGTGATCAAAGCTACCGAATTGAAAATGACAGCCCTTGAACAGATGCAGATATATAAATAGGTTATCCAAATAACAAGTTATGATGTCATCACGCTCAAATTCCGGGTGGGTACATACAGAAAGAGCATTATATATGTCGGGAAGGGTGACTGATTATCAACACTGCTATCAAGGATGTTGACAGTTCATTGCACACATTCTACTGGTTAGTAAATCTATAGCACGAAGACTTCCAGCAAGGAATAAAGGGTTTTACACCCTTAATAAGAGCCCAAGCACAAACCTTAGAAACCATATATTCCAAAAAGGGACCCTCATCAACCCAACCTGGAATTTTGGCCTGCTTTTGAAGACTTCATGTCATCAAATTTACCATGCGGTTTAGAGTTCACATGCACCAGATATCATATCCTACCAGTAGCTTGTGATAAAGGCTACGCTGTTGGTCCTTGGGCCCTATAATATGATTAGATGTTGATTGACTTGGACCCCTCATCTAGTGATTACAAAGGACATAAACATGTACAGCAAGGACTAACATTTGAATTTGATCATACAGACAAAACGATCAATATTTCCATATTCCCCCTTTCACTGATTTTTGTTTGACATCAGATCTGTAAGATGACACTTATGGACATTATAAGTGCAAAGTTTTGTATATATGACGGTTGAAGGATGGTGAAGGCAGAAATTTATAGGGCTGGCACAATTCACTGTCTAATCATTCATGACTTGATTGAATATTTAAAATCAATCAGCTAGAAACCTTCAGTTTCTCATCAAGTTAGATAGTATCTTGTTCAAAGCCTTGTTGATCAGACCATAATGCAGGACGTTTACAGAAAGAGAAGCAGGCTTCAGTCTTGAGTGCTGCAGAGATAGTGTACATGCAGAGAAACAATAAAGTCGTCTATAGCAGAAAAGAAAACCTCTCTTGCTCCAGGAATTTCATAAATTGAGCGTGGATTATTGTCGGACATGTAAATTGCATATGCAGAATCATAGACAATAATAGACCCATTTATCGTCGCAAAAGCAACAAGCTCTTTTAGTTGCTCCCTTGTGGCTGCCGACCCTGTTGGGTTGTTGGGTGAGCAGAAAAATATGATATCTGTTCGTGGTACAGATGATAAATCTGGAAAGAAATCATTCTCATGACTGCATCTCATATATTGAATTTTAGAATACTGCTGAACGTCTTTTCTAAAAGCACCAGTCTGGCCCATCATCACACTGGAATCCACATAGGCCTGCACAGCCAAAAAAACGACTACTGTAAGCTTTTCAGAAGTAACAGGAGCAGAAAAGAGAAATGATGTAACTCGTTACACAGCATTCATCCCTGCAGAAAACCAATAATTTCAAGCGCTAATGTTGCTACCTCTGCAGAGCAACTTGCATACTGCAAAAATTGCACAATCCCAATACTGAAATATCTCCTAAAAGCAAATTTAGTTATTGCTCCAATGGCATAATAGCTTTACCGTCCAGAAAGCACATGTGTAGGAAGGCGCAAAAGGACTGTACCTTTGGTTTGGGGTTTAGGGCTTAGGGTTTCTTTACAAGTCACATTAACCTTTCTGCAAATTTAAAACCTATATATCTTTTAGCTATTCTGTTTTGATATATACTTTATTCAAATTCCTCCAGGTTCTAGTGTTGCAAGTTCTTTTTTGTGTATTTTGACAGACAACTTGATGTTCAACTGCTTTAGCTCTAATTAAAGATTTTTCAAACAAAGCTTGTATCAAAACACATTGGCAATCAGTGGACTTGTTACAATACAGACCATGGTAGGCACTTAGACATTGCAATTCTTTGGAGGTCAATAATCAAATGCTGACCTATTAGTAGGGTTGGCAGATCACTTACAAAGTATTAAACATAATGGATGCCAACTGTCATGGGCACAAGACATTAAATTGATATTAAGGGTATGCCACTTCAAAGATACTTGTGCATTCGTTTTTGTGGGATCTGAAAACATCTTCCCTGGAAATAAAAGTAGGGCATGTCATCCTGACTGTGCCTATAGATCCTCAATCCCATAATCATTGAAGTACTCATTCCTTACACTATTCTTTAAGCCACACAAACAACTCTTGCAAATGAGCGTGTACAAGGAAGCGCGGGAAGGAGAAAGAGTTATCTACCATTCTCCACCATCTCCTTCGATTGAGATCAAGCACTTACAGGTGCTAGGAGTAAAGGTATTTAACTTGTATTCTCCATCATCTCACGCGTTGAGATTGTTGATCTTCCTTGGTTGAATTCCTCCTTCAGGCTTTTGCATCTACAGGTGCTTGAGAAGCGCTTGTGTAGATCATGGTGTAGAAGTTACAGTGATCTATGCAGAACCAATCAGGGTGATTGTTCTCTCCAATTCAAATTCTCTATGCTTTGGTGGTGGCATGGCAATTCATGCTCCTCTAGGTCTTGGAATACATTTTTCTCTTGCTTTCCTGGCTTTTGAAGTTGGCATGACAATCTTGTAACATTTTCATGCTTGTGATGCTGGTTTGTGGGAATTCATGTAGAAAGTATGCCATACGTGAACCTCTGCTTTGTCTAAGATTGTGAAATGAGGTTTAAAAGGCCATGATCTTCTGCTAGGAACATGTTTTCTGTTGTTCTTCAGTAGAACAGATTTCGGAGGGAGTCAAAATGGGTAGGGATTCTTGAGAGTTTCTACATTGGTGGAGCAAGATCTTACTGTGCATGATCCTAGAATTAAGGTCTAGGTAGCAATGTAGTGCAGATTTTACTTGTGTGTGTATGTCTCTGCTGTGTCTCTCTATCATGATGATGCTAGTAGGTGATGCATGGCACCGAAGTTGCACGTGTTCATGCATACTACCTTACTGCGCATATATGGCTGCACATGCTGCATACATGGACATTAGATACCATAAATGATATGGTGGAGGCTTGCATATATCTATAAATGGGTGGTGGAGAGTGACTATGACTTACATTATTGTGCTCATCTACAAGATTTGAGATATTTGTGGCTGATTTTTTAGTCCAGCTGTTATGAGAAGTCAACAAAATTCTGCACATCAACTAAGAATTTCAAGAATAATAGATGGGTAAGCAAGAATCCAATCCAAATTTGTGCATACTTCTCAAACAAGAATCAGATGATTAGACATTTTAAGGCATTTATGTTTCATCATCCTTGAAAACTCACACTACTATGCTAACAAATTTCTAAGCAGAATAGTAGGTCGTGACTGTGTGCTTACTGGATAAGA
The DNA here is from genome assembly GCA_029204225.1 of Diphasiastrum complanatum. Taxonomy (NCBI): domain Eukaryota; kingdom Viridiplantae; phylum Streptophyta; class Lycopodiopsida; order Lycopodiales; family Lycopodiaceae; genus Diphasiastrum; species Diphasiastrum complanatum. The sequence goes on from CM055093.1 coordinate 68,298,475, forward strand.
TGGATCTTGCACCGCTATTGAAACATCAGGGCCAAAAACAAGCTGCAATTTAACACAACAAACTACAGACGTTACAAAGAATAGCATAAGAATTTGGTGCAAATACTTCAAGAAGAATTCTGCAAATCTTTCTCCACTATAACATTCGCAGCTGAAAGCTTTCTATTACTTATAGAAACCCAATATTTATCCCATGAACATATCTCAACCTGGAGCCTTGCAATGTCACATTTGGCACCATCAGAAACAAAAATTTCGTTGTCTTTGATATCCATTCCTCCATAGAATGTTTCTGCTAGAGCAACTCGCATGGCCTTTTCACCTTGCTCTGCACCATATCCAGAATACCCTTCCAAGGTAGAAAGTCCATGAGCACGCTGAAAAAGGAGACATACATCATGATTGAACAGCCAGAATAGATTTACTAACGTAAGCAGACATTATAAAAATCAATATGAACCAACACCTACTGCTTCCATGGCCAATGTAATAAGCCCAGGTATTGGCTCCGTCGTATCACCTATACCCAAACTAATAATCTTTGCATCTGGGTACTTCTGAATATGTGCATTACGCCTGCGAGCAATCTGAAAAACAAATTTGATTGTTAGGTACTTTAGCAGACAATTAAGATTGACCTCTAGTGTTCTCTAGTTCATAACATAGTTGCACTGCGTTTCTGAAACGCGTTTCAGAATCGCGTTCAGAAACGCGTTTCGGAAATTTTTGAAAAAATTCCAGAAACGTTTTTTTTTAAGAAAAAAATTGGGTTTTTTTTTGGGGCAATATGGGTATCAGATGAAAGCTCTAATTAAGAGCATAATTACTGTGTAATTTGCCGACTGTTTCAGGTGCAGGATGGTCCAGCTCAGGTGCATTAATCCATGTTGGGTTCTGTCAAGGATAAAAATTCAAAAGTAACCGCTAGCATGTCTGTTACGATCACAGATGGTCCCAGTAAGTGTGTTTTCGCTCAGGGAGTGGAAGGCCAAGTCATGAAGAGGCCTTACCGTCGGGGCCGGGGTCTACCGGCAGCCCCCGGACCATGCCGTTGGGGGGTGTTGCCCCCCAAAACCCCCAACGGGGGGCTACCGCCCCCCGGACCCCCTGTTTCTTGGGCGGCTACCGCCCCCCGAACCCCCCGTTTCTAGGGGGCTACCGCTCCCCGAACCCCCTGAGCATTTATTGAAAACCAGAGCAGATAACAACCAAATAGCTATTGAAAATAAGATCTGTTTGTGCCCCATCTACTGCACTTCTGAGAGGCAAAACGCTCATTTGACCATTGATCCCCTAAAAAAATTTCAGCCATAAGCTATTTTCTAAAAAAAAAAAAAAAAAAAAAATTTGTTTTTTGCTATTCTGGGAGGAGAAACGCGTTTCTCATAAACGCGGTTTCTGAAATGTCTCCTCCCAGAAACGTGATTTTGTGCAACTATGGACTTCATAATACTTAAGACCAAATCTTCCTAGATTGATTGTAATACCAAGATTCAAAAATATGTGTGGTACTTGATTGCCTATTTAAGTTCCTATCTAGATACCTGCCTTTTGGATCAGAACATTCTGTTGCATACATACAGAAAGAAGAAAAAAACACATTATTTATTTTGTAAGAAAAAATACCTCTTATATGTATATGCCATAGTTGCACCGAAACGCAATTTTGGGGCTGAGCGTTTCGGAAATCGCGTTTCTGAGAAACGCGATTCTCAGCCCAGAATCGTTCCAGAAACGTTTTTTAGAAAAAATGATAAATAAAAAATTTTGAACACCTCTTCACGGCGAAAATCGCGCCAGCCGTGGAGGTGTTAATTTTTTTTGTTTTGAGCTGTAGGCATCGGATCTTGGCGTGTGGATAGTCGACAGGCATCTACTCAGCGATACGGAGGTGGTGTGCACGGTGCCAGGGGGATCTGAGCTTCGTGGAAATCGAATAATCAGTTTTCGATTTTTGGTAAGTGTAGGCTTGTTTCTTTGCAAGTGTTGACATTGAACTGTAGGCAACCAAATCAAGTGCAGTTTGGCTCTAGACCACCTTTCTTCATGCCCACGGTGATTCCTACGGGGTGTCAGTTTCAACCATTACGGCACACCTTGCAAGATTTGAACACCACAATCCAAATGCTTGTTTTTTTTTGCCATTTTCAAAAAATGGCTTCTGGGCAACCGATTCAGGTGATGTCTGAGCCTAGAATGCATTTCCACATGCCCGCACAGACTCCTGTGACCTCCGTTCTGCCCATCTACGTCCGTAGCACAAATTTCAATTTTGTTGCCCTAATTCCATGTTTTTTAGGGTTTAGGGTTAGAGCATCGTGCAAGCATCCGCCAGTAGCGTGGTTTAGGCCTGCACTGGACTCATAGACGCCTGCAAGGACTCCCATGCTAGCGTCAGTCGCCTATTTTCGCTGACACTGGAATTATTCTATCCCTCGCCCTGTCTCGTGTGTTTTTTGGCAGTTGCTATGATCTTGCTGGAATCAATGTGACGCGTGCTCGGATGTGTTCAGCTCTGTTTTAGGCTGGTAATGTTTTTCAATGCAATGTGTTTTCTTCTACTGAACGGTTGTTTGCTTGTTATTGTTCGCAGGTTTAATCTCGTGTGGACACGATGCCGGTGCAGGGCCGAGGCCTTTGGGGCGAGGTTGAGCTTACTGAGGGGGATGTGGCTACACACCATGGCTCGGGAGTCCGTAGATAGAGATGCTTGCATTGTGGTGGTCTCTTCACAGGATCACTTACCAGGGTTAGGGCTCACTTACTGAGGGTCAAAGGGCCGGGTGGGCGGGCATTGGGCATATCTGATTGCCCCAAGATTTCCGATGAGGAGAGACAGAGGTTGTCCATTACGTACGGGCACGGTGCTGCATCACAGGTTTCTGGACAGGGACAGAGACAGGGTGCTGCATCACAGGTTTCTGGACAAGGACAGGGACAGAGACAGGGACAGGGGGCAGGAGCAGCTGCAGGTTCACAGGCAGGGGTCACAGGTATGCAGGCACGGCCTACTACGGGTGCAGAGCCTAGTACAGCACGTTCTTGGCAGGGTTTAGGTGCAGTGCATGGTCCAGGCAGTGCCACTCCAGTTCCATCCGTAGCAGCAGGGCTTACTTCAGAGGGGAGAGCGTCACATGAGCAGGTTGGATCAGCAGCAGCGGGTCCTTCTCGTCCCTCCCGGCAGATGCAGCACATGGTTCGACAGGTCCTCCCAGAGAGAGTGATACACCCACAGATCAGCCATCCGGTTCGCGTGTTAGACCATGAGCGCCATGTGCACAGCACAGAGAGGTTAGGCCCAGACAGCAGACCCTTGATCGATGCGGGTGGCAGAGAGAGCAGCATGCCCGGTGCACTTGACTTGTTGGCCAGTTCTTTTACGAGTGCGACATTTCCTTTGTTGTTGCTGACACTTGGGTGTTTAGAGAGTTTTGCGCACAGATGGTAGCCGTGGATGCTACATGGACGCCTCCCAGACGAGAGGCATTGCGAGGCAGGATGCTTCGTCAGGAGGAGGAGACCATTACGCGGGAGCTGAGTTCCATTCACTCAGCTTGGCAGATGTAAGTACTTTGTTTTCATAAACCCATTGCATGCGTTTAGGGTTGACTCGTGGCGCAATTTTTGCATTCGGCTAATGGGTGTTTTGTGGCAGGTATGGATGCACGATATTGAGTGATGGATGGACCGACATTCGTCGGCGATCCGTCATCAATGTCTTGGTTTCTTGCCCGCTTGGCACAGTATTCCTACGTGGCGTGGATGCCACTCGAGGTGGTGATGCCATCACAGCCGATTTTATATGGGAGGTTATCAGAGATGTTATTGTTGACATTGGAGTAGAGCATGTGGTTCAGGTTGTCACGGACAACGCTTCAAACTGCAAGCAGATGGGAGAGATTATGACGAGGGAGCACCCCAGCATTGTGTGGACACCTTGTGCTGCGCATTGTATAGACTTGCTCATCCATGACCTGTGTGCACTTCCATGGATCAGAGAGGTATTGGTTTCTCCATTTGCTATGCTATCTTGATTGACACCTGCTCCATGCTGCTAAACACATCTCAACTATTGTCTAAATTTTTCACTGGATGTTTGTGTTGCAGGTCACTTCTACGGCCATGCGCCTGGTCACTTTTGTTACCAGGAAGAGGCGTGTGCTGGCCCTATTCCGCACCTTCTCGCACCTGAACCTGAAGAAGCCAGCACCCACACGCTTTGCCTTTTACTTTTTGGTGCTAGAGCGATTAGTATTAGTGAAGGACGCATTGCGGCGGATGGTTTCCAGGGAGTCCTTCCGAGAGTTCATGGACGTCCCACATGCGGCGTTTTTCCGGTCCACTGTGTTCGGTGAGCCGTTCTGGAGAGATGCTGAGGAGATTACTGGGGTCCTTCTACCCGTTTTCAGAGTGCTACGCCTGGTAGACCGTGAGGGGTGCACTCTCGGCCTCATTTACGAGTTCATGGACCGCATCGGCGAGGGGATTCACACGTCAGCCTTGGTCGAGCACAGGTATGACTCTTCAGTGTCTAGTTTGTTGTTTCTCACTCAAGTCTGATTCGATTCTTTTATGCTATGGCAGCTATGGTTACATGATTGTTGTGATATGCCTACTGCAGGAGGCCGAGATCTCACGTATCTGGGAGGCTAGATGGGACTACTTCCACCAACCCATCCACGCCGTAGCCCACAGATTGCACCCCTTGTGGCGCAAGACTCGGGATTGGGACGATCGGGAGCTGCACCGGGGATGGGTGGAGTACATGGAGCGCGTATGGCCTGGACCAGGTACGTGTGATAAATTGCTTGGTAGGCTAAGTATTGCAGTAGTGACTGTAGTGTGCTCATTGCTAGTGTGTGAATTCAAGAGGACTTACACGAGCCATGTTTTTTCTTCTGCCAATAGGTCCGATGCTAACTAACATTGCATACCAACTGCTGATCTTTGAGCGCTACCAGTTTCCTTTCGATGGAGAGCAGAGTCGGCGGAGGGAGGATCAACTGAGGCCCGTTACATGGTGGTGCATCCACGGGCGCAGCACAGGTGACCTGAGGCGATTGGCTGAGAGAGTCCTTGCACAGGACTGTTCTGCAGGAGCTTGCGAGCGAAATTGGAGCACCTGGGCCTTGTATCACACGCAGAAGAGGAACAAGTTGTCCATCGAGCAGTGTAGGCGGTTGGTGTTTGTGAACACCAACGGCCGTATGCTAAGGCGCACACGAGGAGGGGGACAGATGCTCGAGGTGAGTCACATCATCACCCCCTGTTTCTTGCTATGCTTTGACGAACTGAATTGCTTTTGAATTATGCAATGAATTGTTGACAACAATGTATTGTTTTTGGTTGCAGGTGAACCCTGACACTTGCTTGGTGGATTCGGCAGCTGCTGCTCCTCGGGCACCACCCACGCAGGAGATGGATGATGAGATCTATAGAGATCTATATAGACAGGCGTAGGCTGACGCACGGGCTCTACGGCGTTCGAGGAGGGCAGACAGGCAGAGGGCTAGGGCTGAGGAGGGGGATGATGAGGGCTTGGAGGGTGGAGAGGAGCTCGGGGCTGACTATCAGGAGGAGGACGAGTGGGTTGAGGGGGATACGGAGGAGGATGAAGAGATGGGGGCGGAGGCACAGGGGGATGACCTTGCTGACTTGCTGGTGGACCCTGATGCGGAGACAGAGGAGGAGCCAGCCATTCCTACACGTAGGCCTAGGGGGAGACCTAGAGGTTCTGGGAGGGGGGGGGCTGAGTTCGCTTTTTGTAGACAGAAGTGGAGCATCACAGGCAGCCGTCGGCCAGGCATCATCACAATGGGTAGGGCCATCCCAGGGCGTTGGATCACAGCCACCTGACACACAAACACGCAGGGGTAGACACGGGGGTGGGGGCAGGCAGAGGGGGGGCAGAGGAGGGGAGAGAGGCAGAGGCAGAGGTAGAGGCAGGGGGAGGATCCAGAGCCAGAGCACGCAGCAGAGAGCCAGAGCACACGGCAGAGCCAGGGCCACACCACGGCATATGGCTCCCTCCAGTTCTGATTCATCTACAGACCCTTGGGATCTGCAGTCAGGCACAGATTCAGATGATGGTTCCTACCATGACTCTGACGAACCTTAGTTGTGTAGTTTTCAGTATGTTCATGGAACATCATTGTACTCCATTTTGGTGCCATGTGGCCCGATATTATATATTACGATGATCCTATTCACAGCAGTGTAACGATTCATTACTGTTCTTTGAGAGAGAGAGAGAGAGAGAGAGAATGGTTGAAAAACGATTCCATATGGTTGAAAAATGCTTCAGTACGGTTCAGGACGATGCAATATGGTGATTGGTTCAGAACACTTAGCATGGTTTTTGTTTAGCATGATTCAGCATTTTTGTTTAGTTTGTTGGATCTGCGAGAGATAACGAGAGAGAGAGAGAGAGAGAGAGAGAGAGAGAGACAAAGGGAGTTAAATTTTGGGGCATCATGTTTTTTTATTAATGCACCTGGGAGTTAAAGCGTAAACCTAGGAGTTAATGCACCTAAACTAGACCATCCTACACCCGAAACGTTCGGCAAAATACACAGTAATTATGCTCTTAATTAGAGCTTTCACCTGATACCCATATTGCACAAAAAAAAAACCAGATTTTTTTTTTTAAAAAAAAACGTTTCTGGAAAGAAATTCCATATTTCTGAAACGCGTTTCAGAAACGCAGTGCAACTATGGTATATGCTAAGGCCTATGAAATATTTGTTAGTATCTGCTTGATACAAAAAAAACTTGTCGATATGTATTATTTATATATGTTATATAGTTGTAACATGCATATATGTTACTTTATTTATGGATAGCTGATACATACACAATTTTATGGATCTATATAAGTTTAAGTATCTGATCATCGTGTTGGAATCATAACGCGTTGTACATTGTAATATGTGCTTTATGCAGTTTATCACCTTGTGGCAGGAATAAGTGCAGAGGAGGATTGAGAAGGTTTCATTGGCTGTTTCCAACAATGAGGCAGCATCTTCGGATGTTGTTTTCCCATGTATCGAAAGAATATGGACCTGTGTTGCCAATCATGGATATGAGACAACATACATCCTGAATACACATCCAGGTTTTCTCAAGTAAATCGATTGCCTTATGCTGTCTAGAGGTTACGGCCAATTTTCTCAACCTGTTTATGATAGTAGGATTTCGTAGTGACTTTACGCTTACAATCCTTTTGGAAAGTATGCTGTTTTGTATCCATGTTTGGCAAAAAAGAGTGTAGATTGTTCAACTAGATGGGAAACTTGTACGGGTAACAAAAAGAACAACAGGAATGTGTCTCCATCCCTCCGTCAAAGATTGGTTTTCCCAAGGAAAGTATGGTTGCAGGACATGAAGATTCATGTATCTTCAGAAAAAGCGCTCCTCAAAAAGGAGCAAAAACTTAGTTAGGAGAAAACGAGTCCTTGGAATCCTACTATAACATGACAAGCAATCTATTGAGCATACATATCCCTGTGGTTATGTATCTAGCTTTCATTTTGTTACCCATACAAGTTTTCTCAAAGTCATCATAGTGTCTGACAAAAAAATCTGGGATTTTTTCCCTATACCAAGGGAGTTCCAGAAAGGACACAGTGTTTCAGCGAATTCCAAAGGACTCAGCTTCTTTAAAGATGGGGTAGTAATAAAAGTTATCTCCAAGTAATTGCTAGACTAATAATGCCTTGAGATTGTGAAATACACATTTTTCATGTTTCACAAACTAAGAGAGGATCTTGATATGTACTATCAGGGTGGGAGGAGACTTAGCAACATATTCTTATGTGTTTTTGCTAGGATCTTGATATGTACTATCAAAGAGAATCAATAAACTGAATATTCGGTGCCTACTCTGATGTGGATTTGCAAAAGTGTTTGCAACCTTTTCAATTGTCAGTATTTTTCAAATCTGTCAGTTGCAATAGATTGCTTGTGGTAGGTCGCTAGTGGGGTAGATCTATTAAGGTTACAAGCCGATTCGAATCGGGCGATTCGAACCGATTCGAACCGGCTAGCTTGGTTCGAATCGGGAAAAGGTTCGAACATTTTTTTAAATTGATCCTAAATTTAAACCTCGATTCTAACATGCCGGTTCTCTGAAGATCTGAAATCTCCCCCCCTATTATTCTACTTTTCTTGACAAAAAACAACTATGTATATATTCAACCGTTGTATCAGGATAACATCACATATACTGTCATTTTTTTAAGCAACCATCTAGTTATTTGCTGCATCATAAACTGCCGAAAACTACATAGCAACAGTCCGCCACATACGGCTGGACCTCATCTATTCTAAACATCTCTCACTGATCCTCCACCGACTCCTCGCCCTCGTCTGGTGCATTGTTTTGTCGCTCTTGCTCTGCCTCCCGGTTAGCCCGAGCTGCCTCCTGGTTAGCCCGACGTCTGGCCGCCCTTTCCCTGACCATGATGAGCTACCGTCGTGTGAAATTCATTCCGATCTGCTCATCCAGATCCAACTCGACAGCGGGGACAGGACCCACAGCGGGGGCGGGTGGCTCCGGTTCCGGATTTCTCTGTCGAGTTTGTCGCAGCATCTCTCGGATATCTGCCTCTTGCTTCCGATCCTCTCGTTGTGCCTTCGGATATCTTCCTCAAGCTTCCTCCTGGCTTCGCCCTCGGGCTTCGGTGGTATGCGCTCTGCCATCTCGATCGACCTTCTCCTCACAGCACCCTGGTCCTTGAACACCCTCTCACAGCACCCTGGCTCTCAAACAGCCTGTCACCAGCTCTCGCTTGCTCTCTCACTGTCTATCACTAGCTCTCTCACAGCCTCTGAAAATGCTGACCACAATGGCATTGTGAGTGCCTATTTATCCCCACAGCCTGATTGGCCATGTGGATCCCCATCATCCCTCCATGTGCCTCTGTACCTGCCCCCATGTGATGCTTCCCCCTGTGTTGGTCTCCCATTGGGCCCATGGTCTGCTCACCCACAATGCCCATGTGCCTCTGTACTCTGTACATGTGATGCTACCCCCCTGTGTTGGTCTCCCATTGGCCCCTCGGTCTGCTCACTCGCAGTGCCCATGTGCCACTGCAACAGTCCCCTGCATCATGTACTGTACCTTCTTTTTTTACACCCTAAACCCCCTTTTTTTACTTTTTTTTGTCCTTTTTTTGGTAGTTAATATGCAAAAATTAAATATTAAAAATATTAAAAAATAAAAAAAATATTAAAAATGGTACCGCGGATCCCAGGGCGGTACCGTACCGGCGGTACCACCGATATGGTACCGGCGGTACCATACCAGCGGTACCACGAGGTACTATGATATATAATATATATATATATATATATATATATTTCGGAATGGTTGATTTGGAATGTGGATATAAATCCTATAGAGAGAAAGAGAAATCCTTCAACGTGTTTTTCAAAGCTAGCATCTGTCATCCAACCATACCAACATGTCTTTGTGGCATGATAAACGTAGATGTACCATCTTGAAAATCAATTGCTTTTTTGCAAAATAGAAATCTACCTCAGGGAAAAGGTATCCTCCTTGTAGCTTAGCCAAATTCGCGTTTCTTTGCACTTTTGTTGTATGAGCTAGAGAATAAGCACAAATTCAACATTAAAAAGATTTAGGCACTCGAATCCAATTCTAATAACATAATAGTTCACAAAACTGGCACAAAAATTAGAATTAATTGCATGAAAAGAATTGCAAAATCCCAAGCTCGCAATTGCATATAGTCACTTGTGGCTAAAGATAGCCTATATCAACTTACTAGTTGGCTCAAGAGATTTTACAAGGCATTCTATGACTGGTAAGATTCTTGTCTTCTCCAAACTCCAAAGCTTCTTTGCAAAAAAACTGATGTAATCATTTGCCACAACAATTGTTATGTTAGATAGCCATTTGAAGAAGAATTTTACAACCCGCCAACAATTGCATAAAAGATACACAACTATTTGAATTTATATTTATTTGAGACAAGTATGGACAATGTGTTATATTTATTCCATAGTCAAAGAATACTCCATGCCTATATGTGCTTGTCCATTTCACATGCAACTGTGTGTGTGTGCGTGTACCTACATATCTATCTAGATGTATGCATGTGTTAAATATTCTATTAACTACAAAACAAATCAAAACAATAGTTGATCGAGTTATGCATAGATTTATGTTACACATCAAGGTGCACATAGCAAGAACAAGCATGTATGAGATATACATATGTACATCATGAACATACATACACATCAAACAAACAATTATTGATGCTAATACTAGGATAATAGCCGAGTGTAGCAGAAAATATAACCAATCTTTAACTTTATGGAGTCCACCTATAATAGCTTAAGAATTTTAATTCCATCATGCATAGGTTAAAACGTATGTTGCAAAATCTGTACTCACACCATTTATGTCAAAGTCTAGGTGCACGTGACACGCATAAAGATATGTACACCATCTTTCAAACATTTACAAAGGGACAAAGAGTCAAGTTTCTATCATTTCTTTGAAGGTGAAGAGCAAACTCAGCCGTGATGAATGATAGCATAAAAGAGTACAACTAATCGATTTAAGTCCCAACCTCCTAATAAAAAGATAAAATCAACAATAAATTTCTTGAGTCATGAAAATGAATGTCGGAACTCGGAAGCAATATATTCACACCGATGCATCATGCATTTTAGAATGCAATCCAAGACTTAAGGTTAAAGTTTCCCGGATCGAGAACAAGTGATTTTTTTTTTTCAATTTTCTTTGAGAATTAGGGAACAATCGAAAAAATTAGCTAAATCATAGTAATAATAATAATAAGACTGGATTCTAAAACTATTACTTGCATCTTAATTGAGCAAGAGATTAACTCCAAAGTGAAGCAATTATCGCCTTTACACTACACTCTTTGAGATGATTAAATATAAAAATACTTTTCATTTCAATTAGTAATGTTAGGCAATACAACTTCCTTTTTTGGGGGAGTTTGGGCTAATTCCACATGCTTGTGCAATCATTTGTGATTGATAATTGTATAGAGCCCGTAAAATGGTTAAGGCAGATTATGCATTTAGATAATGGCATGACCTCATTCTATCAACCTTTTTTGGGGGAGTTTGGGCTAATTCCACATGCTCGTGCAATCAATTTTGAAAATGATTATATAGAGCCCGTAAAATGGTTAAGGCAGATTATGCATTCAGATAATGGTATGACCTCATTCTATCAACCTAGTTTGACTCTTGAAGTCAATGAAGAAATTCGACGTAGATATTGGCTTATGAAAAGTCAATTAGAAAAGTATACAAGGTCAGAACTCATATTGACAAGGTTTGGCACATATAGAAAATACACTATAAAGGGAGTCGATTTCATCATCCCCTATGGTTTGGTAAAGGATTTTTGGTAGCTTTCATACGAGTTCAAAATTTACATCCTTTCAATCGTCCAGATGAGGACTAAACAACAAAAATAAGTGCTCACTTTGTTTTCAAGGTTTAAGAGTCTATAAAATTTTCCACTTTCTTGCCTAAGACTAGGATATTTGAGCCAATAACCAAATTTTGGGATTGTTACTGTTTCTCTTTTGCATGAGATATTGTATATTGGTGATTCTAGCATACATAATAGTAGCGCGATTACTATCAAAAAAATTCTAACCATTGAAGGTTTTTTCTTGAAAAACAAAAAAAATTGCAATCAGACAATACATTGGAATGTTCATGTTCCGAAACGGCCATTCCAGAAACTGGTTGCAATGGAACATGTTCCGTCACAACTATGATTCACACAGATAGACATAAGCACAGAAACCCAATAATCCTTTGCAATGGCCAATTCGATGTCTAGAGAGGTAACTATTGATCTTGGTTATTAACCACATAGCATTTTGTACTTAACATTAAAAATGTTTCTTGCAGAGTAACAAGCATAAAACAAAAGCGGTAAAAAATGTAGAGTTTGCACTAACCTTCCCTAGCATCAATGGTTTGATTAAAAACAAAAATTTAACAGAAAATGCTCATCCAAAACAACCGAGAATAAGCATGTAAGAAAGATAGTTTTAGTAAAGTAGAAAAAATTGTTGTGCTCTAAATCAAGACTAGAAGCGGCATCAGAAAATAGACACTGCTAAATTAGAAAAGTGCACAGATTCCAGGGTGTGGAGTATATAGAGTTACCCGTGAGAAGAAGAAGAGGCTGATGTGGCCCTTAGCCCCGAGAAAGAGACAAAAGAGTTGGCAGTCCCAGGCAATGATGCTCCTCCAGAAGGAGAAGAAGAATAAGATGGGGCATTGGGGAGGAACAGCGACAAACAGCTCCAGTGCATTGCAATTGCCATCGCACTCCTCTCTCTCTCTCTTTCGCTCTCCCTCGCTTTCACTCGCTCTCACTCTCTCTTTCTCAACACCTCATTGTATGGCTATGTTCACACCCATAAACCCTAAAAATGTAACCCTAGAACAGGCCTAGCCCTAGCAGGTCACAGTTCTAACGAAATCTAAGATTGCATGAATCATTCAGATTCAAATCACAGATTCCTACGTAATTGAAAGCATTTCAGTCTCCACCTGCATCACAAAATAACAAAATGGAACGCATCAATCTCTCTGTCTCAGCTGCAAAGCTAAAAAGTCTAATCTGACTGCTCACGGAGATACGCTATTCCCATCTCTCTCACCTAAGCTCTCTCTTTCTCTCTCTCTCTCTCTCAACCTAAAAAAACCCTAAATTATAAAAAACAGCGCCTCTCTCTCTCTCTCTTTATCATCATGCAACCTCTCCTTTTCTCTCTTCCCCTTTTATGCCTCTTTCTCTTTCTACAAATTTCTCTTTATCTGAATTTTTAAGTCACATGATTTCTCTAAAAAATTTTAAATGCACATGTCATTTTCAACCATTTCAAATGCACTTCAAATGCCCCTCAAATAAGTTTTAGGGCAAATGTGGACCAATGAGAATAGACAAAGCCCTTTTTGTCTATCATTGCCCACATTCTCTCTCTCGCTCACAGAAAAACACTTAAAGAACAATATAAAATGAAACTGCCATAGCAAGAGTGCCTGTAACAATCGGGAAACATCCAACACCACCTGCCACAAACAAAGCGGCAAACGATACGCTCTTCTTATCTCTCCCTCTCTCTCGTGTAGGGCGTAGGGTGGGCGCACTTTTTGTTGGCTAGCCTGTGGACTCTGAGAGCTACCAGCAAGAGAAAAGAGTTCTTTCTCTCTCTATATATACCACCGATCAGCACACATCCTCAATTCTCTATATATGTATCGGCGATCGACACACATGCTCTCTCTATAGATATATATATACGTAAAGCACTACTAAAAAAATTTGCTTTGTATTTCAAAGCAACCTTAATCAGCAGAATATAACAACGATATCAATTTGACATATCAGAGAAACCTTACAACCTGTAAGGTTCCTCTTGAAAACCTGTTTAACCATTAGGTAAATTCACACATCCTTTTACCAACAGTAAAAACTCAAAATCACACTCCTGCGCTCAGAACAGTGAACTAGAGAAATGTGCGCTCAAAACAATGAAAGAGAGAAGGTAAAAATTTTTACTACTGCTTTACGATGGGGAAGGCGAGGGCGTTCCGCGTTTGGAGGCGCCCTCGGGCTGCCACCCTCGGGCCTCCAAACGAGGAACGCCCCCGCCCTGGGGCCTTCCCCTATACATATATACCATCGATCAGCACACATCCTCTCTCCTCTATACCAGCGATCAGCATACATGATACATGTGTGCAGAAATCCCACATGCATTGCACTTAGCAGGCACTGTAGCCTCGCACTTGCAAGGCAAAGGGCCACCTCCCTTAAAGACCAATGGCCTGATAGGTGGCCTCGTGGCCCCGTGGCCCCCACAAACACCTTCGAGCATCTCTCTCTTTGCCTACCTGCCTGCCTCCAGCTACAAAACTAGGTATAGACCTCGAATCTTATATTGATGTGCTAGGAGATTTGAAATGCTTGTTTTTTTTTCATAGATTTTTTTGACATGCTAATTATCCAAGCCTTTAAACACATAGGAAGTTTTTGTTAAGTCACGACTCCAAGATGGGATTCTAAGTACTTCCTTATGTGTAACTTTACATGCTTCCATGCTAATATTTTTTTCGCCTTAGTAATTTCTTAATATTTTTTGCAAACACTAGTGATGTAATACATGTTTCTACAAAATTCAACCAAAAGAATGAATGTTACATGTGGATTATTTCATGACATGTCTCTTATGTGACTAGATACCTCCTCAGGACAACAGTCAGTGACCAGATGACTAAGCGGGTAGCTGCATGACTGTCTCCACCAAGTACATATAATTAGAGCAGATGGTCCTAACATTAATAAGGGTAGCTCTAAAAGTTAATGTTGGAGATTTTTTTTGTTCCGTTCAATTACTATCCTAGACTTAACAAATTTAAGTAAACCTTCACGTACCAAAATGTGCTATGCAAAGGTATTGCCACTCTCCAGTAAACCCCAAACAAACTAGTGTGGAACAATTTCTTGCGCACTCTCATAATTTATTCGAAACCTGACAAAGGATCGATGGACCTTCCTTTAACCCTATATTCATTGCGTGAATACGATAGGATCTCTAAGACAAGCATATGCTAGTTGTGTAGAGTTTATTTAAGTCACTTTTTGTAAGAGATATGTATAATCTTGGATGTATATATGGAGTATATTACATAATCCTACTAGAAATGCCCATTTTGTGCAAGTTCAATGCATAGCTTGAAGCTCAAATATGGCAACAAAGAGCTACTCCACTCAAAATGATTTTTAATGAACTAGTTACCACTTGAAAGTGCTACAACAAGTGGTTCTTGCATAGTAGGAAATGGCAAGTTAATCTTTCTAAAGTAAAAGGGGGAGGTAGATATGAAGTGTTTGAGGCCATGGCTGAGATCAGGTCAGACAAACAATTAAGAAGCTACAAGCGACAAGGGAAAACATCAATCCAAAGAGTTTGACGATTTTTGCACACAAAGCACATGATACAAAGAGAATTTTAAGTCCCCTACACTATGCAGCAAAATGATATGTCACAGAAAAAGAGGACAATTATGAAAATGATATATTACATGATACTAGAAAGGACAGTCCCCAAACGTCAAAGGGTTGAGAGAGCCTACAAAGCTGCTCATCTTGAAAGGCATCAACGGATCCAGGCATAGGGAGCATGGATGGGAAAGAGGCCATAAGTAAGGTAATGTCATGTGTTTGCTTGACACACATGCCCCTGAGATAGATTTGAGAGCCATGAAGTGCATCTTGGTTGGATAGTTTGCCGATTTAAAGGAATATTGCATGTGCAACCATGAAATTTGACAAATAATAATGTCTCAAGGTGTCATCTTTGATGAGAGGTTGAGAGAATTGGAGGTTTGTCCTGACAAACTTTCAAAATGTTGCTTGTTTTAGTGATGGATGTGAGGAACTTGCAAGCCAATATGCCGAGAACTTGTAAGCCAAGACGTCGGATTATACTGAGGTAGGAGTTGACGGTGAAGAAGCATGTGAGGATATTGAAGAAGCGCCTATTAGGAGGCCAACAAGGATATGGAGGCCCCTGCTGGCACCTTCTTCTGACACTAGCGATAATGATTCATAGAGTATGTATGTAGAGGCTCAAATTGCCCATAGTCTTGAAGATGCTTCCTTGTTCTTTTTGACATGTTACTAACATTTTGCATAGTTGACATTTTAATAGTTCTTCGTTCTAAAGTAAAAAGTATGATTTCAATTTGCACAATTGTCTTCAAATGTAGTAATGCTTTTTCAGTTCTAACAAGCATCTTCTTTTGCATCAAGCTATTTTTTTGTCATTAAGTGCTTGCAATGATAATTGTAGTGGGTAATTTGCATACAAAATGAATGAAGAATGTAGCATATTGTCATTTTTTGCAATGGGCTTCTGTTGTCCCTTATGTTAGCCCAACATATGAATTATTGTGGCATGTGTTTTGTAAGCCCACAAGTAATTCGAATTAGGAAAACCTGATGCTTAATCTTTTACTATTTAGGTTTAACTATTACAAACAATCATTTGTAATGGTTCAACTTAGAAAGTCTAAGTTTAAGATTTAATTCCTAAGTTAAGTTAATTAGTTCAAGTTAAGTTTAATTCTAAGTTAGTGTAAGTGCACAAGTTAATTAGCTTTAAGTTTGGACTTAGTCCTATAAGCATGTTTAAGCTTAGGCCCACCACTCTTTCCATATATGGGAGTGGATCTGGGCTTCCAACAACACTTGTACAAGCTATTGGATTAATAGAAACACTTTTTGTGTAATCTTGTTTTGCTTACTTGAGTTCCCCATTGGTGATAGAATACCTTGTGGTAGATGCTCGAGCCCTGCTAGGCTTTCCCATTGGTTTATGTTTTATGGTGGATGTGCTTATGGGATTATTCTCTCTCTCACACCTTGTCATCTATTCCCTCAATGGAGTCAATTAGTGTTGACTATTTCTTAAATAGGAAATCACTAGTTGGGAGACCGCCATAGTGAACTTAGTATGTCATTTCTAAATTGTTACAACTTCTAGTAGGGAGACTGCCTTAGAAGAGATCTAGATAACCAATAGAGAACTATGATTTGAGTGGATCTTATCCGTACTCACCCTACACAACGCATTTTAGGATCGTTCTAATTCTATTAGATGGGAGATCGCCATAATAGAACATAGAAAGACTCTAAAAGTACAACATTGGCGCCGTTGCCGCTCATTTCATTACTTCTATTGCTTATTTTTCCTTGCCTTTCCACTAGTTTTTCTTGCTTCTTTTCTCATTCATCTTGTTTAAATCCTTTTACAGATCCCTCTTTCATTGAAACTACCGTACTACCTCATTTCAGATAGGGGGCAAAACCAAGGAACTTGGTTTAATTTTTAAGTATTTTTTTAAAAGCAATTTTTTATGATTTTGGTTAACTTTTTGCATGAAACCTCACCAAAAGAACTTGCCCACTTGCACAAAACTTGAACGGAACATCAACTTTCGGAATATCTCTTGTGCGAGTTTCTGTAAGGCCAAAAAGTAAACCAATCAGCTGTTTTGGCCTCTTCTTTGATAACGATCACACACCAAATCACCTCAGATAAACTCGCCCATCATCAGGATTACAGATTTCGCAGTGCCAAATCCATCAGTACCCCTGTGCGAGTTCTCTGGAGCTCATCCTTGTCAAAAAAACATCACCTCAAACCAAACTTTTTCAAAAAAAATATTCAGAACCAAACTCGCCCACTGTCATTATGGCTAGAAACCCAATTGCTCGAGTTTCTAATGACCTGTGCGAATTCCTTCCAGTAAGAAAAGTTTGAATTTTGAGTAATCAATGCTATTTTTGCCATTTTGGTCAAACAAAACTCGCACACATGCTGAAGACCAAAACTGAAATTCGCCAATGTTATTTTTAGATTCCTCAGCAAAATTACAACTCGTCCATACCTTGTGCGAGTTTCTGTTGATAGGAAAAAGTGATTCTGTGTGACATTAAGTGATTCTTTCCATGATTCTTTCCATAAATAGAACTTTTACAACTATTTACACTGCTTTTCAAAACTTGCACACAGCATGAGGAACTCACCCATAGTGAAAAACATCTATCTGAGAGATGAAATCAGAAAAATTTAAAAAAAAAATTTTGCCTGATCCACAAGGACCTTGATTTTTTTATTAAAATATTGAGGTTCAAAACTCATACACTACACCCTTGACTGAGTCAACTATTTTCTGAGACCTTAGAAGCCTGTGTGAGTTTTGGTTTCATTTTGTGAACCAAGAAATTCCAAAGAAATACCTGTTTTACCCTATCTAGTTGTTGACCACCATTTGTGTGTGTCTGTTGCGACATCACTCTCTGTCGTTGCATTTTTGTCTTATTACTGAAACTACAATAATATCACCCTGGCGAGATGATTGATTATAGGCGACATGAGTAAGGAACCTGAAGGTGCCCCTGCTCCACAAATCGAACGACGAATCCCTAGGATCGATGCACCGAAATATGATGGAGGATCCAACCCAATCAGATTCCTCCAAGATTTTGAAAATGCCTGTAAATTCTCTCGAAGAATCTGATATAGTTTCTTGGGAAACCCTTACCGCCGCCCTGACCAAACGATTTAAACCTTTCAAATTGACCCAAAGCCCTTTCATTCACCTATCTCATATCAAGATGAGAAGGGATGAATCTGTATGCACCTACATTGAGCGCTTTAAGAACCTCAAAGTTGAATGTGTTGATGAGAAAATAACAGAAAAAATAGCTATCAAACTCTTACTGGTAGGTTTACCTAAATCTATTCGATGAGAATTTAAACTAGCCGACTCTTATGACCAGCTGAAAGACGTAATGGATGATGTCATTAGAGAGGAAGATGAAGGATCCGATGATGAGTATGAGGGAAAAGCTCCCGTTAAAAATGATTCACACCTGGAGCCCACCTCTAGTTCTAATTCCACTGAACTGTTACAACATATGTATACCTGGCAAAAAGCTTAACAAGCCCAAATGGATAAGCTTACAACTGAATTCCAAAAGGTGCTTAAAGATATGGCTGACATGACCTATCCTTCCCGAGAAAATGTGCGGTGCCCTATCTGTTTTCAAAACCATACTGCCAACGAGTGCCCACATGTGAAAACATATTAACTGCAAAATGAAAGACAATGTCAGCCATATCTTTAAGCACCTTTTGGAATTCAGCTGTAAGCTTATCACATGTGGGCACTCCCACATGTGAAAACATATTAACCGCAAAATGAAAGACATTGGTATAGGCAATACCGACCCCTGGTCCACCACCTTACAATCCACAACAGACCTATCAGCAACCAGGATAATTCCAGCCATGACCTCCAGGCCCACAGTAGTATCCACCTAGACAGCCTTAGGTCGTGAATCAACCTCAGCCACAAGCACCTGTCCACTACTTGATCCAGCTATGTATTACATTGAAGATGCTAGCTACCAAGTGGACCCAACATACCAATATGATGCCAACACTGTCACTTATGATCCAAACTAGCCATATTATGCCACCTCACAAGTAAGTTATGCAGCACAACCCATGTCTGCCTTGAGGGATTTTGTTTGTGCTGGCCGACACCCTAGCATCCGTTGTCCTGACAAGCTCAAATTTTCACCCCTATGCGATAACTGTGGAATCGAGCACCATACGAAAGATTGCCTAAATCGACCTAAATCTTCTATTCTAGTTTGTTCAGTTCAGGTCAAGACCTTGACTAGAGCTTAGAGAGCAGGTAGCCGAAAAACAGATAGACAACCTGATGATCCAGCTACCATACCCAATGAGAACTCCACTCCATTAGTTTATCCTAATCCTACTGAGCAAACCAAACTCCGAGATGAATTCCCCACAACCTATACGAACCAATCCGAAAGATATTGCGATAGAAGACGTTGGAGTATGGGGTGACTTACTTCAGGCCAATTTCACTTTATCCTTCTGTGTGTTGTAAAAATACATTGGGAAGTGGACGCAGGAGTTAGGTACCATGGACAAGACCCAAGACTTAGCTCCCAACCTTCCTGAAGTCACCTTACACCTTACAAACCCATTCAGTGAGCAAGGAACATTAAACTTCCAACCACCCACGCAAACTCACGAGTAGTATCTGCTATACTGGATGGGGGATCATAAGTCAATATCATATCCACGTCCTTAATGAAAGAATGGGGACTACAAGACCACTTGAATGGCCGATCAAAGTATTGTTCGATCACAAGGTGTGATACCAAGCGTATTGGTCAAAATCGTCGGGTTGAAATTTATACTTGATCTGGTGGTTTTGGACATCGCTAACAATAATGCCTACTCTTAAGAGCTCTTGCTTGGTCGTCCTTGACTTTCTAATGCCCGTGTAGTACATGACTGGAATAAATGACGAGTAACGTTTAGCAATCGAGACCAGTCAGTGACTATCGATTCTGTAGGAAAGATCAAGCCTGCACGTGTGATAGATGATGGATATTTCACTACCGAATCCCTATTGGAACCATACCGTAACACTCAAGAAATGGGGCACTACACATAGCCTATTGATATCATCAAGTAGAGCCATAGTTTAGCAACGATTGACTGTGTTAAAGCATAATATTATTCCTTAATTATTGAGAATTCAGATCGAAAGAGAGGTCGGGTGAATCATCAATCACTTTAGACACTCCCATCTTTAACGTCCAATTCATTGAAATTCTTCCGCACAATGATAATTTTTTAAACGTTGCTTGGCTATCGACTAATGAATCAGTTTCATTGTATGTAGCCGACAAAAGTGTCTAACAATTCCATGCGCCCCATGACCTAGAAGAAATTTTCGACATGGCTATTTTAGAATACATGGGAGCACTCCCACAACATCTTATCCTGGAATCTCCTAAGCCATTATCACCATTAGCAACCATAAGCAGGGTCAAGACCAAGACTATTAAGACTTACCGTCTCAAAAAGCCTACCTTAGAGTGGGAAATCCATGAATCAGAGTCACTTTTTGAACTAGATGAGTTCCTTTTGCATGAAGTACCCGATCCTAAGCCCCATCTGCGAAAAGTCCAACCCTCAAACGAAAAATGGCCATGAAAGAGAAAATGAAGCGTCCCATTGTGATGGAACCACCCAAGGATGGGACACAGGTGCATGCAGGTGCGTGATGCTACACCTTCAGGGCAAGCATCCCCACCATCAGCTACCAAACCTTCCACTTCCAAGTCTGGGAGGAAAATCCAGCCTAAAGTGCCTTATGCACTAGAAGGCCCCAACATGGCACAATACTTCAAGGACTATACAACTGAGGACGTTACTATTCAGCTTCCCCAAGCCCAATGTGAACCACAGGGGGATGACCCTTTTGATGGACCAGCTTGAATGGTCATGCTGAATTTGAAGGATCCAGAGGAAGAAGAGGACAAAATTGTCCATATTGGAGCTCACCTTAATCGAGACCAGCATAGAGCCTTAGAGAAACTGCTTCAACGGTATCACCATGTTTTTGCATAGCTAGTCGGCCCTATAGATGCAATCCCATATACCGAGCCAAGATCAAGGAAGAGTTACAACGCCTACTAGAGGCCGAGTTCATCTATGAGGTCGAACATATGGAATGGGTGTCGCCTATCGTAATTGTACCCAAGAAAAACGGGAAGCTTCGTATCTGTGTAGACGTCAAAAAGCTTAAGTTTTGTAAAGACCGAGCAAGAGTGCCGGTCCACCTAGAATTGGGTCCCAGCCCGTTCTAAATGAGGCTAGAGCAAATTTTGCGGCCTTAGAAATGGCCGGTAAATATTTTACGGCTTTTCAAAAAAATGGCCAGTTGTAAAAAAATAGCTGGTATGACCGTGCTAAAATCATACCATGTATTGAGTCTATTTTTACTAATATATGATCACTCAGTGTATTTTTCAGGGAAACCGTATTGTCGTGGGAGCCCTAGTCATGAATGCCGAAAAAGTCAACCACAGAAGAAAAAACCAAGAAAGAAAAGTTTCGGGTAAAAATGGGACCGGGAAATATGGATTCAGTGTCAAGGAGTCACGAAAACCCTAACGACAAAGTTTGGGCAATTTACGGACAATTAACGACATGTGTGGGCCAAGTGGTTACCCAACAAGCCAAAAACCCAGACAAATGAGCAGTAGGCGCACGACCCTTGAAAAATCGAAGGAAGGCCGAAACACAGGTATACAAAGAAAAATGAAGGCCGCCTACTAAAAATAGGGGTTGAAAAAGGGCCTCACCCAAAATTTGGATATTAAATGCCAAAGCACCTTGGAGGCTAAAAAATTTGGGAGGTACACCCACTAGCCATTGACATTTTGGGCTCCTAAGGTGTACAAAAGGGGAAACTTGAATGGCCTCCCTAGCCTTTGACAAAAATGGCATCTTGGCTAGTTTTGGAACAGAGCCTTGAATGCAACACTCCCCCACTCTCTTATGGAGGCCACTAGGTGTACTATCAAATGGGTTGAGGACAAATGACAAAGAGGGCTTGAAGGGCATGAAAATTGGCAAAGCCTCATTTTGAAGGGGGACACTTGGGATTTCCTATAGCAAGGAGCCAACTTAGTGTATTTGGATGTTAGTGTATTTGTGAGTTAGTGCTTTTGTATGTGAGTACATTTGGGTGTTAGTATTGTTGAGAGCTTGTTTGAATGAGAGGGCTTGTTGGTTAGGTCCACTTTGTTATTGTGAATGTTAGTTGCTCAATGCTAGTTGTTTGAATGGGGATGTTAGGGTTTGTACCAAGTGCAAGATTGTGTGGTGGTGAAACATAGTATGGTTGATTGAACGGTTGTAGTTTCTTACAATTGGTTGTTTGGTGGGTTGATCATTGTGCTGCATGATGTTGTGAAAAAAAGGTTAGTGGTCTTGTGGTTACCTATTTTGAGAGTGGTGTTAAGTAGTTTTGGGAGTAATGTTATGCTTGAGGGAGAGGGTGAGTGGGTGTCTCATTGATTAGTTTTTTTGGTGTTAGGGTAGTTACTTTTTGCTATCTTACTTTTGTTTTAGGTTGTGGTGGTAGTTTCTCAAACATCAGAAGGATAGTGGATGTTTGCTTCTTGCTCATTGATGGATGGTAGAATGTGTTGAGAGTTGGTAGAATGTTAAGAGGGTTTAGTGTTTGCATTTGTTTGTGAGGTGACTATCATTGTTCATCATATGTTTGAAAGATTCTGGTCCATTGAAGGATTAATGCCATTGTCGAATGCAAATGTGTGTTACTTTTATTTTTGGTTTACTCCATATTAGGATGTGTGATTGAAAAGCAATCACCTTGTGTTGTAGGGTTGAAAGAACGGCATGGTTGTTTGGAGATGAGTGAATGTCAACTGATGTTTAGTAACCGTTGAGAGATTGATTGGTGAATGTGCATCGTATACTTGTTATCCTCAAAGCAAAAAGTTGTTGAGAAGCCTTATACCACTTTGTGCAATAGCTGTGACATCTCGCTGGAGGCTGCCTCATCAACTGCTCACAGCCTCTGCCCTCTGTGTCCCTCGGAGCGGCTGTTTTCTGTCTATCTGCGGCCGTTTCTGCCTGCCTCGACCTGCCTACTCCTAGTCCTCGCTGCCTACACCTGTCTGCGGCCAAAACAGCCTGTCTATGGCCTTTATCAGACTGATCTACGGCCTACTGTAGCCTGCCAAGTGACCTGCGGCCCTGTACCAGCCTACCTGCGGCTCTATACCAGCCTATTTGCGGCCTACGTACCTGTCTATGGCCTGTTTGCGGCCAGAACAAATTGTTTGTGGCTTCTGTGGGTTGTTTACACTAAAAAATCAGACCTGCCCACAGATCTGCGGCCACCTACAACAAAAACCCAGGGTTTTGTGGCTCAAATATCGTTGTTACAACCCATCTATACCTGCTTATTTGCCTATGGGTCTTCCTGTGACCATCTACATCAATTAATTTTCAATTTCAACTGTGTTTGTGGCCTGCCTGTCTCCTGTGCGCCCCTGCAACCTGCTACGGACCTGCCTACTGCATGTATGTGAAAAAAATCAGACCTGTGTGACCTGTCTGCGGCCTCCAACAGCCCATTTTCAGCCTATCCTATGCTGTTTTTTTTTGTTTGCGAATTGCTTATGCCCTATACCTACTTATCTGTGAAAAATCAGATTTCAACAAGCTGTCAAATGACCTATTCCACCTGGTTTTTGGCCTCTCTGTGATTTGCAAGCGCTATCCTCGGGCTGTGGTAATCTGAGGGTTCTACAGCCACCTGTGAAAACGTTCGAAAATTACTTTTCTTCTGATCTAGTTGTCTATCGTGACTATTCGTGAATGCAAGGCAAATATAAGACATTAAACGACATGCGAAAAGCGAAATGCGGTATGAAAAATGGCATTCATGACTAGGGTTTCGATGAATTCCGGTCACCTATGCTCACACTAAGGTATAGTTTTACTTCATCTCGGTTGGTTTTTATAGTCTCTATTTTTGTACTTGCTTGCTTTCCGTGGGAATACGTGTGCTTGAAGTTCGTACTTGCCTTCATTTATTGAAGGAATGGTAGGATACTTAGAAATCATTGCGTAGTTGTAGCATGCTAATACTATGTGGGGACTTAATCATTTCAATAATTCCGCATTTGCCATGTCCCTTTCGAGACCTAATCAATTGTGGTTTCTTTCTGAAAGAGTAGATAGTGAAGTATCATACCTGTGTACTAGGTATTAGTTTTTCGTAGCCTTCGTCATTCCAAATTAGGCAATGACAGCTGCGTCTTCCATATGTACTTGTATTATGAGCACCGGACCGTCTTTTTGGGTCAGGTTTAGAAAAGTGACTTTATATTGTATTAAAGTAGTAAAACGATTTTTGATGTTAGATGAGTGAAATTATTGTATGTCGCGACTAGAATACTAGGAACCCAAGCATTTCTTATATTTATCATTTTTTCCGTCAGTATCCAAAAGTCTTATTACATACTATGGTAGAGGAGGCAAGTGTTTTTCGATAGTATGCATTAATATTATGAAAACCAGGGTTTTATCCACGGTTAGAACAAGTAAACGGTTGTGTATTGCGGTTTGGTAGCATAAGAAAACGTTTTTATCATAGTCACTACATTTGGTCGTTGGTCGGTCTACAAACTAGTTGACATACGACATTATTGATAGGGTGTCATTTGATATCCAACGCTTATTCGAATATCAAAAACATACAATAGATGACCACATGGTGGTAAACTTTGATAATTTTATCTTGGATGGTACTGGAACACCATATGATCCGTTCCTTTGGGACAAAGAACTACCCAACTACATCAGTAATGAAGAATCAGAACATAAAGAAAATGTGGTGCTAGGATATTTCCTTGAACCAAATGATGACCTAGATCTTTTGAGCACCTATCATATACACGAACGATCGAATATGCCAAAGAGAAATGGGACAAAAAGCATTGAAGTGCAAGTTAGGGTTAATGCGCATGGTGATACACACCAATTTGTAATGGCATGCGATGTATGTCAACGCCCGAAACGACCTCAATTCAAGAATTTCATGCCATTAAATCCCATATTGTCAAACCAAGCATTTTTCAAATGGGGTATCGACTATGTGGGACTGATTAGCCCGACTGCTAAATTCACACAATCTCGATATATTATAGTAGCCACCGACTACTGCACCAAGTGGGCCGAAGCTCGTGCTATTAAAACTGCAGATGCAAAATCCACTGCTAAATTCCTTTACGAGCAGGTTATAGTGAATGCACATTAGAAATCGTTAGTGATAGGGGAACACACTTCTTAAATGCAGTGATCGAACACTTATTATCCACCTTCTTAGTGGTCCATAGGAAAAGTGCCCCTTATTGCCCGTGTTGTAATGGCCAACCTGAGTCCACTAATAAGATCTTATGAGAAATCCTTACTAAGACCATAGAGGCCAGTAGATCTGATTGGAAACTGAAATTACATGCTGCTCTTTGGGCTTATCGTACAACTCCCAAGAAATCCACTAGGTCTACCCCGTTTCAGTTGACTTATGGCCAAGAAGCAGTTATGCCAGTTGAATTTTATATCCCATCCTTACGACTGGCTTGCAATTAGACTCCAAACAAATCTTAGCCAATTGCCTATTTCATCTTGAAAAACTTTGTGAAACTCGTACCATCAGTGTTCATGCGCAATAGGCTCACAAGCGTAGACAAAAAGATTGGCATGATCGTTTAATTAAGCTCAAGGAGTTTAAAAAAAAGGTCCTCTTATATCAAGCTAAGGCACATCAGGGAAAGTTGAAATTTACGGGGAAAAGGCCATATTTGATTGACCAAATCTTTTCGTCAGGATATGCTCGCCTTAAAACACTTGATGGAATCCCTTTAGATTCTATAGTGAATGGGAGTCGACTTAGACAATATCATGAGCACTCCTTCTATCTTGAAATGTATTGATCACATTTGTCGTTCTATGTGTTGCCTGCATGTACCGTCCCCTTGTTGCTCTGTGCGTGTATTTTTCGCTTTATTTGTTTTTTCATCTATTTTCTTCTAGATCCAATCTTATTGTTTGCCCGTTAGGGATCAGTCGACTAGATAAAATGAATGCACGATCTATCTCGATCCGACCTCTATGCACTTTAAATCTATCAAACAAGTCCAGATCTATCTTGATCAATCTCCATTTTCTAGATCTCCATCCATAAATCCGTTTCTAGATCTATCTCAATCAGAGTTTCCAATATTCTAGAAAAATGTCTCAAGTGCTAGAAAACTACATCAATAGCATCAAAAAATGTCAGACAAAATTTGCCAGCCTTCTCCTCATCATTCAAAACACATCTATCACTAGGGCGAGTTTTGTCCAATCAAAAATCAGGTCAACATTGTGAATACAGTGCAAATTCATCAAATCTTGACAAAATACTTCAAATATTGTGATTTTTGTCCCAGACTACAATGGACCTTTTTAGGCCAATCAAATATTATCTGACCCCTATGCGAATTTTTTTTGACGACTTTCAAAAATTAGTAAAAAGAAACATAAAAAATCCAAGTATAGAACTCGCACACAATGAAAAGCAATCCGACAGAATTCGCATAGCCACTCAGAAACTCGCCCACAATGACAAAATGCTAAATATAGCTTCGACGAATTTTGACGGGTTGCTATTTTGTCAAAATCAAATTCAAGTGAATTTCAAGCCAAAAAGAGCTATTACAAACTTGCACAAATTCGCATAGCCACTTTCAATGATGACCAAAATTCGCACACAACATTCAGAACTTGCCCACATGTGTTAGAAAATGTGTAAATTTTTTTGAAAAAATTGGTTAAGAAAAAAGAATTCACACAACTTCTTTGCCAGGTCATCAGATTTCACGGATTGTATAGAAAGACTTAGAATTTTTCCGGCGAGTTCTTTGTCACATGGGCAAATTTCAAATTTTTTATCCCCAAAAAAGACTATAAATAGGGGGCCCTCCCTTTGTGCGAGTTCATTCTATGGGTGTCTTGGAGAGACTTTGTCAAAAATTTTCAAAATTCAGTCAGAACTTTTCAATTTGCACTCGCTTATATTCTCTCCAGTGTGTTTACACAAGCCTATACTACCGACCGTTTACATGCCAAATCCTATCATGGCATCCGGTTGGCGCCAAAAACCTCTTTTGAATCGCCCTAAGCTACGCAGGTTCACCGTAGAGATCCATTTGGTGACCATCCCAGACCTGGCGGCAAAGATAGAGTTCACTCACAACTTTCTGGCCAAGCTCAACATTCACCTTCCTACATGTATTGGGCAGCAGTGGGAATGCGTCGTCGTGCGAGCGGCCTATTCTACCTTTGATGTTGAGCACGAGTCTTTTCGAATTTTATCAGGCCCAAATAAGATCATTGTTCCCCTGGACACTTCAGTAATCCAAGCATTGGGGTTTCCGAACGAAGGCAAAACTATCCATGGAATTTGCACGACATATAACCACAACTACCTGAAGCCCTTTTCGGAAGATGATTGAAGAAACAAAGTGTTTCTAATTACAAAGCCTTGCTAGCTTTCAGCCCTTCACCTGATGAAGATGTTCGCGAACTCAAACATCTGGAGACACGAAACACGAAGAGTTTTACGAACACAAAAGTTAATGGAGACGAAGACAAACGGTTCGCGAACACGAAGGATCCACGAACGAGATTCATTTGCGGTCCAGCAAGAGAGAAAGGCAGACGAGGTAAACGAAACCAATGGTGGAAACAAAACCCGTTCTGTCCTCACGCTCCAAGGATTACCACCAGAGATCACGCAAGTACCCAAAAGTACAAAGATCTGACCTGATGGCATGACGTCAGCAGATACTTCCTAGGTTGTGGCTAATATGCCACTCTTGTAATTCCTTGATTAGTTGTAGATGTATAATCACTCTAATCTTAGGTTCACATAGAGAGACCGTACTTACTGGATAATACTTGACATATATCAGAACAAGATACACTGAGTGTAACTAAGAGAAGAGACACTGAAGAAGTCTGATGCTAGTAAGCAATCAAGACGAACACATACAGAAGCTCCGTCTGCATGCGAGAAGATAATTCTGTCTAGGATCAGAAGATCCAATTGTCCGCTAGTGAAGTGAGACTACTACTCATGAGAGAACCGTGCTTCTCTCACGCCAACGCACTACGTGGATTCGCATGCAGTGCCCTGAAGAAATCAGAGATAATCAATATAGATTATTTTCTAGTTGTGTCTGACCTTGGATGTTGAACGCTTATGCTATTTATTTCATATGTCTGAGTTTTCTTGTTCCCTTTGAATTCCGCACCTTGGTTGAAATTAAGTCGAATGCTGTATTGATTTTATGAACGTAGATCAGTAGTAACAGACTACTCTCTGGAGGATTGTAGGAGTGTTTCAGCTGGCAGTGCCCAGCGAACGCATCTGAACTCCATCCAAATCTTGAAAGAGAGTCGCGACTGTTTCGTGAATTTTCTCCCCTAGATTCATTACTGATATTAGAGCATCTCACGATTCTCATCAGTGGTATCAGAGCATCTCACGATTCTCATCAGTGGTATCAGAGCCACCCTGCCATATTCTGACTTAGATGGCTGCATGCATGTAGAGGATTCAAGTTTTTATTTCAAAAGTAATCCTCCAAGTGAGACATGCCATCTAAGAACATTGACTGGATGATTGTATGTTCATTCTCTGGTTTCAAGCTGGAACAGATTTGGACAGTTAAGAAAAGAATTGATGCATGTATGGTTAGTAGAAAGCCATCTTTACCTTGTTTGCTAAGGGATCAGAACTGTGACGCTTAGCTGAATGCATGCAATGTTTTTGGTTTTAATAACCCTGAAGAACCTTCTGGTCAAGAGGGTTACTAGCCAAAATTTGCATGGAGAACTCTTCTAGGAACTCCATTGTATTTTCTGCGCAGCTGTTACGCAGCCAGTCTTGACCTGCAATCACCTTTTCAGATCATGATTAAGCTGTGAAGCCTTGGCTGTGAACCCACCTCTGATTGAGGGTTGCAGCTCTCCATGTAAGCTTGTAGACGAAGAGAGAGTAACCCTGAAGAAGAGTCAAACAAGAAAATGAACCCGTTTGGAAACCTGTACTTGTTGTTCACCAGCGACTTGAAGCGTCCATCTGAGAATGGGGTAGAAGCGTTGTTCTGGGCTGAGAAATCTGGTTTCCATAAAATTCTGCTATGACCCTCTGTTCTGATGTTGTCCGTTCTACTGTGGGATTGTCACAGAGTCATTCTGCTGGTGATCTAGAACCGTGGATAGGCATAAGGGAACGCAGGGACTGGATTACCTCCATTAGCTTAGGAAAGCGCTGTCAATCTTGTTAGCAGATGGGCGTGAGGGAGAGGATGGATGGCAGATGGCTCATGAATGACGTGATCCTGCATAATCTCACTCTCTCTCGTTTTTTCTTTTGAAGGAGTCGCAGCTGGAGGTCTTCTCAAGCAGCGATGGTGGCGGCTGTTGCATGTGCAATCCCTCCCTTCGGGTTTTGTAATGGGTCATGGGAGGGGTGTGAGGGGGTTTGTTTTTTTTCTTTTTTGTATGGATTCTTTTTCCTCTTATTTGGATGTTAAAGTTAAGATGGAGCTTGGTAACTATCTGTAATTGCATGACTTGTTGCTTGCCAATCATCCAGGGATCTGTATGTAGTTGACAACTTGTAACTTTAAAGTTGATTCGTTGATGTGAATTTTTAAATGAACTTGATGAAATTAAATTACTATCACCCAATTAGAGAAACATTGTTTCTTGGTGCTTGTTTTGTCAATGTGGTAACCTTGGGTCTTGTATATTGTTTCCCGGTTATGGTTAGAAAAAATTTAGATTTTCGTTTTCCATGGACAATGTGCATTTTTTACGCTATTAACAACTTGGCATTAGGCTTACGGTAATGTAATTTGGTATATTACATTGACAAATACCCGTAAGCCCAGTTTATGTGGAACTTTGGTACCATTGTATCCGTGGTCAAGCTGTACTAATCGGGTTTGAGAAAAATATGTCTAAACTGATCTTGATTAAACGATGGTAGAGGTATGGTTCTCAAGCATGTACCCGGTAAAGAATTTGATTCCTTGGTACTATGCTATTTAGCCACTTAACTCTGGAGTAGTGGTACTCCTAGTAAATTGAGTTAAATGGTGTTTGTGGTTTTTTTCCTTTTCGACACAGTGGAACATCGATGGGTTTGTTTGTGTTCTCGATGATTTCGATCGTTGGGATTGGGGCAAGCAAAAGCTTTTGAGAGACTTGTTAAAGTGAATTTTTGATGAATTAATGGAGTAAAATTGATACTATTTGGAGGTAGCTCTTTATTTGACAAAACTTTTGTGTCGAATATTGTAAAAGATGACCCAAATCCAAATTTTATTCATTTTCTTTTAGTTTCAGACAACTTTAACGAATTAATACTTAAGCCGGTGTAGTGAAAAGGGAAGCAGCCTAGCATTTATTTGTGTCAAAAGAGTTTTCTGGTGCCTTAGCTGATGAAATTTTTCTGGTGACCGAAAAGTCTAAGGGTGGAAGAAAATGAGACACCTGAGTTTGTAAATGTGACTGTGTTATGCAATTTGGATTGGTAAATAATCCCTGTCCGAAAATTGCATAGCACCGGTTTATTGAATTCATTAAGCTGAATTTATA
The DNA here is from genome assembly GCA_029204225.1 of Diphasiastrum complanatum. Lineage (NCBI taxonomy): Eukaryota > Viridiplantae > Streptophyta > Lycopodiopsida > Lycopodiales > Lycopodiaceae > Diphasiastrum > Diphasiastrum complanatum. The sequence continues at coordinate 68,329,167 of CM055093.1, forward strand.
TTAGATATCTATAGGACCATGAGTTGACCCTAGTTGTCATTGGAAATTGTGATATGGAAGTGAGAATGGAGACTTTGTTCACATTTGTACTATTAAGGACCTAATTCATTTGGATATAGGTTAGCCAGATAATCTTTTTGATTTTCTGACGAACAGATCTAGAAGTAAAGGACTTCTTGGAGGGAAAGCTGATGGTATGGGACTTTAGTGATTCCAAAGGGAATTTCTTGTGCGAGAATGATTTGTAAACTAGTGGTTAGTAATTACAGTACTGGTAATACTAACAGATAAATCCATTAGTTAAATGTTGGGGTATTTTGTGAAATTTTGAGGTTTAATCTGGATCCCAATAAGGATATCTCATAATTTACAAATCAGGAAACCCTTAATGCTATTTCTCACCTTAAAAAATCATTACTTCTTTTTGAATTTTTCAAATATGGACCTCAGATTAAAATTCATATGATCCTTCTGGCATGGAAATAATTTTTTGAAGGACTATTTATAATCATGTGAATTGCTACTTGGATAAGGCTTGGAATGTGGAATATTCCAGGATGTTGGTATTTTCAATTTCATAATCTCAGATTGTCTCTTATGCATAGATAGAGCTCAAATAGATAATAGTTACTATCACTCGTGTTGAGAATATCTAGAAGAAAAGTGCTGTGTATAATAGAGTGAATCCTATTTGGAAGGCACTTATTATTGACTTTTCATGATTGTGAAATTTTCATTTGTCGTCTCTCTAGAAAACTTTTATAAGAAATTGGAGATTTCTGTCAAGAATTAGATATGCAACATCAAGCATTCACCACAAGAAGGCGGAAGAAGAACACGCACTGTCACTCTATCACACTAAGTCATATAGAATGTAAAATGTACAAATAAACCCTGAACCCCTGATAGAGAGAGAAAACCTACGAGTAGACTAATAGACTGGCCTACGGCTAATGACAGCTGGTCACAGCTGTCAACATTAATGTACCTCGTAAACAGTAACAATGAAGCTTATCATTGATTTTTAACACTCTCCCTCAATGATAAAATTACATTCTTCTATTTCTAATAGAGTACGAAACCTCTCAAATTTACATCTACCTAATGACTTAGTAAAAATATCTGCCATTTGATCTTCAGATTTACAAAATACAAGATCAATGGCTCCATCAAGAATTTTTTCTCGAACAAAATGGAGTGAATTTCGATGTGCTTGGTTCGAGCATGTAGAACTGGATTTTTGGCAAGGTGAGTGCAACTTTGATTATCGCAAGATATAGTAGTCGCATCCACCTGTGGTTGACCTAAATCCACAAGCAATATTCATAACCATACCGCTTCTTGTGTAGCATTGCTGAGTGCTCGATGTTCAGCTTCCGTCGATGATAATGCTACTGTAGGTTGCTTTCTGCTGCTCCATGAAATTGCAACTATACCATAACTGAATATATGACCACTGGAAGATCTTTTGTCATCAATATTACCTGCCCAATCGGCATCTGTATAACCTACCAACATTGGCGCTTCAAGCTGATCATACTTCAAACCAAAATTCAATGTCCCTCGAATGTATCTGAGAATACGTTTAGCAGACTTCCAGTGTGCTTGACTAGGATCTTGCATAAATTGACTAACAACACCAACAACATAAGAAATATCAAGTCGTGTGTGTGTCAAATAAATCAAACTACCCACCAGCTGTCTATACAAATAAGCATCCACTTTTTCAGATTCATCATATGCAGTAAGCTTCATGTTGACATCCATAGGTGTACTCAAAGGCTTACAATCCTGCATATTGAACTTATAAAGCAAATCTCGTGCATATTTGCTTTGTGTAAGAAAGACCATGTCTTCCTTTTGCCATACTTCAATGCCAAGACAATAGTGCATCAATCCTAGATCACTCATGTCAAAAGCATTGGAAAGATCTGATTTTATTTCATCAATTAAGCTCTCATTACTTCCTGTAATAATCAAATCATCCACGTACAACACAATGAACACTATATCTGAGTCTTGCCTTAGAATGTAAAGACTAGGACCAGCATCACTCTTTACCATTCCCCTTCGCTTGAAGTATTCATCAATGCAAGAGTACCACGCTCGTGGTGCTTGCTTCAATCCATAGATGGCTTTGTTGAGCTTACAAACGAGATGCTCTCTCCCTGGCTCAACAAATCCTTGAGGTTGTACTAAGTACACCTCTTCATCCAGCACTCCATTAAGAAAAGTAGATTTAACGTCCATTTGCTGGATCTTCCAAACATAGAAAACAGAAATAGCAATGATAGAACGTATAGTTACCATCTTAGCTACGGGTGCGAAGGTTTCCTCAAAATCAATACCTTCCTGCTGCTCAAATCCTCTCGCAACCAACCGTGCTTTGAACTTGTTGAGTTGCCCATCAGCTCCATATTTGATCTTGTATATCCATTTCAAATGATAGGCATTTTACCATCAGGTAGCTCAACCAAGTTCCATGTCCTATTTCTCATTATAGCTTCCATTTCTGTTTCCATAGCTTCACGCCACTCCTCGTGCTCCTTTGCTTTATCAAAGGTTTTTGGTTCTTGAGCATAGAACCCATTAGGGCTAGATTCATCTCTAATCTTGCAGGAGGTTTTCGATGTCTACTTGATCTTCTAAGCTCTCCCTGCTCACTTGATTTGGGAGTATCTCCCTTATTAGCATCACTTGTTACTGACAAGTACCACTTAGGCACTCTCCTAGGAATCTCATTATTGACCCTGTCTTTTTCCATTGGCTCTTTCATATTGACACCAACTTCTTCCTTCACTTGCACTTTAGCTTTATCATCAAAGAGATCAATTGTCAATTTTATTTGGTCATTTTGACCCATCTCATCAAAAGTAGCATCTCTGGAAATCACGATCTTTTGTGCATCTGTGTCATACATCATGTATGCCTTGGCTCTTTCATCATATCCAAGGAAAATACACTTAACAGCTTTTGCATCCAGCTTCTTTCGTTTTTCATTAGGTACATGAGCGTAAGCATCACAAATACTCGTAAATGAGAAACATTAGGTTTCTTTCCAATAAAAGCTTCGTAAGGTGTCTTACCCTCTACGGACTTCGTAGGACACCAATTCAAGATATGAGTAGCTGTGTTGCATGCTTCTGCCCAAAAAGTATTTGGAAAACTCTTGCTCTTAAGCATTGCCCTAGCCATCTCCACAATGGATATGTTTTTCTGTTCTACAACTCCATTCTGGGTGGTGAATAGGGTCTAGTGGTTTGTCTCTTGATCCCCTGATCCTTGCAAAAGTTTATAAACTCTGTTGAAAAATACTCACCGCCACCATCTAATCTGAGGGCCTTAACATAACAACCTGTTTGTTTTTCAACTAGAGTCTTGAACTCTCTAAACTTGGCAAAAGCATCAGATTTCTTGCTTATGAAATAAATCTAGATATGTCTACTATAGTCATCAATGAATGTGATGAAATAGTAAAAACCACTAATGGATCTAGTTTGTATTGGTCCACATAGATCATGTGAACAAGATCAAGAATGCCATTGGCTCTTCTTGCTCCATCTTTGGAAAATCTCTCTCTATGTTGTTTTCCCAAAATGAAACCCTCAAAAGAGATATCAGGCAATCCAACAACTAGATTACCTCTTTTAAGAATTTGCAAGCTTTGAGCACTGATATGACCAAACCTTTGATGCCAAAGATCACTTCGACTATCAATAGTGCTTACCATAGCTTGAGTAAAAGATCTTGCATTCAATTTGTAGAGTCGATTCCCATTGACTCTAGCTCCTGTAGCAATCACTTTGTAGTGATTCTTGATGTCTTTGACAAGACATTTGTCACTGTCAAACTCAACCTTGAGTTGTTGATCAACCATCGTCCCAACATATAGTAGATTGTTAGCTAAGCCAGGTACATATTGCACATTGCTTATTTGCTTTAGCTTCCTGCTGGCTAACTTCGCTGGTACCACTCCAACTCCTTTAACAGATAGCAATTTGCCATCAGCTTGTCCAACTTCATCACCATTGTCAGTTTCCTTGAGTTTTGAAACCCACTCTTTCCTTGAACTCATGTGCTTGGATGCACCACTATCAATGTACCATGTATCCTTGGCTTCATCACATGTCATTAATGCTGTAATGAACAATTTTGAACTCTCACCAGTATCATCTTCATATTGATCATCATCGTATTGATGTTGATCAGTATAATTGTCTTCATAATAATAGTCATCAAATTGATGTTGATTAGCATAATTTTCCGCTTGCCATTTGTCTTTTCTTTGTTCCATCTCCTTCTGTTTCTTGAAGCATTCACGCTCCTACTGGCCAGGTTTGTTGCAATACCTACAATTTCCAGGTTTATTTTGTCTTAAATAGTCGCGTCCTTGACCTTGGCCTTGATTCCAATTGCCTCGATTCGGACTATCATTGACTTGCTCATGAAATTGTTGAAATGATCCTCGGCTTGAGTTTCCTCCTCTCGATTGATACCTTCCACGGCCAAATCTTCCACCTCGTCCTCTAACTGCAAGAGCTTGATCATAGCTCCTGTTACGATGATTCAAGTTCTCTTGACGTTGCTCTTCTTGCAAAAGCAATCCAGCTAGTTTTTCATAGGTTGGAAAATTTTCTCTTGTGGCTATACTCGTCACAAACATCTTCACTCAGACTATTCAATGTCAATTCAAATTTTCACACAACAATATTATATTAGTTTATGTTTGTCTACAAAATCAATCTAATAGATTTTGATGACTTCAAAGTTAGAATCAAGCGTGACGCTTGTCACGATAGTATGGTTCAAATTTCATAGGTGTAGTCATGCATTGAAGAGAGGATCACTCTACAAAGCCTGATAGTTGCATCTATCGCAATGTTGTTTTCTCTATATGGCATTCTTTCCTTTCTCCATCATTGTATCAGAGCTTATATATCGATTCCAATTAGAGCGTTGCATAGTAGTAGCGTTCTGATTATATCAGACATTATCTTTCAATCTTAGGTCATTGATAAATCAAACTATCAATAGACTGACTTCCATATGGATTCACAAAGCAAACAATGATACTCAAGTTGAGCGGTTCATATATTATCAAACATGATGTATACAAAAAATTATACGACATAATAAAAAAATTACATTGTTCAAATTCTATCGATCTTCAATTTTGATGGATGTTCCTATGTCTTTGTATTTTATATGCTCTTCCTGCCTTGCTCTTACCTGCGCATGAGAAATTGTTTAAGTTCATTTATCTTGTAAAACTGAATCACTAAGAAATGGAAAAAATGAAAATTTTCATATGGCATAACGTACCTTAACACCATTCAATCAGAATTGATAGTACTGAGAAAGATCAAAATGCAACATGTCTAGTTCTGATCGAATGTGATTGAGACTCCAATCTTCCTCAACCTCAATCATAGCAAGAATGTTGTCATATCTTTTCATTGTTATTTGAAGTTGCTCTTGATGGTTTATTGCAAAATCTTGATCTAGTGGCTTCCACTCATTTTTGCATTTTATCCATCTTCTATAATACAACAACAAAGTGAGCATTTGTTTTATGATGTGATATCTAAATGTCATTGATGACTTACATACTTTGCACTCAACTTGCTCATTTTGTTTCGTATCCCAATCATCATCCAACAAGTCGGTGAGCATTTCATCACTCAAGTCTTTACAAATAAACATTGCTTTTGTTCGCCGAACATTGCATTTGAAAAAAAAATCAACAAAAATAGTAAAAGGTAGATACCAACTTAATCTATTATTCTTTGAACTAGTGCTACATTTTAATATACTTTGAATATCCATATAAAGTCTAGATCAAAAACTTTCTGAAATTGTTGAATCTATAGAAATCCATTCCTCACTTAAAAAATCTAGTAGAGGATATGGCTCTAATCTATCCACTAAACTATTTTTATCAGGAATATAGGTGTGATCATAAAAAAAAAAAACCCCTGATTCTAAAAGGAATTTTGGAGAACAACTTTTATACTGTAAAATACCGATATCAAAATGTATGACATCAATTATATTTGCAATAGATTGAACTGATTGCCATTCAAGGAAATTTGATGGATACAAATATGCAAAACGACAAAAATATCGTGAGAAAAAATTAATATAAAGAAAATGCTAATACTAAAAAAATTTAATCTGAATATGTATATACTAATCGTATACTTACAATTGCATTTTCTTCTATCATTTGGATTCAAATCCTAAATGTTGAGCTCTTTGTGAAAATAAGCATGCTGAACTAAAACTTTCGTGATAGATTGACCGGCAGCTGATACTTTGAAATCCATTATCCTGCCTTTCCAAGAGCTTCTATATATGTTATCTGATGATCTTTTTCTTTTCCGGAAAGAGCCTTCTGAAGAAGAATGCATCAAAATCCATTGATATTTACGATATATTCTTGGTATCTATTGATCTTATTTCAATTCGACACATTTACATCCGCTAGTTCATTCTGTTTCATCTGCCACTTCATTCTCTCTGCGTCCCATCATTACAAATATTGATAGCATCAATGATTCCTCTTGGTCTCCGATTATGTGTTGCCATTAGTCCAAAATATGTCTATGCAAGCTGAGAACGAAGAGAATGAGAGCTATACCTAAGAATGACAAGAAGCTGTTCACAGATTCCGTCATTGAGAATCTGTGAAACATGTTTTATGGCTCTTCTTACTGCTTTGGTTACAGAATGTTTCTATCTGTTACTAGGCTATTGGGAGTTCTGATTGCTATCTTCTTAGTTTATTGCCCAAATCAGGCAGAAAGGTTTGTTTCACGTTGTAGTATATGTTTTAAAATCCAGCCTAGATTCACGGGTTGGTTCACTCCTGAAGCACTCACATTCATTGAAACATGCAAGTCAATAATGTTCATCTAAGAATCAGCCAGCAGTTTGGATGAATACCATTTAGATCCTACTTCTTCCTATTGTAAAAACGACTAGAAACTGATCTTGAAATTCAGATTAAAGCATCAACGTAATTGAAAAAAAACAAGAAAACAAGAAACTTTTTAACAAACATACAAGTACAAGATTCAAGAAATACCCATATCTTAATTCTTGAACTTCTCAAGAACATCAAGAACTAAAGATTAGATGAATATGCAAGATCTATTCCACTACTTCAGCCTATGTAGTTTACGTGAAGGTTGATCCTACTCTAGAAACAAGAAACAAGAGATCTAATCCACTGTACTCCACAATGCATGATGGAAGAAAGCAAGAAATTAATCTAATTCCACAACACACTCAAAGGGATGGAAGGACATGATCATAATGGAATCACTCAAGAAAGCCATCATGAACAAGGAGCTCCAAGGAATGCCAAAACTCGTGGAAGATCTTCTTTATTCAATACAAGAGTAAATGACATTCAAGTACAACTCTCTCACAAGGGAGGAGGGCTCTTAAATAAGCCAATGAGTTGCCTAGGTGGAGCCTAAGTGGCAATTCCACAATTTAACAAACTACAAGTGGAATCAGTTCCTCCACTAGAGGTCACTCTACTTTATTTAAGAGGGGTATACAACATTTATTACAAATGCTTACTCATACTAGCTCCTACATGGTCATTCCATCACTTGGGATTCACCATGAGGCTCACATGATTTCTAACTACTGTCCTAGCAAATATTTCTTAGCTCTCGTTCTTCAGCCTCTTCTTTTTCTCTTAGAGAACTCCTCGGTCTAAGGTGAGAGGTGCTCTTAGAATACCTTTAGCCCAGCATCTTGGGGATTCCTCATAATCAGCCAACATCATCTTCCCCTAATATGTTGCAGGACCCGTCGCTTTTGCTTCCGCATTGGCTCTTTGCTTGGCACATGGAAAAGTGTAGATTCACGTTCGCTTGCGTAAAACCAAGTGCTTATTTGCCGCAAAACCTGTTTCACAAAATTGAGATCTCTCATCGGCCTCTTACATTCCTGTCCGCTTGAGAACTTCCTGCATGTCCTGTTTCCCTTGTCGCCTCACGGACTGTTTTCTTGTACTCATTATTCTTCCCAGGGCTTCAAACACCTGGAAACGTAATCTATTTTCAAATTGTAATGGCCCCAGGTATTGTCACACCTTTTGTATAAATCCAAATTTTTGCCAGTCTTCCACCATCATGACATAACGAGAAGACATGAATGCCGCTCTATAATAGAGTCGGGCCATCCTTTGGTGGTCTTCTTATGACTGTAGAGCTATGTTGGGATTGATCTTTATAAGATCTAAACCTCGATCCCAGAAGCATTCTTGATGAGAAACGCTATGGATCGGCAATATTCAGCACTTTCTCGTACGTATAAGTCAGCGCTAGACTTATATTTGTGGCCAAAGTCTAACAGCTACAGCCTCAAGTTGTCTATTGTTGAGCTCTCTGAAAACACTGGAATAACTGGCCAGTTGACAGCTTCGACTCGCTGTCGTTCCATTGGCCATGGATTTTTTATCTTGATTGTCATATAGAAGGGGTCAACCCTCTTCCGAGATAGTGCCCTTAAATACTCCTGCAACCTCCTGCTATCCTTTAGGATCTCGTTTCTCCACTCTGGTTGTGGCTGCAAGGTGGCAATGATTTCCGCCCTCGTGGAATATTGTCCAGGTCGTCTTTTCCGCCCCTCATGCTTCAAGGATATTTTCTCTCGAACTTCTCTGACTCTCATGCATCGGCCATCTTGGGGCTTGGCTCGATCGATTGGGTCACCTTTTGCTATTGCTGAGGCTTCGCCAAATATTCATCAAGCACCTTGGCACCCTTATCTTCTTTTCTGGCCCTTTCACTTGTTGAGGGCTCAGCTTCACCCGCATTGAAGTTTACAGATCACGGTGAAAATCTCCAAGTGTCTGGTTGCCCATCCTAGGGGTTGTCGAATTCTCCAACGTCAGTGTTGATCTCGGGTAGGGCATGTGGGTTGTGGTCCGATGAGGATGGCATGAACGTGGTGGGTTTACCAGGTATGGGATTCTCAACAAGGTTGTACGCGGTGCCGGGAGAGGTAAGTTGTTTTATGAACTCGTCTCATCAGACTTTGTACGTCTCGAGAGGTCCTTGATGTGGTCTCAATGGTCACCTTAATTGAGTTAGGTGGGGAATTGATGGGTGGGGAACGAGATAAGTGGGTATGAAAGTTTGGGAAAAATCAAATAAAGAATAGTAAGAAGTCTTATAGTTAGGTGGGGGGGGGGCGAGAAGCTCCCAGAGGTGGCTTCGGTTGCCTTTCCATTCGATCCCAGATTTCCATCCAACTGATGGGTGGACCCGTCGTATCCATCAGCTTCGTCATCTCCATCATTCTAGCCGGTTCACTTTGTCCAAAACCTGTTGTAGGGCCTTTGTCACTTCTTCCAACTATTTCTGGGACTCTAAAATGAGGTTTTCTTGTTTTTTTGCAGCATGTTCGAAGTTCTTTTTGTCGGCCTCCCTCTCTTGAATAACCTCGATATACTTTTCCATTCAGATTGCTGAGGCGTGAGGGGCCTGAATTTGGATATCTTCTGGCTTCACGGGAGGGGCATCAACCATTATCGCACCAGACGATCTATCTCGATCTTGGTCGATCTGGCTCATTTATTGCTTAAGTTAATTTTGGACTTCATTCAGCTCTTCGGCTTGCTTGGCTATGGTGGCTTGCAGCTCCATTACTAAAATCTTCTTCTCCTTAGCCTCGTTTTCTTTTTTCTTGATTTGTAACTATTGCTCTGTTATAATTTGTTCTTGCTGCTTGACTTTGTTATCCAGTTCCTTATGCTGGCTCACCAACCATAGTACATGGTAGCTGGTCTCGGATAGGCTTAGCATGGAACATTTGTCTACCTTTGAGAGCTCTTCGGAGTTGGAAAGAATGGGGTATCTGTCAGTAGTGTGGTGAGGTGGGGCTAGTCCAAAGAATAATATTTGAGAGGGATGTGGGGGTGGTAATGGTGAGAGTGGAGGGTTAGAAGCAGTGGTATAGTGGGTGTGAGAGTGATGGTTGGATCGGTAGGTTGGGTGGAGGTGGCAATGGTATATGGTGAGATCTTACTTCCCCCAGGTTGGTCTTCCTTTCCCTCGTCAATGTCATCTTCTATGTTGATCAGGTCCACAACATCAAAATATGAGGATTTATCTGTTATGATATGGACATGCTGAGCCTGCTCTTGTTGTGTTGCTGTTGTCTCTTTGGGAATGGTATTCCCATCTCTCTCCCCTCCCAAAATTTGTGCCTGTGGGGATGTGGGGTTTGTTTGGACTTCAATTGATGTTTGTGTTTGGTCTGCAGTTGTCACCCAAGATCCTGTCTGGATTGTATTTGTTGTTGGTGATGTGGCGACGTTGGCATGTTATCCAATAGCAGTGTCGTTGCAACCGATTGTGTTGGATCGGCTTGTGAATCCACGGTTGTCTCGGCAGCTATGGATGTATCAGCACCATCTATTGCATTATGTGGTGATGAATGCTATTAAAAAGCTGTATCTGACGTTGAGCCTTCATCTTGAGAATCTGTTGCTAACTGTCTTACCGAGGAAGTATGGCATGTCATTTGCATCTTTGGCCTTGTCTGTAGTAGTCGTGCTGGTGGGGCTTGGACCTGTGTGGTTGGGTCTTGTTGTTGAGAAGAAGACCCTTCGAGAGCAGTATCTTGTTGTGATATCGATGGTGTGGGTTGCTTCTTCAATGTCAGCTTTATGATGCTCGTGTTGGGGCACTTTGGAGGTGACCCTTGTGGAAAAAGTGCCCTCTTCTTGGAAGTAGACTTCGTCTACTTTGGTGCTGCCGGAATTTCCCATGCTTTGTTAGCCAGCATCATCATTTCTCGTAGCTTTGGTTGGTTGCTCACCTGCTGTAGAGTAAGGTCCCAAGAGTGTGGATGGCTGCTTGTTTTTTATGCAACTGGGCCCAGTCATAAAGGCTCTGGTCGTGCAGTCTTGAATCTGCCATCATATGAAACAGGGAGATTGGGATTCATTGAATCTTTGACCTGTAGCATTGTGTGTATTTGGTCAAATAAGCACATGCAGTAGCTAGAGGTAGCTGAAAACTTCTATGGATATAGCCTTAAGGCCTGTGAAGGATTTGATAGCACTATGGAACGACATTGTGATTTTGAGCCTTTGAAGGAGTTCTAAGAAAACTTCTAATCCATGTAGGGGTTGCCCTTGTGTGAAGATTGGAGTAGGTAACAGACTATCAGTTTTTGCTTCTTCTCACAATAACTCATCTTGAATTTCAAGGTATCGCCTTTGTTCCACTAGTGGATCTGGGTAATCTCTAGGTATTGTAGAAGTTTTGGAACTTTTCCTATGTTCAGCAGGTGTATCGATTGAGTTGTGTTGTTGGTGAGCTTTGTGTTGTGCTCTTGTCATGACCCTAATTGGTTCGTGACATACGTGTCTTGCGGGTAGGATCTCATGCGGTTGCTTTGGGCAATCCTTAAAGTTGTGTTTTCGTACACATTCTGGGCATTCGGCATGGTATTGGTTTTTGACTTTACAATCAACCATGAAATGACCTGTTTCGCCACAGATACAGATGAAACATATGTTGCTCATTGGCCCTTGGGCTATTGCATAGCCATCTTGGATGGCTAGCATCTCTGGATTTTTGGGAGTGTGTGGATACTCATCTCCTTGACATGAACATGAGGTGTCATCATGATATTGTGCGTTACTTCCAGAGGTGGATGTGTTGTCGGTATGGTATGAATGATCAGAGGAATTATCAACAAAATGTGTTTGAACAGGTGCTTTAGTAGGTTGATTTTGTTGATTACCTCGCTCGGGTGGTCCCCTTGGAGACAGACTCAAGAGCGCTAGTTGAGGCATGTATGGTGGTGGGTTTTGCTTGGGTATCTCTTGAATTGTACCGATGGATTGTTTCACAGATGATATTGATTATGTGGAGGTCTGAAAACAAATTGAGGCCTAGGAGGCTGATAGTGTCCTCCTGAGTACTTTGGATGGTTGTATTGTGGATTGTAGTAGCAATAAAAGGATGAATGGCCCATAGAATCACAGATTTCACATTTGATCAGGGAGCTATCAGAAACTGGTTGATAGGATGGGCATTCATTACTAGTGTGTGCGCCTCGGCAATGAGGGCACTAGGTGATGTCTCGTCTATGATGTACCTGACCAGAGCATAACTAACCAGACATTGAGCTTTGTATAGACTTCAATGTATTTTGAAACTCTTTGGTGAGTTTCTCCATCTGCATTTGGTGTTGTTGATTCAACAATTCCATTTGTGACTTCCAAAGCTGATCCCAAGTGTCCTTGGCCGGCTTTGATTCGTGGGTAGCATGATGTGCTCTCTGTTCCCTACGATCTTCAACATCTGATGCCTCATCTTCTTCTCGGATGGCATCAGACATGGCTATCTTTAAGGACGTGCATTCATCGTTGGATCTTAGCTCATGTCTAATCCATCTGGGAAGTCCAACTAAGAACCAGATGATGAGCATGTTCTCGGTAGGCTGCTCATGTACTTGACTTTTGAGACGTTTGAAACGTTCAATGTAGTCTCGCACTTTTTCATCCTTTGTCATCTTGATATTACTTAATTTGACAAAGGGGATTTCAATCAAACGAAACAGTTTGAAATGTTTCATGAAGGACTCTTTCAGGATAGACCAATCAAGTTTATCTTCACGATCAAGGTTGAAGAACCATTCATGTGCTCGATCTATCATGGTCATCGAAAAAAGTTGGACCATTGCTTCGTTTGATGTTTCACCATAAACATCACAAGCATTCTCAAAGACCTGTAAAAATCTCTGAGGGTCCGAATTGCCATCATACTTGGGAGGATCTAGCTTTGGAGTACAATTTTCAGTACGAGGTCCATGGCAAAAGCCCCATCATAGGTGAGCTCTTGCGTGTGATGACTCAACAACATGAAAATGTGCTCGGTCATAAGAAGTTACGGCTCTTGTAGGTTCCCATCTTTCAAATGGGTTCGTGGATGGTTCGTGGACTTGTGATTTGAGTCGGGAGAATCTAGTATGTCTGACTTGCTCAAACGTGGGTGATACCATTTCTGGTGGATAGTCTTCTGTGGAATGGGGATCGTAATGAAGTCTGGACTATCTTGATGGTGTTGTGTGTGGTTGCCTTTTTGGTTTTTTTTTGTTTTGTTTTTTTTATTAGCCTCTAGATGTAAACTTAGGGTAAGGTACAATGCTCAGAGTTTGGTGACTAGTGTGTAACCAAATTGCACAATAGTCAGGTGAGGGGTAGTGCAAAAAAACTTGGCTGATATCTATGTCAAATAGCTCAGGTACAAGTCTAGTCAAAGACTTAGTTGACTTTCAAGGTAGGTATTCGGCTCGGTTGAGATGTCAAGTCCTAAAGGTTCGGTCGAGAGTGGATGTCAAGACTCGGTCGAGACTTGATGTTAGGACTCGGCCAAGATTTGAATGCAAGGACTCAGTTGAGAATGGAAATATGGACTCGGTCGAGATCTCAATGCAAGGACTCAGTTGAAATTCCAGTGTAAGGACTCGATTGAGATTGGATATGTAGGACTCGTTCGATTTGAGCTAATTTCAAAGTTAGAATCAAGTAGAATCAAACGTGATGCTTGTCGTTATAGTATGGTTTGAATTCGATAGACATAGAAAGCAGTCAGACAACAACGAAAAATAAATCTCAATCAAATTCAAGGAGTATTGCAACATCGAAGCAAAAATTCTCATTCCTTATTCACCTCAGTTGAATGGACTTGTTGAGAGAAAGAATCGAACCTTAGAAGAGATTAAGTGTATGCTTGCTCACGGTTCTTCTGGGCTGAAGTTGTTTCCACTATAACTTATATTCAGAACAGATGCTCGACTAAAGGGCTGGCAGACAAAACACTTTATAAAGTTTAGACAGGCTCCAAACCACATCGAATCTCAAAGTTTGCGGATGTATCGCCTATGCACAGATACCAGAGGAGATTAGGAAGAAGTTGGACTCTCACAATATCAAATCCATTTTCATTGGTTATACTTATTTAAACAAAGCTTACAAGTTGTATGATATCGTGACATCAAAGATATTCACCAACAAAGATGTTATCTTTATCGAAGATCAGTTTATTGACCTCAAGGGCAAGGGCAAGGCTCCAATAGTCGAACTATCAGATGCTCTTGTTTTTTATACAATTGTTCCTATCAAAGGTCTATACATCAACTATAGATGAACATCTTATCAATAGTAGATCAAAAAAAGGTGTTGTAGCTCAACAACAACATAGCCAAGGACATATTACCTCCCAAAAGATTGACAAGAAATCATAGACCACCTAATAGCTATGTTGATAAATCTACTTGTTATTTCATTCGAGAGCTAACTCTGTGTAAGAAGAACTCAATCAGTCAGCTGCCAACAAAAATGTAGTTTATTGCAAATGGATATCCAAGATCAAATACAAAGCAGATGGAAGTATCAATCGAAGGAAAGCTCAACTTGTCGCAAGAGGATTTTTTCAAATCTCAAATATCGACTACACCGAGACTTTTAGTCTAGTAGTCAAAAGGTCTTCAATTAGAATTCTTCTATCATATGCTACTGCAGCCAATCTAGAGATACATCAGATGGATGTACAAACAACCTATATGAATGGATTATCGAAGAAGATATCTACATGATACAGCCCAAAGGTTATCTAATTAACGACAAAGAAAATCATGTATGTAAACTCCATCGAGCACTTTACGGACTGAAGCAATCTCCTAGAGCTTGGTTTCAGAGGATTAATACTTTCCTTATCGAACATAGTTATAACCCAAGCACTTTAGATTTGAATGTCTACTTCAAATAAATGTAGCATTTTTTTAGTATTATTATCTTGTATGTGGACGACACACTGTTTTTCAACGACAATGTCGCGAACTGATAAAAGATACGAAACAAATGGTGTCCTCAAAATTCGACATGACAGATCTGGATGAAGCTCATTACTATCTCGGTATTCAAATCTGTAGAGACAAAGAGCAAAAGTTGATATACATCACTCAACATAGAGACATTTATAATATGCTAATCAGATATAATCTAATGAATTGCAAATCATCTCACTCACCACAGAAATAAACTAATAATTGTGACATTCTAGAGTTTTACATGCATATTCGAAATGTTTGTGGAAATACACAGATGTTCAAAATAGACCAAAGGTTGACTCGATTCAACTCCGACACTTAATATTCAAGTTCGGGTCAAACGACTCTCACTGAATCGACTTGACTATTGACTAACTATCGACTAACTATCGACCATCGACTCGATGTTGACCATATTCATGGTACCACTCAAAATGGAGTATTTTCTCTACCAAATCTTATGCAGACTATGTCATTTTAATACTATATGCAAACATTTATCATTATCCGCTATTGACTACTATTCAAAATGTAGAAAGTTCTGATTAGATTAAACTCTTCTTATAAACACTCACTTAGAGATAAACAAATCATATTTATAAGAACTGATTAAATGATAAACTATGTTATTTTGTGTGTGTGTGTGTGTGTACGTACACACACACACACACACACACACACACACACACACACACACACACTCTCTCTCTCTCTCTCTCTCTCTCTCTCTCTCTCTCTCTCTCTCTCTCTCTCTCTCTCTCTCTCTCTCTCTCTCTCTCTCTCTCTCTCCAAATCCATGCCATTCTAACCCAAGTGAGTCTCTGCAAGGTATATCACACACTACTATCCATACTCCTGAGCATGTCCATGCTTTCCAGTTGTATCTCACCAAAAGTCCAATGTAGCACTAATCAGGCAGGGTTAGTATTGCCATGATTGATTATTACAAATACGTAGGTATTAAGATACATCCGTACCATACTAATCCAAGCGGTATTGTTAAGATTGGTTGTGAGCAAATCCATGCTTTACAGAACCTACTTATGAACCATGGTTTTAGGACTTTACTATGGATAGGTATGGTTTATTGGTTGAGCAAGATTTCTGAAGTTTTTACTAGGTATTAAGGCATATCCGTGCCATTCTAACCCTTATGTAAAAACTTCATTTCTTACGCATATCCATGTTGTCTAAGAATGTCATATTGAAAACCTTGTGATTTGGGCTTGAATTGTTCAAAGATAGTTAGATCGGTTTGTGAATAGGATTGGAAAATATCTCTCTCTTATTTTTAATTATGTCGTTATCTAAGTGTATTGAGAGAGGTGGGTAAGAAGTATAATGCAACAGTTGACCAGTGATTTATTCATGATGCGTATGGTTTGTATACAACTTGGAAGTTGTAACAAAAAGTCATACATGGATGTTCATAGACATGGTGTCTTCTTGAGAGAATGTCATGATGTTTTCGCAAAAAGTTTGTTTCTCTTTAGATCACAACCAAAAGAAATTGGCTTTATCTCATATCTATGTTTACAAATCAGATATATGTATATGTGACTTACAAATAGTGTTCAAGCATGCTTGCTATAGAGTGTTTCGATAGGTGGCATACCTTTTTCAAGGACTATGTAATGTATGGGATTCAAACCAAAATGCAAACCGTAGTAGGCCATAGTAGCAAAAGGATGCTACATTTGTTGAATATGGAAAATCATCTATCTGGACTTTTGGCTATGATAAAGTTTTTCTACATGTATGTAATGTTCCATATTGAAAATGCCAAATTTGGCCTAGAGGAAACTCGAGCTACATGGTTATATGAGATCTAGTTGGTAAAGTACAACATACATATAGATGTTTGGCATATAAATGTCAATTATAGGCTTGTAGAAACACGAGTCATATCACATGCAAAGGTTGTAAGTCTTCCAAAGTGACATGCAAAGCATGCACAAAGTGTAATGGACACATGCATAGTGATTTGGACAATTCTAGTTTAGAAATTGCCACATGGTAAAAGTAGGTAGATAGATATGCATGTAAAGTGACGTATGTCACTAGTTTGTTAGTTTGCACTTTTAGATGTGGAACAAAGTAGATGAATGCTAGCTCTACCACGAGCTATTCCATCCACCATAAATGTATGAGGGTTCTCTCACAATTTTTGATGATGAACCAAGCATTGAAGCTACTTCTCTTCAATTTGGATCTTTAACCTTGTATGCCTGAATTTTGCACTCTCTCTCTAACTCGTGGAGGAGGCTATGCTAATGCATTAATTTCTTTGTACTTTCATCATTCTTTATGAAAGTAACTATTCTTTGATTACTAGTATGCTAGATTGTGGGTCATAAATTCTTGAACTAGATCTCACAATTGGAATTGGCATTCGACACGTGTGAACCTTTTGGATTTCAACAACATTATCATAAAACATCGACAAAAGTTCAGTATTGAAAGTGATAAGACTCTTTTATGAGATGATTTGTGTAGAACAACTGATCAGACAGATCTTGATTCTACTAACAAAACGTGCAGTTTACTTGACAAAGGATAAGAAACGAACGTGAACTTGAAACTGTTTTATTCGTGATCAACCTCAAAGGATTTGCGAAATTTGTCTTGCAGTTAACTCGAAAGATTCGCAAAACAGTTCCTTGTAGAAGCTCATGGCTCTTGCTGAAGCTCAAAAGATTCGCGAACAGAATCTTGTCGTGAAATATTTTGTTTCTTGTTCAAACCTCAGATGTCGCAAACAATTCGCGAAATCTTCTGGACTGTTCTTCAAGCCCACCTGTCGCGAACAGTTCGTGAAATATTCTAGATTTCTTCTTCAAGCTCAAGAATTGTCATCTGTCGCGAACAATTTGCGAAAGACGAAAATGTTGCGAAGAGACAAGTGGTGCGAACAATTCGCGAAACACGAAATTGAGACGAAGAGATAGACTATCGAGAATAATTCGCGAACATAATTTATTCGACCCTGGAAACAGAGCGTCTATTTGAATATCAACCGTCGTAAACGGTCAGATATCTACTGTTACAGCATTAAAAGGCCAAAAGACCTGTAAATAAAAGGCCAAAAGACCTGTCTTGTAGCAATATAAATACATGTGCATTACTCGTTGTAAAACACACTCAATCAGAGACACAACAGCGAGATAAGACAACAAGAGATGTATATTGATGAATCAAATTCAGAGTTATAAAAATTCAGTTTTTGATCAATAGTTTCTTATTGTTTAAATTGTCTTAAGTTGTCTCTTACTTCCGCATATTATTTTTGCACGCATATTCAATCAAGGCAAACACTGTTCTATTAGTACATAGACCAGATACAGTCCCAATTGAAGACACTGATATTAGTTTGATTTATTCAAACTTTCATCCTGATCTATGTGGAAGAATAATTACTGTTTTTCCTATAGTGGTATCAGAACATACAGAATTAAATCTGATACAGTGGTATCGGAATAGACAGGTTCAAAGCTAATACAATGATATCAGAATGAATCAGAGTCGATACAGTGGTATTTTTGCATCCCTCTCAGCATTCTTTGTACATCCATCAACAAGGAGTATACGAATTGGGCTGCGAAGCAAACAGACAATAAGTTGAAGCAGATTCGCATAGATCATGGAGGTGAGTACATTTTCAACGAATTCAAAGCTTACCGTATTGATCGAGGTATTATGCACACGAAGACTACATCTTACACACCTTAGCACAATGGAATAGTTGAACGAAGGAATCGTACACTTATGGAAACTATAAGGTGTATGATGGCTCATGCGAAAGCACCAAAACAGTTGTGGGCAAAAGCAGTGGCTACATCAAATTATCTTCAGAATCGTATTCTGAAATCTTGAATACCAGATAAAACTCCTCATGAGATATGGTGGAAGTCGAAGCCAAATTTGGCACATGTTCGGACATTTGGATGCGCAGTGTATATCCACATACCAGATAAGCTGAGAAAGAAACTCGATGAACAGACAGAACAAGGTTTTCTGGTAGGATTCGAGTTACATTCGTCATATTATTGTGTCTATGTACCCAAAACTGGCAAGATAAAAGTTGTTCGAGATGTTAAATCTGATGAGTCGAAATACATAGCATACAGTGATCTAGTCGGCTATGAAATTATCAAAAACTATTATGAGCTACCAATGACGACATAAGTAAAACAAGCAGAAGATGAAAGAGAATTACCAGATTCAGAGGGAGGTCAAGATCGAGTACCTGACAAACTCGAATCGCTAGCTCGAATTCCAGCAGAAAAGTTCGAATCAGAATCGAACTTGAAACCTGTAGAATAGAACTCGAAACCACTTGTGAGAAGATCTGATAGACAATGAAAACCACCAGAAAGATATGGTCAGGATGTTTTTAACACAACCATCGAATTCTGTGGATTCTCTAATGAATCTCAAACATTCAAGGAAGCTGTAGATGGACCAGATAAAGATCGCTGGATTCAGGCAATGGAAGACGAAATGTCATTCATGTATAAGAACAATGTATGGACACTTCCACCTATACTGATGGCAGAAAACCAGCCAAGTGCAAGTGGATCTACAAGATCAAAACAGATCCTAATGGAAAAAACATTAGATACAAGACAAGGTTAGTTGTTAAAGGATTTTCACAAAAGTATGGGATCGACTATACTGATACTTTCTCATCGATATCATTTCGCTTGTTATTCGCGTATGTAGTGGCTCATGATCTAAAAATCCATATTGTGGATGAGAAGACTGCTTTCCTGCACGCAG
This sequence comes from Diphasiastrum complanatum, assembly GCA_029204225.1. NCBI lineage: Eukaryota > Viridiplantae > Streptophyta > Lycopodiopsida > Lycopodiales > Lycopodiaceae > Diphasiastrum > Diphasiastrum complanatum. The sequence goes on from CM055093.1 coordinate 68,348,817, forward strand.
AATTGGAGGAAGACTTATTCATGGACCAACCACTTGGTTTTGTAAACCAAGAATATCCAGAATACAAATGTCACATGAATAAAAGCATTTATGGTCTGAAACAAGCAGCCAGACAATGATATAGAAAGAAGGACAAAGCACTACGTTCCTTAGGCTTCAAACCTCTATTTGCTGAGTCAAATGTCTATATCAAGCATGTCCAAAATGAAATAATCATTTGTATGTTGATGACACACTTATCTTCTCAAGAAGAGATAAGTTAATTTCAGATGTCCAAAGAGACATTTCTAAAATATTTGAGATCGCTGACCTAGGAGAAGCTAAAATTTATCTAGGCTTGCAGATCGTGAGAGACTTTGAAGGTGGTAAGTTGTATCTTCACCAACAAAAGTACACTCAAAAGATCATTGAAGGCTTCAACATGCTCGAATGCAAAGGTGTACATACTCCCATGATACTTGGAACAATACTGAACAAGGCATATTGTCCGCAGACTCTTGAGGAAGAGCAACGAATGGCCAAGACACCTTATTGTAGGCTGATTGGATCATTGTTATATCTAGCAGACAACACCAGACCTGATATAGCATTTGTAGTATACAGGCTGAGCCAATATAATTAGAACCCAGGATCATTGCATTGGAAGTTGGCAAAGAGAGTACTACAATATCTCCAGGAAACGAAAGACTATAGACTGTGTTATTCGAAGAAAGCTGTATTTCACATCGAATCTTACAGTGACACAATTTGGGCATCCATGAAGGATGATAGCAAAAGTATTTCAGGAGGTTGTACTCTAGCATCTGGCGCAACCATACTTTGGATAAGCAAGAAGCAAACAACAATAGCTCAATCTTCTTGTGAAGCGGAATATGTAGCAGCAGCCAAGATGGCAAACGATCTGATCTGGATCAAACAGATGTTGGAAGGATTTGATGAATCTATTTCTGAACCTTATGTCTTGCTAATGGATAACACTTCAGCAATCTATCTTACAAAATATCCTGTATTTCACTCGAAAACAAAGCACATAGCTATCAGGTATCATGTGATTTGGGACTTAGTCAAGAAGAAGATACTAAAGATAGTCTTCATATCCACAGAGGAAATGACAGCTAATATCTTTACGAAGCCACTCAGTAAGGCTTTGTTCGAGAAGCAGCGGAGAAGATTGGGGTTAATCCAACTGCACACTTTGAGAGAGAGTTGTAGAACAACTGATCAGACAGATTTTGATTCTACTAACAAAGTGTGCAGTTTACTTGATAAAGGATAAGAAATGAACGCGAACTCAAAACTTTTTTTATTCGTGATCAACCTCAAAGGATTCGCAAAATTTGTCTTGCAGTCAATTTGAAAGATTTGCAAAACAATTCCTTGTAGAAGCTCGCGGCTTTCTTGTTGAAGCTCGAAAGATTTGTGAACAGAATCTTGCCGCGAAATATTTTGTTTCTTGTTCAAACCTCATATGTCGCAAAATTGTCGCGAACAATTCGGAAAATCTTCTAGACTATTCTTATGGACAATTCAAGAAATCTTTTGGACTATTCTTCAAGCTCACCTGTCGTGAAACTATCGCGAACAGTTTGCGATATATTCTAGATTTCTTTTTCAAGCTCAAGAATTGTCATCTATCGCAAAAAATTCGCGAAAGACAAAAATGTCGCGAAGAATTCGCGAAACACGAAGCTGAAACGAAGAGATAGACTGTCGTGAATAATTTGCGAATACCCTGAAAACAGAGCGTCTATTTGAATATCAACCATCATAAACGATTAGATATCTACTATTACAGCATTAAAAGGCCAAAAGACCTGGAAATAAAAGGCCAAAAGACTTGTCCTGTAGCAATATAAATACATGTGCATTACTCGTTGTAAAACACACTCAATCAGAGACACAACAACGAGATAAGACAACAAGAGATGTATATTGATGAATCTAATTCAGAGTTATAAAAATTTGTTTTTTGATCAATAGTTTCTTACTATCTAAATTGTCTTAAGTTGTCTCTTACTTTCGCATATTATTTTTGCACGAATATTCAATCAAGGCAAACATTGTTCTATTAGTACATAGATCAGATACAGTCCCGATTAGAGACACTGATATTAGGTTGATTTATTCAAACTTTCTTCGTGTTCTCTATAGAAGAATAATTACTATTTTTCCTACAATTTGAATGCTTGCAAAAAATTTGATTTAAGAACTAGCTCAAATGCCATAACGTAGTACACACATTATTGAGTCCCATAAGCATTCTTGTAGACAAACGAAAAAGTGCAATGAAACTACCTTACTGCTGGAACAACAAGCAATGTACTTGAAAACTTTCCATTAAAGAATGAAAAGAGAACCTTATTGTCCATCACTGGAACAATAAGTAATCTATCTGGATTGTTTTCATTCAGTTATGTAGAAATGGACCTACTTGGACATGTGGTTCATTACCTTGAAAAAGCAGTATGCAAATAGTTATGTGAGAGCCCGTTGTCCAGTCTATACAAATGTTTGAACTTGAAAACGATTATTGTTTAAGCTTGTAGCATCGCTGCCTCTTGAAAAGATGGTAAAACATTCACAGATGATGAAGGTGGCTAGATCACCATCGCTGCTATAGAATGAAAAAAGTTTCTGTTTAGAGATGGGGAAGAAGAAAAGCAATCCATCGCTACTTGTAGGCAGATGGATCTTAGATTTTATCATAAAAAGCTTGGTCAGTGGATAGCGACCTATCAAGCTTCAAAAACCATAAAAATACCTCATATGATAGATTATTTCCACAGTATCAAAGAAAAGCATGGAGACGTAGTATCTATTGCTTACTAGCATAAAAGAGAGATAGTTTTGTAGTGTATAGAAGTGAAAAGCTCTTACTTATGATAGTTTATGTCGAGTGAAGAACCGTTAGGGCACACTTGCTGTAGGTAAGAGGCAGAGAACTCTTCAAAGTGTTGTAACGAACAAGTGTAGAGACTATGTGATTATATAGTGGCATGTGGTAAGGTTTCCCAGAAGGTCACTTGTTGCTAGTGACGATGGGAAAAGTTATTTCCCTCCACTAATACCACTTCTATTGAAAGAAAAATAAATTGTTATAACCAGGATCGTGGATTATTTGGAGAATGGATTTACGAGTAGTTTTTTGTGAATGTTTGAGGTAAATGGGCATTGGCTGTCATGGATCGTGCAGCTTCCAACAGTGTGCGGTTCTTCCGCTTGACTACTCCATTCTGTTGAGGAGTGTAGCTTGTAGTAAACTGATGGTGCACGCCACATTATGACAGATAGTCCTTCATCTCAATTGATAGGTACTCTCCCCCTGAATCAGACCATAGGGCCTTGATTTGCTGACCAATCTAATTCTCATCATATTGCTTGAATTTTTTGAAGCAAATGAATGCTTCTAACTTGTTCTTAATGGGATGGGAGTAGTCATCAATGAATGTAATAAAGTATAGAGCCTTACCCAAGGAAGGTACACTCATAGGAACACATAAGTCACTGTGTATCAGTGACAGAATGGACTTGGCTCTTCTTGTCTGTCCTCTTGAAAATTTGGTTCTAGCCTTTGTTTGCCTAGTAAGCAACTTTCACAGACAGATTGATTAGCTGTAGTAACAACACTTATATTCATGTCCTTGACCATTTTGTTATGATGCATATACAAGATTGAACGCATGTTTAGATGTCCTTATCTCTGATGCCATAAATTAGCATCTGAACAACTCACTGAAAGTGCAACATCGTGACTTAGTATGTACAAATTTCCTTATCTATAAGTCGAGAGGATTTCCTTTGAATTCTCATTTAAAATAGTACATCGCCTAGCAGTAAACAAAGCTCTATAGACTTGATCAATGATCTAGCTAGTAGACAATAAGTTCTTTGTTAATTTGGGTACATAAAGTACACCATTAGGATGTCTAGTGATGCCATCAGAGAATTGTAGTCAAATAGAGCCTTGACCTTCGACTTGATGTGAACTAGAGTCACCAAAGAGGATGTACTTGAATTCTATTAGTTGTGAGTGTATCCATCTCGATTCCGCCTCTTTGCTACCACTATCACAAAATGTCGCTGGAATCATAGCAAGAATTGAAAGCTTCCAAAACAACACAGAAAACACGGAATCATCCAAATGCAACTGCATAGATCTGATGCACAAACACAATAATAGAACGTGTTCTTGCCATCTCCATTTCCTTCGCTATCTCTCCATCCGTTGCTCTCTCTTTCTCTCTCTCAGCCTCCTCTCATACAAAACAAAAACTTTTTCTCCCTCTGCAAGAATCCTGCATCTTCTTGGCCTCACTCCCTCATCCTTCCACGTTCATTCTCTCACCCAACCTACAAAACAAAAGTTCTTTCTCTCATAATCTCATCCCTCATCCTTTCCACGTGAATGCAAAAGGAGGCCTCTCCCTTTATAGGCATCCCTCACACCTTCCCATTCAAAATGCCATGTCTTCATTTTTTAAGACTTTCACGAAAAGTGTCCTCTCTTTTTTAAGACTTTCACGAAAAGTAACCTCTCTTCTCTTGTACATGGCTTTTGTGATTTGACCACAAATGGTACTCTTATTTTTTGAAAAAGATGGATTCCGGTAGTGGGTAAAGTGATACCACATGTGTAAAGGGATACCACATGTGTGATCCACTTTTCTCTTTTGCACTTGTTGGTGATGTAAATGGTAAGTAATTCTCTTGATTACTCTTTTTTAATGGGTGGTCTTCATTGCTACTTGTGGTCACTCCTACCACTTTTAGGTAGGATATTTCTGTTAAGCACTTTTTGGCCTCCACTTGTATTTTTCTTTTGCGTGTCCCCACCGCCCATTGTTCAAACCATCGACTTGCTTTGTCGGGTGTCGTTCAACTTGCACCAGGACTTGCCTATATTTTTGTTACAGTGTCCTTGACTCTGTCCCATAATTTCTGGCAATTTGTTGCGAATTGGTTTTCCTTATTGTCGTTGTTTCGTGTATTGGTACTCGTGAGCACTCATGACTTGGGGTTTCTTTAAGGCAACCAATTCTCTGAAAAACACAGTAGGCAATTTTTGTATTAATAAAAAGTAACAGAGTACACTGAAAACTTCGCTCGGTAGTGCCGACCAGTATAATCGGGCCAATTCTAAGGCCGTAAACTATTCTATGGGCCATTTCTAAGGCCTCAAATTTTGATCTAGCCACATTTTAGGCGGGCTAGGACCCCTATCTATAGGCAACTGTGTGCCGATTTTACCATTAATAATTGGGTTTTACATGCCGAGTTTTACAAAATTGTAAAAATCGCTCTTAAAATAGCCCGATTTTTCGTGCAAAAATATCGGCTAACATTGGCGACTTCACTGGGGAGTGTGGTCCCCACACGAACGAACTCAGAATGCCTTTGGTGGTGAATCAAGTATAGTGGGCTCAGCACCCTTGCTGGGTGATGCTAACCACAAGGATCTTGTATGGTGTCTTTAATCGCTCTCTTCCCAAAGGCCATTGGTTGAGCCCTTAGGATCAATCTCCAACTAGTTGTCTTCACTACAACATTTTCAAAAAAGCTGGTGTCTTCATACTTTCATCAACCCCATCCGTGACCTATGTGGCAAATGCTCCCACCCATCAGATTCAAAGGCATGCTCGTCTCAGACCCATGCATGGAGGGATGTGCAAATGCATTTTTCAGTGATATAACATGGATGCAGGTTACCAGTACTGTGTCTAATATTGCGCGAGTGCAGTGTTCACGTGCATTGCAGCTCCATTGACTACTTGTCAAAAAGTTTCACAGATCGAAGACTAGATTTGCACTTGTAAATACCATCGATCTAAATGAGATGTTCTTAGCTGGAAGCATTGGACTAAATCCAAAGTGTGTAAAAAATTTTACCAAAAATTCTCTATCTACAAATGACTAGAGCAATGTGAGCTTGGTTTTTTTTTTTTTTCAGTGCTTTATCCATTGGGCAATGGAGTCACTCCCCTCCTCACTGCAATGTTTTCATTCCCAAATTTTTCCTCTCTTAACCCCCGTATGCTTCTATATCAAACAATCGTATGCCCATTACAATAATACATGATGCCCAATGCAACTCACAGTATATGCAAAGTGCATGGATATGGATGCATTCATTCAACCTTGCAATCAATTGGTTCAATCACACCGTGACTATATGATGTAGGTGCAATGGTGGTGGGTGCAAATGGTTTTGACTTTTAGATCATTTGATTCCTGCACTCCAATAAGGGTCAGTGCATACAACAACAACCGTCATTTCTAGAAATTGATTTTGAATTTTTTTTTTTTTTTTACATATCAAATGGGAAGGAAATTCACCAAACAACAAGATTAACAAAGAAGAAAAATGAACAAATGAAATAGAATGAACTTCCTATTTTTCCTTATCCCATAGATAAAATCAAGGATAAGGGTATAGTCTGTCATCGTATCATCTACCCAACATCAATTTTGTTATTTGGGTATTCATCTTCTGTGGTAGGTCTAACATGATGTATAGGGCTAGGGGCCAAAGAGTGCAACTCTTCTAATTGGTGTAGGTAATTTTGATATACATCTGGATTCCATGGTAGAAATGGAAGATCTGCACATACACCATCGAACATCCTTCCTATATCAAATGGTTCATTATCATCGGTCCTATCCATGGTCGGAGATATGTCCTCCGAATCTTTGACTTCTGATTCACGGCCTCTATCCCCGATATCGACTTCAGAGATATAGCCAGGTATATCTTGCCCCCGAAGAAATGGGTCATCTGGTGCTCCAGTACCATCATGGATGAAAGTATCAACATTTTTTACCATGTGGTCGACCATCTATTGTCTCTTCTTGGTAGACAAATAAGCATTGTATATCAAATGGTTCTTGGTCAAATGCCTTAGGTGGGAGTTCATGATTCTTGTCGTTTTCTGGTTTTGTTACGCAGCAGCCTATGGATCTAGAATTAGGGGGGTAGCATACAGGGGCTGTCCATACTATGTCATGTACTTTTGCATGGTCTAAGTCGCTCTCATTGTTCTCGTCAGGAGGCATGGTAAGCTTAGGCTGATTATTGGATGCGAAAGACCTTTCCTCCTCAAACTCAGCAGGTCTCCCAAGACTCACCTGTCGGCTACACTCTTCCATCCACTCCTTTCTAGGTGGGTCTGTTCGTAACTCTTTCTTGGTTACCAGTAGTACTCTCGTCCTAGTCCTCTTGGGGATGAGTGTTCTTATTGAGTGTCGCGGGGTCTCTTGTCGTTGGTCTTGCCTTGTCTATCTTGAGGAGTCCATTTAAGCTTTTCGACCTGTGGATTTTTAATCTTTCTATTTGAAATTTCATGATTGGCTAGCCCATAACTACATAGATCTAACCCACCCCTTTGTTCATGGCTCTATATGCTTGTAGCCTCTGGCCTCTTGCACACAACCAATCCCTTTGTAAGATCATGTGCTTGAAACATAGTCATCATAGCCCTTCTTAGTGGTAATCGGGTCTTGACTAGTTTCCTTATGAGTATAGTCCCAATGGTTCGTCTTAGTTCATTCCTTCTACCCCTAGTACTGATCTAAAGTCCGATTCGTCTTCACTGGTAGTGGACTTGGAGTCGTTCCCACTACTAGATGTCTCCTCCCCTTCGGACTCAGGTATGGGTGTTCTTTCTGATTGGGGTTCTTCTAGGTAGCCATCTACTACCACACGTTCTCGGCCTCGTCCAAAGATGAGTACTCTGGCAGGGATATCTACGATGCAATTGCTAAGCCTGAGCCATGGCCGTCCTAATAGCATAGAATACCCCCTATTCCCCGCATACATCCGCATGACGTAGAAATCTACCTGGATGATTCTGTCCGCTACAGTAATTGGTACATTCTTAAGTTCTTCCTTTGGCTTGATCACTGAATTGTTGGCTAGTTTGAGGGTGGTCAACGTGGCTGGTTCTAGTGTAAATCCCGACCTATCAGCTAACTCTAGACTGATGATGTTTAAGGCGGATTCCGCATCGACTACGGCTCCTTTCACAACTAGGCCATTAATTAGTACATCTACCTTAGGACAATAGCGGTCTAGGATTCTTGCTTCGATGTGTCCGACTATAGGGGGTTCCAACGGTCTAGGTCTGATCATGCATCGGATGGTGCGCTTAATGGTGGGTGACAATTGGACCAACTGCCACATTCCTACTTCTAGCTTCATATTCTCCAATGCCTGTGTCAGATCGATATTTCATGTTCTCAGGTTCACGTCAAGGTTTCTATGAATTTTGCATGTTGCATCCCTTGCTCTCTTTGCCCCTATCCCAATTTTTCCTTTGCCAGTCTTTTTCGGGCCTAAGGTTCTGGGGTGTCGTCTCCCTTCTAAGGCGCTCACCTCCCCCCGTTCCCTAGGTGTTGCAGCTTCTATCCTTGGCTTGATCAACCCTTGGTCACTGGCTATTGGTTTGTCTATCTACAGGGGTGTAGTTTTGGGGGGCTCACTTCGGAGATTACTTCTCGTCACTACTAAGATTTCCTTCCTCTTTGTGGTCTGGTCCATTGTCTCTAACTCAATGAAGTTTATGGATGCTCAATCATCCTCTAAGCATGCTTTCCCCTTGTCCCACGGATCAATTTTGGGCCCGTGTTGTAGAAATTGAGGGCCCCTCAATGGTCCAGCTATGTCTTGGAGCCTATGGTTCACGAGGCTTGGCATTCTATCGCCTGTATTTAGAGCCTCTCTACGAGTCCAACATCTATCCTCCAAATGCCCTATCTTCTTGCAGTACCCACAAATCAAGTTTGGACAATTTTGGTTTAGGTGATTTCCTTTACAATGGCAGCACACTAATGGGTTAGGGCCATCTACAGGGTGTCTCTGACCTATCATATTTTGTTGTCGTTTTCGAAAATTCACATCAGTTGCTAACGTGTGGATATTCTCACTCATCACGTCCATGTACCCCTTCAGCATTGCTCGCATATCTCCCAATTTTGTATTGGAACTGGCACTCTCAGACCCTTGCTCTGGGACTGGCTTCGGGACTCCACGATCATGCCTTCTAACATCTTGTGTTTGCGCCATCCTGCCTGGGCGTGGTTCAATAGCCTGTATTGGTTGAGGATTCACTACATCGGTGGTTCCTATAGCTGTGATCGGTCCCCCCTCTCCACGTCTCGGGTCTTAAATTTAAACTGTTCATCGCCTGTGATAAGTGGGATGCATGGGCAACCGCGAACTGCGCATCTTCTACCACAATCGCCTTGTCTACTGCCTCAGCTAATGTTTGGGGGTTACTTTGACGTACAACCATCCGTATGTCATCTTTTAGCCCTCGCAGAAAGAAGGTCAATAGTAACAGGGGTGGCAATTAGGGTGAACAGTAAGTCATCGGCCGTACGGTGGGGAGCATACTCGATCAGGAAGAGTCTATGGAATTCATCAATGATGTGGATCATCCCTCGTTGCAAACTATGATACCATCGTCTGGCGGCTTCGATTAAGGTAGTTGCGAAAAACATCATCTCATGATGTGGGTCCATGATGTGGCTTATGAAGCATGCTGTCCAAAAGGCATCTATGTGTCGGCACTCTCAGAGGGGGTCCCATGGAATTTTGGTGTAGATCCGCTTAATTTGGGTAGTGCCCCCACGGTCGAGGTACTACGATTGGTTCGGTCGGATGTCTTGCCATTCCTGCGATAGTGTGTGCGATATCGTCTAAGGGTGCATTGACTTCTTCTATCGATTCAAGTTCTGGTATCTCTGCAATGTTTTCTGGTGGGTCAATAGGATTCATCATGGGTTGGCTTGGCTCGCCATCGGATTCTCCAAGCAGTCACGGGCCCCCCGACTGCTACTCCTAATTCCTAGTCGTCTTTTCCTGGGTTCTAATGTCTCTCTGGGAGGTGTTCCCTTCGCTCTAGTTTTTCGTGGTAACCCTATTTTGTCCTACCTAGGGTGGTACTGTGTCTTTCGACGAATAGCAATCAATTGGCGTGGTACGTGGGTCTCATGATTCTCCCAAGTCACCCCATAAGTCATCCAGCCTTCCGCTGCATCTTTCCGAACTAGTTCCACTTGGTCATTAGTTTGTCTGATCCTAAGACATTCATACCCATGCATGGTCTTCATTGGGGTTCGTACTAGATTTGATTCTTCTGGGATGCTAGTGTGGTTGGGACCTCAGATGATGATCTCGACATCAGGGCTCGGGCTTTCAACTCAATCTTTGGTGTCGCAATGACTCCTATCATGTACTCCCGACAGACACACCAATGTTAGGGGAAATTTTTGTGGGGGATTGGTCTCGCCAGGAATCCCTAAAAGGGGAAGGGCCCACACTGCCCTTACGTGAGTGATTGAGGAATACCACTTCCAATCCCGAGGATCATCTCAATCACCCCATGCTCCCTAGTCGATGAGGGTTTTCCAAGCCCCCAGAGGCACGATTGCAATGAGGTGTAACTGCAATCTCAGTCCTATCAGTCCTGAGGTCTAGACTCTTCGTCCTCTAGTCGTCCACCCCTCTAGGAAATAAATTCGTAGAGGGATCGTCACTACTGTCTTCATCCCTCTCTGTTTCTGGTAGATCGAGTTTTGGTGGTTTATTGGTACTGCCAGCTGGTTCGGGTGACTGCACTGGCAATCCGAATGGTATAAAAGGTTGGATGGGTCTTGTGTAATCGGTAGAAACGGCGTAAGTTAGGTGCCAGAACCCATCGATAATGAACTCATAGGCTTCAAAGTAACTATAACCCCCACAATGTTGTATTCTAAATATAGTATCTCCAGCCCGTAGCAAGGGGGGTGGAGTGTCGGGGTATAGAAATAATAGTGTGTGGTTCCTTCTCGAATCAATTGATAGACATTCCCTAATGTAGGGTGGAACTGATTTTCATTCATTATGCTCAAGGGTCCATGCCCTCATGAGGAAGGAAGTTGTTCGGTGCATTCCCAACTCTGGGTCTCTAGAGGCACCTACTATTGTCAAGATGGGATCTGTAACCTAGAGTACGACTCCGGGTAGTATTGTTTATGTCAATGTCTTTGGTACTTTACAATGGTCGAGATTTAAGGCCAGAGGTCACACGCATGTAGTTACTTACCAATGTCATAGGGAATTTCGTAGGGTACTCAGTTAGCAATCATAGACTACATGAAATGAAGTCACCATCTATGGCCAGGTATTTTCTGGAATGTGTCACTAAAGTGTTCAACCGGGCAGGGTGACATAAGAAACCAATCATCAAATGATTATGCTATAATATATCATGATTAGTTCCGTGCAGTGTGAGGGTGCCAATTATACGCACCGCCTTGTTTGATAGGCGGTGGTATTTTGCCAAGCGTTAGGCCTAGGTATCTTGCTAGGCAGTTCCAACGATGGAGGTGGCTATGTTGACCCCTAACTGAGGTGGTGTATTTCAACCACGTTCGGTGACGGCCCGCTCTTGTGTTTCAAAGAGGTCGAGCTAGTGACTCAAGTAGGCACAAAAATGATTCATTCCCAAAATACAACATCAAACTGGGTTTTGCAAACTAAGCACAATGTGCGTAGAGATTTTAACCTTCGATAATTGTGAGCATACTATGAGGAGACACGACTAGCATGCTATATAACTTGCTCATCATTAAGCAAAATCCATACCAAGGTAACAATACCAATGTAAGATCGTGGCCAAGCCACGTCCCCATTATGCTAAGTTAACAATGCCCACGAGATTCCAAAGACGACAATACGAGAACTTATGAAAATAACATGTTTTAGCAAAGAACCAAAAAATTATACCTTATGTGAAAAGAAAGGGGGCCGGTATGCCTTCAAGAGCCGTCAAGCCATGAGTGTGCCACAAGATCTTCCTCTTCTTATGGTTTTTCCCTTCAAATTTTTCTTCTAAATAAGCAGTACTTGACTGACTCTAATTCTGGCAGAATGCGTGACTAGGAGGAGAGGAAATCGAATACACCACCATAGCTGCTCGTGAGTACCTGGAGGGAGATAACCGTTTCAGATGTCGCCACCTCTGCTACTCCCAGTAATGGATCCTGCCTATACCTTTGTCAGCATGCCATCTGCTCTGTGTCTCCCTTCTGGATCTGAATCATTAGCACATTGGGGAGTCAACTGAGCTAACTTCCCTACTGGCACAGCAAGCACATCGATCCAGGACACCATTCTTCATTAGCTACTCGTGTGAACAATTTCAGAGAGTATTGTTGTTCTGGGAACAGAGAAACAGTAACGACGATATGGTCGCATGCAGCTGCTAATCCTGAAAAGAGGTTGGAACATGATAATAAGCCGCTCCACATTAAGCTCAGCGAGCTCAGAAGGGATTCGGACGCGCAACTGTAGGTCCGACTGACTCAGCGAGTTCCAATAGGTTCAGATTGGACTCATACTTGCATCGTAGATTCGGGATGGTTCACCCAGCAGCCTAATAGAGGGTTAGAGAGTTTCAGCATAGTTGTTGAGTCTCTTGACATAGATGTAACCACAGTGAAGTGCAATGGCAGCAAGTGTGTTGATGTAGAACATAACTGAGCCAAGAGAAACTGGTGTCATTCCTTGAGGAGTGCTGCAGATTTAAACTTCCACTACTGCTACTGATATGGAAGCCAAGCTAGTTGCGATGCAATGCCATGGTTAAAAGCACTCATGAAGTATCCGCTCACTTGCAACGACAATCAGTGTCTCTAGAATGGATTTTCAGAATGCCGGGATCTTAATCGAACGTCTGTGTTGGACGTTTGATGCAAACGTAACTGCTTATATTATTACCATCCCCATCTTCTCCATAATAGATAACAAAGCTTGAGCTTAACATTCTGTTCACGACGAGACGTTGCTCTGATATGAGGTTCGACGAAACGGACAGCAAATTTGCTGGCTTACAAATTCTTCCGCATTCCTAAGATCCAAAGTTGAGAAGCCAAACCCGAGCAAACCACACGGACAAGCACCGAATCAGATCATGTCAAGACCTCGTAGTTGGAGCTCAGCTCGCGGAGACAAAAACCTCCATCTCGATTCCGCCTCTTTGCTACCACTATCACAAAATGCCGCTGGAATCATAGCAAGAATTGAAAGCTTCCAAAACAACACAGAAAACACGGAATCATCCAAATGCAACTGCATAGATCTGACGCACAAACACAATAATATAACGTGTTCTTGCCATCTCCATTTCCTTTGCTATCTCTCCATCCCTCGCTCTCTCTTTCTCTCTCTCAGCCTCCTCTCATACAAAACAAAAACTTTTTTTTCCCTCAGCATGTATTCTGGATCTTCTTGGCCTCACTCTCTCACCCTTCCACGTTCATTCTCTCACCCAACCTACAAAACAAAAGTTCTTTCTCCCATCATCTCACTCCCTCATCCTTCCACGTTCATTCTCTCACCCAACCTACAAAACAAAAGTTCTTTCTCCCATCATCTCACTCCCTCATCCTTCCACGTGAATGCAAAAGGAAAACAAAAGTTCTTTCTCCCATCATCTCACTCCCTCATTCTTCCACGTGAATGCAAAAGGAGGACTCTCCCTTTATAGGCCTCTCTCACACCTTCCCCTTCAAAATGCCATATCTTCATTTTTCAAGCCTTTTAGGAAAAGCGTCCTCTCTTCTCCATGGCTCTTAGTTGTGATTTGACCACAAGTGGTACCCTTCTTCTTTTGGAAAAGATGGATTGGGGTCATGGGTACAGGGGTACCAAATGTGTGAGCCACTTTCCTCTTTTGCACTTGTTGGTGGTGTTGCTCCTTTGCTGCCAAGAGTGAGTTCTTCAGGTAGTTGCAGTACGTACAGTACACCCTATTCTTCTAAATATGATGGGAAGTACTTCTCAAGGTAGCCTCTACCACTGACAAGTTTGCCCACAGCCAAAGGCGCCCTAAAACCTGTCGAAAATGATTGTGTGAGAAGCCCGAAGACCAGAGAAAAGGCAACAGCTGCGAGCTCCTCTGATGTACCAACGCTTCATTCCAATTCTTCCGCAACAAAAAACCCTATACTAGTGATCTCTGGATTTTAGAAACCCTGGAAAACTTTGAGTATTGTGATTTTGTAAATCTCTTTGATCTGCAGCATCTCTGGTAGAGTCAGTTTTGATTGTTAAACTGTTGATACAACTGCATGCAAAATCCTTTCACCTCTGCTGCAAACTGATCACTTTTTCAAGGGTTACTGAACTCCTACCAATTACTTATGCAGCTTTCTAATTGTTGGTCTACTGCACTATTGCTCTTTAAACAAGAACCTCTAATAATTGAGTGTTAAACCCTGCATGCTTCTGGACGGCACACGGATTTCTAATCTCTTTTCTCCTTTCCGCGTTTTATGTGGACCTGATGCTGCTAATTCTGATCTGAAACAACCCTATGAAACATCTGTGCAGCCTGCATGTGATTGAATGTAATCTGATGCGCATATTGATTTTACTCATGATCAAACTAAAGATGTAGGGTGACTTCAAAGGTTGAACTCTTGGGTCCTTTCAAAAGGAGGATTTATTACATGGTTTCTCTTTATCATAGCTTGAATATTGAAACAAAATTGTCAATATAGAAAAGAACTTGGTAGCAAGAGGAGCAGAGCAACATAAGTTACATGCTATCTACATAAATGTCTTCATACACTATACAGTACAATATTTTGATCTGGATATTGCACTTTTCAACTATTGATTCATCAAAACGTCTTCATGGCTTGCAAAAGTTTCAAAAATATTAACATAAATGTTTAGAAATTGACAAAATGGCACTACTTCAGCCACGAATATAGATTGAATCTATGAAAAGTTATCTCGGTAACGTAAGAATGAAAGATCGTATGCAGCTTATTGACCAGCACACACATTGACAGCCCGACACCTCATGAAGGTCAATTGTCAGTGATGGTACTCAACAAGTTTCTCTATATTTGTGGGACACAATCAAAGGAAGAATGAAGGCCTCTATTAATCTTAACCATGTCCAAACAAAAGATGGAATGGTAACTCCAAACGTTCAGCTCCCACTTTTTTTCCAAAAGGAAAATTTCTTACAAGATTTCGCCTGATTCTTTTTATAGTATCTTGCATCTATTGCCAAAATATACTGGAAATTAGCAGCAGCAAGAGAGGCATTTGCAGTTTCTACAGATTGGAGCCAGGTTCCATCAGAACCATGGACACTTTTATATCATGACTTGCAGAAGCTCAAAGAATGTTAATCTTTCACTTAAGGTTTCCTAATTTACCTTTCCTAGATCCAGATATTCAAACTTTGTTCAGTAGAGAGCAGCAGAAACAATAAGAGTTGAGCGATCGTTCAAGTCTTGCAACTGCTCAAATCATTTTCCAAAAGTTGTAAAAGCCCCCCAGAACCAATCTATCTTATCAGATGGATGAACAGTTCTGGTGGTTGTTTATCAAGATGCAACACACATTTGAAAACACAATACCAGTTTGCTTGAGGAAAAGGATCAAGACTCTGCTCAGATTTACCACCAGAATCAGGCTTATATTACAATATTGAATTGACTGTATGCCAAAAAACCTTTTGCAATGCAAAATGGGAGATGTTCAAAATTAAAACATCATTCTAGGTGCTGCGGTGCTTGAAAGGTCTCTGTTCTCTTATAGTAGTACACACACAATGTATCTTTCCTGTAGTAACTTTCTAAGCCGTTTAGCTTAATTCATTCAGTAAATTCTGAAACCAGCTTCACTCCTCTAGCTTAGAAGCTCTCATCATTTCTTCTGCTCAAGAAAATGACTTCACCAATAGTTCCGTTTTTGTGGAATAACGTAAGGACGGGATTGAAAGCTCTCAACAGAGGCAAAAGTCACGTCTTCTGCAGAGGGTAGGTTGATCTTGGGAGATGATGATTCTGAGAACGGTATGTCTGCAAAAGAGTTGCCAGTGAACATAGAAAACTCAGCGGATGAACCCAAGGATGAACCTGACCCGAGGATGCGACTGTTGACATGCATCAGGTGTGAAGATGCTGAGAACAAGCTTGATGGGTCATTGCCCAAACTCTCAACAGTCTGATTGCTTCGATTCAAGGATCTTGCAAACAAGCTTGATGTGTCATTGGCCAGACTCTCAACAATTGGATCACTTTGATTCAAAGATCGTGTAAACAAGCTTGATGTGTCATTGGCCAGACTCTCAACAATCGGATCACTTTGATTCAAGGATCTTGTAAACAAGCTTGATGGGCCATTGGCCATCTGATCGCTTCGATTCAAGGGTTCAGTAAACAAGCTTGATGGGTGATTGACCATATTCTCGACCATCGAATCACTTCGATTCGAGATTCTAGTCAGCAAGTTTGATGGGTGATTGACCAAACTCTTGACCATCGGATCGCTTCGATTTAAGGTTCTAATAAACAAGCTTGATGGGTAATTGGCCAACCTCTCAACCATCGAATCGCTTCGATTCAAAGATCGAGTAAATCTGTTCTGTTGCTGGGAATGTGATATATTTGCAAAATGATTGCCCCAAATGTCATACTCCAAGTTGCTAGAAACTTGCTCCAGGTCTCCGTCAGGGTTGGAAGAGGATTCACTTCCATCTACTGAGACCCTTCCACAGCAGCTACAGTTATCTTGGAAGTCACAGCCCACCCATGATCCGCCGCACAGTTTCTCATTTTGCTGAGCATAATTGAGAGGGCCCAGTGTATGCAAATGATTACTTTTCGAGACCCTTGATCTAGGGGCTTGTGTGGAAGGGCTGACAACAGGAGCTGCTACTAGGTATGGGTTTCCAATAATTTTATCTTCTACAGAGGAAAGTCTTCGCCCACCTCGAGGAAACGTTGCTGACGTTGTTAGAGCTGGAGTAGATTTCTGTTTTCGAAGAAAAATTGGTGGCTCTCGACCGTAAGACCATGGATTACCTTCGAAATTGCCTTCCTTGAGAGCAACCGAGGGGTTTAATACCTCAAAGATAATCGATGATTGTTGATCTTCGGGTTTGTAGCTTTCTTCTTCCCTCTCTTCTCGAACAGCTTGTGGCTCAGTCTCCGATAGACTGGGCCACCACTTCTCAGCTAGTGCATTATCTTGGTTAGTGGTCAAATCAGATCTGCAGGCCAATGTGCGAGAGAGCTGTTTTTGCTCACTAAAATTGTTTGCATTATGCTTGGATCTTAGAGGACTGCCTGGTTGAGCACCTTTCACAGCCTTAGAATTTATGAGACTCATATTTCTTTTCTCTCTTGCAAGTTTGGGATCTGATTCTGCGTAGAATAGTGGACTTACAGATCTTGAGGGACTCACAGGTGTTGCAGGAGAAGCCGGCGAAGATCCTGATGAAGAGCTTCCACTTCGACTTTTAGACCTCTCCTCCTGCTTCAGTGCACCCAGATTTGACTGTCGAACTTTCCTTTTCCCTTTATCTTTTTCAGATCTATCCCCTGGCCCCAGATCAGAAAAGTGTGATTGAGCATTTGAAAAAGGATTCTGTGTTCTATTCTCTCGAGGCGTTGTAGCACGAGGTGATTCTGGTTTATCTCCAAAACTAGTCAGGGATCGACTATGGCCATGATTGGATTTAGGAGTCGACAAGCTAATCTCTTTGGTTTGTTCTTCATGACTTCCCTTGCTAGCTGGCTGAGCTGCAAGACTGACTTGTTGATTTTCTGAACGACCAGTAATTTGTTTCTTTTCTGCTCCTTTTCGAGCTGTTGTTGATGCACGCTCCTTGCTAGATCTTCCAACACCCGAAGCAGATTCTATTTCTGATTTTACTTGAATGCTAGAGATCTTTGGGGGAGTTGGCACATAATTTGGTTCACATTTTGAAAAAGAAAATACTGATCCAATTATTACTGTTAAAGAAGACACGACTGCAATAAGTGCTCTTGCACTCCTAGAATTGAACAGGCTATCTTTTCGCTTGCTCAGACCAATTTCAGAGGTGTCTTCTGCAATTTTAAACTGGAATACAGGAGAAGACCTTGGTTGAGATGAATGATCAAAATAAGTCACCTTACTTGTTGGTGACGATGGTATGTCGGAGGAGCTGTAGGTACGAGTCAAATGGTTTTTCTGCTTCATGCTAATCTTAACATCGGGTTTTGGAGATACAGGTTTGGAGTTGTTTCCTTGAGACATTTCTTGAATAAGCAGCCTAGAAAAGATTATAAGCACCAAAATAAGTGCAAAAACACTTATCTGCAAGATAATTGTCTCATATTTTGTATACAGTGCCATATAAACATCTGAAGAAAGCAGGCTGTTGGATACAGAGACCAGTATAGGAATGTTAAATCTTCCAATAGATGTATATATTTGCAGATAAACATCACTCACTGCAGCGATCTGCTCAACATAGAAGTAGATGATTAATTCAGTGCTCTGTCCTGCTTTGAGAGAGAAATGTCTGGGTCCATCTACATCCAACCCATTTGCACTATTGCTGCCATTTAGTATTCCAACAGAGTAGATCTCAAGAAGAGCATTTCCAGTGTTCTTTGCACTAACCACATGAAACCTGCGCATGTTGTTTCCAGCGATGGCTTGTAGATTGGGGAAGATCCTCTTGGGATTTTCCTTGGTTGAAATGTATGAGGCATCAGAAGGCAATGTTAGAGTTTGGATAGGTACATCCTTATCCAAAAGAGTAAAATGTGCAGAGCCTCCTCTTCCCTGCAACAAGAGCCATTCCATACCAGAAACATTGTTTGCAATGATGAGGAGGCCACTCCAAAGGCAGGACGAAGGTGGTCGAAAAAATAATGGACCCAGAATGCTTTCACCATGAGCTTCCAGAGTGGCATAAGAAACAGCTTCTTCAGTTATGGAAAATACATTGGTGTGTAACTTTTTCTCCTTTGTTGTCGATCCAGCTGAAATATCTCCTGTGAACTCGATCGACTGATGTAATTGCTCCATGCAAGTATCAATGGCATCTCTATATGAACAGATGCAATCAACAGCCTCTGATTGGGCATATAGCACAAGCTGCAAAGATAAAGGCCATTCATTTGGGTTGGTTACTCTGAGGTATTGCATTTCTGGTCTGCCAATTTGGGCAGTTGGAAATTCAAGAAGTGCTCCTGAAAGATGTGAAATGTTCATCTGTGTCATGAGCATTGGAAAGTATCTGTCCCAACTTGATTTGGCTTGTTCCGGAAATGTAGTTAATTCTACCAGGTCCTGAAGGCCTGTTCTCTTGTCCACGTCCTGCAACCATCATCATGAGATTTGTTATATCAATTCCAGATTGTGGATTGAAACAAAATAGCAGTGTAATCAATCTGCCATAGAGATTTTTGGAGCCTTCTTCTTGTGCACAAAACATGCAGAGATAGAAGAATGAACAAAACCAATCCAAGATTCAACGGACAATGATAGAATAAGCAAATGGATAAAAGGATATACATGGGCATTTGGGAGCCAATAATTGCATAAGAGCATAGGCTGAAGCTATATAAGAGTGTGACTGGAGATCAGTAGACACATTCTAATCAGTTGAGGCCTGAACATAGGCCTGGAGATCATCCAGTGACCAGTCTAGGCGAAGCTTATCCAACTATGAGATGGGACTTGGTGATAAGTGATGACAAGGCAACTGCTTAGAGAATTGATCCAAGAAGAGGCTATGAGATTGACTCAAAAGCTCACGGCTGAGCTTGGAGTGAGCCTTACAATTAACCGGGTGGTGAGTTGCATTTCTAGGTCTTTAATGTTTCTACAGTGTGGCTTGGATCTATGTCAGGTTAAATCCTGAGAGGACTTCACATCCCATGGTAGTTCTCCCGTGGTTGAAAAATTCATGGGATTTTACGAAAATAACTCATTTTTGCATTCTTTGCAGTAATCGGCCCTCAGGCTTTTGGTGTATCTAGTTACATAATGCTTTGTTCGTTCCCTGTTCTTACCAGCGGCTTCTTCTGGCTACTATCTGGCTGTTCTCAAGAGCCTTGTTCCTACCAGCTGTCTAAACAAAGTGCTGTTCTCATGATTGCTTCCTTATTGTTGTGATAATCTTGAAGTCAAAAGGTAGGGGCATTGAGCAACGATTATTGATCACCTTCTTTCTAACTTATGAATGCAATCTTCAGCTGTGTAGCAACAAGGTATCAAGCAGCTTTGTCTTTTTGGAGAACCTTAGTGAGGGTTTAGGGTTTGCATGCAATTGGCATATCTAATAAATGACAACTACTTTGCAAACTTCAGCAAGCACTCAAAACTTGGCACTACTCAGGAGCAGACCATCTCTTAATCACAATTCAGGGAAACTATACATCTGTTTCAACTAGGTTTCAATAACTTAACGTGAAAGAATCTGAAACATGAAAAACCAGCTACTGACTATCTTCTGTGTGCCTTGACTACAAACCTCAATTGAGGATATCGGCATGTTGGAGCACTTTTGAGAAAGCATCAGCTTCTTATATGTTTGACAAAAATCATTCAGCTCACCATCAGAATGGAGACATAGTTGAGGGCAAGTGAAAAACTGTCGCGGCATCTTTGCATGATAAGAAACTGTCCCTACTGAAATTGAAGTACTAATGCTGTTATTTGGGAATGGAAATTTCCGCTTGACTGACTGTGTATGCACACCATAGTCTACCTCGTTCATCAACACACCTTTGACTTCTTTACAGGCGCAGCTTTTGCTTGGGGCATTGGTTCCTGAGAAGCAGACCCTTTTGTCCTCCAAACTAGAAGCACATTTGTTAAAATCTTCATGCACCTCTTCTACCTGTACTGGACCATTTCGTGTATTCTGTATATGAAGAACCTGCAGGGTTTCTTTAAGCATCCCAAAGTCTAGCACTTGCACAGTTAGTTTTAACTGGGAAATGTCTTCTGCTGACTGCTGGACCAGAATTTCCATGGGGATAATTATACTGCCATCACCAGTCATTGAAGCAGTGTTGGCTAGTCGGATATGAAATAGCGTGGTCCAGCTTTCGTCAGTCTTTAAATTCACTTCAATGATTGCAATCTGGCTGCTCTGATGTGGTTCTATCTTCCAGCTTTCCAAAGGTTGGAACTTAATAAATGTTTCCATTTCATTTATAGATGGCAGACAGCTCCTGAGACCAGCTTCTGCCTCATATAAGCTACAGTCATAGTTATTCGGAGTATCCTGCATTGCGAAGCAGTTAGTCCTAACTCTGCTTGGAATCTGCTCACGCGCATCGTCGGCTTCATTACTGCCACAAAACAAGTGTAGCTTCCTGTTAATTGGATCCAATGGCCATGCCTGGATTTCCCTTACCTCAAGATCCTTGTCATAAGGATTATACAAAGTGAGATTCTGCTTAAATGGTCTGCCTTTCTCTAGACTTACTGTAACTAGAGGTGGCAGCTTGTAAGGCGAAGCAACTCCAAATCCTTGTGCATGGATAAGAAACCCCCCTGCACTGGTCTCCAGAACTATCACAGCGTCAACTGCTCCTAAGGTTCTTGGCAAGTAATTGATATTTATATCAAGTTTTTTGCCAGGGCCTATTGTGCTCTCCTGGAAGCTAGTAGAATAAAACTGTACGGCAGTGCTATAAAGCTGGAAAACCTTAAGGAAAGTGCTATTGCAAGTGTTCATAATGGTAAGTGGCATGATCCCCGGTGAATACAGAGGCCTCTCTCCCCATTCCAGGAATGAAGGCTCAATGGCTACACTGGGTAGATGTGACGATTGTATTTCATATAGAGGAGGCATATGGGTTTGCTGTAAAAAAGATTGAGATTTGTCAAATGCTGCATCTTGAGAGAATAAAACTTTTAGACTTTGTATGTTTGCCTGAATTGCACCACCATTTGTTGCTGAAGTCGTGATGAAATTGCTAGAAGGAAATTTTTTACATACACTCACATCGTCACATTTCAACCCTCCTTTGCCACCTTCACTCATGCTAGGCACTTTGACTGCGTCCTTATCTGGAAGAGTTGACTTATCCTCCTTAAAAACTGCGCCATGAGGAACTGCTTGCTGCCAAATAGAGCAATGCATATTCTGCTCCAGGGTTTGATGCAGCATGCCTGAGACCTCTCTTTTTGTCTGAGAGGTTTCCTTAGTACTTTTGGTAAGGATTCTAAAGGTCCTTAAAGCCTTGAATGCTTCTAATCCATCAGGAAACGCTATGTCAAGTGCAGAATGGCTCCTGCGTTGCTTTTCGCGATAGGGTGGAAGATGCATTTGCTGTTGTAGACCATCAGAGCTCATAGACAAATTCGTTGTGCAGAGTATTAGTCCAAGAAGCAACCAAAAAGCATTGATTGCCGTATAGCTTGCTTTAAAGGTTTGTCTTCTTTGCCTATATGCCACAGAAAATCCCAATTTAGTATCACAGAGTATAAACAGATGCCCGTAGGGACGTGAAAACAGAACACACAATCCTTCTCCTTGAGGGTATTGTAAGACCAAAATTCCTGACAAACTCGAACTTTTCAAGATTGTAACGCATATGTACTTGGTACCTTTCTGAACCTATTCACAATCGAAATCGAGGTGTTTCATTGCTTTTTGTTTTGAAAATTTTAATCTTTGGTTTATGTTATTCAAAACTCTGGATATTCTTCCAGAATCTCCAACCATTTTAATTCAAACTCTGAAAAACACCAAACTAGATCGCTTCAAGTTTTCTCCCTACCGAGCATGTCCAGCTTATGACACTTAGAAGATTTAGAGGACTGCAAGTTTCAACATTGTTGTTTCATTTTGAGAATCATAAACTCTGAGCTTGAATATTGTCACACTGAAACAAAACCCTCTAATTTACAAGACCCTATGTTACACTTTTATACTCCATCTTATGCAAACTCGTATGCTCTTGGGCGGGGTTTCTCCCTTGCTTTATCCTAATTTGTTTGCAGTGAATCTTCTCCTACGAGAGTGCATGAGATGTGCGACCCGCAGTTGATACACAGCAACAACGCTCTAAGAATTAGATGTGCAAATTCTCAGACTTCTAAGTTTGGTAGATACATTTGCAGTGCAGCAATTTTCTACAGCAACTACAGGAAGTGCAACATCTCTAAGCCTTCATGTGGCCATCACAAAAGGAACGTCAAGAATGCTAAACCTTCATTTAGTCATCACAAGACGAACTTCAAGAGTACGGTGTACGATCTATCTGTATGTGGTCTGGCGAAATCAGCTGTCTGGGAACAGCTAGAAGGCAAACCTGAACCTAGTTATTGGGTATGGCCAGTAAATAAATTGCGCAGGAAAGTGGTTGTGCCACATATTGGAGAGAAGGTCCCAGTCTCACGCTATTCCACCATGTGAAGCCGATTTTCGAGGACGGTAGCCTGGTAGCCTGAGGCGGAAGGCTTCATATGCGGGAGGGCGAGACCGAGCCCTTCGCGAATGAGAAATTAATCCGATGTTTTTACTCAGCAGCAACCCAATCCAGCAAATTGGAGGAGTCTTCCACCTGAATGTCGGCTGAATTGGACAAACCTGCCGGACAGAGGTTTGATCCGAACCTTCCCCATCTTGTGCCTGGAATGGATTTTTTTTATGGGGTGGGATGGTAGCAAGTAGGACTACAGACAATTGCTTGTCAAAAAACAGAGTTGGATGGATGCGGAGAGCTCCAATAAGCATGTGGTAGTTATCTAGTGTCAGACTGTTTTGATTCTATGATGTACAAGAAAAAACAATAGTGCTACACAAAAAGCGTGATTGGGACTCTAAGGTGCGTATGTCCTTTTACTTTTAATCCACAGTGTTTTTTGTGATCTGACGCGCTGCAAAGAGGACAGAAAATTATTACTACATACATCAGTTCCTTTCAAAGTTTCACAAGTATTTCAGACTGAGATGCTGACCAAAAACACACAAAATGAAAAAAAAGGGGAGTTGAGAGAAAATATCGAAGAAAAAAGGACCAAAAGACATCTTAGACTGAGTCTCTCTCTCTCTCTCTCTCTCTCTCTCTCACACACACACACACACACACACACACACACACACACACAGGCCACCGTGATCGAGCTTGGATGGGATGCTTTCAGAAAAGCCAGCCTTTTCTGCATCCTGCATACGATAGATTCAGTTCGAAAGTTTAACAAAGATTGGAGAACATTCACAACATAACGCATCTCTCTCCCTTCTCTCTGTCTTATCATTTTTATCATCTTTTGGAATATTTGGTGGAATTGCAGCAGAATAGTATGCACACTTTGCCCGAGCAACAAGAGCCGAATCAAAAGCAGAAGCCTGAATAAAATTCTGAGCAAACAACGGCCTCTTGCAGCACCTGTTGTGTTCTATCAGTCACCAGATGATTGATACTACCTTGTGCTGCAGGCCTTCCTGTCGCGCCAACGCGTGTGCTTGAAACACCCACTCAGAAACCGCGTCCCCCCAGCCCCGGCTCCGCCATCCAATGCAGCAGCCATGCACAGGACCACAAACCCAACAGCAAAATCAACCAAACCAGACATCAAGCTACTCCTCATGCTGCTGCAGACACCGCTGTTTTGCTGCACATCCAACCCAACCCACCTGCAAGATAGAGCATAGGAGACAGGAGAACGCATCACACACACAAGGAGGAAGAGATGACGAGAGAGAGGCAGAGGCAGCAACAGAGATTAGAAAAGGAGCGCAGAAGGGGAAGCAGAGCCACCATCGCCGAGAGCAAAAAAACACAGAGAGCACAGAGAAGAGAAATAGAACACAGAGCCAAGACTACCCTCCCCCACAGTAACTCCGCTCTTACCTGGCAGTTAAACTTTTTTACTCATCAGTAAGAGTGAAATAAAATGACTCCTGTGACTGCCCTATGAAAAACTCTGACCAGTCAAAATAAAAACCCTACTAATCAAAAAAATATTTCTCCGAACGTGGAATAAAAGTTTGTAATTTAAATAGGCCTGAAATTGGAAATATAAATAGGCCGTTGAAAATTCAGATAGGATTTTATGGGAACCAGAAAATGGGAGGAAAAGGTATACTTATGTATAGAAATTCAGTCCTCGGAAATAAAATAAAGTCGTGAAGAAATTATAAAATAATGCGTTATTGACAACGACAGAAAAGGGCCCAGAGAGGCCCCGGCAAATATTGCCGGCGGGAATCTTTGGCCGTCGCCGGCATGAGGACGCAGTTGTTCTTGTTGGGTGGTGAAGGGGTCATGGATGGATGGCGGGCCTGGCATTGTCATGGATGACCACCCAACGATTTTCAATTATTCTTAATACTCTTTTCAAATGAGAAACAAAATGTGGCTTATCACTTATTTTTTTTTTTTTAGCTTTGCCACAAGGCGGTGAACTTTTTCCAGCCAAATGAGACAGTGTTATTATTTTCCACTTTTTTTTTATTTTTTTTAACTTTTTTACAAAGGCGGTGAAGTATGGTGATGATTCTCTTGAAACTCTTGTGTTTTTAGTAGGTGCATTTGAGTTTAGAATCCCTTTTTTCTTAATCATATTCAATTGCACCTAAAGAGGAAAGTTCTTCATGATCCTTTAGATCACCTCATTTTATAATGTGATCACTTAATTGGAGAGTCATTTTGCACAATATTCTCTTTGATTAATTTAGCCAGGCTCCAAAGTGGATCCCACATGTCCACTAGTTCAACAAATGAGATCTCAAATTCAATCATGCAAACCTTCGTGGGCGCAAAACCAACCGCTCTTATTCAAGGGACAATCAAATCATTCTATGGGAAGGAAAACTAATCAAGAACGTTGTATATACCACAATGGCCTTGTCCTAGGATGGAATTTTGTAAACATTGTATACTATAAGAAGAAGAAAATTATGGTGAAAATATTCCTATATGAATTCTCATATTTCTTATTTGGCATCATGCCCCACTATGCATAAATTATGACTTGCATGTATGACCAAGAGTGTAGAGCAGTTATCATCACCAAGAAATTAAAAAAAAAACATTATCTATCATCTACTACCTTCAAAATTTCAAGCACCTCCTTTAGAATTGACATTTTCACAAATTACAATGACCAACTGGTTCTTGATTGAGTTTCCTTGGGGCTCAAATTCAAGGATGCAGATGACAAGTAGTAAGCAACTAAAGGAACTTGAAATATCTAAAGTTGTGGCCCAACAATAATATGAACTTCTATGAGGTAAAGCTCATATGTCACAATATGTCAGTGGTAGAGAGCACGGGCTAGCTCAGTGGGGAGTATACTCTCTCCCTAGTGAAGATGACATTTAGTGCCAAATTCTAGGTCCTTCTTAGGGCCCACACTTTTATGCCCCATGTTTGATTAGAAGTTGGGATTGAATGTTGTGTGGTGATGCTCCTTGGTTTTAGGTGGGCTCTTACTTTGGAATCGATTGAGCATTTGTTTGATAATTTAATTGTCTATGAAACAATGGCCATTGAAATTTGGGATCCCATGAAATAGAATTTTGTTGTTAAAACTACATATTTGTTTTGCACAACAAACTAACCAGAATAATTTGTATTTTGGTATCTTTTTTTTCCCATATTTTTGGATATTCTTGTCGATGTCACAAGCATTACCATGCACAATAGGCCTCAAAGCTACAACTAGCTACCTTTACAAGCATGAAGGCCCAAAACTTTAGCCTGCATGTCGAGCAAACAATATATCTGATTAGAAGGGCAACTAGCATCTAACAACAGTATCAAAGTGTACACAACAACCATCATCGACCTCGAATGGCATGCTTTCAATAGTAACAAGTAGTCTCCCCCCAAAACAACGACCTTCTAAGATATCATGAATGACTTTCAAACCCCAACATGGTATGTGGTGCTAGGGCCCCATATTACTCATGGCCATTAGATTTGAGATTGCATAAAGTGAATGTTGGCTAGCTAGTATGCTTTGTACAAGACTCAAACTATGTTATTGATATATGAGTCAATAGGCACTACTCTCACTCTTATCATTATGTACAACATGTACATTAAGCCCTAAAGGCCACCTAAGATTAGGATGATGCTTCTATTCGGTCTTGATGGGAAGAACCATTGACATGAATCAGTGCACAAAAGCTTGGCATTCCCATTATTGTGATTTTGATGCAACATAGCATGCTTGGATGCAATTACGTGTAATGACCTTCTAGGATTCCAACTTGGGGTGGAGCTTGGCATAGCAAGCTTCTCGCCATTTTTGAGTGAGCTTTTTGACCACTTTGTTTTTTTCCTCTCTCTCTCTCTCTCTCTCTCTCTCTCTCTCTCTCTCTCTCTCTCTCTCTCTCTCTCTCTCTCTCTCTCTCTCTCTCTCTCTCTCTCTCTCTCTCTCTCTCTCTCTCTCTCTCTCTCTCTCTCTCTCTCATGAATGGTACTCAATGTTATTATGCTCTACTTGAAATCATAGCTTTGTGGGGGTACATTACCCTCTAAGTTTTTTTTTTTTTATGGTGGGAAAAAAATTTCAGACCTCCACATGCATTTATTGCAACCTCAATGGTCAAGATCGCCTGTACTTCATCCTACGACCAGAATTGGTTACTTCTCCTACACGCTTGCAGATGAAGGTGGTGCGCTCCCCCGTCTCTCCCCACTCTCTCTCTCTCTCTTCCTTCTCCTCTTGGCAAAACAGGTTTGGAGATACATCGCCCACATTCCAGCGATTGGAGACTGATCTACAATATCACTGGTAAGTGGCTTATAAGCCTATCCATTATTGCTGATTAGAATGATTTTTAGCAAAGGAATGCTCAGAAAATTGCGCTACTTTGATATGTGCTATAGCACGGCCTATACTGCATCGTTGTCCTACAGTGTCTATTGGATGTATGCTTGAATGAAGTATTAATATAGGCCGTACCATCGCTGCCTGACCATCGCTGCTCAGATTGGAACTATTGTGGTAATATTGCATCAATGCATCGATATCACATCAGTACGGAATGTTGGCATCTTTCCACAGTTGATTATGTGATCCATCACTGGCCATATGTCTGTAGCATACTGTTATGAGAAGCACACATCATACGTAATCCTTCTTGTGTCACATATTATTGATAATCACATTTGAGCGCTTGAAAGGAAGCACTTCGATGATTTCTTGCGATGAATTTACATTCTGATCTAGATAATGAATGAGATATCAGTGAGAACCAATGTGATGGGTGTCATCGTCGCTATCCAGTGATGAGATACTAAAAATGATTTATTAAAATAAAAAGATAGGAACCAAAAACCATCAGTCTGATCAGCATGGCACTCGCTTTGATACGGTAAAGATATGGGTCGACCTATCGCTAATAAGCAATCTTCAGTAAGGGAAGACTGGACTATGAAATGACATTTACATTGCATGCTGATTAGTTAAGTAAACTTATTGTGTACATGGATAACAACTAACATTCAATGTTGACACATGTCTTCCTCACTATGCTAACTTGTGCGGTTTTGTGTGGTGGGATGGTGACAGGTACCAACTGGATGTCTTGAAATATGTTTTGCTTTACGGTGCTTTACTAGTACTGTATGCTTTTCAGCTATGCTTTTCCTTGGTGGTTTATGAATAAAGGGTTTTAAAAGGTTTTGGTCTTGACTTGTCAAGAGGAGCTTTGATTTTTTAATCTCTCTCTCTCTCTCTCTCTCTCTCTCTCTCTCTCTCTCTCTCTCATATGTACATTTTTTCCATCATTTGGCGAATGCACATAGACCTTTCAATATTTTAATCATTTGCACTAACATCAATTTGCACAATGTTTTCTTTTGCTCATTACATGGGCTCTTATATTGTGGATCCCACATGTGCACGTGCAACAACCGAGATCTCATTGTTTAATATGCACACATTCATGAGTGAAAAATCCACTCTTATTCGAGAGATAATTATGTTAATCTATGGGGAGGAATCTTTTAAGAAAAAATGAGGAGAATTTTTCCTTGGTTCCCTTGGGGGACTCAAATTTGAGGAAGCAAGAAAGAAGGAGAACGAGTAAGTAACTTGAGGAGCTTGACATATCGTTCTTCATTTTTATCTAGAGTTGTGGCCCAACAATAGCATGAACTTCTTCTATGAGGTAGAGCTCATTAGTTATATTATGTCACGGGTAGAGGATGTGGGCAAGCCCCCCACTTAGAAGGACACAACCATGTAGGCAATGGTGACTCACTCACATGACAATGTTGGGCCCCACTAATCAAAAGTTCATGGTATGCCCAAGAGCTATGCATGAAATAAATTGAATATTCATTGTAAGAAAGTCTTCAAGGGGGTTAGCATCTCCCTAGAGAAAATGGCATTTTGGGCCAAAGTCTAGGCCCTTCTTATGACCCATTCTTTAGTGCTCCAAGTTTTAATTGGAAGTTAGGATTGATTCTTGTGTGTGGAGATGTTAATCCTTGGTCTCCGGTGGGCCCTTTTGATAATTCAATTGAGTCTATGCACCCATGGGGAAGTAAATCTTGGGATTCTATGTTAAGAAACTTTGTTGCAAAAGTTGTATATTTTGTTTTGCAAAACACACTAACAAGAATTTTTTTTAGTTCTATATGAGAATTTTCCTCGTATTTTCGGATAATCTTGTCAATTTTATTACAAGCATTGCCATGTACAATAGGCCTCAAACATCAAGATACAATTAACTACTCTTAAAAGGAATGAAGGAAAAGAACTTCACCCGCAAGCAATACAATTGATTGGAAGGCCTACTGGCATTTTGCAAAGGCTCTCAAGCATAGACACCAACTATCGTTGGCCCCCAAAGGACATGCTACCATCAGTAACAAGTAACATTAAATTTCCAGCAACATATTACTTTGATCCATTCCATCAATGACAAGACACAAGTATTTTGTAGGTGACTTGACTCTCTAAGTATTTTGTAGTTGACTCTAACCATTTCTTGTATTGACCAACGGGGTTGGCTCAGTTGGTTGGCTTGGCATCCAAAGTTTCTTTGGTCCCAGGTTCGAGCCTCCCCTTGGAAGCCAAGAAGCATTTCTTGTATTGATACTGGGAGAGACTTTATTATAGCTAGTTAAAAATTATTGGTTAATAAAAAAAGATAATTTCAACAATAGAAAACCTAAAAGTAACCAAAATAATAAATCTTTTTAGCACATACTTTTTTCTACTACAAAGTTGTTTGTTTTAGAATTGTTTGCAAAGATCATACACTAACATCCTTGTTTTCTTGGAATTTTCATCAGACCTAAATTTCTTTTCAGTTTTTAAAGAAGTAAAAGTAACTTAAGTGCACAACATTTTTGGCTAGTGAGAAATCTTTTTACATTAAAAAAATCTCTAATTTTGTAGAATTATCGAGAAGACGAAAGAACAAAAAAATAGGCAATTTTGGTTTCATGCATGCTAAAAAAGTGTGTTAACAAACTTTCGCATTCAAAGCATCTAGAGTGATCATCTGCCCTTGAACTAAAGCAATCATTCTATAATTTCACATGCATGTGATAAAGGTTGGAGTTTTCAATTGTGTGATGTTATACAACAAATTTCTATTGTGAACAAACTCAATTAATAACATTCCAAACTAGGCATCGTGCTGAACCACATTTCATAGCTTTGGTCATCTTTTGATTTAATGTGAAATTTGTGTTCGATTGTGTCATCTAAATAAAAAATTGAATTTTTGCAACACACGTAATGGTATTATGCTATGTTTATTGCCTCCATATTTCTAGTGTTGGCCTAGGAAATACACTCATGAGAGATCCTAACAATGAGTACAAATGATCCCAATAATCAAGTGGATTTGATTGACAATGAGAGGTAATTGGACAATAGCCATTTTTTAAAGTAGCATGTGAGAAGAAATTGAGAAGATGTCCATGAAACCATGACCAAGCAATTGGCATGCAAGGATTGATTTCACATACCATGAAGCCATAAGTTGATCTAGATGCAAGTTGTGGGCTCATTCCTTTTTGAGTTGTGTTGTATGCTCTTTAACTTTTGGATACTCTTGAAATGGACATTATGTTTCTCAAAGGTAATACAAATTTCGTATTGTAGAATGATATAAACAAAAATGTAATTGAAGTTCATAAAAAATCATTTAAAGAAAGAAAATACTTTGAACTAACGGTAAGTTTAGTGTTCACATAAAGTGGTCCAACAAAATATTAAAATTACTTGGAGTTGTGACTTCACTTAGAGATATTTGGTTTGAATCAGAAACAAGAATGGATAACACTAATCTTGGTTTTTGTTTGAGTCTACATAATGTCCTAAGGTGTACAAATGGTTCTAATGAAGTTTGAAAAACATGGTGGCCAATGAAAAATCACATCATGTCTTACATCTTCATCAACCAAACTTGATGAAGGTTGGTTGACACTTCAAACGATGTTTCTAATTGTCAATTACAAGAGAGCTCTCTACCTTAATTAGAAGCTCCTTAGTATGAAGATGGATGAATTTCAATCTATCATCACTTAATTAACGAAGATGAAAGAGTTATCTAATTAGTTAAGAATCATCAATGAACTATAGTAGATGTTGACATTATGATTGTGGTAGTGAACGCATTACCCTCATTTTATTGATATCTAGCAACAACTCTCACAATGAAAAGAGCATCTCCCACTTTTGAAGAGTTCTTTGGAACTCTGTTGTAAGAGGCATTAATGTGGAAAGGGTCCAATTCAAGAAGTTCAAAGGACCATGATCAAGCTCTTATGGTAAAATCAAACAACTCAACAGGATGTGGTTGGGCCAAATGAAGAAGAACAGAAAGTAATTAGAGTTGTTCCTACCAATGTTTCAACACTCAATATAATGATTCTCCAAGTCCATCTATTTCTCAAAATTTGTGTGGTGAATCTAATTCCTTTTTGAATATTCTAAAAAGAAAGCCCATGTTACTATTGTGGTGAGAATGGACACAACAAATATGATTGTGGAATTAGGCAGACTCCTACAAATGTGAGAAGAAAGACGAGAGGATACAATTATAAATCTTAACCCGACTTTTAGAGGAATTCCACCAATGCTGTAAGACAAATTCCTGTGCTCCCCAGTCGATGAGAATTTTCCAAGATCTCAGAAGTACGACTGCGAGGAGGGAATTCCCGCATCTTGGTTCAACATCCATCTAGGGTCATGGTTCAGCACCAGATCTCTAGTCCCTGTCCTTACCCAAATGGTTTGTAGGATGGCCTTTAACTATTTAGTATCTGGTCCTCTAAGGTTACGGATATGATTCATAACGACTAAGGGTGCCGCATTTACATTTTGAGGACACTACCCTTAAGTTGGGAGGTCATGTCTTGAGCTATTCAGAGGCATCGGCCTCAAAGACTTACCCTCCAAGTGCCCTAGTTGGGGCCTTTAAGTTCCAGGGCCATCCCTATTACCCATTAAGGTCACTCCCTTTAAAGTTTTAAGGACATACCCTTATAATCTTAAGGTATTGTTTTTATATCTAGGGTGTGCCTTTAGGTAGTTCAAGGCATTACCTATACGTATTGAGGGCTATGTCTTTAAGGCTTAGGGTATGGCCTTTAGGCATTGGGATACGTGACCTCTCATGAATATTGCTTTAAAATGTAGGGCTTGCCTTTCAGTCTTTAATGACACACATCTCGGCTTTAACTGATATTGCCTTTAAATGATACAACTGACCTTTAAATGTAAGACCATGAAAACATGTACCCCTATCACTGATAAGTTCTAGAGGACATCCGAAATGAACAATAACCTATAAGGTATGGGCCCTAATATATAAGTGCGTGCCCTTAGGAGGATATGCTATTTAAAAAGTAAGGTTATGCCCTTAAAGCGATGTATGGGAGGTACTTGGCAAACATTATCAATGCTCGTCAAAATTCATAATGCCCAAATGATGCATGGGAGGCGCTCTGGAAAAATTCATAATGTCCTAGAAAGAAATCTCCATTTTTCAAGTGCCCGATGTGTCTAGGTGGAAGGCCCGATTTCTGTTGGAGTGTAATCTTTCTCCTAACTGCCCTCTTTCTTTCTAAGTAAATCACTCTCTCAAAGAAGTCTGCATTTTTGAACTGTTTATCGCAACAGTCTGCATTTTTACTCGCAAACTTCAATAGCCGAAAAAGGCGAAAAGCCCGACAAAGTCTTCTACTTGACTTTCGGGTCATTCAGAGTACAAAGATTTTCTCGAAAAATGCGACACTCTACAGATTTACATAGGATCTCAAGTACATTTTGGTACGTCTTCACACTCCAAATAATCATTGACCTAATCGATCAGTTAAATAGTTGTTAACGATCTTGTAATTGTAGAGTTAGAATAGCACAAGATGATATAGTTGCTATGTAAGTAAATAAGCAATTGGAGAAGCAGATGATGACTTGTAATTGATACGAGATTGATTCGAAGTCTACACGACAGAGGTCAAACGACCAAAATTGGTCTTCATAGTATCTGACGACTCAGAGTTAGAGAATATAGAGAGAGTGTGAATATTCAAAACTATAGCAACTATTTTGTTTCTGTAAGTAGGATCCCGCACTTATCAGTGCAATTGTATTATGATCTGATCGTTGTTATTACAACATTAATATACTGATTCAATATTGTTCTATCTCATTGCATTCCATTGAATGCTAATTACCTCTCACTCTTCTTCCACAAGTATCATAAATGAAAAAATGTATGTCTGTCTTTGACGCCTAATCGTTCTTACATTCCTTTATATCAGAATACCAGTATCAGAGAATTGCATGGTTGTCTCAGATGCCTAATTGTTTTCTGCAATCTCTCTTTATGGTAGTCTAAGACTCCTACAATGATACTCTTAATCAACACAATCAGAACAGCTCTATCATAACTCCGTTCTCCAAGTAATCCAGGTCATTATCATCAGTTATCACTGTTCATTGTTTCTAATCTGGTGAGATGACAGCTTTCATTTTCGTTGAGGCCCAGACCTAGTCCGTTCCATCCGTCCCATCAGAGTGGTATCAGAGCTTGGTTTTGGATTTACTAGGGTCTAGAATATAAAAGGAAGCTAATATGTTCTTGTTTTCAGAGCTAGTTTATATTCTGTTTGTGTTCAATCTATGTTCATCGATCATAATGGAAGGTTCAACCTCTGAGATCTATTTGATCAACATGTGGTAATTCAAGATGAGGATGATCTTGATTGAAAAGGAGCTATGGGGATACGTAAACGGTTTGATAGCCAGACCGGCAAAACCTGAAATGCTCCCAGCATGGGAAGCAAAGGATGGAAAAGCACTTGCCATTGTATCCTTAAATCTGAAGGACACTCAGATTGCTCATGTATCAAACAATCCCACCTCCAAAGAAGCACATGATATCTTAACAAGTATCTATGAGACTTCAGATGTGTCGACTCATCTCTTCCTGAGAAAGAAGGTCCTTACACTCAAAATGAGCGAAGGCACCTCAGTCAATGACCATTTGAACGAGTTCAAGCAGTGATTATTGGAGCACGAAGCCATATCAAACTGTACTTGAGATCCTGTGTAAATTTGTAGAGTGCCGCATTTCTAGAAGTGCCTGAAATGGCCCGAAATCCTGAGTGAACGCTTTGTCACATTTTTTGCAAAATTCTTTGTATTCAGAATGACCCGAAAGTGAAGTAGAAGACTTTGTTGAGTTTTTCACTTTTTTCGGCTGTTGAAGTTTGCGAGTAAAAGTGCAGACTGTTGCAATAAACAATTCAAAAATGCAGACTTCTTTGAGAGAGTGATTTACTTAGAAAGAAGGAGGGCCGTTAGGATGAGTTAGGAGAAAGATTAAACTCCAACACTCCCCCTTAAGCTTACTACTACGAATCTGAATTCCAATTGAGATTTATCATATCTACTAAAGTAGAATGTTTATCTCTTGACAATGGCTTTGTCAAAATATCAGCCAACATACTGTTTGTATGACGGTAACTTAGTACATCGTTATTCTGAACTTTCTCTCTAAGAAAATCGAACTGAACTTCCATGTGTTTAGTTCTAGTATGAGTACGTGGGTCCAGAGATAGAGCTATGCAGCTCTGATTGTCGCACTGGAGTATTGTTGGACCGATCTGTGGAAATTGTAGACCTTGTAGCAAACTTCTGGGCCAAATTATCTCCTTCACTGTTGATGTAGCTGAAACGTATTCAAATTCTGTAGAGGACAATGAAATGCATTTCTGCTTTCTGTTGTTCCATGAAATGGGTCCTCCTGCAAGGACACAAATATAACCTGATGTGGACTTTCTGGTATCCACGTCTCCTACCCAATCTGAATCTAAATAAGTGACTAAAGAAAGTGCAGCTTCTGTATTACCATTATAGCACAAAGCACAGTGTTTCGTAGCTTGAATGTACATCAGTACTCTTCGTACAGCCTTCCAATGCTGTAAGCCTGGATTGGACATGTATTGAGACAGTGTGCTTACCGCATATGCTAGATCTGGTGGTGTGCAGATCATAGAATATATCATGGATCCTATGATGGACTGATAAGGGTATCTGCACATTTCATGTTGTTTTGTAAGAGTTCTAAGGCACATGTCTTTAGACAGTTTGGATTCTAGATCCATTGGTGTGTCTATTGGCTTACAGTCCTCCATGCCATATCTGTGGAGTACATATAGGACTCTTGGCGTGATCCTTCTGCTTGTGCGATCTTTGGTAATCTCCATACCGAGTAGGTAATGGACTGGGCCTAAATTAGCAGTCATCTCAAATTATGATGAAAGCAAAGATTTGGTTTCATGCAATAACTGATTTAAATTGCTGATAATTAAAGAATCATCAAAGTATAATGCTCTTGAATTTTGCACCCATATATTATGGAATTTCGTTCCAACTATTGTCATGATGACTACTAAATGTGCGTGCATTTTAACCCCACGTGTACGTTTTCTATTGGTGGTTGTTTTTTGACACCATCTATCCATTGAATATATGACAAGTGTACGACTGGGATTTAGGCCAATTCTTCTATATATACAAATGTGGTCTCATTTGTTTTTCTTTTTTCCAGTTTACAATCTTTTTTCTCGCATGCTTTTCGCTCCATGTTCTCCTTCGCATGTTCAATGATATCAGGTTGTGTTATGGCCATATTCGATTAAGGACCTGGAATAGTCCTAATATGGTAGACCGACACTCCAGTACTCGAGATTAATGGTCATGCCATGATTTAATTCCATGTCAAGGCCTGTTTGTGACTAATTACCTTGACAGGACCCAAACACTCTAATTGAGACATATGGAGTATTGCATGTCTGTGTGACGGATATAGGCAGGAGGACTGCATGAAGAGATGTGATCTATTTATAGTTGACTTGCGTGGGGATTGCATGGTTACATGCATAGGACTCTACTCTATATATAATGAGGTGGGGATTCGCTCGTCGACATATTGGGTTTAGGTTACCAGTTTCTCTCTTCTTCTCTTGTTTCACATGGCCTGGCTTGGGGGCTAGATCCAGGTTTGATCTAGGATTGGTTGGGCGGTTTGGCTCCATAGTCTCTCTTATTGTGTTCTTCTATCCTCATCTTAGAGACAATCTCTTAAGGTCTTTATATTGGTATCAGAGCCTGGCTAAGATGCGGACTTGGATAAGGATGGAGACAAGTTCTACATTAAATCGAAATTAAGACACACTTGGATTCACATCCCGGATGGAGTGTTGTTTTTCTCCAAGGAATTTTAGAGTTGGATTCACTGATTCCAGTTTGAGACGTGCTTATCAATTATGGTGGTAGAGTGCCTTTTACTCATTTATGGGTGGCAGTGATGCTGTGAATTAGTTGGTAATTCATTCTTAGAATTCTGATAACCTTGGTGAATCTTTAGATTGATGTAGAATAACATGCAAGAATCTATAAGGCTTGAATCCTGTTATCGCTTTGTTGGCCATTGAAAGGTTGATTCCCCATCAATTTTTTCCAGAGGTATGGACTGTTAAAGAAACACAATAGGATGCTAGCAATTGCATGTTGAGGATTTGTGATTTTTAAAGGTTCTGTTTTCTATTTGATACTGTCTGGATCCTACAATATGCTGTAAACCTTGCTTCATTGGTAAAGCCGGATAAAAGGATTTGTTGTAGGCAGTTTTGTCCCCTGAGAGACAGTATCAAGTAGCCGGAGTTGATAGACGACCTGTTCTTGGCTTTGCCTGGTGGCTGGTGTTGGATAGAAGCATGCGTTCTTCTGCTTGAAATCTGTTTTGGTTTCTGAGTAGAAGGAGATGAGGTCTGCACCAGTTTGGCAGCAAGCAGATGCGTTGGTTGCATGATTCCGGACAGAACGTATTTGAAAGTACAATCCTAGGCTTTCCTTTCCAGTTCACCTGTTGATGGATCGTGGAGGTCTATAATCTTTGGAATAAATGCTGCTTCTAAGCCTCAGAGAATCCTTACCCTCTGGTGGTGCAATTCTGTGGGTGTTGGAGCTTTATTGGAGGTTATTCCAGTGGGTGCAGCGAGTGGAAGGGTGGAGTTGATCACTCCTAGTGATTGCTGGTTCCCCTGCTTCAGCTTTGAAGCAGATTGTGCCCTGTAAACTGCGATGGTTGGCTTCATTGGTGGAGTTCGATGTGAGCTGCGGATGAGATTTAAATCATGTCCTGTCTCCTCGCGATCCAGCTATGGAAACGCTCTCTCTCTATCGATGGAGGATGCGGCTGACGCTTTGTTGAATTGAACTGTG
Source organism: Diphasiastrum complanatum (assembly GCA_029204225.1). Lineage (NCBI taxonomy): Eukaryota > Viridiplantae > Streptophyta > Lycopodiopsida > Lycopodiales > Lycopodiaceae > Diphasiastrum > Diphasiastrum complanatum. The sequence continues at coordinate 68,386,336 of CM055093.1, forward strand.
GCGGCCCAGATGCATCGTGGGCCCAGATGCATCGTGGTGAAACCCTTAGGGTAAGAGCCAATCCTTTAGGGTTTTTATATTGGTATCAGAGCAACCTTATAAAAAAAAAAAAAAACTTAATACGTCAAGTTTGTGGTTTTTTTTGTTATGGTTTTGGAGAAACTCCATTTTGTCTATAGGCATGCAGTAATGGATTCGAAAGGAGATTTATGTAATAATTTGCCTAAACCAGCAGTGAATCATAGATATGTTGATTCTGCGTTGCATGGCCGAGAAAAATGGTGTAGGGAGATTTTTTGCTCTCCTAACAGTTCGTCTATGAATTTGATTCATAGATTTAGGATGACGGCAAATTATTTCGGTCCTCATGAGCTACTTTTCCAAACCGGTACCCGGTCAAAGAAAATTTAATTTTTCTGGAACTGTGTTTGGTGGTGACTAAACTTTGGAAGCGAAGTTCTTCCCAAATTGAAAGTTAAAATGAAATTTTTTTCTTTTCTGATTGAATTCCGAACTTGGGTTAAAGTTTGAAATCTGTTACTTGTCTGGAATATTTCCAATCGATATTGATCGTTGGACATGGATAAAGTTAACGTTTGTGCAAGATACTCGTCAAAATTGAATTTAAAATCATCACACAATATGAAATGGCTAGATAAATGAATGATGACAGAATTCTTTATCTAATCAATGGAATTTTGTTTGGATACAGTTTAAGAATTCCGAAATCCTATTGGTAGGAATTTCCATTTGTAAAATTTCATATTCTGAGTTTGGTTAGTTTTTGTCAATATCGATGGAGTAATGCCAAACCAGTCAATAAAAAAAAGAAACAGTCCAATTTTATTGAGAAAATTGTAGGAATTAAAAAAAAACCTAATTTCATTTCCAGTTAAATTTCATGGTGAATTATATGCAAAAGATCAGACTAGTAGAGTTTTTCATACTAGTAGATGATTTTTGGTATATTAGTTATTCAGCCCAGGTATAAGATAGAAATGAAATTGTTTCAGATTTTTTCCTACAATAATTAATTTAAAAAAAAAAACACTTACTAATGTCGTTACGTCTTCTTAGTACCTTAGTTGATTTTCAGGGAACTGAAAATTCCAAGGAGGGAAGAAGAGTGGACATCAGTGGTAGTAAGTGTGATAGGGAAAGGTATTTCGCAGTTAGGATTTTAGGTGAATCCCAGTAAATAATTGCTTAATACTGGAGATTAATTTCCTGGGTAGAATTCATTTAGCTGAATTTATAGCTTATATCTTTGTAACCAGTGAGTTAGCCGCAGTTTTGGATGTCAATTGTGATGTTTAGAAGTAGAATCTGATATATGGATTACATTGGATCTGTTAGTTGATTGAAGCTTGTCCCTAGAGTTGATGCTCTTGGATCCAAGGGGATTTGAATCTTATCATTAACTTGTAAGGATCAGAATGTAGTGTTAGACCATGTTAATTCTTCTGTCTAAATCACAGAATCAGGTGTGGATTTGTGATATCCATCTGATAGGGCATGCCAGTCATCCAAATAAAATGGATTCTCCAGTTTTTGGGAACAAGAGATAATATCCTATAGTGATTATAGGATAGCTAGAAGATCAGTGGATTTCTAGAATATCAGAATAAGGCGGTTAAGGATTTTTTGGAAGGAAAAGCTGATGGTATGGGGCATCAGTAATTTTGAAAAGGGAATTCTAGAACTGTAAAGATCTGATGGTCAATGGTTGTTTAGTACCTAATCGCGATATGGGAAAAAGAAAACCATTCAATCAAATGTGGGGTATTTTGGAAAATTTTGAGGTTTAATCTAGATCCCAATGTGGTATCTCATTATTTACAAAATCAGAGGCCCTCAAATCTATTTCTCGCTTTCTTAATTAATCCTTTACATTTTAGTAATTTCTCGAATATAAGACATCAGACTGGTTAATATGATTCTTTCCAACAGGAAGTTATTCTTCTGAAAGACTGTTATGTCATATAAATTACTACTTGTGGAAATAGACTTGGCATTCAGATAAATTCTAAGATTTAATGTGTTCCAATTTCTTAAGCCTAGAATATCTCTTTTTGCATTAACGAATTTCAATTGAATGGTAGTTTCTATCACTTGGGTTGAAAATATTTGAAGGAAAAGTCGTGTTTGTAATAGAGTGAATCTTTTAGTGGATGCACTTATTACTGATTTTTTCATGTGTTTAGATATTTTCATATATCATCTTTCCAGTTAACTTTTATTGAAATTTATAATTTCATTAAAAGGAGGGGTGAAGTGGTGGGATAAAATTCTATTTGGAAATCTGTAGGTTGCATAGTTTTTGGAAGAGAACCTGTTGTGGTATAGAAATGAGATTTGGTCTAAAAGTAATTTCGGATAAATTCAAAGTAAGATGCCTAATTGGAATTTTTTGAATAAGAGGAATTCTCTAGGGATTGTGTGGACAATTTGGAACTAGAACAGGTTTGATATTGGAATCATTATCTATAAGTAGTACAATAAAAGATCAAATGTTACTAATTCCTTTTGGATTAGAATAGAAGTAAGTTTGATCATAATATAAGTCTGAGAGTTCTATATTGGATCAACCTAATCTTAGTTTAGTACTAGGATCAGTAAGAGGTTGATTGAGTGGATGAAATTATGTAATTAGAGGTAAGTTGGATTGAAAAACTGTTGAGATTGAATGTTATTCGTCTCAAAGATTTCTCGGATATATTATTTACTCATGATAAATAGAAAATCTTTTGTAGCTGAGTTACAAGATCTCAGTGAAATATGTGAGTAACATATGTGGGTTCTGGAGGAATCTGCCAGATAAAAATGTGTTTATGTACTGGGTCATAGTGAGATTATTCACATATGTGCACGATTAATGTTGTATGAATCTATTGTGTATTCCTGGTTACTAGAGTTATTTGGTGCACTTAACCTAGTCGGTGAAAATAAACATGTGATCAAATATTGTTTTGACAGATACTCGTAGAGTTAACAAATCTTTGGATTGGAGATTTATGGATTAACTTATAAATGGCTTGGATGAGGATCTAAATGTGGTGTCATACTAGTATACTTAAGATCTACACCTAGACATTTGAGATTTCTGAATCATTGGCAATTAACTTGAGTAGTTGATTACTCCAGGATAAAGTTAATTGGTAAAATGATCAGTGTGATGTGGATTCACCGAGAACTGATGGTTTTGATTTATATTGTTTGTAAGACGCATGATTAGTGAATCATTTGAGTTCATCAGTTAAAATTATGTGCATTGGATATATAGTATTCTTGGAATAAAGTATTCCTTAGTTAAGGAATAGACTCAGCTCATTAGTGATTGTATCCTAGAGAGCGCTCAATTGGATAACAAATCATAATGAATCCAAGAACAAAATCTGAATTGATAATCAGTAGAACTTTGGGTATCAAGATTTGATTCTAGATTGTAATCTAAAATTTTTGTGATTGAAGATGATTGTCATCTTGGTATGCATTCAGTCTTTAATTACCAGTGGTTTCTAGACCTTGAATCTTGCACTTCAGTGATAGGAACTGATCAAAAGTAAAAAACTGATTTCATTTCTAGTCTAGGTATAGGATAGAAATGAAATTGTTTCAGAATTTCTTTCTATAGTAACTCTTTTTTTTAAACATTTACTAATGTCTTTATATCTTTGCGATACCTTAGCTGAAAGATTTCAGGGGCTGAAAATTCTAAAGAAGAATAGTGGAGGTAGTAAGTGTGATGGAGAAATGTATTTCGCAGTTAGGATTTTGATAATCCCTGTAAATAATTGCTTAATATAAGATATTACCAGTCCATTATCGACCGAGGTGTAAATATAATACAAGTTGTGAAAATTCGCAAACACCTTTGAAGAATAATATGACAACAAACTCATTAGGTATATACTATAAACTAATCGAACTAATCGTACACATGTCTCTCTACACTATTACGTTCTCTAGAAATGGATACGGAAGGTCAATCCTTGCAATTTCATACCATGAACGTGATCGCTTCGTAGAAATCGGTCTCGTCTACCATTCATGTCAGAAAAGCATGTATTTTCACAAGTTTCTATTAGTATGACTCAAAATACAGACAGAGTAAGCTTGATAAAGGTTTTTTTAAACAAAGCAGTATGATATGATAACCGTGTATATTTTTTACGTAATAGAGCAATGCTTGCTTTTTGAATGATCATATTTCTGGAATCTATAGTAGGCTGTTGTCTAGACAAGGATTTGCGTACTTCTTGTGTGTTCTTGTAAGTGCATGGGTTTGTACCAAGAACGAATTCATGCATAGGATTGGAATGGCAGGGATTTGCCCCGGTCTTAGTATGAATAGGGTTACGCAAATGTTTACTTGCACTGTCTTATAGCAATTTCTCGGGTAATGTCTTAAAGCACTAGTATGACTTAAAAGTGTAAGAACGGTAAGTAAGGTTTGCGGACTCTTGTATAGCATGGATTTGCTCAAGAAGTCATGAGCACCGTACAGTGTCGCTTTTCAGACAGGAGTGATGGGATGGCATAAATTTGCCACTAAACTCATGTACCAGTACGAACCACTTACACGCTCATGGCTTGTTCTCAAATGCATAATGTGTTTTATTTATCGACACAGACCAAAAACCAGCAAACTGATCAGTATGGCGGATGCCCTGATACAGTACTAGCATGGTGTGGCCGTAGTACTCATAACAAAAAACTAGTAAGGGAAGATTGGACTACAATAAACTTTATTTCACTTTGCAAGTTGATTAGTTGAGCAACGTATTTTGTACATGGATAACAACTGACATTCAGCGTTGACACCTGTCTTCCTCACTGTGCTAACTTAGTATTGTATACTTTTCAGCTATGTGTTACCTTGTTAGTCTATGAATAAAGGGTTTTAAAAGGTTTTGGTCTTGACTAGTCAAGAGGAACTTTGCTCTGTTAATCTCTCTCTCTCTCTCTCTCTCTCTCTCTCTCTCTCTCTCTCTCTCTCTCTCTCTCTCTCTCTCTCTCTCTCTCTCTCTCTCTCTCATAGATGCTTCTACGCTTAAATTTGCCTTGCTCTGGTACCAAACAAGTGGACAATAGACGAACTATCGCTTCCTCAAAAACACAAGGTTATAATTCAAAGCAATCCCTTCGTGCATAAAAAGATTTTTTTAACTAAAGGGCTTTCCCTCTTTTTTAGTTTTTTAAATAAAAACACACTCTACAAAAGTTTCAAATTCAAAAGCCTGATTGGAAGGTTTTTTTTCTCCTTCATGACCTTCCGAAAAACTACTCGGCATAACACTACAAAAGCTTGCAATTCACCATGAAGAGTTGCTTGTCTAGACAACAAATGCCCCCTACCAGCAACAACACGCTTTCTTGTGGTAAGAGACTCTCCTTCATCTTTGTATTCTAGCCCATTTTTCATGCTTCCAAGTTTTGATTATACTTCTTTATGTAAGCACTAGCTATGGTTTTATCATGCTCACAGCATAAAGCTTTGTATGAGTACTTTATGGTTTAATGAAGGAATGTCCAGCGATGCACAGATTCAATGGCTTGTTATGTAAAGGCATCATGCCTGTCACAACGATGACCAGAATGATCTATACTAGATTGCTTCAGTTCTGCTTATTAGATAGCGATTGGTTGAATGCATATTATCTTTCGAAGAGCAGCGATGGAATAGCTTCTTTGAAGCCAATCGTTTGCTTCAAACCAAACACTTTTCAATGCTTCTGTCTAGTGATGGATACCTAGCATACCACATGCACTTTGGTAAATAGTTTTGCAAACTAGATGTGCTTCTTGACCAGCGATGGACAACAAGCATCATCTTCCACTTTTTGACAGTACCATAAAAGCAAAATACACACCAGTACTCAGTGATGGACAGTGGGCTTACACATGCTTTATTCTCTGATGGTCTTTGAAATTATCATGCTTGCTGTCCAACGATGCACAAAGAGCTGAAATACTTTGTAAATAATGGTCATTTCCTACACTCATACCTTCTACTATCCAGCAATGGATAGAAGGATCGTTGATAGCTCATCTCTAAGAGTTGGCTCTACTCTTTGAATGCAATGTGTTGATTTTCTCATATGATGTTTTTTCGCTTAAGCTTCTCTGCTTAATCTTGATTGGTCGCTTAAGCTTCTCGCGCATCTGTTTTTGTCTCTTGGTTAGTTTTGTGTCGATGACTTTGTTTTTTTGTAACCGAGGTTTTCTTGTTTGTTGAGGAGGTGGTGTGGTTGCCTCTTGAATCAATTCTTTGTCTATTCTATCCCAGACTTCGTTTGGATACATGTCCCATCTTTGGGCAATCTTTGAAACTGTGGTTTCGAACATAGTCTAGACATTTAGCATGGTATTGGTTTTTCATGACCATGAAGTGTCCGGTTTTGTCACAGATGAAACATCTGTTGCTCATTGGTCCCATGGCAATTGCATAACCATCTTGGATGGCTAGTTGTCCTGGATGTTCTTGGTTTGTGGAATACTCATCCTTTTGATCTTCTACCTTTTGGTTCATACTCGAACCGAGCGCGATCACACTCAAAGCAAAGGTATGCTACTTATTGAAACTTCACAAAGCAGACTATCGATATAACACACTCTGTATACTTTATGTGAGACATTTTTTACTCCTAAACGTAATTATGGACTAAAAGAATCATTTTTTTGGTCGTTATGATATAACGAGAAAACTTTTACGAAAAAAACAATAATGGTAGTCTCTCAAGAAGCCTCGTCTACTAACATTCAGGTATGACTTCTCGTTATCGATTCAGGTGCGAATCATACAAGACACAAGCATAAATGGGATAAGTAGTTTCCAAAAACAATTCACGTCTTTTTGAGAAACCTCTTCCTTCTACCAATAGAAACGACTTAAGAAAAACGATACTATTTCCCAAAAAGCAAGAATTTACCAAGTAATTCACAAAGAAACTCTTGTCAATGAAAATCTACAATAAAGACTCCAAGAAAACGGTCTTAGACAACATCAAAATGCGTAAGATACGTTGTTTTTATGAAAGGATTAGAATGGCACGGATCTGTCCTAATACCTAGTAAAGACATTGGAAATCACTTACTAATAACTAATTATGTCTATCTGAAGCAATGTTCCATACCATGGATGTTATATGATTTCTATGTAACAATCATGGCTTTACTCAAAACCATGAGATCCTTCTTGATCATATCTATCGTCTCTTGATTATTTCCCGTAATAATCAAGTCATTAACATAAAGAGCAACCAAAGCAATCATGCCATCAAAGCATAAGACATAAAGATTTGGATCAGAGTGTGTTCTCACCATCCCCTTAGAATGAAAGTAGGCATCAATCATGTTGTACCACGCACATGGTGCCTGTTTAAGACCATAAAGTGCTTATTTCAAGTGACATATTTTATTCTCATGTCCTTTTTCTATAAAGCCTTCAGGTTGATCCATGAACACCTCTTCTTCTAACTCACCATTTAGAAAAGCAGATTTTACATCCATCTGATGTAAAGGCCAACCAAAATGTGAAGCTAAAGCAACAAGTAGACGTAGAGTATTCCACTTACATACTGGCGCAAAGTCTCCTCATAGTTGATGCCTTACTTTGAGCATACCCTTTGATCACCAATCTTGCTTTGTGTTTTGCTATACTTCCATCTGCATGGTATTTAGTCCTATATACCCATTTACAACCAATGGGTTTCTTGCCAACTGGTGGTTCCACTAAGTCCCATGTGCTATGCTTAGCAATTGACTCCATCTCTTCTTCCATGGCCTTGACCTAAATGTCATCATCCTTCGCTTCAACATAAGTCAAAGGTTTTTTGCTTTGAATAATGTTAGATAAGAGAGCATAATTTGCTTCATACCTTTTAGGTTGTGTCTTCTCTCTTGTTGATCTTCGTAACTCTCCCTGGCTAGATGATCTTGGAAAGTCATCCATGTTGCGTCTCTCCATCAGTCTCTCAAACCACTTAGAGAGCTTCTTGTCAGGTGACCGGCTTCCTGGTGAAAATGTATCCCACTGTACATCTTTCTCCTTGTGTTTGTCACCTACAACTTAAATCTTTTTTGCATCAAAAGGTTTATCTCTACCTCTCCAACCTGTCTCTTGAGGTTGAGTGGTAGTATCATAAGGTATATCCTCATGTCCATCACTAGGAAAGTCAATAAATGGATCATCATCAGGAGGAATCCTCACTGTACCATCTTTCCCACTGGATGTGTCCATCTTCTCAGCATCCTCATCTTCATACATCTTGGATTCATCAAAGATAACATCACGGCTAACATGTATTTTGTTCTCCATTGGATCAAAACATCTACAGCCCTTCACACGATCATCGTATCCTAGAAATATGCACTTGATAGCTTTTACATCAAGCTTACGTCTTTGTTCCTTAGGAATGTGTACAAAGGCCTTACATCCAAAGATTCACAAGTGGTTCACCTTTGGCTTTTTCTTCGTGAATGTCTCCTCAGGTGTTATCTTTGGTATGGCAATGGTAGGACTTCTATTTTGATGATAGATTGCGGTACTGCATGCTTCTGACCAAAAATCTTTTGGTAGCTTCATCTCAACTAGCATAGATCTGGCACTTTTCACAATCGTACGATTCTTGCACTCAGCTACACCATTGAGTTCAGGAGTATGAGCTTGCGTAAATTGTCTTTTGATCCCACATTGATATCAAAGATCATTGAAGTCAGTAGACTTATACTCACCTCCACTATCCGATCTTAGAACTTTGATCTTCCTACCTATTTGATTTTCGACCAATGCTTTGAAGCTCTTGAAAGTGGCAAACGCATCTGATTTCTTCTTTAAGAAGTAAATCCACGTCTTACGTGACATATCATCTACAAAGGTCATGAAATAAAAAGCTCCACCCATGGACATAGTCCTCATAGGCCCGCATAGATATGTGTGGATCAAGTCCAAGATGTTCTTCGCCCTTGCAACACCACCTTTGTTGAATTTCTCTCGATGTTGCTTCCCATACACACATGATTCGCACATCGTCTTAAAGTGGTCTTCCACCATAGGCAATCCTTTCACCATTTCCAATTTCCTCATCAAGCTAAGGCTTCCTAGATTCAAATGACAAAGCCTTTTATGCCACAGTTCAGTTTGCGATGGAATGGACGAGATAAGTCCATGTTGCCCCTTGATTGTAGCATTCAACTTGTACAATTTGAAATTTGCAGATAGTATAAGGCTCCCTTATACTATCTGCAGTGACTTTGAACTTTTGGTTGTAGTGGGTTTCTTTCCTTACCTATCCTCAACCCAAGATCTAATCAATCTAGTATCAAGGAGATGAAGTTAGTTGTCACGCGTAGATTCGTCCCCATGAGAGCGATAGCATAATTCAGATTTCAGCATGAATGGAAGATCCAGATCTAGCTCTAACATACCCTAAGCATTAACACTAAGATCCACAATGAAGATAGATTACCCTTTCTCTCTCTCCCTTTCTCCCTCATAGAAAGTATAAAAATATGCAATCTCAATAATAATCAGATCCAACAATTAGCAAACACAATAAAAGCATGAGAGATGGAGGAAAAGTGATAGAGAGCAAGGACATTCATAAATCCATTTCACAAGAGAACCAATCTGCTTTATTGAAATGGAGATATGTACATGTGTAGGAAACTCGAGTTGGTCTCTTTTTATAATAGAGAGGAGGACCCTGGCCTCTGAATCCTATTGGTCCATTTCTTCCTCCCTAATTATCCAAATTTAAAAAAGAGTGGGAACCCATTCAAATTGGAGGTAAACCCAACTTTATTCACTAACTTGACATTTAGGCCCTACGACATTAAAAGTCCCGCAAATAGGCCTAACGTCCTTTTATTGACTTTCAACTAATCAAATCTCTATGTGATCATCGGTTTGGACTTACACATGCAGGTTGCCAAATCCCTCTCACTTATTAACTAGGGTGAGGGTTGCCTTGGGATCCGCAAACCCTCTAAGCCACATGGTGAAGATCCATTGACATCAGATGTCATTGTGCGATCGTCTCATCTTCTCGTCGTAAACCATTTTGGAAGTAGTGAATTGTCATCGGAGTGTAGGAGTCCCTCAACAGAGTTTAGAGTTATTGATGATATACAAAGTAACCCATCTTATAGGTCACCTGAGGTAGAGATAGAAGCAGAGAGAAATAGAAGGTTGGCACATAGAACACAATGTACAAGTAGGAGTTTCTCTCGATCTACTATTTTTCGAGATGACATTGTATAGTTACCCTCGAACATGTCCGTACCAGTCCTTCATATATGACTCCTACAGTGGAATCCCAAACTGAAAGGAGGAGGAGGATGGTTTGTAGGTCATTGGCAAAGCGTAGAGCTACGGCTTTGCAATTTACTATTGAGGATTATGAACCTAGCGTTGTTAGTGCTTCTATAGGGAAAAAAAAATTGAAGTTATATCAAGTTGCATCGTTTGATCATACGCCTACATGCCATGATGTAGGGCCGATGGATTTTGCATGTGTCCGTTGTTTGGCTCTATGATGAAAAGCGGAGACAAATAGTTCTTTATGTTGCATGAAAGGGAAAGTCAGGTTGCCACTAATGCCTTCTCCACCTCCTGTTTTACTACATTTGTATACAACATGAGAAGAAGTTGGTGTCCATTTTCATAAGTCCATTAGAAGTTATAACAATAGTCTCGCCTTTGCATCCTTAGGAGTAAAGATAGATAAATCAATGACCAACACGAGAGGAGGCGCTTACAATTTTAGATTTTTTGGTAGGATGTGCCATCAAATAGGTGCCTTATTGCCCCCAGCAAGCGTCCTTCATTCTCGTAGATATACATGATGGATGGAGATGACGCACAACTTATTCAGCGGATGTCCCCCTCAAACAGCATCTCTGCGTTGGCATGTGGAGTCTTCTTCAGAGTGTGATGTTGGAGATTAATCCATTTGTCAAAAATTTTAAGAGTGCCCGTCAAATTATGCGAGTGAACAATAAGATAGATATTCATCTTCGAATCATATCTGGATGTAGTAGAAACTTCAAAAATAGACAGTTCAATGTCCCAACAACAAACGAGATTGTAGTTTTGCTGCCGTTGGATGGCAACCCTACAGATGGATTACGCAATATTGTTGTTCATTCTTTGCATGATGGCTTGCAATGAATCCATCAACTCCCATTCCTCATATGACCCGTTATATTTCATGCTCATGTTTCCTCAGGGGACTGATGGTTGGCATATTGGAATACCCCAGATAGGTATTAGTACACGAGTTTAGAAGATTCAATTTACAAGGCAAGGCTAGTCGCAAAAGGATATGCTCAGGAGTATGGTATTGACTATGATAAGACCTTTGTACCCATGGCAAAGATGGTAAGCGTTTGAATCATCAGTTCTCTTGCAGTTTTGGATTGGGATCTATGTCAAATTGATGTTTTTAATGCTTTATTGAATGGAGATCTTGATGAGAAAGTTTACATGGAGCAACTCAAGGGCTACACATCTCAAGACAAGCCTAATATGGTGTGATTACTTCAAAAGAATATGTATGGGCTTAAGCAAGCAAGTACATCAGTTAATATAAATGCATTATAATATCCCAATGTAAGCTTTGTCAGACCCAAAAGGAGCTATTAGCCATAAGAATACTAGCGATTCCATCTTTAGGTCCTTTAGGTACTTTAATAAGGATAATAGACCAACAAGGACCAAATACATTTCATACATAAGATTTAACAAGGGCTAACAATCCTTCAAGATAATTATTTTTAGTTAAGTTAGGGCATTGTTTATAAGTAGGCAAAAGACATCACTTTTTGTATCTTTTGGCTCATTTGCAATAGAGAGAAGTAGGAGCTCCATCTCCTCTTCCTCCTTTGTGAATATGAGCTTAAGATTTCCATTGATAGGTCTCATGGGCCCAATCTACATGAATCCCTACCCTTTCAAATACTTTGTAACCATGTGCTCATTTCTAATGTGATTTCATGGATATCCTTATGTGTTTTGTTTCTTATCGATATGCTATATTGAATGTTTCCTATTTATTTTGTTTCTAGCTTTGGGTTTGGATTTGAGACATGAAATTCTTGGTATCAGAGCCTAAGATCTTTGATTTTATATGACTTCAATTAGATTTGAAAAGATTATTGTGTTTTGCAACAATCTTTTTGCTAATTTCTAAAAAAAATTAATTTTTCATAATGTTTTGATTCAATTTGAAATCTATTAATCTTTGGTTTTTGTATGAGTTCTCATTTTAGATTAGTATGCCTCCATCTTAGCTTTTGAGAGGTGCTGATTTTTTTTTATTTGGAGCTATAATGAATATAAAAATAGAAAATGTTTAGTTCGTCGAGTTGAATACTATCATCAGTATTTCCATCATCATTACTTATTTTTACATTTTTGTTTTTTCATTTTTTTTAGGAGTCCTTTTCTAAGCACATTGTATTTTAGTTTCTTTCACCATTCTTAAAACCTCTATAACTTTCTTATTTGGCCTCAGAATTGAATGTTGTAAAAATGAAAAGTGATTAGAATGACAAAAAAAACATTTAAAAACTATCAAATTTCATATTTTTCAAATGTAATTTGTTGCATTTATACATTGTACCATTTTAAAAATGGGTGGATGTGGAAAACAAACAACTGATAAGCACAACCCTTCTCAAGAGAGCTTGCCTATAGAAGAAGTTTTGGAAGAACTGCAAACTTGGACCAAAATTCCATCATGAGGGAGCAATTCCAAGTTACATATGATTTAATTCTACGGATGTTGTAGAATCAGGAGAGAAATCATGAAGCAAATGAGAAAAATTGATGGTCAAGACTATTTGCTAGTCTACCCTACAAACAGGACAAAATTTCAACTTCCGATCCAAGATTTAAAAAACCATCTACATCATCACAATTACCATTTCCTTAAAAAAATATGACATATTCTCCTCAGGATGCTTGAAGTGTTAAGATGGACCGAGCTAAAATTTCTGATAAGGGAAAATAGGTGCTACAAAATAATGTTGAATGTCAACCCAGAGATGAGCTTGAAAGACAAGTGTTGGATCCATGGGTTCCACAACAAACAAGGTTTTATGAACAATGAAACCAATTCATGCTCAAAAAAATAAGGACAAAATCATTATTCAAAAATTTAATGGTTATTTCAAGTCCATTGACATTGAAGAATGGTTGGACAAAATAGATCATTGTGTCACCTTGTTTGACAAGCTTGATTTAGTGAAAGTTATCTTTGCTACAATTCATTTTGAGATGACAAATAAGAAGTGGTGGAAGATAAATGAGAATAGTTTGTGAATAGAGGAGTGTAATGTGTTGACCAATTGGTCTCTATTCAAGAATGCTTGTATTAGTACTTTTAAAGGCCATTTATTTGAAGCTACCTAAAGTATCTGATCTAGATACTCTACGAAGATATTTATAGGGACTACAACCGGATATTGGAGTTGATGTAGCATTACAATTTTGTACTAATTTGGAGCAAGCTATGCATGTGGTACTTAAAATAGACTCTAAATACGTTGGAAAGTAATTGGCTAAATCATGAACTTAGTACGAAACTACTAGGTATGAAGTTGAACGAAATTTCAGCGCTCATAGAGATGCTAAAGAAAGAAACACAATCATCAGTACTCAACAATGAGAGAAGCTAATAGAAGAAATGCCAATAAGAAACAAGTGGTTACAATGGAAGCCAAACCTGAAATTAAGCTTATCAGATCAAAATCAGACTTCGATAGCATGACTTATGCCTTACTTGCAAGTAGAGATGGAAATTGGGACATAAGTGCGACAAAGCCAAATTTGATGGTATTTTTTTTATTGTTGAAGATGACAAAGATGAAGATAGTACAAGACAAGAGACTATTGGTGGTACTAAACCATCGCCAAGTGATGAAAGAAATGAAGATACTTTACTTGACGAAGAATCATCACATACATTAGAGAAAACATGGGTCCGAAAAGGGCCCTATAAGAAATGCCATGTAGGAGAGAGAAAAATAGCACTCAAATGATTAAAATATTATTTTCTAACTTCTTTATGCATTTGCCCACACGACTTTACATGCCCATGAATCTATCTTATTCTAGTCACATCAAACATAGGTGGTGCTAAATGTGATTTTTGAGATGTCAAAATATTCCCTCCCAATAGTTGGAACATTCAAAAATTCGAAAAAGGAGTGGACTGTGGCATTTCTTAAATATGGCATCTACCATCTCCATCTCTAGGGTCGATATTTAGCGCCATCTCCAACTCTGTTATTGTGCTCTTTGCTACTATTTTTTTTACTGATGATTAAGCTTTATGATCTTCATGTGGATAATTAGTGTACATTTAATTAGTTTTACAATATTTGGTTGTTATCGGGACGTGACCCACTATCATAATATTAGACGGGCAGTGATCCCGTAGATGGCTACTTGGGTTAGCCAGGTAGCCAGACATAGAGAAATTACAAAGATGAAACAGAACGACGAGCAATGGAGCATAAGCCTTACAGAAGGCTTATCTGTTCTTTGATGTACTTGGCAGACAATACACGACCAAACATTGCTTATGCAGTGTTCAGATTGAGCCAATTCAATATCAATCCAGGTCCAACACACTAGAAGATCACCAAGTGGATCCTGCAATATCTGCAGAACACAAAGGACTATGGCTTATGCTATTGTCGAGATGCAGGATTCATGATTGGATCCTACAATGATGCAAGCTGGGCATCCTTGAAAGATGATAGTAAAAGCATCTCAGGAGGATGCACCATAGCAGCTGATGGAACTGTTAAATGGATCAGCAGAAAGCAAACAATAACTGTCCAATCATCCTGCGAGGTAGAATACGTTGCTGCAACCAAGATGGATAATGAGATGACATGGCTCAGATAGTTCCTAGGGGAACTAGGATAGAGCACCGATGAACCATTGATCCTACACATGGACAACACATCTGCTATTCATCTAACAAAAGATCCAATGTTTCATTCCAAGTCAAAATACATCACCATCAAGTATCACTTGATCAGGGATCTGGTTGAGAAGGATGAGCTAAAGACTACCTTCATACCGACAAAGCAGATGGTAGCTGATATCTTTATGAAGCCTCTAGACAAGGCATTGTTTGAGAGACAAAGGTCAAGCTTGGGAATCAGCAAAATACCCGCTTTTAGAGAAAACCTTGTGTTTTTACATTTCAAAGCCTACAGTCCTCCCTATCGGGATACGACAACTAATCGGGCATCCACAAGCGACATATCAGGTATGGACGAACTATTAGACCTCAGCTACTTGGGCGTGAAGTTTTTAAACTATCAGTATCCATCGCCTCCATGAAATGTTAACAGATATTGTTAACGACCATTTTTGCTAAACTTTTAGTTAATCAAATCTTGTGATCTAATTTAGTATGATATATGTATTGGATAGACATGCATAATATATATGCAGAAAACATAGTCCTAAACACAACACTCAGTGAGGTGCATATCAACGAAGAAAGATAGTTCTAGGAGTAGCTAGTTCCATTTCTGAGAAGAGAACACATCTCTCACGCCCACTTGTTGATCTGGAAAACAAACATCGCCCAATTAATGTATACTCATTTTTTATAATATAGATGAGTTTACAATCTCTTTGTTCAGTGTGTGTGCATGTTGTGATGATCGTTCAAATTATCAGTAGATATATTTCCGCTATCACTAGACACATTAGAGGAGTTTTGAGTTCCAAAAAGACCCTTTAAGAATTTGTGCAAGATGTCTTTTTTATTATTAAAGTATTATAACATTAATACTTTTGACTTGCGATATCTTTTTAATCGTAGTTCAAAAGTATGTCATGTAAGATGTCATTGGAAAGCGCTTGTCGAGCGCTTTCCAATGCACCAAACTCCGCTAAATTCAAACTTACCACTAAAAAAGTTATGCCATTTTTAGTATGGAATCAAAATGTGGACTCAAAAAGTTACGTTACGTAGATTTCAAATTTGAGTGTTTTGATTGGTCCATGTGTAAGAAAAATTTGAGAAAAAAATATAAAAGGAATCTTTACAAAGGGTCTTTTTTGGATTTAGAACTCCTCTAATGTTATCTGTTGTTCATGAATTCATTGAATGTGACTACTAGCACTAGAACATGGAATTTTGCTTTTCTTGTGGCGTCCTCCCTAGAATTGTTGTTGGTTGCACTGAGATTAGATTCAAGGGTGCACTTGTTCCAGGTTGAAGTGGGCAATTTTTGTAGCAATGCCCGTATTTGCATTCTCGGAAAAAGGCCGTATACTGTCCCTTATAAGGACATTCCACAATTCGGTGGCCTTCGCCGCATCCATAGCAGCCATAGATCCCACCTCCCTGATGTTGAGGCTACACAACATAGGTCGCATTGTATTCGTTGATTGCTGCATCGACAAATGCCTCTTCCGAGCCGTACCAAGTTGGGGTGGTGGTTTTTGCTCTGCTACGGTCAAATTTACATGAGCCACTTGATTGTTGACTGGCCCTGGTGGTGTAGGTAAGGCCATGCACTGTTGGTTATTTGGCGTGCCATACCGCGGTGCCATATTTGGTGCTCCCTGATGATAAGGATAAAAGGTTTGATCTGATTTTTCTTTTGTTGTATGATTCGAAGGTTGAATGGGAAAAATGCAATTTTGTGTGACGATGCATTGCACATGTGGCAGTACCGTTGTGTCAGCTAGAGGTTTTGCTTCAATATTGAACACTCATTTGTTGTATGGTTATGGGTGCAAACAGGACACCATACATTCTCTTGTCAGGGATATTGCAGCTGGTTCTGTTCTGATGGATTTGGAGTTGGTGCTACAACTCCTTGCAAGGCCTTTAGTTTATGATCAAACTGCGCTGTCAACTGTTCCATCTGTTGCTTGTGTAACTTCGTCATTTGCTCCATCAGCAGATCTATTGATATATTGGATGCGTTGGATGATGATGCTACCAAGGGGGTTGGATTATGGGTGGTCCGATATGTTTGATCGTTGGAACCCTCGTCTTTTTCCTTGATGGCATCTTCCATTGCTTCTTGCAATGTAGCGTACTGCTCTCGTCTTTTAAGTACTCTTCTGATACTTCGTGGTAACCCTGCGAGGAACCACATAATGACTACATGATTGGGAGTTAGGACTATGTTGCATTCGGATCTTAAGTGCTTGACCCGTTCTATGTAGTCCATGACCCTTTCTCCTTTTCCCATTTTTACCTTTCTCAACAGGAGAAATTGAAAGAGATACAAACTCAATAAGAACTTGATCAAATACCAAACATAAGATGAATTGAAGTTGTTGTCCGTACAAAAATAGTAAGCTACTGTATTTCACATGTGTGGATCCGAATATAACATAATATAAGCATTCTACACACAAATTGCAAGATATCACCAACATAGTCCACCAATGGATAGATCAACCCAAGAGAACTCATGTATAAGCATGAAATGAGAGAGAGAGAGAGAGAGAGAGAGAGAGAGAGAGAGAGAGAGAGAGAGAGAGAGAGAGAGAGAGAGAGAGAGAGAGAGAGAGAGAGAGAGAGAGAGAGAGAGAGAGAGAGAGAGAGAAAGCTTCTCTTCCCACGTGTGTACATCCATATATAGCAGATCCACGTCTCATTAATGATCTTGGTTTTCCTCCATATCAAAAACCCTACCAATATTGTGGACTAGATTCAATGTCTCCAACATTCAAATTTGAATCTACTAAACTCGACCTTCTACTATTTCCCTCACTTTCTAAAAGTGGTGATTTAAATACATTTGAACTAAAATAACTTTTAAATGACAATCTGTAAGTCTAATATTAAAATTGGCCTCAATTGCCAAATAAACAAATATGACCAAATTTGACTAAGCTAGTTGAAATCTTTCACACTCCCTCTTCAACTAGTTTTAGCATAGACTTTGAGAATACTCCAAGTGAAGTACTATGTTTCATAAACAAAATGTGCTGGTTCTCTTTGATTACTATAGCTATCTGAATGCAAGAATAACGTTAATACTTAACTGCTATCTATATTTGATAAACAGTCGAGTTAGGAATGGATAACTCCATCATCCCTTGACACACCAATGCTGGCTTATACGTACCGCTACATTTTGATGGCCTCTCCAAGTGGTGGCACTACAACAATATCTTCGGGCCTCACTTGAGTTAGCTCAATTCCTATGGCTGTCAACCAGTGTTGCTCAGTAGAAGCTTGTGTGTCTTGTTGGTTGAGCTGATCTTGTAGTTGCAGGAAGTCTCAGATCTATTGTTGGATCAAATCTTGCAGTTCTTGGCTTCTCAGCTCATTTTTTATGGCTCGTATCCTCTTGTCTTTGATCTATGCTTGGCAAGCCTCCAGATCTTTAGTCTCGGCTAATTGGTCAGCCAACTCTTCATTTTGACTCACCAACCAATGCAAGTGGAAGGACATCTCGGCATCGGATTCAAGGGCTTGTTTGGCAGTCTTCGACAGGGAAACAGAAAGCACATCTCTCTTTAAATGTTGTTCAATTTATCAGTAGATATATTTTCTCTATCATTAGATATTATCTGTTGTTTATAAATTCATTGTCAAATTAGTAGTAGCTATCTGCTGCACACCGGGATGGCTAATCATGGTTTGCAGTAGTAGCTTCGTCCGACAGATCGGCTCCATCTGAGCTCAAACTGGAATCATCGTCTGAGCCAGACTGTTGGAATTCCCAACAGTGGAATCAGAGCGACCCAATTATTCTGGCACAGATTCCATCAGATGGATTGGTTTTGTAGATAGGGGATTCTTCTTCTCAGCTACACCATTGGACACCATTGGACTGAGGTGAGTAGTTGGTTATATACTATTGATGTATTCCGCAGTTCTTCTGATCTCCTCTTGTAGAAGCATAGAAATTACTCTTGATAAAGTGAGATGCTTTTGGGTCGAAATTGCCATGACCCAATTTTCATAAGCATCAGATAGACTCGATAATGGAGTCATAACAGCATCGGAATCTTCTATGACTAAGCCAATTGTAGTCATCTGCTCCATAAGGTTTTTGAAAGTGTTGAGATGACTCGATATAGAGGCTAAGCATCGAAATCCAACAGTTCAAGATTTTACAAAATATGCCATTGACTCTCTCAATCAAACCATTAGCATTTGGGTTGTATGGAGTTGTCTCTCAATGTTTAATCATGAAGTGCTTTGTAAGCAGATGAATCCTATCATTTAGAGAGTGTGTCTCTTTGTCGCTTACCAGTTCCAAAGGACAACCATATCGGATTATGATATTTCGATACAGAAACTTTGCAATAGTTTTAGCATTGTTCCGCTTTGTGGCTTATGCTTTGATCATCTTTGTTGCATAGTCAGTCGCTACCATGATATAACTTTGTTTGGTGACATGCTTAATAGGTCCGACAAAGTCAATGTCCCATTTTTCAAATGGTGCAAGAGAAAGTATCGGGGTGAGTGGCCAATGCATTGAAGAAGTTGGTCTTCTAACTCGTTGGCATGGATCACAAGTTTTGATAAACCCTATGACGTCTTTGTACATAGTCGGCCACCAATATTTTGCATTTAGAATCTTGTTAACAATATTGAGAACTGCAAAATGTCCATTAACATCTTCTAAGTGTAAAGCTCAAATAACCTTTTGACTATCAATTAATTCAAAACAATGACAAAGTTCTTCATTTGGTCCCATTTTGTATAATACATTGTTCCTTATCATGTACGGTCCAACCTTATGTTGAAAAATCGTCTTCTGTTCCAAGTCAATTCCAGGAGAATAGAGATAATCAATAATTTTTGGATATAGCGAATGTTCGGTTGACAAAAACAAAATGTTCTCATCTGAAAATTCATTACTTAAGTTCTCGACAATAGATCTTGTGTTGAGGCATGATAAATAGTCTACGTTAGTGTGGTACTTTCTTTGTCGTACCTCCACTTGTTGGTATTCAAATTCTCGAAGCACCATCACCCATCTGGCTATTCGACCTAATAAATATAGCTTGTTCACCAGATGTTTTAGCACATAATGGTCCACATGAAAGTAAAAGGATAGCCCAACAAATAGTGTTGAAATTTCTTCATAGAAAATACCATCCCAAGTCCTTCACGTTCTATCGTCAAATAGTTCTTCTCAGATATACTAATTTAGCCCTGCATAATACATAGGATAATCTTTCTTTTCATCATTCTTCTGACTAAGCTTGACTCCAATTGCGAATGAAGAAACATCCACATAGGCATGAAAGGTTCTTACCCAATCAGGTGGTCTTAGAATTGGGGCATTCATAACTTTTTGCTTCAATAAGTAAAATGATCGTTGTCGTTCGGCAGACCATTCGTAATAAACGTACAACCACAATAGGTGAAACTCACTCACTTTTGAGGACATGGTGAATAGTGCTTGCCTCGAGATATTTGTCTGATTCATCTTTGACCAACAGTGAATATTTAGAATTTAACCGATACTGTCGTTGCCCAATCGGCACTACCCCTTCCTTCAGGTCAATGCGGTGTTGACCATATTCCTTGTTTATGCCTTTCAAATCCTTCATTGACCAAGCAAAAACATTGTGATATTCTCTGAGTAAATTCGTGTATTGTTGAATTTCTTCTTTTGACAATATTTTAGAGATCGTCAAAGCTTTGTCTGGTATGACTTCGCACACTGGCATTTGCTTGGTAAAGCCAGGGGCTTCCGATAAGAACAGAGTAGTTGGCAAGTCCAACTGGTCGACTTACAATCAAGTTCATAATGAGCGGTTTGTCTTGTATATACACTGTGACTTCTTTTAGTTCTCCAGCAGGCCTTCTCATTGTCGAATCGGCCAACTTAATCTTTCGTTGGGTGGGTTTTATATCAGTTAGTCCAAGTGCATATGCAGTATCCTTTGTCATGATATTGGCACTGGACCTGGAATCAATGGGTACATTCTTGATTAAACATCCTAAAATAGATACATCGATTTCAGGTGCTCTTAGATCTCCAAGGTCAACAGAGATATCTTTGGAAGGGTTCCACCTGCTTGATTGAAATGAGCATGAAAATGAATCACAAAGTACCACTACATATAGTGGATTTTAGGGCCTTGGACTTGCATGCATTCATCTTGTGTTTGTTACTTTTGTTTTGTGGAATGGATGTGTGGGGGGTAGTTTAGTGTGGAGTAGTGGTTAGATTTGTTGTTTTTTCATGATTTGTTGCTTGTTTCAAAAAACCCATGTAGTTTTGACAAACTATCTAGAAAAAGAGCCAAAAACCCCTATCAGACATGATATCTCTTTGTTCTGATCAAACCAACCTTCGCCCTCAAGGCAGTACGTTCTGCCACATCACTAGTACCTACAATTAGTTAGGTGAAGGTTAGTTCCCAGCTAGTTTGCCAAAATTGCCAAAAAACTGTAAAAAAATGTCCAGAATCTCACAATAGCCCAAAACACCCCAGACAACCTTCGCCCTAGCTTCATTTTCAACATCAGAGCCATCTTGGAGGTCGACGAAGGTTAGTATTGAGTGTACAGTCTCTGGCAAAGGTTCTTAGACACCAAAAATAGGAATTTGCCATTAGAACCATCGCCAACTTTAAACTCTACAAAAGTACTTACTGCAAACCTTCTCCAGTTTTCCAATAGCTACTTTTACATGTTTTCTAGCACCAGTGAAGTCGGTGAAGGTTATTATTGAGAAAAAGTGGTCAAGCGAACGTTACCCTTGCTCAAAGTAAAATCTAAGTCCTTTGAACCCTCACCAACCTTCATAAACCCTCGCATGTGTACCATCAATTTTGGTTGCGAGCTCAGAATAGTCATAAAACATTATATTCTGAAGTATTTGTGAAGTCAATGAAGGTTAATACTACTTGTAACTAGTTCAACGAACGTTCTCAACACTCAAAAGTGCCAAATTACCTTCTAAATCCTCGCCAGACTATCTCTCGCCAATGAGAATGTTCGACTAATCCTCACCAGCCCTCTGATCATCAATATGTACTTCTTTGCAAGTCGACGAAGGTTAGTCTCCATCAGAAGGATAGTAGCAAAGGTTCTCAGTGCTAATCGTGTCCAAATTGCTT
This sequence comes from Diphasiastrum complanatum, assembly GCA_029204225.1. Classification (NCBI taxonomy): domain Eukaryota; kingdom Viridiplantae; phylum Streptophyta; class Lycopodiopsida; order Lycopodiales; family Lycopodiaceae; genus Diphasiastrum; species Diphasiastrum complanatum. The sequence continues at coordinate 68,408,426 of CM055093.1, forward strand.
TCAAAACCCTCGCCCACCAACAAGAACCCTTGCCGAGCTCTCTAAAGTGGTAATACACTGTGCTAAATCATATATCAGTTAGGTGAAGGTTCTTGTCAAGAAAACATGGAAAAATTCAGAGGAAAATGTCTCAACTACTAGTAACTTGATTCGCAAAATACCCGTTCGATCCATTTAAAAAATTGTAGTGGCCTAGTTCACCTGTCACGCATTGATTCGTTCCCAAGGGAATAGTTCTTCCCTTGTGAAGTTAGCTTGCAAAACCTACGCTAACCAGACCTAGATTAACCACCCTACTCTACCATACAAACAACCACAATAAGACAAGGGAGGTCTCATACACCTTCCCCTCTCTCTCCTCTCCAAAGACACAAGAACATAGCAAAAGCAACAAAGTTAGAAATCAGACACAAAAGCAAAATAAGAGAAAGAGAGAGAAGAGAGAGTGAGATACAAGGATGTTCAAATTAGCAAACGAGCATTATCCCCTCCTCCTGATTGAACATGAAAATATGGTACAAAGGGTGCCTTTTTATAGATGGGGAAGGACCTTGCCCCTTTCTTCTGTTGGCTAATCATAATGGCAAGAATCCTAATCCAAGCCATTTAAACTAACACTGCACAAGGGCACTCACATGTTTCATGTGAGTTCTAATTTTAGGCCCTTTTAGCTTTTATTAACAACTTGACTTAGGGCCTCTAATGTCATTTTAGAGTTTTACCCAGTGGGGTTGGCTTTGTTGGTTAGCTTTCCATCCAAAGTTTCTTTGGTCCCAGGTTCAAGCCTCCCCTTGGAAACCAAGAAGCATTTTAGAGTTTTAAGCCCCTAGTCACTTATTGGCCTAATTCTACAAGTTCTAAAAGACTAATTTGCGTGCTCATTGGGTTGGGCTTATACATGCAGGAAGCCAGTGCCCTCGCACTTATTACTCTACATGTATAGTAAACTATGGTGGGGACCACTTGGTAAGCCTATCCAATAGTATCTCGGACAGCGGTGCAGTCGTGACTTTATTTTCAAGTCTTCCAGCATCTTATAAGAATTTTATGATGTTTATCAATACACAATCTGGTCTAATCCTTCAAAAGGTAACTTTTATTCTTATTCAAGAAGAGATTAGAAGGAAGATGTCCAACCCGTCTACTAAAGACAAAGTTCTAGCAGTGTTTACCTAGAAAACTTCTAGGAAAACATTTCATTCCAAGGCCAAGCCTATTTCTGATTCACAATCTTCACAATCTTCTCATTCAATTCATGATAAACCTAAAGCCAAATTATTTTGCAAATTTAAAAAAAGGACAATTCATGACATAAAAGATTGTAGGATTCGAATGCACAATGAGACAAAGAAGAAGCAGTCACAGAAGCCTACAAAAAATCAACAAGCATTTGTAGGTGAAGAAGAATAGCAAAGACTCTTCATGGCCAAACATAGTATGATGCTTAGAAATCAAAGTTGATACTTGTATAGTGGTGCTACACAACACATGACATCAAGTAAAGAATGGTTTGTGTTTCTCAACACAACCAATACCAGGAGATACATATATCTCGATGATTCAAGCAGCCACCAGGTGGAAGCCGAAGGCACATACGACTTCAATTTCCAAATGGTTCATTAAAAATCATATCGGACATACCTTATGTACCAAGCCTCATCCAGAACTTGCTATCAATAAGCAGGATTGTAGATCAAGGATACATGTAAAATTTACAGTAAATGAATGTACCATTGAGGATAAAGACTCTAAAATTCTTGTCATAGGAACTAGAAATAAATATTTATATGTCCTTTCTCTTGATTCTGCTCTGATGTCAAATTAAAAACTTAGTTTCGATGAAAGTAAAGTATGACATTACAGATTAGGCCATCTCAATATGAGATCTATTGAATATATGGCGTGCAATTCATTAGCAACTGGTCTATCACTTCCTACATCATCTTCTGAATCCTTTGTATGTGAATCTTGTGTTTTAGCTAAGCACTATAGAAGAAAATTCACCAAAAGTCAATCTATTATATCCATAGATGTTCTTAAGCTAATACATAGTGATTTATGTGCTCCTATGCAAACACCATCCCATGGTAGCTCCCTCTACTTTATCACCTTTATAGATGATTACTCAAGAATTACTTCCGTAATGTTCATAAAGAACAAAAATGAAGTATTCAATCGCTTCGGCCAACCATTCAAAGCTGCAACAAAAGTGCAAACAAGAAGGATGATAAAGTGTCTAAGACCAGATGGAGGTGGAGAGTACATCTCCACATCTTTCAAGAAGTATCTTTCTGATAATGGCATTAAGCAACAATTTATTACCAGCTATACTCCTCAACAGAATGGGATAACAAAAATAAATCACAGACGTCTTCTTGAAGCTACTAGATCTATGTTAAATCATGCACACTTGTACAAGAAATACTGGAGTGGTACATCAGACTATGTGCAAAATTATTCCAACACAAAGGTTGTCAACAATAAGACACCTTATGAAGCCTATACAGGTAGAAAGCCTAACGTTAATAAGCCATTGCAAAGTATTTGGATGCATCTACTATCCACAAATACCACAAAAAATCTGGAAGAAATTGGATTCAACCTCTTTCAAATGCATCTTTATCAGTTATTCAATTGAGTACAGGGCCTACAAGGCCCTTGACAATGACAGCGGATCTATATCTATAAGTAGAGACATCAAGTTTCTGGAAGATTAATTTCATGAATTCAAAGGTAAGTCAGTTTCCAACACTGATGATTCTTTATGCATTCCTGAATCATTTTAGTCTGCCACGTTATACTCTTTACCTACAGAGATGTAGACTCCTAATACACATGTAGAAGGAAGTCAAGAAGATATCTCAATATTAGATCTCACAACAAGGAGCAATTTACAAAAATAGTCTACACCAACATATGTACCTAGCAGCAGCATATAGCCACTTGTAAAATCTGAAGACTATTCACCTATCAGAAGATCATCAAGATCTCCTCAATTACCACGAGACATGTACAAATCTGAACTGTTATAGACTTTAGGGAAGCTCAATCCCTATGGGTCTATTGCCAAATGGAAGACAAGATTTGTAGCTAAAGGCTACAAACAAGTTCAAGGTATTGACTACAACGAGACTTTCAGTCCAATAGTTAATTTGTAGTTTCTCAAAACTCTATTTGTGCATGTTGTTATATCAACAATCTTGAAATCCATCGAATGGATGTCAAGACAACATTTCTATATGGAGAAATCTAAGAAGGACTCTATATTTCATGGCCTGAAGGATATGAGATAAAGGTCCAAGAGCATAAAGGTTGTCGACTGCATAACGCTCTATATGGGCTAAAACAAGCTCCACGTGCCTAGTTTGATAGAATAAACTCATATCTTATGCATATTGGTTTCAATCCAAACAGTGCTAACTACAATGTCTATGTACAACATTTTAGTACTAGATTAGTGACATTGCACTTTATGTTGATGATGCATTATTATCAAATAATGATAAATCATTATTATCAAAGATTAAGTCAATTCTTTCAAAAGAATTTGACATGACTGATCTTGGTCAAGTACATCACTTACTTGGCATTCAAATCAACAAAGATAGAGTGAATAGGAGGCTTTATCTCAGTCAGCATAGATTTATGCATAACATGCTACAAAAATACAACATGGGTGACTACAAGCCCATTGATTCACCAATGGATCCTGGCTACAAGCTCTCACAAGACATGTGTCCCAAGGATACATCAAAAGAGTTAAATTTTACCTAGTATCCATATCAATCCTTGATTGGGTCATTGATGTACGCAATGGTCTGTACCAAACCTGTACCACACCAGATCTGGCCTTTATAGTTAGTACACTTAGTCAATTTATGATGAATCCAAAATTACAACATTGGAAGGCTCTGAAAAGAGTCATGAAGTACATTCAAATTACTAAAGCCTCCATTCATACAACATCAACTCTATATGGATACATCGATTCCGATTGGGGTGGATCCAACTACCAGAAAATCAACTTTTGGTTATTGCTTTTATTTAGCAAGCGGTCCAGTCTCCTGGAATAGTAGAAAGTAGAATCAATTTCTTTGTCTTCAACAAAAGTTGAATATGTTGGTGCAACTCAAGCTACAAAAGAAGCTATTTGGATCAAATTATTGTTGCAGGATATCTCAAACCAACAACTCAAAGCTATGACCATCAACTATGACAACTTAAGTGGCATTTCTCTTTCTCTGAATCCTAGGTTTCATTCTAGGACTATATACATTGAAATACAAGTTCATTTTGTAAGAGAGAAAATATTTGCAAAGCAAGTAGAGTTAGTGTATTATGATACTAACGCAGATGGTTTTCCTAAAGCTCTAATTAAATAGAAAAAAAAATTGTGAATATGTTAAAGCGGGATCATAGTCCAAAAGTGAGTTTAAGGGGGGAGTGTTAAGTTAATCTCCCTTCACCCTCTGATCCATCTAAATAGTTGCCAGTTTTATTTCCTACCACTCTCTTTTTTTTCTGTCAACTCCATATGCAATTCTACAAAAAAACACTTGATTCTACATAGGCTAAAAAGTCGACAGTGTAGATTTACACAATTCTGTGACAGTTCAACTGCCTGCAGATTTACAAAAGTTTTTCAATAGGTGAAAAATGGTTGTTTTGGACCTTCATAATCGAAAAAATCGTGAACTTCCCAACACCTGCATAAATACATTGTATTTTTTGCAGATTGCTAATATTACAACTTCCATAGCGATAACGTCTACGCTTTCATGGTTGTCTTCGACAACTCAAGAAGGTAGTAGAATGGATGTCATTGACTCCTACGTTATCATCCATTTGAAGTGTTAATACTACAACTTCCATAGCAATGACATCCACACTTTCATGGTTGTCTATGACACAAGAATATAGTAGAATGGACATCATTGACTCCTATGTTATTAGCTATTAGAAGTATTAATCCGTTTTACATCTGAAAGTTACAAGATTCTGGCTCATAGTAGATCTCAGATACGTTGAAGGTGGTTGTTGTTCTAACTTTAATTCTACACTCTCAGTTCATTCTATTTGACCAGATAATTGTGCAACCCATAACACTATACTTAGGATTTCTGAATCTAACTACAAGAAATTGAAAAGATTCCAATTCTGAGATTGAATTTATTCAAGAGATATTAGAACATTTTTTAGCTGTGGTATCAACGCTCCTATCCTATAGTGGTATATGAGCACCTTCGTTGAATCAACCAATTTTTCAAACACTAGTATCAAAGCGCAACCGCTGAGTGAACCAATTTTCACAATAGTTGTATCAAATACCATTGCCTTTCATAATAAGATATAGATCCATGTGACTCAAGAGTAGTCATCGATGAAGGAGACAAATATAGTAGCATCACCTTTGCTTTTAGTTGAAGAGAAATGAACATCTGAATGTATAAGTTGAAAAGTTTGATGAGAGGAAGTCATAGAACTTGGAAATGGCTTTCTATATGTTTTTTCCAAAGCACATGCTTCACAAGCCTTACCATCACTTGACATAGATCTTTGAAATCCAATTGCCTTCACCTCCTTGATCATGGAAAGAATGGATTTGTGATTGGGATGACCCAACCTCTTGTGCCAAAGATCCACAGTGGACATCTTGCTTTCAACCATCATCCCACAAAAGTTAGCTCTAATATTAGAATCCAACTAGAAAAGTCTACCAAACCTTGTCACTCTTGCTACTCATGTAGGCATAGGCTCAAATATTGGTTGTGTGGACTTTTGAAGCTTTTGTGCTACTTGGCTTGGTCTTACTATGTGAGTTACTAAGTGATATAAAGTCTACATGTTACTATTTGAGACTACCCAGATCAATTTCCTAAACCCATGTCTTTACTAAAGCTAAACATTCATTTAACCTGTATTGGCACTCTATAGAAATTGCATGTTCAGTTGATTGAAGTTGTTTGGTAGGATGTAGATCAATTGAACCAATGACATAAGATGAACTGTAAATACTGGTTTGACTTAAGTTTGTATTGTTTTTATTATTATCAAGCTAGAGGGAAGAAAACACACGTTGTACATAATGAAGCTTTTGGATTAGCTACCATTGTCACACAAAAAAAACTATAAACTGTGAAGAGCACGTAGCTCAAAGTATGTCATATATTTTTCCTTGTAGGTAGCTAGGATACTAGCCAGATATGTATTTCAATTTACAATATGTAGTTACGAGTGTCAAAGGCATTACAATATTAATCTAAATGGCCTTGGGTATAAACCATCCAAATTTGAGCACAATGATTGTGATCGAGCCAAATGCCATCTAGATGTCCATAGACGTCTGTGTATAGAATTGATTCTTCACACATCATGAGTGAATTAAAAAAAAAACTCTTCATAGGCTTCATGCTAGAGGTTACTACTCGTTCATTTGTAGCTTGTGAAAAAAGAAGTGTGCTAAAACAAACTCCAAAAGGAATGAATTTCTAAAGATCGAATGTACCTAGCCCCCTTGGGAAATCCTATATATCTGGCTTCCTTTGTAGATTCAATGTATTTGGCTTCCTTAAGAGATACAACGTATTTGGCATCCTTTTGAGCTAAATACAAAAATGTTGTTCATGACAAAATAAAAAACTTGTTGCAATTAAGAAGAGTGTTATTAGAAGTGATGATAGTAGGTAGCATTAGAACCTTGGGGTGGTCAATGTTGTAATAGGACAAATTGATAAACATCATATCTTGAGCTTTTGGTAATATTTGAGTGTTCCATCATTAGATATTCCTTCAAAGTAGAATATAACTTGGATGTCCACTTCTAAAATCAAGGAGAAAAACATATTGTGCTCAAATAATTGTCCTCGATAAGCTGCAAAAACTACAAAGGTTCACTTTTCAACTAATTGAAAAAACTTGGAAAGTCTAGGTTGTGAAGTATGGCTTTTATTATGGTGCTTTTGTGGTTTCTAAATACTCAAAAGACAAAAACATGCTATGGAGAAGATTTTCATAAAGAAGAATATTTATTATACTCTATTTAGCACCATAATTCCACTCAAGGATGTGATTTTTATACTTGTATATTGGTGGATATTTTATTAGTGTGATGTCATTTGCTTTTTCAAAAAGAAATGACTTTATTTATTAGAACTTTTTGGTAAGTATAGTTTCCAAATACAAATATTTCTACTGGCATAATTTTCTCTTGGCAAATGAGTGATAGCATGCATTTGTATAAATTCTAGGTGAAATGAGAGAGCTAAACAAATCAAAGTCCAACTATAAATGAGCCATAAAATGACAATTATACTTCACAAGGTTAACAATTGCAAATTACTATAGAAATCTCTCAATATTTTGTGCCATGAATAAGTGTTTCTAGTTTCTCTTGTTGGTGTATGCTCTTGTTGGTCTAACTCATGTAGCATATGAAATACAATATGATATGGTTGTTGCCAGTCCTTGAACAATGTGGTCACATCGCATGAAAGCAAATAAACCCACCTAAAAAAATTTCTTTTATAATAGGTTGAAATAAAATGCATATAATGTATATATAGTCAAAGCTTATTGATGAATTAGAAAAAACAAGAATCCATTGATAACTTATAATGAACAAGCTCATTAAAATGGCATCTCACTTATGTCTCCCACCATAATCTAGTTAGATAAGAGTGTCACATATGGCAATAGAGACCAAAGCTCAAATCCCAATCTACATGTAGGAAGTCAACATCTAGGAGTCCATGAAATCAAAAGTGGCTTGGTCTACAATGTTCATATTTTACATTAGGATGCTAATGCAACGCAAGTGTTGCAAAAAAGAAGGGAATCTCGCTAGTTATAAAGAAAATTCGATGTATGACATTTCATTAATATTTTAACGTCATTTTAGTTTGCTACATATTTTGTAGCCAAATTTTGTTGTTAGGAGGAACCCATCCACCACAACAATCTGCTTAATAATAATTGTAGATGGGCTTTTGGTTGCCTTTTTGTCATAGAAATGCTTACACCATTTATTTCAATTTTAGAGCTATATTTAAATGAATATTTGGTGGAAAAATCTATAAATATAAAAGGCAGACAAACTTGTACCTTGTATATGACATTTTGCATCAATTCCACATGTGTGTGTATGTGTGTGTGTGTGTGTGTGTGTGTGTGTGTGTGTGAGAGAGAGAGAGAGAGAGAGAGAGAGAGAGAGAGAGAGAGAGAGAGAGAGAGAGAGAGAGAGAGAGAGAGAGAGAGAGAGAGAGAGAGAGAGAGAGAGAGCATGCATGCGTGCGGTGACATAATAAGATTCATATTTTAAGTACTTTCAATAGGTGGGGGTTAATTGGAATTTGAAATTGTTTACTTAGGCATCAAGTAAATGCAAGGAAGCCACACAGTTAATTTTTACTTCCCAATCATGCAAACATCCCCTCTAGTGGCCCAAGGTTATACTTTATAGATCAAACCCACTTGAATGGCCATGGTTTCTTTTATGGGTGAAAAGTTTGTGGTTGGTTGTGCTTTATTTTCCATGGGTCAAAACCTCTAGAAGGCCCTTGTGTACTCTCCACGGGTGGCCTTAGTTTAGTTTTTGGTGGTTCACCTTTTGAGATATTTGACAAGAATTAAATTTTTGATTCTATGTTTTAGAACATTTTTAGTTTATTTTTTGGATTACTTTTTGACATTTAATAGTCAAGATGGTAAATATGGGCCTTCGAAAGGCATTAAATTTTGAGAAATATAATTCGTTTCCCAAAACTTCCCTATTATTCTTGTCGTATGAAATTTAAATTATTGATAGGAGCAATAAGTTATCTTTTGTCACAGGTTGATAATTGCTTGTGCATATCATTAGCCTACCATGTATTATCTTGAAGTTTTATTGGGGTCAATTCATGTCTTGTCAAACTCATGAGTTTTTGGAGATTGTGAAGTTTAGATTCTAAGTTCAATCTCATTTTTTGAATACTTGGTGTATGTGTTACCACATGATAGTGTTCACATGGAAAGAACTTGCCCATAGCAATTGTGACTTCATTTAGTTAGACTTATCTTTGTGTAGTGCTTAAATTCCTTGAAGAACAATTCTTCACTTCATATCTTGGTAATTATGTTGAGATTGCTTTGAAACCCTTGAATACCAACTATTTGGTGGGACTATGGTTGCAATATCTTCAAGGATAAAGTGCACAAGAATGAATTGGGAGGCAATTATGCTAGTACTATGACATAAATTGGATGGCTTTTTCCTTATCCCTTATATAATTACTACATCTATAATCTAATAATAACACACCAATGAAACTAGTGCTTATATCCTTACCATCTAAATTAAATTTGATGGTACTCATTTTGTAATTAGATTACTTTATTGCATCCCTGAGTAGTCATAATATACTTAGCTTTCATGCTAGAGAGAGGCACAATAGGCTACCGCTTGCTCATCTAGCTAACTGCACCACTGAATAGGCTGAAAAAATAAACACCATGGGATCTTGGACTCTCAAGGTCTTCACCCAATATGTAGCAACAAAACCATGTAAATTTCTATCCTCCATATGTCTTCCTTGCTAGCATATTGTATATTTTGACATGCCTCGTATCTATCTAGAACTTAACAACATTCCAATATTGCTTTATTGAATTTGACATGTACCTACTCACAACTTCCACTAGATGGGGCAATGTCTGGTAATATAAAAACCATTCCATACATTAGATTTCCCAAAGCACTTTCATAGGGTATGAGACATTTTCTCAATCTCTTGGGTATCCTTTGGACACTATTCTATAGATAGCTTGAACCCACTAGAAGTAAGAACATCGACATGTTTGCACTCATGCAATTAGAATCTCTATAACTTTGGCTTAACCAAAGCTTCCTATTTTGATGGTCTTTTCTAATCACAATGCCCAAACAATGTCTATCTCTCCAAGGTACTACTTTATCTCAAAATGGGATTTCAATTGGAATCAACTTTCTTGGACTATCTTCTTGCTATTACCTATCAAAAGAATGCCATTGACACATAATAGCAAGACACAAAAAAAAAGTGACTAACAGCTTGCTTATAATAGATACAATGATCAGCTTTGCTATGTTTAGAGCCTTGGCCTATGAAATAAAATGATAATGAACCATTATATTTGATTGATCTATGACCCAAGTGATAGGTCAAACAAATCTACACATTGTTAGGCAGGAGCACTTGGTGAAAGTGCCCAAAATTATGTGTTGGGGGTAAAGGATTATAATAGACAGCTTGCTTGTATTGGTAATTCCATCAATAAATAGGAACTTGTACAGGTTGTATTGAATGGCCTTAGTGAAAAATTTGCTAACCTAGTTCAATCTTATGCAATGCAATGGGAGCCTCCATCCATGGATAGTCTACAAGGGGTCTTGATGGCTGAGGAAAGTAGACAAGAGCACAAGCTATCAAGGATGGGGCAACTCAAGATGAGATGAGGAGAAGTCTCTCATCACCCAAGGAAAAGGCTAGGGAAAAGGGAAGGCTCAATTCAAGATGAAGGAAACATTCAAGGAGGAAGGTGATGATTGTCACAACCATCAACAAGTGGAAAGAAAGATAAATCCAAAATGAAATGTTTCTTTTGAGGTGAGAAGGGACATTTTGCTTCTACTTGTTTTAAGAATTTTTTTTTTCTTCAAGCAAGCTAATCTCACTAATGGTGGGAAAAGTGAGGGAGAGGAGAGTGAAATTAGTGAAAAGACTTTTGCTTAAAAGTCTTAAAGAATATTTAAAAAGTGTGATTAGGCCATTCATCTATCTTAACAAGGAATAGTTTGATGTTTGCATTGTCTCAGGTTGCTTGTTAGTCTAATGTACTTAGATATCCTCTTAAGAACTTATTACTTCTTAAAAACTTTGGCTACAAGGCCTTTGTGCTTTTCTAATATCTGACATGAAGCATGTTAGTAATGCTTGTATCAACCCTAATCTTTGTTTGGGATTCATCAAATGCTTATGAACAAAGAAATATTAGATTCAATTGTGTTATATGGTCGAAAACTTATAAAAGACATATAAATGAGAAATGCAAATAATATATTTATCCAAATTAGAAAATATGTTTTCCAATTAACTTGTGTAAATTTTCTCTATATAACTTCCTATATATGATCATTAAAATTCTATATAATGATACATAGCTTGATAGTAAAAATTGATTAGAGGACTAAGCTTACAATATTCCTTTCATGTGGGCTTACATTTGACAAATCATGTTTAGAGGTGCACATCATGAGGCCCAATCATAATTGTGAGTTGGAAATCATGAGGTCCAATCATGATGAGAGGTGAAAATCTAGGGGTCCAATCATGATGTAGAAAGGCAATCAATAGGGTCCAATCGTTTTAGAGTATTTCCTCTTGCAAGAACTTGAGCTAGCTCTATTCGAAAGAGCTCTCCTTTGTACATAATATGGAAATTATGGTAATTGAGTTTTGATGAGAGTTTTGCTTCCAACACTAGTTTTTTTTTTCTCTATTTTCTCTCTCTACTTGAGAGCAACCTATTTTTGGACTTAGTTTTTCATCAAGAATCTTATAATCATGTGTATGATGGAGTTATGGTGGGCGGATGCATGCTTGTGTGCTCTTGCCTTGACATTGTCAAGTAGATTGCTTGCTACAATCAAGAGATAGTTTCATGTGCAATCACACACTTCTTAGAAGATCAATCACATGCTTTTTGTTGTCCTCACACATGTGAAGTGTTGACATGGTATCATAGCTTGCATAAGGATGGATGGCATACATCATGCTTGATGAAATCTGTTTAAAAAACAAGGTTTTGAGAGCTAGTTTGCAATTGAGTGTATTTTGAGATTAAAAGGGATCAAAATCATGATGAATTGATCCAGCCTGAGTACTATATAGCCTATTGTGCTCAGACATGTGTGAGACTGCCCAACTTTGAGTGGTTTGTGTTTCTCCAAGGTAGATCCAAATCTAGTGCATGATAGCTTGTTGGAAAGCTAGGAAGCTAGTTTGTGTTGCAATTGATTTCAAGTTAAATGGATGTGTCTTAAAAAAGTTATAGGCATTCAAAGGAAGGTGGGTAGGGCACCCAACCCGGTTGGACATGCCAAGGAATCTTCACAGCTAGCTTAGATCATCAAAACTCATGATTTTGCATTGCCAATCTTGTCTAGGATTGATCTAGATGAGATTTCGATGCCATAGCCACGTAGTTTTACACAAATCCATTATGTTTGAGTATTTTGTGGAGTCCTTGAGTGTTTTTTGTGAAAAAAATCTTCGAAGATTTTTGTGAAGATTCTTCTAACAGATTCCAGATATTAAAAGAGCATAATGGATATCAAGCAACGGAGTCGAGCCACCAAACTACATTAAAGATCCGACAAATCACCAAGAAAGGGTTCCAGAGTTCAGAATTACCGGGATCACCAATACCAGAGAAGTCGACAAGTCGCGGATCGGACAATGAGCAGAAACAAAGCCTAGCGTCTCACCAGCTTATGGCGACAGGAATAAAAGCATGTCCGAGTCAGCATAAAAACTTAGATCTACTTGTGATGTAATGTCAAACACACTGCAACACCCGCCATAGTTTCCAATGTGATCTGCTATGGATATCATGCATTTATTTATTTTTTTGTTCATCGCGGACGTCGCAAAACACATCAGAACAGGGTTGTCAGAATCCGACGTGTCTGGTATCCGTCACAATGCAATAGCCACTTGATATCGGCTCCTGGACAATAATCCCAGAAAGCAATTCTCAGCATTGACATGGATGTCGGATTTTGACATCCGACGTGGACGTCGGATTGCAACGTCCAAGTCCATTGTGGCAATGCCGACGTGGATGTCACATTTTGATGTCCACGTTGAATGTCGGATTGCAACGACTGTTAGCAAAATTGTTATGGAACGTTGCTTGATGACGTCCGCGACGTGTGTTCGATGTCCATCCAACTTATGTTCGACGAAAGTCGCAATCTGACGTCCACCGAAATGTCAAATTTCGACGTCTGTTAGCGAATTTTTTAAAGAATATTTTCTGATGATGTCCGACGTGTGTCCCAACATCCATCTGACGTATGCCCAACGTGGTGAGATGTCGGATTCTGGCGTCCCTAATTAGGTTTAAAATGAATAATGCGTAAAAAATAGTGTACATATTTTTATCGAGCTGTTATTGGAAACGTGTTTTTGGGGAGGCGATGTTCTTGGATTGCTTTTGAGGCAATATTTCTGGATTGCATTGGACACTTGGATCAAGTAGCAAGCTAAGCATGAGGTACTTTCTATTCATACATTTCTTTATGCACGTTATGAATTGCAAAATCTTATTGCATAGCCTCATGCACATTCTAAATTGCGACACTTTATTACATTACTTAATGCACATTATGAATTGCATTTTGATTCATATATATGACATTGTTTTTTGGAATCCGACATTGCACATCTTGGAATCCGACATTGCCCATATTTTGGATTCCGACATTGCATTTCTTGGTGAAACTTACACGTGGAGGATGACCCTCGCTCTTCAATTTATCAACTAATGCCTCATATGATTTCCTAAAGGCAAAGTCATACTCTTCCTTAGTTGGTAGACGTCCATAGTCCTCCAACTATCCATTCAATTTTAAGTTTAAATTAGTTTACGGCTAGGTTGGAGCAGTTAGTCATAATGCATAATAAAAAAAAGAGATCATATGAAATCAAAGACAAACTATAAGAGTTTAGATTCACTTATTATGCTTGCTTGCAAGCCCACTATGAAGAATTTCAGATCATTTAAGATCCAAATCCATAACCTGATCTTTGGTTAGACATAGATCAATCCTACCAATGTTGCCAACATAGAAAAACCAACATCTACTTAATGAAAGAGATGCAAAATCAATAAGAACCTGATCAAACATCAAACATATGATATAATGAAGTTTTTGTCCATACAAAAACATTAAGCTATCACACATGTGGATCCAAAAATAGCATAAAATAAGCATTCTACACACAAGATTGCAAGATATCACAAATATAGGGCACCAATGGATAGATGAACCCAAGAGAACTCATGTATAAGCATGAAGTGAGATAAGAGAGAGAGAATATATATCTTCCCATGAGTGTACAACTATATATAACAGATCCATGACTCATTAATGAGTGTGGTTTCCCTCCATAACAAAAACCCTAGCATTAATGTGGACTATGTTCAATGTCTCCAACATTCAAATTTGAATCTACTAAAACTCGTGTACTACACTTTTCCACACTTTCAAACAGTGTTTATTCAAAAGCTTTTAGACTAATATAACTTCGAAAAGTCAAACCCTAAGTCTAGTATGAAAATTGGCTTGAATTGCCAAATATACAAATATGACCAAAGTAGCAAAACTAGTTGAAATTTCTCACACTCCCTCTTCAACCAGTTTTAGCATAGACTTTGAGAACACTCCAATTGAAGTCCTATGCTTCATAAACAAGTATTTTCACAATTCTTTGGTAAAGATATCAGCTACACATTCCTTTGAAGAAACATTTTGAAGTTCCACCTCTTGCTCCTAGCATAAAAGATAGAATTGGTTGCCAACTTTTGGGCTGATAGGTTGTCTGAAAAGATGATTGGGCTCTCTGAAAAATCCAACAAGTGAAGATCCTTGATCATCCTCTTAATCCATACCATCTCCTTTGTGAGATGTGTAAGTGCTTTGTACTTGGCCTCATGAGCTAGATGCCAATGAGATAGTGGCTTGTTTCTTTAAAATCCATGATATAGCTCCATCACCTATGAAAATACAATGAGCACTTATGGATTTTCTATCCATTTTATCTCCAGCAAAGTCCGAATCTGAAAATCCAAACAAGTTAGGTGATGATCCTTCATACAATATGCCAAAATCTCGAGTTCCAAGGATATACCTCAAAACTCGTTTCCCTAGCTTCCAATGCTCTTCACTAGGATCTTGCATGAATTGGCTCAATATACCAACAAAATAGCTTAATTATGGTCTTGTGATAGTTAGATAGATGAGTGAACCAACTAGCTTCCTATAGAGAGTAATGTCCTTGAAGGATCTTTCATTACCTCTTATAGTTAGCTTTACATTTGACTCCACATGTGTATCACAAGACTTTGCATCTACCATATAAAATCTTTCTAGAATAAAATTATCATACTTCTCTTTGTGAAAATAAAAAAGCCATCCAATTTGACTTTTGGTATTCATGAAGATTTTCATCTTGCATGTAGTGTTTCAACTTGTAAATGTCAAAATTGGCCTTATAGGAACTCGAGCTACATCTCATGCTACTTTATCAGCTTGATTGCAATTACAAATACTACGTCCAATCTTCCCCATCATGCATTTCATAAATAGCAATACATTTTGCCCTTTAACAAAACCGTATCAGGACAGATGTCATACTGATCTATATAAGAGCAAAAAAGAATGTATTCAGTTCACATAAAAGTATATACACATAAGAAGCTATCTTGTAATACATACATGAAAAGATCCGTGCCATAGTAGCCCCAAGGACATCCTATACAAAACATTTGGGAGTCCGAGCACCTTATGGCTTGGGAAAATCCATGCCATTCAAGCACATCAAAATCAAACTCTAGAACATCCCTAGATTACTCATACAGGCTGCACTTTCATTTACCAAATTCCAAACCTTGCAAAGGATAAAAAAGACCAATCTTAATAAGATTTGCAGAATGGAATGTAAGCACTTTTTTGGTAGATAACTTCAAAAATAGTTTACATAAAATATGACGTTACCAACATCTTAATGAACTTGTATTGTAGTGTTGGGTAATACTACCTTCCGTATAGCTTCATAGAGTTTCAAACTTGAATGCGAGGTGAGGTAATTTCTTGCGAGCTACCCATTTTCCACTGTTTCAAGCAAAACTCTGCCTACGTACTACCGATTCAAAATCGAAAGTGATGGATTAATGGTAGTGCAACCTTATCGATCCAGATGTATGAAGCCCACAAGACCAATACCAAGACTTATCAAGACCACTATGAGAAGAAGCTGTTTGAATCTCAAAGTCAAATTCAAAAGATGCAGCAAGACGTACAAAAGGTCCTAGAACAGGTGAACTAGCTTTGGAGTAATACATGCAAGGTACAAACATGACTAGCTCATTCAGAGAAGAAAGAAGACCAAGATGGACACGACGTGGGAGGATCATCCGAGATGGACAGGGCATGCGAGACCGCTATCTGACTACCCCCACTGCGACACTGACCCCCCATTCCTTCTCCATCATGTTCATCATTAACCGAATCCATTTATCCATTTTTGATATCCAACATTGTCTTGCAATCCATTTGCTCAAATGAATCATTTTTTTATGTATAGTCTTGAGATAGAATAAGTTTCATATTGTTTCGAACAGGGATGGCATGGCAATAGGCTTGGACTTCCACTGAAGATTAACCAAAGGACAACAACTAACAGTGAAACTAATTTGCAAGAGCAGAAGAACCAGATCAACAACCAAAGAGCCCGGCTGATAGAGTCAAATTGATGTTGCAGAGGGACTTGCAATAAGGTTGGCAGAGGGCAATGTTGGTAGATTCCCTACTAATATGACAATCAGTCGAAGGAATATTTTTGGTGCCGGTTGATTCGAGATCCAGAGTAACTAGACTTGTAAGTTATAGACCCAACCATGGCATCTTGTTGTGTAGACCATGAGTTGAGGACAAACTAGTTAGTTACTTGAGAGTTAATTTACCACAACATGATCAGAGAGAGCACGATCAACAAGAAAGAGGTTTATCATACAAATACTAAGAGGTCTTGTGATCGCAAGGAGGAGGAGAGCTAAAGCGAGAGATCTCGTGAACGTGTGAGAGAGAGAGAGAGAGAGAGAGAGAGAGAGAGAGAGAGAGAGAGAGAGAGAGAGAGAGAGAGAGAGAGAGAGAGAGAGAGAGAGAGAGAGAGAGAGAGAGAGAGAGAGAGAGAGAGAGAGAGAGAGAGAGAGAGAAAAGCCGATGGCCAGCTGTCCCACTACAGAAGTAATTATTAGAATTACACACCTTCAAATTTGCTACAAACACTTGTAGTCTCTTTAGCTCTAGTGGACCCACTTTAGATTGCTAAACAATTTTTTTTTTTGGTGCATTTCTACCCAAAAAAGTTAGTGTCCTTGACAGTCCATGTTGTACCACCAAACCATGCCTTTAGCCCTTTAGGATCACAAAGATCCAATCTCTATAATTGAAAATGCTTGATTTGAGCTAGTAATACCCCCAAATCCTCATAGAATTTATGGCGCCCTCAAAATCCACCACTAGATTTGGTAAAAACACAAACTTTGGCCTACAACTTGCTCTGATACCATGTGAACATATTAGATCCAAAACATATTTAGATCATAAAGAATCTTTAGCCAAGTTTGATCACACAACTAGTTTCATCAACAACACAGGAATCACTACTTTATGCATGCTAGAATTTAGAAATGCATCAAGATCTGATCATAACCACTTAGATCTGACTTAGTACTGTCCCTGTTCATATAGTAGCAATACAGTATAGTATTACACACGTGTGAAAGCTAGATCAACAAGAAAATCAACATTCTACACATAGAAACTCAAGATATCATAAGAAATTTGTTGAAATGGAAAAATAATCCATCTTGACTTTAGGCTTGCTACAATCATTGTACCATGCAAGTATGTTGTTCCATAAATGCAAATTCCAAGTTTGGCCTAGATAGAACTCGAGATATATGGTTTTGACATATCTAGTTTGATGATTACCACTTGCATATAGATTGTAGACTTAGAATTAGCAAAGATATGCTAGTAGAAACTCGTGGCAATTCACATGCATTAATTGTAAGTGATCCATAGTGACATGCAAGGCATGCACAAAGTGAAATGGACACGTGCATGATGATTTGTACATTTCTAGTTAGAACTAGGACACTTGGAAAAAGTAGGTAGAGATTCATGCATGAGATGTGACAAATGTCACATAGACTCTAGTTTTCACTTTAGATGTCATCAAAAGGTGGATGGATGTGGTTCTAACTCGAGCTACCTCAAACTCTATAAATATGTGTAGCTCTCCTCATAATTTTTGGATGAAGAACCAAAGCTTTGTAGCTATCTCTTGCCATTTTGGATCCACACCATTTTTGCTTGATATCTCTCTATCTTTCTCTCTCTAACTCGTGTTCAGGCTAATGCTAATACACTAATTTCTTGTACTTTTACTCATTTATGATTCATTACTATCATTCTCTGATGCTTAGCATGCTAGATTGTGGTTAAGCCATAACTTCTGTACTAGATCTTGCTATTCAATCTAGAATCAGGTTATTGTGCTAATCATAAAGCTTAATTAGATCTATCATACTTGTGGATCTTCCCCACACGTGTGAATTCTGGAAATTTTGTCATGGTATCAGAGCCAAATTGAGCTTTGCATGCTAACATCTCTGATTGTACAAGAATTTGAGAGCTAAATCAAGCAAAAAAGCAGTTTTACACTTTTTCTCACCTTTCTCTGAAGTGTGTTTGGATCACATCAGATTAAACCTGAATTTTCAGGTTGGTAGTACGGAATTCTGGAATTCCGCACGTGTGAAAATCAGAGATTTTCAGTCCCTTCTATCTCCTTGCTTGTAGATCCAAAGATAGTGGTCTTATAGCTTGATGGAAAGCTTATGATGTGTACTTTTCATAGAAATTGAAACCAAATCAATCTGATGTGTCTATCAAGAGTTATAAGCTCTTAAAGAGGGTAGGGAGAGGTCCAAAATCCGAGTGACCACATTTTGATTTGATTCAACCTTGCTTTGTTCTGAGTCCATTGTTTTGAGCATTCTACACAAGAAACTGAAGATCAAGACAAAGTTTGAAGTGATTGAACACCCTGTAGGCCTTCTGTGTATCAATAATGTTTTCTTTTGAAGCATTTCACATGTGCCAAAAGTAGGATTCAAACTTGTCAAAGTGTCTCAATCCACTTTGTGTGTCTGATCTAGATAATCTTGTTTTGTGGAATATTTGAGATCCATCTCAAATACAGTTGCAAGTTTTTCACATAGGAAGGTAGTACATCCTTGAAAATACCTATAGTGAAAGAGAGCAACAACATTAAGTCTGATTGGAACAAGCTCAAACATATTGCAGTCCAATAACTAAGAAGTCTTCATCTAAATGGCACCTCTAGGAGGATGGACATTCTGCTTGGTGTTGAGAAGGAGCCTCAAGCACAGGTTGAAATTCCTAAGTATAGGAAGAGAGCTAGAATGGCTCTACATTTCATTAAGATGAATGTATCTAATGAAATTTTGAGAGAAATAGGATCTTGCACTACACCCAAAGATGTTTGGGATGCACTTAAGTCCATCTATGAAGCAAAGAATACTTCTAGAATACTCACCCTTAGGAATCAGATTTTCCAAAGTTTTCAAAGAAGTGAGGAGAATGCATCAAACTATGTTCTGAGAGTTAAAGATTTACATAGAGAGCTTTCCTGTGTTGGTGTTACTATTAACCAAGATGAGCTGGTTCAAGTCATACTAATCCGAGTTGAAGCTTCTTTGCCTATTGAATATTGGGGTGAAGCTATAAATTGTGCAATAGATTACCTCACAATGCACTTGTTGGAAAATCACCTTTTGAAGTCTTGTTTAAGAAGAAACCTAAGGTAGATCACCTTAGAGTTTTTGGATGTGCTTGCTTTGTTCATGTACTCTTGGAAACAAGGAAAAAAAATTATCCTAATTTTATTAAAGGGATCATGGTTGATTTGCTTCCAACAAGAAAGCTTACAGAATCTATGTTCCCTCTACCTCAACGACAATTGAGAGTAGGGATGTTATATTCCATGAGGATCAAAAATACATTCTTGAGGAGGCCGAGTTCAAAGATTCTCAAAAAGATACTCCAATCATCACCCTTGAAGACTATCATGGAGAGATGGGGCCGAGAATTGAGGAGGAGTCACCTCGAATCTTTTCACCAAGGAGATCTCAAAGAGAAAGACCCGAACCTAGGAGGCTTACTTATGAAGATAGAGGCAAGCAAGTGGAACTCAACTCCACTAATTGTGCTTATTTTATTTCACATCAGGAGCCAAAGGATGTATATGATGCACTCAATTCAAAGGAATGGTATCTTGCCATGAAGGAGGAATATGATGCTTTGATGGCCAACAAGACATGGGAGCTTGTGGATCTTCCATCCAACAAGCACACCATTGGTTGCAAGTGGGTTTTTCGAGTCAAGTATAATCAAGATTGCACAATCAACAAGTACAAGGCTAGACTTTGTGCTAAGGGTTTTGCTCAAGTTTATGGACTTGATTATGAGGATACTTTTGCTCCAGTTGCAAAGATGGTATCAATTAGAATCATAATTTCTATTGCTTGTTTTTTCAATTGGCAAGTTCTTCAGTTAGTGTCTCTTATGCTTTTTTAAATGGATATCTAGAGGAAGAGATTTATATGGATCAGCCTATTGGGTTTATCCATGACAAAGACAAAGTTTGCTTGCTCTTCAAAAGTCTATATGGACTAAAGCAAGCTCCAAGGTCATGGTATTCTCGACTTAACACCTTTCTTGAGTCACTAGGATTTTAACCAAAAACCTAAAATTCTAATCTAGATGCAAGTACCAAAATTAGCCAATTAGAATGGGTCCAAACTCGATCTCATCCACTTATCTACTTGCCAAAAATAGTGCAAACACTATTTAGGCCTTTATTGATAGATATAAAACTATCTCTAAGTTGAGATTTCAAGTTGGCCTCAAAATTGCCAAATAAAATGTCGAAACTAGTTGACAATTTTCACAAATTCAACAATTTAAAATTGCTCCATTAAAGTTCATATTATAGTTTCAATATGAAATAGGAGACTTGTTGCAACAACACAACATGCATATAGGTTTACAAAACATGTTGAACATCACATAAAGTTGAAGGCAATTTTGATGCCTATTCAGCATTTACATTTCTATGGACTCACTTTTCTTTCCATACTTGCAAAAAAGAACTAGACATGTTCTCTTGTTTCATTTTCACTAAAGTTAACTTTATTCAAGATAAATTTCCATTACAATTGCTTGACTTCTAGTGCGAGAAACATATGCTTTTCTTACAAGGGATTTTAATATTTGTATTTGATCAACATCAAATTCCTCATATATGGATTGAAAATTTGTGCCTTCCATTTTTATGTGATGTAGCATATCGTAGTTCTATCCATTGATTTCCAACTATCACAACATCAGGGTAGCCAAGATGTCTTCCATATCTATTTAAAAGTACGCCGTTCAAATCTAAAATAAGAAACAACTCATCATGGTAATTCTTTATTGGTTGCTGAACCTGAACGTACATAGCCCAATGTATTAATATTCATGCTCTTCATGCCTTAATCTAAAAAACTTTTTTCCATCTCAATAAAGTTTTTATTGATTTTAATATTCTTAAAAAACAAAACAATATTAAAAGCGCGCGCACACACAAGTATTTAAAAGCAAGAACAATTGAAAAATAAGATGGTTTGTGCAGTATACAGATATTAAAACTTATCATCCTTTAGGAAATAAGGAAAGTAGTTCTCTGAAAAGTGCAATATCAAGGCATTCAGCCCATGACTATACAATGACTTTACTAACTTGCCTCATATACTATGTTCTTTTCTATAGCTTGGTTCTCCATCGTACCTTCACCATCTATTTATGCATGCCCCTCATCCCCATTCAAAGCGTTAGCATTATGATCTTCAATAACATCATCAAGACCAACAAAATCTTCTTGCATATTGAACAAATCAATATCCTTTGAGGTTCAACAATATGCAGACAATGGTTTGGCATGAAGGCGACAATGGATCAGATTGGCTTAAGGAAACACTTTGACTTTTATAGAAGGCATTAACCTCAGGCAATTTGTCAACCACCATAGAAGCATAACTTTCAAGCAAATCTTTCCCAGAGGAATTACGTACAAACACAATTGTCTTCCTCTCACTACATAGGGCCTCTCTCATGGCGAATTTTCCAATAAATGCATCCACAACAACTTTTCCATGTTAGCAAAATGAGGACACAAGCTTAGAAAAGAATGTACGATCTTTGGGATATTTGCTAGGCAACCTCCGCTTAGTGCACAACTCTCAGAACGAGTATCATTATCAATAGACTGATAGGTAGGTAATAAAACTGCTAGTTTAAACTAACTATGATAAAGTTCAAAAGCAAATTCATTGATATTAGATTGTCGTATAACAATGTTATTCAACCCTTTACAAAGATCTTTTTTTTAAGGTTTTATTGTTTACAATTCTACAATCCATAGAGACTACATGCATAAAATCACTTAAGACAAACTCCTTTAGAAGTTTACTTGTTAAACAACATGTAGTAGGTCTTGTTTTAATATCACCGTATCAAGACATCCATCATACCGATCAATTTTAGGCAAGGAATCCTATCATTACAATACAATCGTCTAACAACATCCTATAAAGCAGCCATAATCATTCACTAAAATGGAAAAGGTTTGGTTTGGTTATAGAAGTCGGTATCAGGGCACATATGTGCCATACTGAACCAATTGTACCAATAACGGACTTGGTAGCCAATAGACTCTATGAAACAATGCTTGGGCAGATCCATGCCATTCAAGCTAACCTGGGCAAATCCATGTCATTCAAGTGTCTTTTTGTAACAAGTAGGATGTGAAATCCATACCATCCTGACTCGTAAGGCTATCAAGTTGTCTTGTACGAGCGTGGAACAGTCTGAGCATATCCATGCTTTCCAGACCTACCAACAACCCATCTTCCTTGTAATCAAGTGTAGAAACAACTTACTTCTATGTTCTACATGTATATGGTTCTTTCTTAGAGTCCAAGCATTGCATATAAGTCGATCACTATTATTTTTTCCAATGTAGAAACCTTAATTTTCGTTATGCTAATTTGCAGATGGTTTTTTCAGCATGAAATTCAAGCAAAGAGTAGTATTAGGTTGAAAGACCTAAATAATGCGTAAGAACAAACTGAGTATTTTCGGTTCATCAGTACCCAACCAACTTCTAAAATTGTAAACATAGTAGCATATGCGTCAAGGGGTATGTATAGTATAATACCCGAATATGTGCTAAAGATTCTTCATGAGAGGTAGTCATGATCGTCTTTCTAACGTTATAAGTCGCAAACCCTTCTAGTATTGGTACCAAAGAGCAATATATCATGTTAGCACCATAATAACCCATATAGTAATGTGCGTATTTTTCCTAGACCTCATCTATTGATTGTAAGAATCAAGGACAACATATTACATTCGAATGGGTAGAAATCTTGTTATGCTTCATTCAATGATATGAAACTTCATACCTTCATAAACAGTAAAACATTTAGTTTACCTTATATATAGCATACACCTTATTTTGATAAGGATTTTTTGCCCAAAAAGGTTGGGGCACCAGCCCGATGTCTACAACAAATGGCCCGTATGTTTCTACAAAAAATGCAAAAAATGCAAAGGGGACTAAATTTTGAATTCCCTCTTGAACTTGTCTGGTCAAAAAGTACGAGAAAGCTTGCAGGTCACACTCCTTGTTGAACTCGACTTCTGCGAAAATTGTGAAAACTATGACAAGATTTACAATACGCACTACCTATTGAACTCGACTTTTGCAAAAAGTTCGAAAAGTGCGAGGTCATATATATGGGCGCATTTCTACTATGGACCAGCGATCCTTTGCTGGCTCTTATCTTTGTTCATATGAACTGTTCTTTTTGATTTTATATTCAATAATCCTTGATAAAAAACCACTTTTGAAAAGTATACAATTAAATTGGAGGTAGATCACTGGCTAGCGACCTCTTACATACTTGAAAAATGATATAATAAAGCTCCAAAAGTCGAATTACTTCCATATGAACCAACGCTCCACTGTGGGCTATGAATGAGCTTGTTTGCTCATAGCAAATTCTAAAGGGGTTATTTCAAAAAGACGACTAGATTATAGCATTAAATGTTAAAGAGTAAACATAGGGGTTATTTCAAAAAGACGACTAGATTATAGCATTGAATGTTACAGAGTAAACATTGTTGTAAGTTGTTTGTTAATGAGGAATAACGTTTGGTTGATAAAGAATTTAAAGTCGCTCAAGTTGTAGAAAATACTGAATAGCATAGATTTGTGGTTGTAACTATGAGTGAAAACTTACATGTGAACATATCTTGGCTACGAAATGAGACGAGAAAAAGTGTAATTGAAGCGAAAATAAATGTGAAACTAGGAAAAATGTGACGATCTCTAGCGGTGGTTGATGTTGTAGTAACCATGACAACTCAATTAGTGATATCAACCTTATCAATGAGTTCCTTTTCATCTTTGCTATAAAAAATTATCAATTCAAAGATGTATATTTTTATCTAAATTAAAATGCAAAAGGTTTGTTAAGAGTGAAGTCAAAACATTTTGCATTGAGAATGATTCAAGTTTTGATCAAAGAGCCCTACATAACCAATTAAAAGGCCCAAACTTGTGTGTACCACGTGGTTGGTGGAGCATGAATGTTATCCCCTAACTAATGTGTGAGCCTATGGAGGTCCTGGTACAACATAGATACCCTACTTCAAGGTAAGTGATTTGTCAAAGGGTGTGAGACTCTATGATAGATAAAGTTTGTGAAATGTTTTCAACATATGTATATATGATACTTTGCCACTCCATGAGATTGTTCCTGCTTAAAGCTTGATTGCAACCACCTACTATGAGAGTAGGCCTAACTTCCAACATGGTATTCAGAGTATGCTTAATTTGCCTTGTATCAACATTTCATTGTCCTCCCTAGTGTAATGTATCTGCTATTTTACAACTGCTTTTCTCTTTTTAAAGTACAAGGTTTGATTACTCTTGTACACATTGGTGAGAATTTTTTCAAAATTCTTTAGCAAATGTTTTAGATAGAGGAAGTAGGTGCATGTTGGTGTACACAATGCAATATGATGCTTATTCCATATAGTGAAAAATAAACAGCACTATCTAGTATTCCATGTGCAAACTTTCTAATCATTTTCCTTTCATTATCTTTGTAAGGTTACTACAAATTTATAGTTTTTTCACTTCAATCACTACCTTGTATACTAAAGATTTTCTAGTGCAATTGTGAAAACATTATAATTTGTAAATAATCAAACATGATCCCTCCGTCAATGGCATGTTGGAGAAGGCCCCATTTTTTCTCAAGGTTTGGAATTCTATATAGGTTCATAATTAAGTGTTAGATTTTTCCTATCTTGTATTAAGCATTGAAATTTCACCATACTTCATTTATGAGAAATGCAACACAAATACAAGCAAAGTACTAGCAAGCTATTTACTTCTTATAGATACCAACGACATTCCTACATTGAGCTTCATTTTGAAGAACAATTGTTGAAATCCCTCGAACAAAGCCCAACTTATGGATATTAGATTTGGTAGCTTTATCATTCTATCAATATTAAATAGAGAGTCCAATTAGCATCACATATATATAACTAAGTAGTTAAATTAATCTTCCTTTTTTTTTAATGTCTCTAGAATATGCATCATCTTTACCATTACCTCAAAGATTCTATTTTTATCAAAGATCAAGTTCATGACATGGATTCTAACTATATTAGCCTCTTGTTCCTAGACATTTAAGCAAATTACCATAAAAGGCCCAAAGTCATTGGCATCTATGTTTATTCAACATTGGGTTGTGGTGGGGTCGCTAGACTAATTTTTCATAACTTCCTAGATTCTCTTTGAACATCCTCACTACACCTAAAAATTCTTTAAGAGAAACAAAGATATTCTTGGAGCCTTAAGAATTAGGTCCAACGGCTTGAATGCACTATTGCAAACAACTACCGTGAATCTATTGGTAATGGCATATCGTGCGCTTACTTGCATCAATGTACACTCAACCCAATCACCAAGTAATGATT
This sequence comes from Diphasiastrum complanatum, assembly GCA_029204225.1. Lineage (NCBI taxonomy): Eukaryota > Viridiplantae > Streptophyta > Lycopodiopsida > Lycopodiales > Lycopodiaceae > Diphasiastrum > Diphasiastrum complanatum. The sequence continues at coordinate 68,434,416 of CM055093.1, forward strand.
GAAATTTCAATAAATGGAGCTTATTCACTCCTATAGAAATGTTTAGAACCTATAGTTTTCTTTGTTATTTTAGCTCCATTTATTGAATGGTAAGTCCGAACTTAGCAAGCAAGCACCAAATTGTCTAATGAGGTCGTGGAAGTAACGTATATGTTCTAACAAGAAAACAAATACAAATTCGGATTCTTGAATCCGTTTAAATTATCTAGCTCACCACATAAAAAAATGTCAAGTCATTCCAATAAGCTAGTAAGGCTTCTTCCTAGTGATATGAATCTTACTAGCAAAGAAGGGAATATGACAAGCCAATGTTTCTCAAACATCATTCTCAAGCAGAATTCAAAAACTTCAAATATCTGAAATGATTATCCAAATGGTAGAGAGAGACATGAGAAAACATAAGGTGACAATCTTCAACTACTTGGAAACATGAAAGAAGGAACAAGTGCAAGTTAATAATTGGCAATAAAAAACAATACATAAAAAAACCAATGAAAGCTCCGGAATTCATAAACTGCCGCTAAGAACCTCAAGATACGTGCAACTCTTATAAAGTAGTTTCTTGGTTTCACTACAACATCCTGGTGAGTATTGATTTTTTATATGTCAATGTTATATCTACTCCCTGCACTAGAAAGGATCATTGGCCATTTCTGAGACGAACAACAATAATTAAAAAAGGTATGATTGGGTAAAGGTCAACAAAAAGAAAAGTACTCAAAGAAAACCATGGAATCAGCAGAGTAAAAGGGAAAACAACTAAATGACTATTAAGCCAAAGATAGATCAAATAAGGAACAAATGAAAGCCCTGGCAGCTCAAGATCTATAAAAAAACTACGATGCAATTCTTAGTGAATTAAGTTCACCTTCTTCATGTCGGTATTCAACAAACCACACTCTAAAGCAATCAGTTTCTTGGCAATTCTAAAGAGCTGAAGTATCACAAAAATGAAAGCATCAGGAGTACAGAGATCTATGTTGCAAGCTTTCCATCATTATGAACTAGCCAGTCCTAATTAAAGTAGTAAGGTGTAAAAGAGGCTATTTAACGGCAAAAGTTCTGATCTCACATTATAACTCCCTTACTTCGAAGATCCTTCAGCAGCTTTCCTTTCCCAAAAAGTCGCATCCATCAAATTCTCCTGCACCCTAGGGTGATCACGCGTACTCGGCTCATAAAATCAGCCAAAAAATTAATCGATGAAATTTGGATTGTTAAACTCTTCCCTAATTATTCGTATCGGCGATCTCTGAGACCTTTTCGTCTGGGTCTGCTTGGTCCAGCAATTTACCCTCCTCTCCTTCAGAGTCTTTTGGCGGAGGATCAGCTCCGGCCTTCTGTGATCCGGTTAGGCGTGCAAGCATAACAAAGGAGGTACCTCCGATGAGGTTGTTCAGCCCGCGAGTGGCGATCACCGAAGCCTTGAATGTAGCAGGATTGAGCACCTTTGCCAGCGCAAATTCAAGCCCATTGAGGGCTTGGTACCTGAAATTACTGCTCAAACCCATGTGCAGAGCCCAGGTAGCAGCATTAAGAATGGTGGGAGGGGGGTTATTCTGAGGAACAAAATCTGGATCCACTGTCTTCCTCACCTGTAGCAGCAGCGTCGAAATCGCCGTGCCCACCAGCCCTGCTGCAAAACCCACAGCAGCAAACACAGTCCCCTTGTACACAAACGTGCCTGCACGATCGATGACCGAATACATGCCGGGCTCAAACATGTGCCCAGGGGGGCAGCTCGCAAACAGGCCTGGAAGCTGAGACACACAGGCAGCAGCAGAAGTGGGGGCCAACAAATACATGAGGGAAAAATTGACAATGGATCCTACAACAAGGGTGCAAAACACAAAATCAAGCTCATTCAGGCCAAAATTTGAGCGAGAAGCCATGTCCCCCAGCACACAGGCCCCCAACCCCACCACCTCCTCCATCAAAACCTTGTATGCAAACTGTGGATCTGCCCGCACTCTTGCCCTCCATCCCACCAGAAATGCCCCAATCACACCCCCCAGGCCATGCCCTGAGCTGCCTGCATGCCCACCTTCCTCTGCATCACCCCCACCTCCTCCTGATCCATCCCCATTGCCGCCACTGCCCCCAGTAAGGCCTCCCTCTCCTCCTGATTCCAAAACTTCCTGTGTAACTGATGGTGAGCTCAGACACGTCAGATTTCTTGCATTTTGCTTCAGGCTTTGGGTTTGTGTCCATTTTCTGATGCCCTTAGCTCTGGGATCCCGCCCTCCAGCCAGGTATAAAGAATGGCCATAGATTGCTGCGGCCAGCAAATGCAGCCCCTTTGATGGATCGCAAGAAAGACAGGCACTTTCAGCGGCAGATGGCCTCGGAAAAGGTTGGGAGGGAGTGAAGAGAGTTGAGGAACGGCAAGAGAGAAGGGCAGGGTAAGCGATCACAGAGGAATCGGCGATAGGAGAAGAAGAGATGGGCGATCTGGGCAGGAATTGGAGATCCATGGTGCTCTCGCTCTCGCTTTTGCTGTGCAAGTATTTGTGTGTGTGTGTGTTCGCAAGAGAGACAGAGACCGCGGCGGGGGGGGGGGGGGGGGGCCTTGCATCTCAGAGTTTTTTTTGGATGCCTGGGTGCCACGCCAGGCAGCCAGAATATATCCCATAAGTGTTTCCATGAAATTTTTGAGAGGGCATATATATGCAAACTGCACATTAATTAATGTGTGCGCTCACTTCCAGAAGGACAACGGAGGAGGTGGATTGTAACAGCATCAATAGGGTGACCACAAACACATTTGGAAGAGACCCTAACGGTTTAGGGTTTAGCCCCAAGCACAAACGAAGAGCAATGGTGAAGATGGCCGAACACAACCGAAAGGAAGGAAAAATAAGCTGAGCTGAGCTCACCCCCGCACCAGGACTCGCACAAGAAAGAAGCCGAGCTCTCGATGCAACGTCACATTTGGAAGAGACCCTAACGGTTTAGGGTTTAGCCCCAAGCACAAACGAAGAGCAATGGTGAAGATGGCCGAACACAACCGAAAGGAAGGAAAAATAAGCTGAGCTGAGCTCACCCCCGCACCAGGACTCGCACAAGAAAGAAGCCGAGCTCTCGATGCAACGTCGAAGGAGCCTCAGAGAGCATGTCGGAAAGGGTTTGCTTGTGCACGCGGTCTAATAGGGTCTCTCTTGCAGGTGATCAAAACTGAAAGTGAGGAGTTGCTCAAAAGGAGGAAGACGACGGGCTTGGGCAGTGAGAGGGGGAGGAGCTCTCGCGCAACAATGAGGAGGTGCTGGAAAGGCAGAGAACCGCTATCCACAATCCGCCAAGAGAGGGCGAAAAAAGAAAGGAATAATAAGCTGAGCTGAGCTCGCCCCCGCACCACACCAGGACTCGCACAAGAAAGAAGCCGAGCTCTCGATGCAACGTCGAAGGAGCCTCAGAGAGCATGTCGGAAAGGGTTTGCTTGAGCACGCGCTCTAATAGGGTCTCTCTTGCAGGTGATCAAAACTGAAAGTGAGGAGTTGCTCAAAAGGAGGAAGACGACGGGCTTGGGCAGTGAGGGGGAGGAGCTCTCGCGCAACAATGAGGAGGTGCTGGAAAGGCAGAGAACCGCTATCCACAATCCGCCAAGAGAGGGCGAAAAAAGCCAGAGAGGAGATGCTGGAGAGGCAGCACCCCCGCACCAGGACTCGCACAACAAGAAAGAAGCCGAGCTCTCGATGCAACGCCGAAGGAGCCTCAGAGAGCATGCTCGAAACGACCACAAACACACCTGGAGAGACCCTCACGGTTTAGGGTAGCCCCAAGCGAAAACGAAGAGCAATGGTGAAGATGGCCGAAGACGACCGAAAGGAAGGAATAATAGGCTGAACTGAGCGCCCCCGCACCAGGACTCGCACAAGAAAGAAGCCGAGCTCTCGATGCAACGTCGAAGGAGCCTCAGAGAGCATGTCGGAAAGGGTTTGCTTGTGCACGCGCTCTAATAGGGTCTCTCTTGCAGGTGATCAAAACTGAAAGTGAGGAGTTGCTCAAAAGGAGGAAGACGACGGGCTTGGGCAGTGAGGGGGAGGAGCTCTCGCGCAACAATGAGGAGGTGCTGGAAAGGCAGAGAACCGCTATCCACAATCCGCCAAGAGAGGGCGAAAAAAGGAAGGAATAATAAGCTGAGCTGAGCTCGCCCCCGCACCACACCAGGACTCGCACAAGAAAGAAGCCGAGCTCTCGATGCAACGTCGAAGGAGCCTCAGAGAGCATGTCGGAAAGGGTTTGCTTGTCCACGCGCTCTAATAGGGTCTCTCTTGCAGGTGATCAAAACTGAAAGTGAGGAGTTGCTCAAAAGGAGGAAGACGACGGGCTTGGGCAGTGAGGGGGAGGAGCTCTCGCGCAACAATGAGGAGGTGCTGGAAAGGCAGAGAACCGCTATCCACAATCCACCAAGAGAGGGCGAAAAAAGGAAGGAATAATAAGCTGAGCTGAGCTCGCCCCCGCACCACACCAGGACTCGCACAAGAAAGAAGCCGAGCTCTCGATGCAACGTCGAAGGAGCCTCAGAGAGCATGTCGGAAAGGGTTTGCTTGTGCACGCGCTCTAATAGGGTCTCTCTTGCAGGTGATCAAAACTGAAAGTGAGGAGTTGCTCAAAAGGAGGAAGACGACGGGCTTGGGCAGTGAGGGGGAGGAGCTCTCGCGCAACAATGAGGAGGTGCTGGAAAGGCAGAGAACCGCTATCCACAATCCGCCAAGAGAGGGCGAAAAAAGCCAGAGAGGAGATGCTGGAGAGGCAGCACCCCCGCACCAGGACTCGCACAACAAGAAAGAAGCCGAGCTCTCGATGCAACGCCGAAGGAGCCTCAGAGAGCATGCTCGAAACGACCACAAACACACCTGGAGAGACCCTCACGGTTTAGGGTAGCCCCAAGCGAAAACGAAGAGCAATGGTGAAGATGGCCGAAGACGACCGAAAGGAAGGAATAATAGGCTGAACTGAGCGCCCCCGCACCAGGACTCGCACAAGAAAGAAGCCGAGCTCTCGATGCAACGTCGAAGGAGCCTCAGAGAGCATGCCGGAAAGGGTTTGCTTGTGCACGCGCTCTAATAGGGTCTCTCTTGCAGGTGATCAAAACTGAAAGTGAGGAGTTGCTCAAAAGGAGGAAGACGGGCTTGGGCAGTGAGGGGGAGGAGCTCTCGCACAACAATGAGGAGGTGCTGGAAAGGCAGAGAACCGCTATCCACAATCCGCCAAGAGAGGGCGAAAAAAGCCAGAGAGGAGATGCTGGAGAGGCAGCACCCCCGCACCAGGACTCGCACAACAAGAAAGAAGCCGAGCTCTCGATGCAACGCCGAAGGAGCCTCAGAGAGCATGCTGGAAACGACCACAAACACACCTGGAGAGACCCTCACGGTTTAGGGTAGCCCCAAGCGAAAACGAAGAGCAATGGTGAAGATGGCCGAAGACGACCGAAAGGAAGGAATAATAGGCTGAACTGAGCGCCCCCGCACCAGGACTCGCACAAGAAAGAAGCCGAGCTCTCGATGCAACGTCGAAGGAGCCTCAGAGAGCATGCCGGAAAGGGTTTGCTTGTGCACGCGCTCTAATAGGGTCTCTCTTGCAGGTGATCAAAACTGAAAGTGAGGAGTTGCTCAAAAGGAGGAAGACGACGGGCTTGGGCAGTGAGGGGGAGGAGCTCTCGCGCAACAATGAGAAGGTGCTGGAAAGGCAGAGAACCGCTATCCACAATCCGCCAAGAGAGGGCGAAAAAAGGAAGGAATAATAAGTTGAGCTGAGCTCGCCCCCGCACCAGGACTTGCACAACAAGAAAGAAGCCGAGCTCTCGATGCAACGCCGAAGGAGCCTCAGAGAGCATGCTGGAAACGACCACAAACACACCTGGAGAGACCCTCACGGTTTAGGGTAGCCCCAAGCGAAAACGAAGAGCAATGGTGAAGATGGCAGAAGACAACCGAAAGGAAGGAATAATAGGCTGAGCTGAGCGCCCCCGCACCAGGACTCGCACAAGAAAGAAGCCGAGCTCTCGATGCAACGCCGAAGGAGCCTCAGAGAGCATGCTGGAAACGACCACAAACACACCTGGAGAGACCCTCACGGTTTAGGGTAGCCCCAAGCGAAAACGAAGAGCAATGGTGAAGATGGCCGAAGACAACCGAAAGGAAGGAATAATAGACTGAGCTGAGCGCCCCCGCACCAGGAGTCGCACAAGAAAGAAGCCGAGCTCTCGATGCAACGTCGAAGGAGCCTCAGAGAGCATGCCGGAAAGGGTTTGCTTGTGCACGCGCTCTAATAGGGTCTCTCTTGCAGGTGATCAAAACTGAAAGTGAGGAGTTGCTCAAAAGGAGGAAGACGGGCTTGGGCAGTGAGGGGGAGGAGCTCTCGCGCAACAATGAGGAGGTGCTGGAAAGGCAGAGAACCGCTATCCACAATCCGCCAAGAGAGGGCGAAAAAAGCCAGAGAGGAGATGCTGGAGAGGCAGCACCCCCGCACCAGGGCTCGCACAACAAGAAAGAAGCCGAGCTCTCGATGCAACGCCGAAGGAGCCTCAGAGAGCATGCTGGAAACGACCACAAACACATCTGGAGAGACCCTCACGATTTAGGGTAGCCCCAAGCGAAAACGAAGAGCAATGGTGAAGATGGCCGAAGACAACCGAAAGGAAGGAATACTAGGCTGAGCTGAGCGCCCCCGCACCAGGACTCGCACAAGAAAGAAGCCGAGCTCTCAATGCAACGTCGAAGGAGCCTCAGAGAGCATGCCGGAAAGGGTTTGCTTGTGCACGCGCTCTAATAGGGTCTCTCTTGCAGGTGATCAAAACTGAAAGTGAGGAGTTGCTCAGAAGGAGGAAGACGGGCTTGGGCAGTGAGGGGGAGGAGCTCTCGCGCAACGATGAGGAGGTGCTGGAAAGGCACAGAACCGCACCAGGTCTCGCACAAGAAAGAAGCCGAGCTCTCGATGCAACGCTGAAGGAGCCTCAGAGAGCATGCTGGAAATGACACAAACACACATGGAGAGATCCTCACGATTTAGGGTAGCCCCAAGCGAAAACGAAGAGCAATGGTGAAGATGGCCGAAGACAACCGAAAGGAAGGAATAATAGGCTGAGCTGAGTGCCCCCACACCAGGACTCGCACAAGAAAGAAGCCGAGCTCTTGATGCAACGTCGAAGGAGCCTCAGAGAGCATGCCGGAAAGGGTTTGCTTGTGCACGCGCTCTAATAGGGTCTCTCTTGCAAGTGATCAAAACTGAAAGTGAGGAGTTGCTCAAAAGGAGGAAGACGGGCTTGGGCAGTGAGGGGGAGGAGCTTTCGCACAGCTATGAGGAGGTGCTGGAAAGGTTGATTCCTTCATCTGAAATCCATATGGTATATCGGCGATGTAGAACAAGTGAGCCAAAAGGTGATTTGCTCAGACAAATGCAGTGAAATTATAGTTGTAGAAACAATCCAAATGCTACTTTAATCTATTTCTATTGCAGTCATCAAACTAGTTTCTTACCAGGCACCAAGAACAGTTGTATTCGCATATTGTTTTGTACTCAAATCATTTGATTTGTTTATGTCAGGACTCGCACAAGAAAGAAGTCGAGCTCTTGATGCAACGCCGAAGGAGCCTCAGAGAGCATGCTGGAAACGACCACAAACACACCTGGAGAGACCCTCATGGTTAAGGGTAGCCCCAAGCGAAAACGAAGAGCAATGGTGAAGATGGCTGAAGACAACCGAAAGGAAGTAATAATAGGCTGAGTTGAGCGCCCCCGCACCAGGACTCACACAAGAAAGAAGCCGAGCTCTCGATGCAAAGTCGAAGGAGCCTCAGAGAGCATGCTGGAAAGGGTTTGCTTGTGCACGTGCTCTAATAGGGTCACCCTTGCAGGTGATCAAAACTGAAAGTGAGGAGTTGCTCAAAAGGAGGAAGATGTGCTTGGGCAGTGAGGGGGAGGAGCTCTCACGCAACGATGAGGAGGTGCTGGAAAGGCAGAGAACCGCACCAGGACTCGCACAAAAAAAAAGCCGAGCTCTCGATGCAGCGCCGAAGGAGCCTCAGAGAGCATGCTGGAAACGACCACAAACACACCTGGAGAGACCCTCACGGTTTAGGGTAGCCCCAAGCGAAAACGAAGAGCAATGGTGAAGATGGCCGAAGACAACCAAAAGGAAGGAATAATAGGCTGAGCTGAGCGCCCCCCGCACCAGGACTCGCACAAGAAAGAAGCCGAGCTCTCGATGCAACGTCGAAGGAGCCTCAGAGCGCATGCCGGAAAGGGCTTGCTTGTGCACGCGCTCTAATAGGGTCTCTCTTGTAGGTGATCAAAATTGAAAGTGAGGAGTTGCTCAAAAGGAGGAACACGGGCTTGGGTAGTGAGCGGGAGGAGCTCTCGCACAACGATGAGCAGGTGCTAGAAAGGCAGAGAACCGCTATCCACATGAGCACAATGCAATCTGCCAAGAGAGGGCGAAAGCCAGAGAGGAGGTGCTGGAGAGGCAGTGCCCCCGCACCAGGACTCGCACAAGAAAGAAGCCGAGCTCTCGATGCAACGCCGAAGGAGCCTCAGAGAGCATGCTGGAAATGACCACAAACACACCTGGAGAGACCCTCACGGTTTAGGGTAGCCCCAAGCGAAAACGAAGAGCAATGGTGAAGATGGCCGAAGACAACCGAAAGGAAGGAATAATAGGCTGAGCTGAGCGCCCCCGCACCATGACTCGCACAAGAAAGAAGCCGAGCTCTCGATGCAACGCCGAAGGAGCCTCAGAGAGCATGTTGGAAAGGGTTTGCTTGTGCACGCACTCTAATAGGGTCTGTCTTGTAGGTGATCAAAACTGAAAGTGAGGAGTTGCTCAAAAGGAGGAAGACGGGCTTGGGCAGTGAGGGGGAGGAGCTCTCGCGCAACGATGAGGAGGTGCTGGAAAGGCAGAGAACCGCTATCCACATGAGCACAATGCAATCTGCCAAGAGAGGGCGAAAGCCAAAGAGGAGGTGCTGGAGAGGCAGCGCCCCAGCACTAGGACTCGCACAAGAAAGAAGTCGAGCTCTCGATGCAACGCCGAAGGAGCCTCAGAGAGCATGCTGGAAATGACACAAACACACCTGGAGAGACCCTCATGGTTTAGGGTAGCCCCAAGCGAAAACGAAGAGCAATGGTGAAGATGGCCAAAGACAACCGAAAGGAAGGAATAATAGGCTGAGCTAAGCGTCCCCGCACCAGGAGTCGCACAAGAAAGAAGCCGACCTCTCGATGCAACGTCGAAGGAGCCTCAGAGAGCATGCTGGAAAGGGTTTGCTTGTGCACGCGCTCTAATAGGGTCTCTCTTGCAGGTGATCAAAACTGAAAGTGAGAAGTTGCTCAAAAGGAGGAAGACGGGCTTGGGCAGTGAGGGGGAGGAGCTCTCGCACAACGATGAGGAGGTGCTGGAAAGGCAGAGAACCGCTATCCACATGAGCACAATGCAATCCGCCAAGAGAGGGCGAAAGCCAGAGAGGTGTTGGAGAGGTAGCGCCCCTGCACCAGGACTTGCACAAGAAAGAAGCCGAGCTCTCGATGCAACGCCGAAGGAGCCTCAGAGAGCATGCTAGAAAGGGTTTGCTTGTGCACGCGCTCTAATAGGATGTCTCTTGTAGGTGATCAAAACTGAAAGTGAGGAGTTGCTCAAAAGGAGGAAGACAGGCTTGGGCAGTGAGGGGGAGGAGCTCTCGCGCAACGATGAGGAGGTGCTGGAAAGGCAGAGAATCGCTATCCACATGAGCATAATGCAATCCGCCAAGAGAGGGTGAAAGTCAAAGAGGAACCGAGAAGACAAAGTAGAGGGGCAGAAGAAACCGTAGAGAGAAGATCCACACCTCCACAAGAAATGGGTAACCGAGCCTGGTTTCGAGCTGAAAGGGTTTGCTTGTGCACGCGCTGTAATAGGGTCTCTTGCAGGTGATCAAAACTGAAAGTGAGGAGTTGCTCAAAAGAAGGAAGACAAGCTTGGGCATAGAGGGGGAGGAGCTCTCGCACAACGATGAGGAGGTGTTGGAAAGGCAGAGAACCGCTATCCACATGTGCACGCGCTCTAATAGGGTCTCTTGTAGGTGATCAAAACTGAAAGTGAGGAGTTGCTAAAAAGGAGGAAGACAAGCTTGTGCAGTGAGGGGGAGGAGCTCTCACGCAACGATGAGGAGGTGCTGGAAAGGCAGAGAACCGCTATCCACATGAGCACAATGCAATCCGCCAAGAGAGGGCAAAAGCCAGAGAGGAACCGAGAAGACAAAGCAGAGGGGCAGAAGAAACCGTAGAGAGAAGATCCACACCTCCACAAGAAATGGGTAGCCGAGCCTGGTTCCGAGCTGAAAGGGTTTGCTTGTGCACGCGCTCTAATAGGGTCTCTCTTGCAGGGATCAAAACTGAAAGTGAGGAGTTGCTCAAAAGGAGGAAGACAAGCTTGGGCAGAGAGGGGGAGGAGCTCTCGCGCAACGATGAGGAGGTGCTGGAAAGGCAGAGAACCGCTATCCACATGAGCACAATGCAATCCGCCAAGAGAGGGCGAATGCCATAGAGGAATCAAGAAGACAAAGCAGGGGCAAAAGAAACCGTAGAGAGAAGATCCACACCTCCACAAGAAATGGGTAACCGAGCCTGGTTCCGAGCTGAAAGGGTCTCCACACCATCCAAAGAACCTGGGCCCAAAAGGCGGCCAAAAACATCCATAATAGAGCTGTCAAAGGAAGAGAGAAGATGCAAAAAGTCCTGAGTAGGGGGGAAAGTCCGCAGCAGATAAGAAGGATGCTGGATAAAGCAAGACGTCAAGATGCCAAACGCGACCTGAGTGTTGCCCAACCGGGGAAGCAGATCTGAATGAGCAACATCCTCCTGGAGAGCCTCACCAAGAAAAGCATATTAATGGTTTTGATCCATAATGGTAAGCTATTGTGGTGATCTACTAAAAGCTTAGATATTAGTTGTAGGTGAGCAAGAAATTTTTTGTATGTTTTTAATTTTTTTAAATGCAATTTTTGTTTGTGTTTGGTTTACTATTTGAATGTCCTTAGACAAGGCAAAGCTTATCCTGATATTTCAATCACCTTGTTTTTAATACAAGGCCAGTGGGCAGGGTGGATGGGGACATTGCCACTTTTTTGTTGTTGTGCCCAAGATTTTGAATCTTGATGTTCATGTGCAACTCTTTTTTGTTCTTAGAGAGAGAGAATTATTGGTTAAACGTAAGTTTATATTAATGGTTTTGATCCATAATTGGTAAGCTATTGTGGTAATATACTAAAAGCTTAGATATTATTTGTAGGTGAGCAAGAAATTTTTTGTATTTTAAATTTTTAAAATGCAATTTTTGTTTGTGTTTGTTTAACTCTTTGAATGTTCTTAGACAAGGCAAAGCTTATCTTGATATTTCAATCACTTGTTTTTAATTGCTTTCAATCAATTTTTGTGGTTTTCTTAATAAATTCTCTTTCTAGATTGATTCTAATTTCTTTGGTTATTTGATTGTATAGTTTATTTCTAATCCATTTGGAATCGGGCTCTATAGCTGCAATCTTAATATTGGAGTACAAGGAACACCTTTGTTACTCCAACCATCTTGATAAATTGGACCAAAGTTTCAAAACAATAAATCTTGATTTTTTTTTTTCTCTCATCTTTGAATCGTAACCCTTCAACAATGAAATCCTACCAAGATGCCCTTTTTTGTGAATTAGCGCTTGCTTATGATATGTATATGTCTTTGGTATACTATGCTCAACTCTTCCATTAATGATGATGATTCATAAATATCTTGAATAGTTCAATAAACTAGATATATGAACCTTTTATAAAGTTTGAGTGTTGCATTGTAAAACAAACTGGTCTGTATGAACATCTTTTAGGCAATCATGAAAACAATTTTTTGATGATTAGTATGCAGCTTTTGACTAGGATTGAAAAATCATGGTTTTTTCACAAACATCACAAAAAGTGAAAACTTTCACAAACATAGAGGCTAAGAATATCACATAGAATCATTATGAGGAATTTAGTTGATTTTTGAATTCTCATGATCTCCCTCAGCCAGACCTGCTTTGGCTAGTCCCAAGAGGGACACGAGAAATAGAAGGCTATACAATTGTACTTTGACGGGTTGTAGACTTAACTCGTGCCATCATAGTCAAATAGGGATTGAAGACCGAAAAAAAAACTCAATATCATTTTCGAGCGTGGTGGAGGTTGCTCATATAAATGAAAAATAGTTTTGTGCTTGAAAGCAATATCGGGGAGTCTTTTGAGCATAGTGAGAAAGGAAAAAAAAAAATTGACAGAAAGCTTGCGTTTGAAAGCGATATCGGGATGTCAAATATCATAATGGAGCGCGGTGGACGTTAGTAGAGCTGATGTGTGAACAAAACACATTTGACAATGATATCAGATCGAAAGGAAAAAAATTTGTGGAAGGAAAAAAAAAAAGCTCTCGGCGTCCAGTATCTATAAAAAAAAATTTGCACATGCGAAAAGTCGGCGCACTACCACATGGCATGATCTGATAGGTCCACGTCTCCATCCGTATGACTAATGATTAATCGAATTACTGCCCTATTTGAGTCTTTTGAAAAATTTGAGTTGACAGTACAAAGGGGCCAAAATCAAGTCTTGGCCTGAACAACGCATTCACAATCAAGTCTTGGCCCATACACTTAAACCCCTCTATTAAACTCTTACTCCCACCCGAAACCGTGTTCTTAAAATGTTACTCTCCTTGTAAACCTTTACCCCTCTTTCATAAACCCTAAACTTGTTTCTTGTATCTTCCCCCTCCCCATATATCCAAACCGTCCCAAATCCCCGCTTTGACACCAGCCGATTGCAGGCCCCTCTGTGGCCCCAGCCCACGACCAACATAATAACAAAAGATTGATACAAATCACTTTGTAATTCCCATTCAGCAGGAGCTATTGTGTCAATCTATCGATTCTAGCAACCAAACATTTTGTAAGTTAATCAACATTGAAAACTTAACAAATGCACCTCAGAAATTGATATCTTATGCAAATTTGCAGAGAAATAAAAAAGCACTAAGATCCATGAATTTTATTGTATAAAAAAACTTTGTTACATTCAGAGTTCCTCATTTTTTACTTGATCTACGCACCAGAGCAAAAGTCTTTCTGATCTTCTTAGTACTTCTCGATGAACACTTTCATATGCACAGATATATTGCAGTCCATGTTCCGTCAGAAATCCCAATTAGGGTTTTCCATAACATAATTTAAAAAAAAAAATTGGCCCAAAATCGGTATCAAATTGAAGGTTTTTTGGAGAGTAGTTCATTTGTGTTGTTTGCCATCAGTTTCAATAAAGGATCTATGGTGTATGCTTTGTAAAATGCTTGTTTCTTGTTTTTGTTTAGACACTTTGGTGTGCTTGCTGTATTTCTGAGAAATGCCATGTGAAGCAATGTTGCAACCATACTCCCTCACGTCTTGTACTCTCGTACTCGTACCTCTACGTCGCAAAACATACGATTTTTTAAAATACATACGATAATGTTTGGGTTATCCTGCAAACTCATCACGATCACCGCCCGACAAAAAACATCAAATTTTCCCCTGGTGTTTCCTGCCATGAATGACTCGAATAGATAACGAGCAAACATTCCACAAACCATTGGAAAAACTCTATCATCTTCCGAACCTTGCACGATTTGAAGAATTTTTTATGTGGCATCGCATTCTTAAAATGCGTATCCCACTGTTCACATATTCTTGAACGATTGCATAACCCACTATAGTCTCAACGATACACATTCCAAAATCAGACATGCAATCATTCAGACATTCCAAATGCGTATCCCACTATTCCAATGTCTGATGAACGATTTATTTAGAGTTTAATCAGACATTCCAAAATCGTTTAGTGATCTTTGGCATGGTTGAATGCTTTGAAGACGACAACACACAATGGTTGCAGTCCACCGTTTCACTAATGAACTCTGAAATCGCAAAAAGCAAAAAGAAATGTGGGCTGGAGGCTGCCTATGCGTGACCCAAAAAAAACTTACATGGTTGCATAACTCCAATCCTCAGAAGCTTACAATCAAGCATTCATACTCCATCAAAGGAGAAATGTCATATCTGTTGTTCCTTTAAAATTTGTGATAATCTTATGGATCAATAGACAACTTTGTCAGACAACATGAAGTTTATGCAAAATCAGGTCCTTACATAATGAAAGAAAGTTAAAGAGCATGGAACGCAAACTCCCATTGAATATATGCATATAGATCATCGCATATTTGATATGCCCTATTGTGTTAACAGACCCCTAAAAAGACAGGATAAGGTTTTTCTCACAAACTTGTGAAGCATTCATGGAATGATTTTGGACAACACTTGTAGTAGCCATTTTGCAGAGAAAAATCTTCCTTGGATACATGACCGCAAAATTTGTCATATACTTGGCTGCTTCTGAAACAAACAAAACAAAAACCCCTCATATTAGGCGCAAACAGCTTCCAAACCCTATCCAAACACTACATGAAAACCATCACATAATATGCCAACAAGAGGAGCAAATAGCAAACCATGATTTGGACAACACTCGTAGCAGCCATTTTGCAGAGAAAAATCTTCCTTGGATACACGACCACAAAATAGTCATGTACTTGGCTACTTCTGAAACAAACAAAACAAAAACCTCTCATATTAGGTGAGACTCTTAAAGGGGGGTGATACCTACATATAAAAACATGTGTAATCTCTAATTTTATGGAGTCCACCCAAAAAGCCTTAGACCAACTAAATCATACATAGCATGGACTACATGGGGTTTGATTCATCGCTGCTCAAATGTTTCTTCTTCATCGGGTTGATCTTCGGCTTCCTACTGCTCTGGGGTATGGGGCTCAACATTTTGATTTGATGTTTCCTCTTGATCTCCCTCTTGAATCGACAGTAGTGTGAAGATCTCATGCCCATTTTCTTCCTTTAATCTAGGGAAGGTGGACTCGTCGAACTTCACATCTCTACTCGACACAACTTTCTTCGTGGTTGAGTTGTAGAGTCTGTAAACTTGTGATCCATTCGAGTATCTGACCATGATTGTCTGTTCTGACTTTTCGTTGAGCTTGCTTCTTTGTTCCTTTGGTATGTGCTTGTATGCTACACATCTGAATACATGCACGTATGACAGATCAGGCTTTTTACATGTCCACATTTTGTACGATGTTTTGTTTTCCAAGGTTGTTATTGTTGATTTGTTCTGTAGGTGTACCGTTGCAACTACTGTCTCAGCCCAAAATTGACTCGGCAATCGAGCCTGTGCCATCATACATTTGGCTCCTTCGACTAGTGTCATGTTTCTTCTTTCTGCGACACCATTATATCTGGGTGTGTACTCAAGAGTGAATTGATGCTCTATTCCTTGTTCTTGGCAGAATCTTGAAAATTATGTGCTCTTGTACTCACCTCCATTATCAGACCTGATGATCTGAATATTCTTTGAGGTGTGTCTTTCTACGAATGCCATGAACTTCTTGAAAGAGTTAAACACTTCAGATTTTTACTTCAAGTAATAGATCGTTGTCATCCGATTGTATTCATCAATGAATGTCAAGAAATACTTCGATCCTGAGAGCGAATCAACTTTCATCGATCCACAAACATCTGAGTGGACGAGCTCAAGAACTTCTTTAGCTTTTATTCCCTCATGTACGAATGGATTCCGATGTTGTTTCCCTTGCTGACATGCTTCACAGAACTCAGTATCGGGTCTATATTTTTAGACCTGTGACTATGTCCTTCTTGCTCATGTCATAGAGGCTCCTCATATTTAGATGATACATTCTTTTGTGCTAGAGTTTATCCTCATTTTTTGATGCATTGAGTATGTTATCAGAACTGTTGATTATCTTGGCTTGGTAGAGATTGCCTTCTCTGCATCCAACTGTCAGCAACTTGTTTGTTGTTTTCTCGATCATTCGGCATACATTGCCATCAAATAGAACTCGTATTCCAAGATCTGCCATCTTGAAGACTGAAAGTAGGTCTTTTTTTAATGAGAGTACGTAGAGTGCTCCTGGCAGTTCTGCTTGTCTCGATAGTGTTCGTAGTTGTAGAGTTGCGAAGCCCTTAACATCATGTCGGCTCCCATCGCCTAGAATCACTGCTCTATTGTTTTCGAGTTCTATGTAGTCGGTTAAGATTCTTTTGTTGCAAGTGATGTGTGAGGTTGCTCTTGAATCAATGACTATATCTCAGTCTTGTTCAATGTAGCTTGTTGAGGCTTCATCGAATATCGTGAAGGCCTCATCGCTTTTGTCTGCATCCTTTGACAACTCTGTAACATTCGCCTTGTCAGCTTTGTTTTTTCTTTTCAAGTTGAATCTGTAATCGTATGCAGAGTGTCTCTTCTTCTTATAGTGCATGCAAGGTATTGTCGGGTTAAACCAACATTTGTTGGCTGCATGTCCCGGCTTGTGACAGTGATCACAGGAGGATGTTTGTTGGTTGTCGTTGCCTCTGCTCGAAGACTTTGTATTCACCTTGTCGTATCTGGGTCTGGTTTTGTTCTTCTTCTTTCCCTTCATGAAAAGGGCTTTCTCCTGGTCATTGCTTCCTTCTCCTTTGCCCCTCATCAATCTCTCATCAGCGACAAGACTGATTGCTCTCTCAAATGTCATATCTGGTAGGCTCAATATGAGCATTCTCAACGGCTGATAGGACGCAGGTAGGGATTTCATAAAGTACATCAACTATTGTGGTGTTGGGAACTGTTGTTCCTACCCTGAAGTAGCGAGTTGAGCGAAAATTGTTCTGATCTTCTCAACATGCTGATCCAACTGGTTGCCATCCCATCACATAGATTGCAGCTAAATGTGAAGATGCATCACCGAAGCGACTGTCCTCACTTCGTACTTCTGCTTTAGTCTTTCCCATGCTTCATGGCTACTCTCACAGTCTTCAATCTACATGAGTATTTCTTCTTTAATGGACGAAACGATGATCGCCATTGCACATTCATCTTTTCTAATCCACTCAGCTCTCCTTGGGTCTCCCTCTGGAGGCTGCACCTCTGTGAGTTCGGTCACCGACCAGATGCCTTCACCCTTCAGAAGTGTTTTGATTTTGAATTTCCATACTCTGTAGTTTTTGCCATCAAGACTGATTGTTATTCTCGTCTGGATCGTTGTAGCCATATTGTGTTGTCTTAGAGAATCACTGCTTGGATATCATGTAGCGATAACCCGGGCTTTGATACCATGTAGCAATTTTATTGTGTTTCTCTTTTCAGGATCCTAAGCAAGCGACTACAGATCATGAGAGAATCAATCAAGAAGACGACACGAACAATGAGGTGGAGAAGAGAGCAATTGTATTTTTTATTTTTTTGCATTTTCCAGTGAGTTGGTTGGTGTCTCGCTCATTGGCGGCCTGACGCTCACCTCAATCGCTGTGTTTTGCTCGTTGGTAGACTTTCATGCACAACTTTTTTCTCTTCTATTCTTTTCATTCTCTACATCATCTCTACATCATCTCTTTTTCATGTTGATCAAAAATGCGTATTTATCTCCACTGTGTGGAGTTTACAAGATAGTTTATTAGAGAATTACAAGACAAGTTAATGCTAGTCAACTAGTTAGTTATTCTCTCTTATCGCTGTCTCTTTCAGCTGAGCGTGAAGTACAATACACCACACTCGTCGAGCTGCCAGTTGGCAGCGCGAATTGTTTTCTTTCATTTCGTGTCTTCCTCAAGTGTGTTTCGTCACCTAGTCGTTGGGCCGAATCTCAAATACTTTTCTTTCGGTCTTTTGGGTACGTTTGCCCTTCGCTTCATCACCTTCGCGACAAGTTGCAGAAGTTCACAAATAGTTACTTTATTTAGCCCCTTTTAGTCCACACACATCCCGAATCCTGTATCTTTCTTCACTTGTAGAAGAACATGAGCACCCCAAGGTTAACTACTAGGCTAACTATAACCCATCTTATAATAATTTTCAATTTGATTAGTAGTCTCTATCTTTTCTTTTTGGGAAAACCGATACAATTGTCTATAGACAGAGTGACTACTTGGAATTAACTCAATCTTGTGGATTACCAAACTAGATGGTGGTATACCATGAGGCAATTCAATTGGAAAAACATCTTTTAGTTCATCTATGTTCTTATTCTTCTCTATTTGCTCCTGATCTGAGTTAAGAATTTTAGACAATTCACAACTACTTATATGCATTTTAGAAAATTCCAAAATTGGTTTGGCAAACAAAGAATGAGTCTCATACTATGAATCAAAATTTTCCATTAAATTAACCATTGAAATCATCCCATATGATTGTACATATCTCTGTCCAAATAGTGTAACTACTTTATTACCCTCCTAAAATGAGAGCACATGCCTCTCAAAATCAATATCAAGAGATTTACAAAATAATTGTTCATACCCTAGAATTATGTCCGTACGTGCTAAATATAAAACATGAAAATTAATTAACACTCTATGATTTTGGATTCAAACTGGGAGCTTCAAAACTTTGACATTTGAAGTCTCTAACTCTGCACTTGAAGCTACATATACCTTAGATCTATAATCATTGGCTTCAGTTTCCAGGCCAAATTTTTGCACAAGACAAGAATTAATAAATTATGAGTTGAACCACTATCCACCAAAATATTGAATTTATGTCTCTTAATTGTGTCTTTTAAACGAAATAATTCATTAGGCAAGAACAACACAGTATTAAATGAACATCCACACTCACAATCAATCTTATCAATTTCCAATTTTAGATTTTCTTTACTTGGAATCTCAATGACTTGAGCCCACTTTATGTATCTAGGGGATGTAATAGTCCTCCAGTCTTCAAGCGTTCAATTTTGGCTAACTAACAAGGTCTACATTTAACCACATAAGACTCAACAAATGGCTTGAGTTTTGGCCATTAAAACTCTCATCTGACCAAGTCTAGAGTCCTGTGTATACCCCTGTGAGTAAATCTCTATTCCATTCTCATTTTTTCTTGTCTCTACTATTTTTTAGATGGGATCAAAATGAGAATCCCATTCACACCTCCCTCTCAGTGAAAGATATAGATCAGTGGAAATCTGGGTGAATAAAAGTTCATTTAATTCACCAATCCGACTAAGTGCATCCGCAACTTGGTTACAGCTGCCCTTGACATATCGGATCTTATGATCAAATTCCTGCATAAGCTCGGCCCAACGAGCTTTACAACCCCTCAGATCGTTCTATTTACAAAAAAATACTTTAGAGGCTGGTGATCTGTATAACTATAAACTGACTAGCATAAAGGTAATGCCTCCAGGTTTTAAGTGCATGTTTTACAGCAAATAACTCCTTCTCCTGAGTTGTATAACACAAACTAAGGCCCTTTGAGTTTCTTGCTTTCGAACGCTATCGGCCTATCGTTCTGTAGAAGAACTGCTCCTATCACCGAATCACTTGTGTCAATTCGCATGATGTAAGGTATATCAAGATCCGCGATCTGTAAAACATGAGCTAAAGCAACCATTTGCTTGACCTTCTCAAAGCATTGGTTTAATTCATCATTCCACTCAATAGGCGGACTAGGTTGACCTTTTTTTTTTTATTAACTCTTTTGTCAAATTATTTAAGGGTGCTTCTACCTTTGCATAATCTTCAAGCGACTTACGAAAGATAACTGTAAAACCAAGAAAAGATTTAACTTCTCTAATCATCTTCGGTATCGGCCACTCCTAATCTGATGATATTTGGTTCTAAGATCTATCTTTGTGAAGTATTTAACTCCACCTAATCGCTATCTGTGTTTGTGTACAAGTTCAATCTACATCTCCGGATGATAGAAGACAGTTAAACCTATTGAGATTCAAATGGATTGCTGATTTCTTGCATGTGATGCTAAAAATGGGGCTAGTAACTCGTTAGAGTAACTGTAGTACTTTGGATTCAGTTATAATTGTCTGAATCTTGATGGATCTCCTAGAGATTTTAGTTGATTAAATTGTTGTTTTTTAGAATATTTTGGATATTCTAAGAATATTTGTACCAAGAACTACTGATATCTACAAGAAATTGTGGATGAGATTTAGACTATCAGAACAATAAAATTTCTTACGCTTTTGGACTTGATCTCTGAAATAAAGTATTAATTTACCCAAAGGTCTATGTGGTTGGGACTACATGAAGGTGATGAACGTTTATTTGGAGAAGATCAACCCATTTGGAATATTATTGCTTGGTGTATCTTTGGATTTTGAGTTGGTACTCCTGTGTAGAGTCAAGCAATTGTAGAATCACTACGTCTTTGAGTACTTATTCAAAAGGAAAGATCAAACTAAGGATAATCATTCATGGTTAAAAGCTGAAAGCTTAAGAAAGAATTCCAGATCTCCTTTTTTCGGTTTTGAGGATAGAACCAGTTTAAGGGAGAAAGAATGTTATGGCCATATTCAGCTAAGGACATGGAATAGTCCTAATATGGTAGACCGGTCCTCCAGTATTCGAGATTGTTAGCCACACCTAGATTTAATTCAATATCAAGGCCTCTTTGTGACTAATTACCTTGAGAGGATCCAGACACTCTAATTGAGACATATGGAGTATTGCATGTACGTGTGACGGATATAAGCAGGACTGCATGAAAAGATGTGTCCTATTTATAGTTTACCTGCATGGGGATTGCATGGATTCATGCACAATACTCTACTCTCTATATAATGAGGTAGGGATTCTTCTGTCAACATATTGGGTTTAGGTTACTAGTTGCTCTCTTCTCCTCTAGCTTTCACATGGCATGGCTTGGGGGCTAGATCCAGGTTTGATCTAGGTTTGGTTGGGCGGTTTGGCTCCATTGTCTCTGTTATTGTGTTCTCCTATGCTCGTTTTAGGGGTTTTTCTCCAAACAATGTAGCTATTTCATTAAACCCTCCTAAAAAGAGAGAACATGCTTATCAAAATCTATATCAGGATGCTTATTAAATAACCACTCATATCCTAGAATTATGTCCATACGTGCTAAATCTAAAACATGAAAATCTATCAACTCTCTATAATCTTGGATCCAAATCGAGAGTCTTGGAACTTTAACATCCCATGTCTCCAACTCCGCACCTGAAGCTAGATATACTCAATATCTATGGTTATAGGCTTTAGTTTCCAGGCTGAGTTTCTGCACGAGACCAGAGCTAATGAAATTATGAGTAGATCCATTATCCAGTAAAATACAAACTTCATGTCCTTTAACAATGCCTTTCAAATAAAATAATTCATTTGGCAAGAATGAAGCAGTACTAAAAGAACAATCACACTCACAATTAACCTTATTAATTTCCAACTTAAGATTTTCTTTACTTGGCGTCTCAATAACTTGAGTTGCATCTTTCTTCCATTCTGGGTAGAATTTCATAATGTTTCCAGGCTTACTACAGTGAAAACACACATTGGTTCTTCTAGCCTTTTTCCAAGACAAATGTTTCTTTTGTCTAAACTCAAATGCAACTTGATCCAGTTCGTCAAAATACTTGGATTTTTTTACCACAAACTCTTTTCTTTTCTTTCTTCTGGCTGGGTCCGGATGATCCAGATGGATTAGCATGTAACTGCTTTCTAGATGCCACTACTGTGGAATTATATGCTTTTGCGACTCAAACGACATCATAGAAAGTTTGAAGCACATTACGCTTGCACTCATTCTGATAATCTGCAGGCAGACCTAGGATAAACTGCCACAGTGCCAATTTTGCATCAAATGAGAGAATTTTATTCCATAAATCCATAGAATCTTGCAGGTGCAAGTCCAAACTCCGAGTACCCATTTTGTAGTTAACAAATCTTTGGTAGAAGTCCGAGTCAAATGACTTTCTGAACACTTCCATGAACTCTTCCCATGTGGTAGGTTTTGGTTGTAGGTCATGCCACCATGATGAAGCTTTTCCCTCGGAAGAATAGAATTACACTCTCAGTTTTTTTATCTTCAGGAATTCCATGTAGATTAAAATAACCATTCCACTTGGTTAATGTGAAAAAATTCAGATCATTTAAGATCCAATTCCATAACTTGATCTTTGGTTAGAAATAGATCAACTCTACCAATGTTGCCAATGTAGAGAAAACAACATCTACTCTATGAAAAAATGCAAACTCAATAAGAACCTGATCAAACATCAAACATATGATATAATGAAGTTGTTGTCCATACAAAAATAGTAAGCTCCTATATTTTACACATGTGGATCCAAAAATAACATAAAATAAGCATTCTACACACAAGATTGCAAGATATCACAAATATAGTGCACCAATGGATAGATGAACCCAAGAGAACTCATGTATAAGCATGAAGTGAGATGAGAGAGAGAGAGAGAGAGAGAGAGAGAGAGAGAGAGAGAGAGAGAGAGAGAGAGAGAGAGAGAGAGAGAGAGAGAGTGTTTCTATTCCCACATGTGTACATCTATATATAGCAGATCCATAACTCATTCATGAGTTTGGTTTCCCTCCATAGCAAAAACCCTAGCATTAATGTGGACTAGATTCAAATGTCTCCACATTCAAACTTGAATCTCTAAAACTCGTGTACTACACTTTCTCACACTTTCAAAAAGTGTTTATTCAAATGCTTTTAGAATAACATAATTAGCTTTGAAAAGTCAAACTCTAAGTCTAATATGTAAATTAGCCTCAATTGCCAAATATACCAATATGACCAAAATAATAAAACTACTTGAAATTTCTCACACTCTTCCCAAGCTTCACTTGATGAAGTACTTCCTTGAGAAGTTCATTGGTAACATTCATCTTTATCATGTGTAGAGCTCTTTTAGCTCTCTTGTCATACCTCAATTATTCTTGTTGTGTTGTTGGCCTCTCCTCCAAACCTACAACAATATCCAAAACATCATCCATCTCAAGAAGTGATTCCATCACACTTTCCACAATGAATAGTTGCTTGAGATAAGCCTGTCATTGCCTTCCAACATGTATCCACTTGATGTAGCCATGTTGCAATGACCTGATCCTTCTCTTTCAACCTGTTCCAATGCACAAAGAACTCTTTTGAGATACAACAAATGTTTCCAAAAAGAAATCACATAGATATGAAACCTCTCAATTCTCTTCTAGCACTTATATTTGGCAAATCAACACATAGAATGTAGAAATCTTGTTCAACCTATGAAGAATTTACTACCATGGTTGCATGTATGCTGACATGTCCAAGTGTCGAATATGTAGCTAATTTGACATGCTCCAAGTCAACTGTTTTCTAATTGTACAAAGTCAATGACACATTACATAAGGATTTGGAAGTTCATGCAACTTGAAGCCCTATCTTTTTGAGATGTTAACAATTAAAATGGATCGATTCACATTGGATGAAACGTGAATAAAGTGACAATAATGCCAACCAGGCTAACATTAACAATAATGTTCAAATTAGCTTGTTTTGTGCAAATAGAAAGCAACATGTAGGTTCAAGATAGAAAAGCAGAGCGATCTTTGGGCAAAGCTCAAAAAAGAGAATATGGAGCTAAGTAGAGACAACACTTCATATGTATGACAACTAAGGATCATAGGTTAAGGTGATTTCTCAATTCTAGAGAGCATTGTGGTGTTAATTTGTAAGTTTTATGCAGATTAAACAACTTGATGCAATTTGGACATGGCATTTGGCATCTTGTCAATGTCATCTAATCACATAGACAAGAATTCAATCCTTTTGATTGTTGTAGCTAGTGTTTAGCTTAGAAACTTTGGATATTGAAATAGTGGTCTTATCAAGACATTGATCAACTCCCATCACCCTATATACTATTTTTAGATCTAATGGCATTTTATTTTCTAAATTTACTAACAAAGGGTTTTCACAAGTTTTCAAAAGAGCATCACTTCAGACTATACAAGTTTAGTAGTGTAGTTGTGATTAATAGGAGACAAGGATACCTCCTAAAAATTTTACTAGATTTTAGAATGTCTTTTCAATCCCCGACCACCAATATTTTTTTGGGATTAATCAAGAAATAGGTTGGAGTCACACAAAACAAGGTTATTCGGTCTCTGAAGTTTATATTGAATCTCAATAATATAATGAAATCAAAAGCTTTATGTCCATGACTAGTACATAGGATTCAGTATACTCCTAGTCTTGGATACACGGTACTCCAGTGAAACAAGATGTTAGTTATGTCACGTCATATCCTTGTGAGGCCCAGAACACACTAAATGGAGTTAGTACAAGGTTTGGGACAGTCCAGGCATGTGTAGAGTTATCAATAGCAATTCTATGAATAGAGGATCCATGCTTAGAGACTCTATTCTAGAGGAATCTATGTATAGGAGAGTTAGGACCTTGCATGTCTATGTGCACAGGTGGTTCATGGCTCTATATAAGGAGGCCAAACTTGCCTTACTACACACATTTGTGGTTGATTCTTTGCTAGGGTTTCACTCTATTTTCATGCTTCCTATTCCTTGGCTTGGGGGTGAAGCTTCTAGAGTTGATTGGTTGCTTCTACTTGGCTGGGTGGTTTCTCCATAGTGTGTTTTCCATTTTGTTTGATCTTGAGGAGTTTCCCTTATAGTGGTATCGGAGCAAGGCTTACGAAGATCGGAGAACTTGGAGAAGGGCCACCTTTCATCAAAATTTCGCTTTGGATCGATGGAATTCACTTCTAGGTGGATAGCAAGGTTGCAAGTGGGTGTTCTATCTCGGTTTTCAATTGCATGTTGCTAAGATCCATTACTCTCGAGATTTTTTAGGGTTTTATGGAGAATTGTCCTAGGAAGCCAATTTGTAATGCTTTCTTAGAGCTTGTGCTTGTGTAGATCTGAATTTTCCAGCAAGTGTGCTTTCATTTTAGGGATCATGAATGATGAAATTAATGATGCATGCCAGTTCTTTCAGTGATTTATGATTCTAGGCTATGTTTTGGTCAAAATTGCTTGTTTTTTCATTCTTTTTGACACAAACTAGATAGTAAGAACCAAAATCTAGGAAGATCAGATCAATTCGATGGCTATAATTTTGTAAATTGGTTTGCTTGTGCTAGTTTTGTGTCATAAAATTTCTACTTTATAGTGAAGAAAAAATCGGAAAATAGCCAAAATCATATTTTTTTGCTTGTTTATAATGTTGGATAGTAGGTTGCTGTAAATCACCATGTAAGGCTTTAAAAAGGTGAACCAAAGTCATTTGAAGTTCTCCATGAAGTTAGAGCAGGTGGTAGGTTGATGTGGCAAGTGTCTCAGTCACTTGGTCTCCCTCTATACTAAGCTTTACAGCACCCAATTTGGTGTCTTGAGAAATTTTGGCAGTTTTGTGAGCAAAATTTGCAAACTTTTGAATTGTTCTGATTGCATGTCAGTCATTTCTCTAATTTGTAGTATTGTGCTTGCATGGATTGATTGCATGTTGATTCTTAGTTTGATTCTGATATGCATGAGGGTTTTGCAATCGATTTGAGTGGTCATATGCATGTGCTTTGACGGTTTTGGGTCACAGATCAGTGATAGTGGATGACAAATTTCGTAATACTAAAGTTTACGTAAAAAATTCCATAATGACGTTTTCTAACCGATGTAGTGTGCTTTGCATACCAGTTGGACATTGGTTTAGTGGCATTAGGAATTGAAAAATATTTTGATTTTTCGATTTTGATTGCCTTTTGTACTAACAGTATTTTCATAAGAATTTTTGAATTACATAAAAGAAACTCGTCAAAATTGAATTCAAAACCGTGAAACAATAGACTGAATGAGTGGCAATAGTACTCTTTATCCGAATAATGAAATCTGATTGGATACAGATTAAGAGTTATTGAAATTCTATTGGTAGGATTTCCATTCATGTAATTTCATATTTTGAATTTGAATAGTTTTTGTCAATATTAACGGAGTAATGCCAAACTAGTCAATAAAAATTAAATATAGTCCAATTTTATTGGAAAAATTCTAATAATAGAAATTAAAAAATTGATTTCATTTCCAGTTAAAATCCTATGGTGACTATATGCAAAAGATTCGATTAGTACTGTTTTTCATACTAGTAGGTGACTTTTGTATATTAATGATTAACCTAGGTATACGATAGAAATGAAATTGTTTCAGACTTTTTTCCTACAGTAATCCATTTTTATTTAACATTTATGATATCTTCGTTGTACCTTAGCTTAAATGTTTTTTCAGGGGACTAAAAATTTCAAGGGGGGAAGAATAATGGACATCAGAAGTAGTAAGTGTGATTGGAAAATGTATTTTGCAGTTAGGATTTTGGTAATTCCTGTAAATAATTGCTTAATACTGGTTATTAATTTCCTGAATAGAATTCATCTAGTTGAATTCATCACTTATATCTTTGTAACCATTGAGTTATCCGCAATTTTGGATGTCAATTGTGATCTTAGAAGTAAAATCTGATACATGGATTACATTGGATCTGTTAATTGATAGAAGCTTGTCCTTAGAGTTAATGCTCTTGGATCCAAGGGGATTCGAAGCTTATCATTAACTTGAAAGGATTAGAATGTAATATTGAACCATGTTAATTCTTCTGGTTAGATCACATAATCAGGTGTGGATTTGTGATATCCATCTGATAGGCATGCCAGTCATCCAAATAAATGGATTCTCCACATTTTGAGAACAAGAGATAATATCCTATATTGATTATAGGACAGCTAGAGTGGATCTCTAGAATATCAGATGAGGCGGTTAAGGGTTTTTAGGAAGGAAAAGCTGATGGTATGAGACATCAGTAATTTTGGAAAGAAAATTCTAGGACTTTAAAGATATGATGATCAATGGTGTATTTTAGTTCCTACTCACGATATAGGGAAAAAAAAACCATTTGATCAAATGTGGGGTATTTTGGAAATTTTGAGGTTTAATCTAGACCCTAATGTGGTATCTCACTATTTACAACATCAGACGTCCTCAAATCTATTTCTTGATATCTTAATTAATCCTTTACTTCTTCGTAATTTCTTGAATATAAGACATCAGACTGGTTTAGTATGTCATTCTTTCCAGCATGAAGTTATTCTTCTAAAAGACTGTTATATCGCAGGTGTGAATTGATGCTCTATTTCTCTATCCTAGTAGAAGCTTGAAAACTCTTTGCTTGAATACTCGCCTCCATTGACGGACCTGATTGTCTGCAACTTTTTGGAGGTGTCTCTCGGCAAATGCCAAGAATCTTTTAAAGGCGTCAAACACTTCTAGTTTTTTCTTTATGTAGTCGGTCCACATACATCTGAGTGAACGAGCTCAAGAATGTCCTTGGCTCTTCTTCCTTCATGCACAAATGGACTTCGAGGTTGTTTGCCCTTCTGGCAGGCTTCACAAAAGTCGGTGTCTGGTCTTGTTATCATTAGACCTGTGACAATCTCTTTTCTCCTCATGTTGTATAAACTTCTCATATTCTGATGATACATTCTTCTGTGCCAAAGATCATTTTCGTTTTCTGATGCATTTAATATGCTATCATGTCTACTGATTATCTTTGTCTGGTAAAGATTTCCTTGTCTTGATCCAACAGTCAGCAATTTACTTGATTACACATTTTCGTCAAACAAGACTCATGCACCAAGATCGGCGATTCTCGACACAAAGATCAAGTCTCTTATGAGTGTTGGCATGTAAAGTGCTCCTTGAAGTTTTGCATATTCGGACAGTGTACGTAGATGTAGAACGTTGATGCCTTCGACATCATGTCTGCTTCCATCACCTAGTATCATTGCTCTTGCATTGTCGAGCATCTTGTAACTGATCAAGACGTTTTTGTTGCACGTGATGTGCGATGTAGCACCTGAGTCGATGACTATGTCATAGTCGTGCTCAGTGTAGCTGGTTGATGCTTCATCGATGATCGTGAAGGCATTGTCGCCCTTCTCAACGTTCAATGATTCTGCAACATTTGCTTTCTCAGCTTTGTGATTCCCTTTCGGGTTGTAATAGCATTCATATGCAGAATGGCCTTTCTTCTTGTAGTGCATGCAAGGTATCGTCGGGTTGAACCAGCATCTGTCGGCTATGTGTCCTAGTTTGTGACAGTGATCACATGTAGAAGTGTCTTTGTTGTTGTTGTTGCCTCTTGTCGATGGCTTTGATTGAGCCTTGTCAAATCTGGGCTTGTTTTTGAATTTTTTTCTTTCCCTTTGTAAAAAGGGCCTTTTCTTGGTCACTGCTTGTCTCTCCTTCGTCTCTCATCAGTCTTTCATCTACAACATGAGCATTCTCAGAGGTTGGTAGAAAGAAGGTAGAGATTTCATGAAGTACATCAGATGCTGAGGTGCTAGGATCTGGTGCTCCTGTCCAGATGCAAAAAGTTGAGCGAAGATCGTTTTGATCTTCTCAACATGCTGATCTAGCTCACTGTCGTTCCATCACAGGCTCTATAGTTGATTGTGAAGATGCATCATTGAAGCAGTTGTCCTCACTTCGTACTTCTGTTGTAGCATTTTCCACGCTCATGGCTGCTTTCACAGTCTTCAATCTTCATGAGGATTTTTTTTGTTTATGGATAAGACAATGATCGTCATTGCACGTGATACTTAGCTGAAGTGTTTGGTGCTCAGCTGTGTGCACCTATTCTTGGCGGAAATGTGCTACACTATGCATTCAATCTGCATGACTCAGATATGCGGCTATCAATCACAAACATTGCAGCAATCAATCAATCAATCAGATGTAATGCAATAATCAGAGATGGAAGAACAAAATGTATTTTGTATTTTGTGTTTTGATTGCAGTGAGCAGTGTCTCGCTCGTTGGCGGCATGACGCTCCTCTTACAATTCTATGCGCAGATATTTTTTGTGCATTGATCACTTTAATGACGATTGAACAAAATGATCATACTATTCTGAATTATAACCTATTCTTATGTCTCACCAAGTGAGATTACAAGATAGTTTAACTAATCATTACAAGAGAGGTTTAGGCTAAAACATTGGTTAACTAATTCTCTGCAACGTTAGTTTTTAAGTTGAGCGATAGTTTGAACTGTCACGCTCGACGGGCTAATGTCCCGATAGTTTGGCCTTGCCCACGACACTGTCTACTGTTCTTAGTCTTTGTTGAGGCTTTGGTTAGATCCTGATGTGTCGTTGTCGATGTGTCCCGATATGTCGGGACTGAGAAATGCTGGAAAATGGTTGCATGAGTTTAACATTTCCAACAAGAAGTACCATCGGACCTGTATGTGTACATCAATCTCTCCATCTCTGCATCTGATATGCGAGGCTCTCCATCCCTCGCCCATCTGGCATGGAAAGCAAATTTTTTTGGGGTCGCGAGTTGTCTGCTCGCAGCCCACATAAAAAAATTTGCAATTTTTTTTGCAATCCAGAACCGCAATTATGGTCCTGGATCACTTTGTTGTTGCAGCGGATCATGATCCGTTGCAAATCAAGACTAATCATTTACGAAAATCAATTATAGCTAAGAACAATTTGGGTTATTAGCACAACCACATCCTCAAGTCACCAATGAAGAAAAGCCAATTTACAAAGTTTTTTTGTCAACATTAGATGTTGATTTAGAAAAATATATCAATTGACATTGATAAGAAAGATGGGTCTTCAAATTCATTAGCTAAAAGAGAGAGTGTTGAGAATATGTCAAGTTTAGAATCGAGAGGCAATACTGAATTTTTTTTTAGAAAATGTACTTAAAAATATATAAATGTAAAAGTATTTTAAGCCCTCGTGTATTTTTATGGAGTTTGGATCCTCAAAAATCATGTGTTGTTTTCAAAAATTGTTTTATTTCTTATTGTAGTGGTTTTATGAAATTTGTAAAAAACAATTTGTTATGATACTTTGTAAAAAGACATTTTTTAGATTATTTTGGAGATTGGCTCATAAAAAAACATGATTTTAGGCTACGATTAGGCAAATTAAAAGGTACCAAAAAAAGTTACTCTTTTTAGGGTCAAAGTCCCAAAACAAATGTCACTGCATTTTAATATCCAAAAACAAGTCTTTTTTTGGCAAAGAAAAATGTATTTACGAGATCTTTCCATTAGTGCTCAAATTCGTTGAAATCCAACTTGTCAAAATCCGACGTTGCAGCAAACCAACTACTCTTAAATTATCAATAAGCGTACTACCCATTTATTGTAGTGACCTTGTGCATGAACTTGCTGCCCAAAAATATTTGAAAAGTTTCTATCATCATAGAAATTTCTTGCATCTCCTCTAATTTTACTAAAGGATGGCAAAGCATTTTATAAACCATATATTCATATTTCAACTGTGCATAACAATCCATTCGGGTTGGCTCAATTGGTTTAACTTGGCATCCAAACTTTCTTTGGTCCCAAGTTCCAAGCCCCCTTGGAAACCAAGATAAATATTTTAAGTGTACATGATGTAGATAAATTCAAATCTTGTTTCAACTTTAGTAATGAAAATAAATTCTTGTTATTATGAAGTCTTCTTCTTTATCAATCATCCATATATTTAAATATGGATGTTGGCCCATTTCAAAATATAGCTATGAATTCTGAAGTGTATCAAGAGATTTTTCTGTATCACAAGGTCATCTTTTCATTTGTTTGTAAAAAGAATGATTCTACTTCTTACTTGACATTTTATGATTATAAAAGCCTCGTTTAACAGAAATTGTATGATTATATAAATCTTCGACAAGCTTTATGCTGCAAATGTCCAGAAGCCAAGAAAATTAATCACCTTTTCAACAGTTTAATTCAGAAAATATGGTACCCTATGTAATTGTAGATGATGTTGTGAATTACAACTTAATTGTTTAACTTATCTTAGTACTACTTACAGCTGTTCAAAAGCCAAGGGATCAAATTTGTCATGGCACAGCTTCACTTTGACATATAAAATGATTTTGCAGGATAAAATGTTGCCCTAATAATATGAGACAGAAAAATTGACTCTAAAGGGAACAACTCCAATTTAGAAAGAAAAGAACTCTCTTTTTGTGACTCAAACAAAAACAGATCCTTGTGGTAAAATAAAACAGACTTTCTTTACTGAAACTATTGCTCCTAGCTTACAAAGCAATCAATGAGCTGGGACTTAGGAGACAATATATTAGAAAACATTCATCCTATGTTGTGCTGTGATTCTTGCACTGTAATACCGA
This sequence comes from Diphasiastrum complanatum, assembly GCA_029204225.1. NCBI lineage: Eukaryota > Viridiplantae > Streptophyta > Lycopodiopsida > Lycopodiales > Lycopodiaceae > Diphasiastrum > Diphasiastrum complanatum. Next base: position 68,465,470 of record CM055093.1, read on the forward strand.
TACACCTGCGTGGCTTACATGCTAGAGTGTCCTTTCTGCACAATCTAGAAAGTTTTTATTGAGGGATGAAGGGCTTGTGATTGAAATACACACAAAAAAAGATGGCTTACTATCAGGAAGCTGTGTTGGTTCGGTACTCATTCGGATTATAATTGCAAGGGCAATTACTCAAGTGCAACAGGATCAGAATGCCAAGATCCAGCCTTTTCAAACCCATTGCGAGCGTGCTGGAAGTCATGTACAGCTTGCTTGATTTCATCCCATGTATTCATTACAAAAGGCCCATACTGAACAACAGGCTCATTTAAAGGCTGACCACCAATAAGCACTACTCTACTAGCTGACCCAGGTTTATTCCAAATGCTCACTCCATCTCCAGGACTCAATTGAACAGTATGATGAGCGCTGATTGTCGGAGAATCCACTGTTCCAAAAGTGGCTTCCCCTTCTAGAATGTAGGCAAATGCATTCCAACCTTCAGGAATAGGCTGGTGTAGGACAGCCCCTGGCTGCAGAACAATATCAAGATACATGGTCGGAGTTCGGGTGTAAACAGGAGATTTGATCCCTAGAGATTCCCCGGCAATAACCGAAACTCTTACACCATTACATTCCACCTTGGGTATGTCCTTGTCCTCGAGCTCCTGATAATTTGGCTCTATTCTGGTGAAAGCATCACAAGCATAACACATAAGTGTTTATTTTCACAGCATTGCATAGAAATATAATTCATGTTTGAAAAATTCGCTAGAGGATTAGCCTGCTGCAATTTGGAACAGATTACTTAAAGCTGCGACAAAAACACGCATATGATGTTTACAGTTTATCTTTTGATGACAGATTCACCCAAAGCTGCAACCCGCGCTGCACCCCTTGGGTTGCTGGCATTTCACAATGAACAATTCCTCTCCCGGCAGTCATCCACTGCAAAATAAAACAACAATTGGGAAATTTGCATTTAACAGCCAATTAGCTTGAAAGATGAAATGATTGGAGAGAGAGAGAGAGAGAGAGAGAGAGAGAGAGAGAGAGAGAGAGAGAGAGAGGCCAACCTGCAAATCACCAGGTCTGATCGTGCCTTTGTGGCCAGCAAAATCCTGGTGGGTGAAAGCTCCCTGAAAAAATAAAAACCCCATGAATTACTTGAAATATCAAGTTTGCATCGCTTATAGAGGATTTTTGTTACCTTGAGACCCCATAATCATGCGTCTCAAATTCATGCCTCCATACCAACCACATCAAAATCAGCATACTTTCTATTGATGATAATCCAACAGGTTGCACTAACAAGTTTTGCAGGATTTCCAATGTACGTTCTTGACAAAAGTTCTCACAGGATGTTAGGCTGGTTTCATAAATTCTATTCACTAATGCTTAAGCTAATGGTAAAATCCGGATCTATGTACCTCACTTCAAGGGAATAATAATACTGTGAGTTGAACACAAGCTGGAAATAATGCGCCAAAAAGTATTAGTAAGTGCTGGAATCCATGCTACAAACGATTATGAGTATATGATACATATAAATGCAGCATTCAATGGGCCTAGCCGCATGGTTTCAAGATGAAACAAATATTGACTCCCAGAGCACAAAAACAAGCAAAACATTCAAAGATGCCTTAGTTCCAAACACAAGATACAGCTCGGTTGCACAAACGACTTACTGGAGTCTGGAATATGCTGTTCAATATACATTGAGCTCATATGTAAAACAAAACGTTTGGGACATCGAACAAAAAAGTTCTTACTTCAATTAGCGTAGGTGACTATAGTTCACAATTCCTAGAACTGCCATATTTTCTAAATCATAATATGAAAAGTGAGATAATATACGGCATGGCTTGAACTCTCAATCTTCAGCCTAACAATATCATTCTCGAGTGTGTAAAACATAATGATCAAAAACCATTCTTTGCAACAACAACATACCTCAAGCATGTAGGTGACTGTTTCAAATCCTGCAATAACGAGGGGCATGAGAACTTCATCACTGATTCTACAACGGAATTGGTGTGAACCCATCAAGATGGATGATAAGAAGCTGATTCAGACATGAATTTTTGCTTACCTCGATGAGGATGATCAGGAAATCCAGCAGGAGGCGATACTGCAATTCCAAAACCTAGGATCAGTGCACCTTCTATTCAACCTGGTCCTAATTTTTTATCAATTTTTGTAATTATAACTTGCAACTTCTCTTTCTCTCACACACAGCCCGGAATTTGGCCAGACATTGTGGAAAAACTTTATTGGTTAAATTTTTTTCCATGCAACCATAATACATATCATCCTCAGCCCCCTAGGTCAACTTGTACAATCTGAGCCCCCTAGTGTGTATGTTTGGGGGGGGGGGGGGGGGGGGGGGGGGGGGGAAGGTCCTGCTCCGAGGCCCTTTTGCCCCGAAAGACTGTGCGCCCACAGTCTTCCGCGGGCGGAAGGGCCGAGGAGCCGGCCCTTCCCTGCCGTGAATTCTGTTTTTACATTTTTTGTTCTTTTTTTGTTTACGTTAATTTTTTTTTACACGCACCTTCCGGGCAGAAGGTGTGACGTAAAAATTTTTTCATGCACCTTCCAGTGTCCGAAAGGTGCCTGTAAAAAAAAATTTGCCCCACAGATTACGTTCTGTGAAGCATCACCATTTCCTTTGTAAAAATTTAAAAACTGATTTTACGGGATAAGAAGAGCGGTCACCCGTTCACACTTGTGGCCTGAGTGCAAGTCCAATAGCTTTAGGGATTTCAAAGGCCAGTGAACGGTTCACATATATGTTTAAGGTATGAAAAATGAAAAAATTCGTCCTATGGAGCGGCATCCAGTCTACCTGGCCAAGAACCGACTCTAAAGCAAAAGCGGGCGGGCGTCCAGCCACTCTATGGCATTATGGTTTAGAGCAGCTTTTTCTGCTGACTATTTCTGATGCAGAATGGCTTGGGGGCATGTTGTGGAACTTTTCAGGCAGTTTCTGCCATATAATCTTCCCATACATTCCTTGTTTTGTTTAGTATAAGGGCAGGGGTCCCCACAAGGCGGGAGCTGAGGGACGGCACTAGAATCAGGGAGAGACCCCATTTGAAGCCTCAACGTAAGTAAATCCCTAGCAAAAGGGGTGACCTAGTACTATAACAGGCAACTTATAAACATGGCTATAATTTATGCTATAGGCTTTCTTGGTAGTGCCTTCGAGATGCAAAACACCCCTACTCCCAACCCCCACAATTCTTTTTTTCACCCAAAAGAGTTGGGTCAGTCGATTAACTCGATATCTAAAGTTTTTTTGGTCCCCAGATCGAGCCTCCCTTAAAAACCAAGAAACACAATCAAAGGGTGGTGCACAATTTTAAAATGTGAGGCTATAGGCAAGGACCTCTCTACCACGATTGGATGCCTGCAACTTCACTTGTGGTTGAATATGAACCCACCGAATCACCTCCTCTATTACTCGCACAGGGACAGGGCAGTCAGCCTGGCACCCTTCATTAACACATCTCATCTCAAGTGACCGGCCCAGCGTGTCACAACCCAGAGCGTGCCACACCTTAAAGTTGTGTACTAATTTATCCCAAAATCACATTTTCATAAAGACAGTCACACTAAATATTTCTGAACCCTTCCAGGCTCCATCCACGGTAGCCTGTAGGTAATTTAAAATTTTTTGGGGGGGGGGGGGGGGAGGCCCTGCCCGAGGGCCTTCCTTGCTGGGAGGGCTGTTGCCCGGCCTCGGGCAACAGCCCGAACTGCACGGAAGGCCCCAGGGCCCGGGCCCTCCCCTGCGTAATGCGCAGTGTGAAGGTGGGCGCGGGGGCAGAAAGGCGAAGTGCTCTGAAAATGCGAGGGGAGAAAGGCGAAGTGCTCAGTTGACATGGGCATCTTCGCCACTGGATATCTCTGAAGCTGACTCTGAAGCTGAGGGGTTTGCACAGGAAAGCAATATATGTGCTTGATCGTTGTTCAATCTCCCAGTCTGAAGATAATTAATTGAAAGCTTCTCGGAAGGATCAGTTGATAACGCGAATCTATCCAGACCAATGCATAGTGTTTGTTCAATGCCTCTTAAGATTCTGGAAAACAAGGGACAGAGGATCTTGTGACGGAGATGGTAAGCCAAATGCCAGGTCAAGATCCTGTTCGCCTTCTTCATCGAATGGAGTTTGCGAAGAGAGCGCCTGCATGTCAAATGCGGCGCTCGTAGGTACGGAGGAAGAAGTTCAAAGTTCTCTTCGTGGGCCTGCTCGAGAAGATCTGAGCTCCCTTGAGAAATCGCTTCCTCTTGGGCTGCAATATTTCTGCATTGATCATTCATAATTTTCCATCAGAGCCTGACGACTTCTGCTTTATCTTTTTCATGGTTCATTCATGAGATTGAGAAAATTGTTCTTTAGGCATTTTAGTTGTATTATTTGTATGCCAGCTGTCAAGGATGGCCATTCTGGCAGAATAGGCTAGTAATCCAGCTGTCATGGTGGTCATTCCGGCATAATGTGTTAGTAGCCAGTTGGCTTTTCCAAATATTGTGGCACTGGAATTGTGAGGTTGAAAATTGTGATAGTGGAGGTCACTCCAAAATACAAAGAAAACCTAAGCACTGAGCATTAAGAGAGCTTGCACCCCAAAGTCCGGACTCCGACCTCTGTACTTGCCTTTGCCAGGCAATGTAAAAGGCGGCTTTGTTGTACAAAATAATAATCAAGATGCAGTGCTTGTAAAAAGTTTCAAAGTAACCTCATAAAAAAACCCACAAAACTACTATAGTTAAAATAAAACCTTATAAGTTAACATTTATAACTAAAACTAACCAAAAACCTATAAATCTAAAACGAAGCAGCAAAAAATAAATTTCAACAATTGAGATATTTGTATTTGCCATTTTTCGTGAGCACTGAGATTCAGATGTCACAAGTGCTACCTGGACACGTCATAAGTTCTCATTTGACAAGTGTCTGTCCTGTCATGTGGCAAACGACCATTGGATGGGGCCAAAACTTATCTGCCTTTCTCAGTGCCAATTATCCAATAAGCCCCGGGGCATCTCTCTCTCTCTTCTATTTCTCTCTCTCTCTTCTTTCTCATGTGTACACACACACACTGAAGCATATAATGAATGTCAAGGATGTTACCTGAAAAGTAGTCTAAAAGCAAAAAGGGATCCAATTGTTTCAATTCTGGCCTGCATCCACCAATTTTACTCAGATCTCAGTGTTTCCCCCAATGCAAACCCCAAAAACAAAACGATCAGTCGTTTATTTTGTTACGCTCAAACAAATTCCAAGAAAGTACCTTCCAATGCTGCGCCGCACCAACGCGCCATCCCCCTCCGGCTGCTCCTTGGACAATAGCTTCTTCACCACCAGCCGTGGCTTTGTGAAACTACACGCCTCGCTCCCTGTCATCGCCGATCTCTTCCCTTCCAAATTCATCAAAAATTCAGCCCTCTTTTCACTCGCCCAACAACCACTCTCAATTCTGTGCAACCCAAACCAGCGTCGGACCGATCCTCCTGACCTCCCAGCACCGGCACCGGCAGCCCTTTTGCCAGAGCTCAGCTTCCTCCTCAACAGCAGCACAGGAATGGGATGCAACCGAGAGAGATCACTGGAGGAATAGCAAAATCTGCGGGCATGAAGAGCAGAATTGATCATAATATATAGTTCAGAATGGCTCACCTGCTGCCACCCCCTGCTCTTTCTCCTTCTCCTTCTTTATGAAGCCTACCCCCCTAGTCCTGGCCCCTGACAAGTCTTTTGGATCGGCCCAAGATGACACGGAAGGAGAAGGGGAAGGGTGTCACGCTTGACGCAGAGGGTGTCGTCAGCCACTCTTTGAATTTTTCTTAAGGGTAAAGTCATAGAGCACTGACTTTACACCTCTTAGACCTCTAAATCTCAGTTTTAACTTTTTTATGAATAGAATGGTGCTCTCCCATTTGTGGAAAAACTTTTTTGAGTTGGGGGGGGGGGGGGGGAAAGGCCCTGTGTAGCGCAGGCATCCCAAAGGGAGCCGGGAACCACGACTTAGCTTTTCAGCCTTCAACTCTTGCCATCCGAACCCACTTGACATACAAGCAGCCAACTCGCCAACAACGATCAGACTTAACCAACTTGAAGTTCCGAAGACCAACATTGAGATCCAACCTGGCGCCATGCCAGATCGGGGGTCCCGATGTGGGTGACTTCCCTCCAAGCAAGCCGCCCGACATACATCAAACTTAACCAACTCGAAGCTTCGTTACAAACGAGTAACATCCATTCCAAGCAAGCGGTATGACTTACATCAGACTTAACCAACTGAAAGCTTCGTCACGAGCGCTGGAAGCCAACCTGGCGCCACGCCAGACTGGACAGCCATAAACAGGTAACATCCACCCAAGCAAGCCATCCAACTTAGCCGACAGGTTAGAGCCCGTTCCCCAAGAGCTTAACCCATTCACGTTCATGCAAGGAACACTCAGAACCACAAGCCGCGACAGATATGGAAACAACCAGTTCCTGGACCAAATGGTCCCGACAGCATACCGCTGGCGCCACGGACCGAATGGTCCCGACGGCATACCGCTGGCGTCCCAGGATACGACCCTCAGCTATGTGCCAAGTTAAAAATTTTGAAAGCGGCCTTACAACTGGCGCTTTTACCGAACACTGAAACCCAGAAGGTAATCAGAGTCAGTTTGAGGAAAATCCCACTTTATTGATAAATCTGAGAAGGTTACATTTCAAGTGTGTGACCGACCCTAGTCTCCGGGGCGCTAGCATGCCAAGGCGAGAGCCATGACAACATTCCAGCAAGGGAGGCTGAGACTTGGTTGGAGCTCGCCCTGAGTCGCAACCCGCACTCCCCTTTAGTATTGGTGTGATTCGGCACCCCCCCTCATACCAAGCACTCTACCCAAGCTGGTAAAGCACGTTTTTCTCTCTCTAGGATTTTCTCTTTCTAGAAAGTCATTTTCTCTCTCTAGATTTTATTGATCCCCAGGCTTCCTTTAATCATGCCTAGATCGTGTGAGGTGATTGCACATCGATCTGAGCTCTCTGGACTTCGCTAGAACCGATCAAAGATTTTCAGCCATAGGAACTTGGCGCCGGCTGAATTCTGGTCACAGTGGCGTCGGGAGCAGCAGGGGCGCTGCTGGCGCCGGGGACATAGCTGGCGCCGATGGCACCGGAAGTAAAGCTTGTAAATGTAGCTTTACAACACCCTGCCAGAGGGCCTTCCATGCTGGGAGGGCCCTTGCCCGGGGGCGGGAGCCTGAGGGCAGGGTCGAGCTGTAGGGAAGGCTCGAGGGCCCGGGCCGTCCCCTGCGTAATGCCCAGTGAGAAGGGTGCATGAGAAGGATGAGATTTCTGCAGAATGCATTGCTAAGCCAGTTGTCAGATCCATTCCAACAGAACAGCCTAGTAATCCAGCTGTCACAGCAGGCATTCTGCAGATTGTGTCATTTGGAACTCTGTGCTTGAAAATCCTGTGGGAGGAGGTGCCTCCAGAATACACACGAACTCTGAGCACTGAGCATTATGTCACATGCAACTTCCTGGTTGCATGAAGGTGCACGTAAATTTTTTTACCTATATTTACACCCATCTTTAGTCCGAAAATTGCATGTAAAAAAAATTTACGATATAAAAACATTGAAAAAAAAGTAAACACAAAAAATACAAAAGGGAAGGACGCCTCCTTGCACCTACACCCCCCCCCCCCCCCCCCCCCCCCCTCCCTTGATGCGAAACGAAGCGAAACACGAACAAATTCGGATGGAGTTCAGATATGATTGCTGGTCACTGCTTGCTATATCATTCTTACAATCCTCCAGAATGTGGATTCTTACAATCCTCCAGAATGTGGACAGACACTGTTGACCTACGTTTAAGTTAATTCAGCATTCAACAAGATTGAACCAATGTGCAGAATAGATACAACAAAGCGAATGAGATAGATGAACAATAAGCAGACAATAATTCAATCGAGATCAGACAAAATCTAGAATGATATGTGCATAACAACTACAACATCATCTATTGATCCTCTTGGTTTTAAGCATTGTGTGACAAACCCACACAACGCATTGGCGTGAGAGAAGCGGTGTTCTCTCACGAACAGTGTCTCGCTTACTAGCGGACTTCTTGGATTTCTGTGGATCCTGCTTACAAAATTGTCTCGCTCACTGGCAGACTTCTGTATTCTGTATTTTCTCTATCTGTGTATGTGTATGTGTATGTGTATATCACTAGTGTTCACGAACATTTCGTCTTCAAGGTCTTCGAAATTTTCGTCAGGTTGGGAGTCGAGAGCTAGCAGAACTTTGGTAATAGAAACACTATGCTTTTTCAGCTTCCTCTCAAAGCGTGGTAGCTTTATGACTCCAAGACTGCTCCTCTGTTTCTCGAACAAACCTTTGTCTAAGGCTTTTGTGAAGATAACAGCAACCATCTTCTTCGTTCCAATGAAAGTAGTCTACCGCTTCTTCTTTTCGATCAAATCCCTTATCAAGTGGTACTTGATTGCAATGTGTTTCATCCTTGAGTGAAACACGGGATCCTTTGTCAGGTGTCACGAGGAAGAAATTGGACTTCCAAGGTCTCAAGACCATCTTGATTGGATATACTTTATCTGATAATACATACAAGCTGTATGATCCTGATACCCAGCAAATCTTTTATAGTCGGGATACAGTCTTTATCGAGGATCAGTTCATCGACATCAAAGGCAAGGATATTGCTCCAGGAGAACCTTCATCACCTGCCATTGACACGACAGTCCGAGCTTCTGGCTCAAGCGTGTCTATTGTCGACCCACTTCTAGACAGCGAATCAGACGAAGATGTTGCTGCTACCCAGCAACAAGTCCCAAGAGTGGTTCATCAATCGAATCCTCCCATAAGATCAAGCCGAGTGTGCACACAGCTCACAAGGTATACTCCTAAGTTTGCATGTCTCTTGATACAAGAACCGATGACAGTCGAAGAGGCACTCAGCCAACCAGACTCTGATCTCTACAGAGAAGCTATGGACAGAGAGTATTCCTCTCTGATCAAGAACCAGACGTGGCCATTAGTTGAAGCTCCTATTGGCTGCAATATCATTGATTGCAAATGGATCTTCAAGATCAAACACAATGCCAATGGAGCAATTGATCAAAGGAAGGCAAGATTGGTAGCACGAGGATTCACTCAGATCCCCAACGTCAACTACAGCGAGACTTTCAGTCCAGTAATCAAACATTCGTTGATCTGAATGCTCATGTCTTATGCTACAGCTGTCGACCTCAAAATACATCAACTTGATGTACAAACAACCTATCTGAATGGAGTTATACAAGAAGATATCTACATGATCCAGCTCGAAGGATACGTTTTGGAAGGTATGAAGAATCATGTCTGTAAACTCCACAAAGCAGTTTACGGCTTGAAACAGTCTGCCAGAGCTTGGTTTCAGAGGATCAATACATTCCTCATCGAACATGGCCCTTCAAACCAAGCACTTTTGATTGCAACGTCTATTCCAAGTCAGTGCAACAATCCTTCATTATGATCATCTTATACGTGGATGATACGTTGCTCTTCAGCACCAATACCGATATGGTCAAGGATTCGAAGCAGATGCTATTTTCAGAGTTCGACATGAATGATCTAGGCGAAGCTCACTTCTGTCTGGGCATTCAAATCCATAGAGAGAGAGAGAGAGAGAGAGAGAGAGAGAGAGAGAGAGAGAGAGAGAGAGAGAGAGAGAGAGAGAGAGAGAGAGAGAGAGAGAGAGAGAGAGAGAGAGACGATTGATTTACATCACTCAACAAAGATATCTTCACAATGTTCTTAACAGATACAATCTAATGAATTGTAAATTAGCTCACTCACTGATGGATCCAGACCAATGTCCCCAGACCAAGCAAGAAGAGGAGCAGATGAGAGAGTATCTTTATCGATCGATACTTGGATCTCTCATGTACACAATGGTCAGCAACGACAATCTTCATCAGCTCAGTGAATATTCTGATGCAAGCTGGGGAGGAGATGTAGATAATCGTAAGTCCACATCTGGATTTACATTCTTCTTCAACGACGTTCCTATCTCATGGAACAATCATAAGTAAACCTCTATCGCACTTTCTTCTACAGAAGCAGAATATATTGCTGCTTCTCAATCTATTAAGAAAGCGTTTTGGTTGAGAAATTTACTGTCATACATTAATTTGTATCAGTACATCCCTACAATTTTATTCTGTGATAATCATAGTGGTATTGCCTTTTCGGCCAACCCTATATTTCACTCTAGGAGTAAGTGCATTGAAATCAGATATCACTACATCAGGGGCAAGGTTGTCAACAAGGAGGTGAGCTTAACGTACTGCAGAACGCACGACATGGTTGCAGATATATTCATGAAAGCATTAAGTGTTAATGCACACAACAAATTTTGTGCATTGCTTAGTCTGAAGATCAAGAAACAGAGCGTCTATTTGAATATCAACCGTCATAAACTGTTAGATTTACTGTTACAGAGTTAAAAGGCCAAAAGTCCTGTAAATAAAAGACCAAAAGACCTATCCTGTAGCAATATAAATGCATGTGCACTACTCGTTGTAACCACACTCTCAAACACTCAAACTGAAGAGATTCTCAGACTTACTCAATCAAAGACACAACAACGAGATAAGACAACATGAGATGTATATTGATGATTCAGATTCAGAGCTATAAAAATTCGTTTTTGATCAATAGTTTCTTATTGTCTAAAGTTGTCTCTTATTTTTGCACGCATCAATCAAGGCAAATACTATTCTATTAGTACATAGATCAAATACAGACATGATTGAAGACACTGATATTAGTTTGATTTATTCAAACTTTCATCGTGTTCTCTGTGGAAGAATTGTTACTATTTTTTCTACAGTGGTATCAGAGCATACAGGTTCAAAGCTGATATAGTGGTATCAAAGCAGTCATGATTAGAACTGATACAGTCGTATCAGAACGAGTCAGAGTCGATACAATGGTATCATCGCACCCCTCTAAGCATTCTTCATACATCCATCAGCAAGCCGCTATCTGGAGTTATTCGAAAAATAGAAAATGTCATCGATCAACAATATTCAGGCTAAGATCACTAAGATCTTGGATCTAGAAGGTTCAAACTACTTGATTTGAGAATTAAAGACCACTCATATTGAAGGGCGAAGGTCTATGGAAATGGGTAGAATCAATAGAGGAGAAGCCAGTAGCTACTCCTGGCAAAGAATTTCAAGAATGGAGTTTAAGAAATGACAAAGCTATAACAATTATTGCATCTTCAGTGCATGACAATATAACGCTAGATCTTACATCAATTTTGAACGCAAAAGATTTATGGGAAGAATTGCACACCAAGAATGGGACTTGATCTCGTAGTTAGGTCATGTTCTTGGAAGACTTAACTTACTTACAGTGGGATGGCAAAGACTTGAACACATTCGTGTGAAAGATAAAAGACCTGTTTATTTCCTTTCAGAATTCTGGCACAGAAATTACAATTTCAAAGGAAAAACAGCTTAGTTATTTTCTTCGAGCACTACCTAGTTCATTCCACACAACTCGAACCTTATTGGCGAAAGATGTGACAATGACACTTCAAAAGGCAATAGACGGAGTTAAAGAGGAAGTAGAAGCTCGTGAATGCTATGATGACAATGGTGATTCTAAAATGCTCTATTTACTCAGAAGAATAAATCTTCTAAGAAGTCTAAGTTTAAGAGGGAGTCGTCTAAAAAGAATGAGTCTAATAAAAATGAACAACAATCTGAAAAACAACAGAAAAATTCTGGTGATAAGAGGATATGTAATAGATGCAAAAGATCAAGTCACACAGAAGATAAGTGTTGGTTAAATCCAAAGATTGAATGCATTCATTGTCATAAATGGGATCATGCAGCAGTAGACTGGTATTTGAATCCCAGAAACAAAAAGGAGCAGAATTGAAGTGAACCTTCAAATTCAAACTATGTCGTAGACAAAGCAGAATGCTCCAGAGCAGCAGAAGACAGGACGATAAGGAACTCAGCAGCTTATGTCAGTGCTGATTTCGTGAATTGTTCACGACAGTAGATAGATTTGAGCTTGAAGGAGAATTAGAAGATTTCACGAATTGTTCACGACACACATGTCACCATCGTGACTAGAACTCGATTTGGAGGCCTCTTGACTTTTCAAACTCAACTTGAAAATATGTACAAGATGCTAATGGACATTTGTACATGAAATTAACAAATCAATCAAGCTAAATTTTGTATATTTTTCACAACTAGGCTTAAATAAAGTCTATTTGTTGTAAGGTTTCGAAAAAGTCCTAAGCTTGGGAGGCATGTTGGACATCTTGTTCAATGGTGAGGTCTTCACCGATTTGCAGGTCAAAGTGGAAAAGGTTAATTCGAGTTGTTGGTAATTGTTGGTGGTGGTGGAGGCGATAAAGGAAAAATATGAGAAAGTGCAGGGATGGTGGATGATTGAATCTTGGATGATGAGATTTGTGTCATCAAAGTGTTGTCAGAGAGTAATCAGATAAAGATTGTCAGAGATGTCAGATTCGATGAAGCAAGAACAATGGCTAACAAAGATCCAATTAGCTACGAAGTTCTTGGCAAGTAGTACTACAACCTGTCGACATCGACAGAGGGAGTGGACCCTTCGAATTCCAGATGGACAGAGTGATAGTTTAGATGATAAACAACCCAACATGCAACATGTACCAGGACACCTGCTACACACAACAGTTCTATAGTCGACAAAGGCAAATCAGTCAACAAAGGCAAATCAATCAACAGAGACAAATCAGTCAATAGAGGCAAGACACTTGACAAAGACAAAGCCATCAAAGTGTTGTGGTGAACCACAAACTTATGAAGAAGCCATCGACAGTCTCGACAAGGACAAATGGATAAAGGCGATGGAGAACAAAATGAGCTTCATGCAAGCAAACAAGGTCTGGACTCTTGAACCAGTACCAATTGACAGAAAGACTGTCAAGTGTAAATGAATCTACAAATATAAATGTGGACCAAATGACAATGTATCGAGATACAAAGCCAGGCTATTTGCAAAAGGTTTCTCACAAAAGTATGGCATCGACTATACTGAAACTTACTCTCCTGTTGTAAAACATACATCAATACGCATATTGTTTGCATATGCAGCTGCCTATGATCTGAAGATCCATATTGTAGATGAGAAGACAACATTCCTACATGGTAATTTGAAGCATTTATGGATTCAAACAGCCTGCCAGGCGGTGGTACAAGAAAAAGGATCAAGCTCTCAGATCCTTGGGTTTCCAACCCCTGATGGCCGATTACAATGTTTATGTAAGGGTCATAGATGGAGAAATCATTATCATCGATGTCTATGTGGATGACACACTGATCCTATCAAGGAACGACAACTTGATTGCACAAGTGAAGCAGGATATTTCAAAGCACTTTGAAATATCGGACCTAGGAGAAATAAAGTGCTACTTGGGTTTGTAGATTGACAGAGATATTGAAGGTGAGAAATTATATCTACACCAATTAAGATACATTCAGAAGATCATGGATGATTTCGACATGACAAATTGCAAGGGAGTGAATACTCCTATGGTACCTAACACAGTACTGACAAGTGAAGACTGTCCTAGAGATGATGCAGACCGAGAAGTTATGCAACATAAGCCTTACAGAAGGCTTATTGATTCTTTGATGTACTCGGTAGACAACAGACATTGCCTATGTAGTGTTCAGATTGAGACAATTCAATATTAATCCAGGTCTGACACACTGGAAAATTCTCCAAAAGAATTATGTAGTACCTACAGAGCACAAAGGACTATTGACTCTACTATTCTCGAAATCCAAAAGCAGTTATATTGAAGGAAGACAAGGTGGCAGGACCTATGACAAAGAAACAAGCTAAGCAACCAAATAATACGGTCTTTAAATGGAAAAAATCATCTCAAAAAGTTGATTCTAAGAATGTACCACCCTTATTGGATAAAGGAAAAGAGAAGGTAAAGGATGATACTTCAAGTCGAGATTCTCACAAGAAATCACCATCAAGAAGTTGTCACCTTCAGAGAGGAGCACATCTTCTAGAGAGTCATCACCTCCAAGATTGATTCCTGCCAAGAAAGCTAAACAAAGATAAAAAATCAACCCTTATGAGAAGGAAAAATTAGAAGAAGTCCAACATGATATGCCAGAGCGTTTCAAACACTATACTTTGGATGATGTGGTGATTATGTTACCAAAAGCTCATCGTGAACTTGAAGAAATAGAACAAAGGAGGTTTACGATGGACCAACTAGGACTCAGCCAATGAATCTTGCTGAACCAAGAGAGCCAGAAAAGATTGTTCAAGTTGGAGCGCAACTTACTCCCGAACAATTTCAAGCGTTAAAAAAGTTATTGATTAAATATCAAGATTGTTTTGCTTGGACATCAAAGGATCTTAAAGGGATTCCTACCTCAGTTATTGAGCATACAATACCCTTGATGCCTAATGTAGTTCCAAAGGTCACAAGATTTTATCATTGTGATCCAAACATTACGAATCTTATAAAGAAAGAGCTACAAAGACTACTTGAGCTAACTTTATTTATGAAATTGAACATACAGATTGGGTTTCACCAATTGTCGTCATTCCAAAGAAGAATGGGAAGATGAAAATTTTCATGAATCTCAAGGCTTTGAACAAAGTGACGCAAAAAGATCACTTTTCGTTACCTTTTACTGACAGCATATTGGACTGTCTTGCTAGAGCGGAACCGTACAGTTTTCTGGATGGATTTAGTGGTTACAGCCAAGTTAAGATAGCACCTACAGATCACCACAAAATAGCTTTTGCAATAGAATGAGAAACTTATGCTTATAAAGTTATGTCGTTTTGACTTTGTAATGCACCTAGTTCATTTCAAAGAGTGATGTAGTTTGCCTTTAAGGACTATTCGTAGAATTTCCTTGAAATCTACTTGGATGACATCGGACTCCATAGTGCAGATACAAACCACCTGGATTGTTTGGAAAAAGTATTTGAGCGTTGTCAAAAATATCAAATCTCCTTAAATCCAAAAAAGTGTCAAATTTGGGTCACTCATGGAGTTGTCCTTGGACATGTGATATCAAGACATGGCATTGCTACGGATTATTCCAAAATCAAATTCATTATCGAGTTACCACCACCAAGAACAATTTGAGGAGTCTATGTTTTTATGGGTCATGCAAATTACTATCGGATATTCATTCTATTCTTTGCGGATTTAGCAAGACCTATATATAAATTGACTATTGTACCAATTTGGACAGTAGAGGCATTGGAAGCATTTGAAAAATTGAAGAAAGCTTTAGCTTCTGCACCGATACTATGAGCTCCAATATGGACAATTGAGTTTTATGTTCATACCAATGCATTAAAATATGCCACTGGATCAGTTTTGACGCAACCAGGTGAATACAAAAAGGATTATCCTATCAGGCTTGCAAGCAGACAACTTATAGATACAGAGAAGAATTATTCGACAACAGAACACAAAGCGTTGGCCATGATTTTTTCTGTTAAAAAGTTTCGACATTATCTATTGGCAACACACTTTGCATTTTACATCGATCATTAGCCATTACTTTATTTGGTGAACAAGACAGGTAATTAGTAACATCACCTTAATGTAAAACACTTACATGAACCATTGAGTGAAATATTCTCTTAGGAGATTAAAATTAAAGAAAATTAATAATTACAGCCTAAAATTATCCACAAACTCTGGCAGACAATACATAATAAGCTTCCAAGTACAACTATCCTTAGAATCCAATTCTAAGATATGATAATTCATTCAACTAGAATCTCTAGGAGAATCATTAAGATATAGAATGATTAAAACTCAAATTTGAGTATCCCACCCTATGATAACTGGAGATTCAATCAAAAGAAAAAATTGTACTCAAGCATCTACAGACCATAAACTATAGCAGAATAGCATCCACTAGATAAATTAAATTCTCCACAAATAAAATACTTATCTTGTGAGAATGTTTGTGAGATCCATAGGATCTCAATTAAAATATTGGAGTAAAGAGATTCAAAACACTGATCTAAATTCTTACTCAATTAATAGATCAAGAATTAATCGTCGCACTTAAGAATCATTACAATTCCTTATAATCCACTAACAACAATTACATAACTATTTATGATCCGTCAACCATAAATATTAAGATTCGTATGATTCGCCAATCATAATTTTCTAGAATCCAAAATCATACTTAATCATTTATAGGATACTAGAGTATATGTTCAACATAACTCAGAAACAAATAAGAATCATTCCAAAATCTTTCCCAACAAGAAAATACTGAATTTTAGGAATACTCTCCAAACATGATTCTTTAACTAAAGTGCGAGATATTCAAGTTCAATAACCACTGGTAATTAAAGACAGAAAGCATACCAAAATGATAATGACAATCATCTTCAGCTACAAAAAATTTTAGATTGTCGTCTAGAATTAAATCTAGAAACCAAAGTCCTACTAAATTTCAATTTAGTTATTATTTTCGGATTTATTATGATTCGTTATCCAATTGAGCGCTTTGGAATACAATCACTAATGAGTTGAGTCTATTCCTTAACTAAAGAATACTCTATCCCAAGAATACTGTATATCCAATGCACATAATTTTAACTGATGAACCCAATTCACTAATCATGCATCTTACAAGCAATATAGTTAAAAAACCATCAGATCCTGGTGAATTCACATCACACTGATTGTTTTGCCAATTAACTTCATCCCGGAGTAATCCACTACTCAAGTTAATTGCCAATGATTTAGAAATCTCAAATGTCTAGGTGAAGAATTCAATTATACTAGTATGACACCACATTTAGATCCTTATCCAAATCATTTATAAGTTAATCCATAAGTCTTTCACACAAAGATTTGTTAACTCTGCAAGTATCTATCAAACAATATTTGATCATATGCTTATGTTCACTGACTAGGTTAAGTGCACCAAATAACCTTGGTAACTATAAATACAAAGCAGATTCATACAAGATTAATTGTGCACATATGTGAATAATCTCCTTATGACCCAGTACATAAACACATTTTTATCTAGAAGATTTCTCCAGAATCCACATATGTTACTCACATAACTCTCTGAGATCTTATAACTCAGCTACAAAAGATTTTATATTTCTCATGAGTAAATAGCATTCCTAGAAAATCTCTAAGACGAATAAGATTCACTCTTAGGACTTTTTCCAACCCAGTTTATCTCTAATAACATAATTTCTTCCTCTCAATCAACCCTTTATAATCCTAGTACTTAAACTAAGATTAGGCCGATCTGATATAAACATTTCAGACTTAAATCCTGATCAAAATTACTCCTATTCCAATCAAAATGGAATTAGTAACTTTTGATCTTTCACTATACTACTTATAGATAATGATTCAAATTTCAACCTTGTTCTAGTTCTAGATTGTCCACACAATCCCTAGAGAATTTCTCATTATTCGAAAAGTTCCAATTAGGTATCTTACTCTGAATCTATCCTAAATTACTTTCAGAACAATTTCATTTCTATACCACAACTGGTATGCAACCATCAGATTCCCAAATAGAAAATGTTATCCCATCACTTTACTCCTCCTTTTAAAGAAATTATCAATTTCTTAACTAGAAAAATGACATATGAAAATATTCAAATCCATGAAAAGTCAGTAATAAGTACATTCCACCAAAGGATTCACTCTATTACAAAGAGTACTTTATTTTTTCGAATATCTCCAATTTATTTACTTGATCTATCAATCTACATAAGATTAAGATCAATCTAGATCAATTCTAGACATAAAATCCAAACAAGAACAATCATTTACTGAAGGTAAATGTACTTGCTGGTTTCACACGTGTGAAACCCTGTCAGGGTACGGACTCCAACCTGAAAATCAAGTACACATTGATAGAACCTCAAAACAATCAAAACAAATGTAGACAAATGGAGAGAATCACTCAAAATTGCTTCCAAAACCAAGATTGGTGTCTCACATTGATTATGGCCAAATGTGGCTCTATATATACAATAAGGGGGAGCTCGTGGTACTGATCATCCCTTTGATCCCACATGTGTGAAGGTGCTTTGTCATATGATGATTCATCATGCAAAACTGACACTTGGACAAAACCTTCTATTTTGAGCACTTTTGGCCCATTTTCCTTCTATATGGAGATCTACTTGAAAATATTCTAGAAGTCAAAATTCGTCTACTTCAACTTATTCCACACATGTGAGCTGTCCTCTACACATGGGATGTGACACCTAACCAAAGGATGTGTCTCATGCAAGCAATAGACTGATGCCATGTGTCATATCTCTAGAAAACTAGTTTTTGGCCTTTTTAGCCACTAGAACTTGAATTAAATCATATGTACAACCTATATGATTATGGTACATGACAAGTACACTATTTTCACACGTGGGAACAGGCTTCATACATGTGTGTTTATCTATATACAAGATTTTTGGCCTCTACCAAGCTTATTTTTGCATTTTTCACACTCCTCAAAAATCTAGCTTGATGGAAAACATGATGATTTTGAACATGGGCTGAATAAGGACTCTAAGACACTTCGAATGGGAAAATGTCCGAAGTTATCTCCACGATAAAGCGGTCCTTTCAAGATTGTTAATAAGATTGGTATGACTGCATATCGACTAGAACTTCCCGTTGGAACTAAGGTCCATCTTGTATTCCATGTTAGTCATTTAAAGGAATGACTTGGTGGAAAGAATAACCTGATTCCAACAGATGATCTAGTATTATTGGAAGATTTGACTACTTTTGTACCCTATGAGACGGACAAGATCATGGACACCTGATGTCATCAGTTGAGAGTTTGATTTCTAAACATCTGATTCATTGGAAAGGTAAGTTAGATGATGAGGACACATGGGAGAAGGAAGACGATTTGAGACTTAGACTCCCTAGTTTTCTCCCATAGAAGGAAGTTTCTATGGGGGAGCATTAGAGGAGTTCCAAGGCCCAAAAGGGTTGTCTAAGAAATGCCACATAAGAGAGAGAAAACCATCAGATTTTAAAACTTCGACCGAGTTTTTAGTCTGCCCGCACAACTTCGATGACTTGACCTCACTAGTAACGTGTGTAGTTAACTGGAAGTTGGGTAGTCGCAACAGGACCAAGATCATTTCAAACTTTTGTAGTTGAAATTTTTTTCCGATTAAGAAAAGTTTTAATAGCTTGCAAGAGATATAACAATCTGGTTTTCTACTAGATTAATCTATTGATTATTAAGATGTCTAAGTATCATCTCCATATTGATCTTCCTACAAAATATGCTCCATTGTCGAAAAAAAAATCTGAAAGGATCCACCAACTATTTCATTTCAAAAATTTATGGTTTTGTGTTTTAAGCTAATATTGTTTTGTTATTATAGGTCTAAGTTTTAAATATATTTGATCGAGTAATATCGTTCAATTCTCTTAACATAGTTCATGATTTTGTGTTTCAAACAGGTTTTAAAAGAAGATCATGACATTCTATTTTGGATGTTTTGTAAAACAGATTATCCAGAGATAATTAAGAATCATATGAGCGACACACCACTCATTGTTCATGGAATAGGTGATTTAAGGTGGAATGGCATTTGGCTGGAGACCTAAAGTCATTGAAGTGCATGTTCAACGTCTCACATGGAGCAAATTCAACACATCCATGCCTCTATTGCATGAAAACTGCACAAGACATGTCAAAGAGCATGAGAGTTTCAAGGGATATAGAAGATCTGACTTGGAAACCAGTACTACCGATTCCGCTTAAAAATGTTCACATTTGTACACTACATGGAGAGGTTAGAATTATCGAAAAATTAATATACCTTCATATTTGGTTTGCCTGGAATACTAAGCCAGAGTCATTAGCCAAAAAAGCAATAGCTCGATTGGAGGAAGTTCTATCAAAAACGGGTCTTCATAGAGGACACGTTAAAATACAAAAGGACGAGAAGCTTTCGAGAAAAACGGGAAACATCCCATGCAAACCAAGCATAGGAGGATCCAAAGCTCGTTGTTTCTTATCAAATCATTCCAAAAAACCGACTAAAATCCAATACTCAATTTGGATAGATGTACTCAATGCCACAAAGGATTTTGAAAAAAAAGGAACAACAAGGATTAAAAAAGTTGAAGTCTATTGACAACATGGTCAAATTGCTCAGAAAAGATAAATTGTTTGATATTGATGTCCTACTAAGTGAGAAATCAACAATTGAGTTTGTGGATGCAGTTAAAGACGCTTGGGGTGAAGGTCATATTACGCATTATATGGTAAATCTCTTTTCAATATAACTAACTCTTAGAATTATAATTTCATTGAACATATACTAAATTTAAAATGATTAATATGACAATGTTTGTATCTCTGATATTGCAGCACATCTTATGACATCATGCATCATTTTTTGCAAAAGCTTACGACAGTCTAAGTATTTGGTCATCACAAGGAATGGAAAAATCACATTGGCAAGCCAGATCAGCCTTTCATCGAAATACACAACACAGTGGAACATCTCAAAAAAATAGTTACATCATCCAGCTATTTCAATGGTCCTACAGACGTGTTCAAATTCGATACAAAACTAGATCAATAAATTATCAAAAATTCAGAAAGACGTGCAAATTTATAGATGAAAATAATATTGATGCAAGACTCAACTCATAGTAATTTTCATAATATCAGACAAAAAGAGTATACGTATTATATGGCATAATTTCAAGTACAATGCACGACAAAATCATTGTTTCTCTTTATATTTAATGATCAGCTTTGCTGTGTACTCATGAAGAGATTTTTTTCTATCATATGGATCTAGAAAATTGATAGATCTTCTAAGGATGCCAAATACTTTTATGACAATGTCTCTCTTCGCAAAAATAATTTTTCATGTATTCTAAAGATATTTATGCTCATTTGAAAAATATGATGACGCTTTAATTGCCATTATTATTGTCACAACATCTGAAGAAAATTTGCTATGATGAATGCAAATCTCTTTATTTACAGAGCACTTCAAATAATGGTATAGGGATGAATCCCTTTGTCGTGATCCTTGGCCTTCCCTCACATGTCCCTGTCTTGTTGCAAAGGCATCTACCTCCATAGTAGCCCTATAAAATATGAGCAAAGGTCACATATCTTGAAAACAAAATAACTATATTTGAATAGGAATCTCGTTCAAATAAAACCAAATTTACTTACCAGATCACGCTCATCAGCTTCAATAATTGCAGCAGTATGTAGATCATGACCAACAACTATGGTTGTCGAAGCAGTGGATGGATTAGTTTCCGAAAACTATGAGACATAACTGTTCTGAATTCTCAAAAATTTCTTCTCACTGGGCAAATTTGTCTGGTATGTCCTGCTTTCAGACATGATTGACTGCAGGGCTTCAGTCCCATTCAACCACTCATCTCTGTCTTTGTAATCAATAGAAGCACATAGATTATCACCCTCGAGATCTATGAAGTCCAAGAATTCTTTGTCGAAACTAGACAGAATTGATAATATTTCATCCTCCCTCAGATCAAGAACATCTCCAACATCATATAAACAGAAGTATGCGATATTATTCATGTAATACACCGGCAAATCAAGAACAGTCTTGGTTTTGTCATATGGATTCACGTCAGATAAGGAAGAAATGGACAATGCACGAGACTGGGTTGGGTCGTACATTGCTACCAATCTTGCCTCCTCGTCAACACCCAAGACGTCATCAACAATAGCTGATTCTAGTATCAGAGAATTAGCTGATGATGAGGCACCCTCAATGCTTAGCCTCAAAGTTCCTGTCTCTTCAGGAACAAGAGCAGAAAGATAAAACACAAAGCCCATGCCCTCTTGTAAAAAGCGACATGATCAATTGTGCTAGTCACAATGGACCACACGTTTAAAATCACTCACTATTTTCATAAATCGTTGATTGTGAGCCTGCTTTGAAAGTGGTTGGACAAGTACCAGGCCATGGAAATGAATGAATCGTAGATTATCCATTATCAACATAGACTGATTCAGACTATCATAGTACTGTTTATACAAGGCTGGAAAATATGATTTATGTTCAGATCCAAACCTCTCGATATCAAAAGACATATTGAAATACATCTTGTAGTGACCTATGTAATTACCAACCCCAGATTCAACGAGGAAGGCATGCAAGACATAATTTAAAGTATTAGAAGATGAAGCAGCCATGTCTTTAGAACTCAGAAGTATAAACAATAGACTCAAGTATCGCCATGACGCAAGATGGACAAAAGTTACCCGAAAATCAGGCAGTCCTCGCGTGAGGGTGATATTGGTGACTGACTGGATATCGCAATGACACGAAGGATGCAAGCTCGTACAGACTCTGACCTAGATTCTCGCATGGTAGTGCTATTGCAAAGAACAAGAAGTGTGGACACAAACAAGAGCCGTATGTTTGCAAAGACGTGGAAGACCTCGTCATCCATGGCTGCATTACAAAGGAGCACCAAGCTTCTAATCCCGAAAGCACCGGGCTGTGAGAGAGGTCACGCAGGATATGACTACTCATCTGCCCTATGAAGGGAGGTGGAATATCACTGCCTTGGAGGCACTCCATACTGCATACGAGGACTTCCAGACAAAAATGTTTGAGGATTCGATCTTGTGCTCAATACATGCCAAGAGGGTGACATTGATGCCCAAGAACATGCTTCTTGTCATGAGGCTTCAAAACAACTATGACAACATTTTTAAGTCAGGCTTCACACAGAGGCGAGCTCCTCTTGAAAGGGGGCCTATCCCACCCCGAAAAAAGAGAAAGCAAGCACAGCCCAAACGTTCACAACCCAAGCCTAGGTCTCCCAGCTCTTCACCCTCGCCTCCTCCCATTAGAAAAGATGTGGCAAGTACGTCGGCAATTCCATGGGTTGAGAGTCCTCCCCCAACCCCTGATCTTGAAATCCAAAGTTCTCCTTCTCAACATGCGGATGATTTAAATACAGTGGTGGACATGATTGTTTTTTAAGTTGATGCAACTGATAAAGAGTTGCACATCAGACTCCCCAATGATCTAAAGGACACATTTTTTCATTCTGAAAGATACATTGATTTTGATATGTATATAGCCAAAAAAATAAACAATCTTGGAGGAGAGTTTATGTTTTGTATAGATGATATTAATTTTGCAATGCATATCAAAGACCTGCATTGTAGGGAGCTAAAGGAGAAGACCTCCCATATCTCAGACACAGCCGTTGAATCCGGTTGTATATACTATGTACATAAATACACATATACAGTCACGAAGGAGATTTTTGTTGTATCTCCATTTTTTGGGCATCTGTTGCATAAAGAGAGAAAAGCCAGAAGGCACTTCAGGCACACAAGCAAGGAGGCATCCATGTTCATCATCCCATACTGTGCAAATTAAGATTTTTTTTTTTTGTAAGATTTGTTTTTTGGAAACTCTTATAGATTCTAGAAATTCATTGCTTGTCATTTGTTGGCAGCAAACATTGGAGCATGCACGTAATATCTATGAAAGTGAATTCTACTGGAAGCTGCACACCTGTGTGTATGACAATGAATTCCTTGAATGCCACCCATTCCATTGTTAACAGCATGTACAAGAGGATGGTGGAGCTATTGCCCAGGACAAATGGGTTGATTGTAAATACTAACATAGAAATTGTTGATGCAAAGGTAAAAACGATTTTTTCGCATTTTTTATTTACATGATTGCATGGAGTTTAGAATTATATTGAATTATAATTTAACAATTTTTCGTTGTGATCTCTCAGCCTTCGCAACAAGACGATGCTTTCAGCTACGGATGGTTTTCCATCTAGAATGTTAAATCATTCTTGGATTGGTATATGGTGCAAACTCCAAATGCTAATATCCGTGAGGTAAATTTTTCAACTTCCAATATCCTGATGATATTATGTTAACTTTGCGTAATTATATTTTTTTAGACATTGGGTAGTACATACATACACTCGATGTTTTAAATTGCAGTTCCAATGTCCTGAGGTATCAACAAATGCTATTCATCACCACCGACATGAAATGTTGGAAATCCTACTATCGTTTGCAAGGCCCTACAAGCATGAAGGTGCCTCGGATGAAGCTGTCGGGGGTTCTGTGGATAGTGAAGTTGCAGTGCTTGAGGATCTGCCTCACGCACTTATGATTGGAATGTAAATATTGAAATATAAGTTCTGAAAAATACATAGAAATATATCATCACATGATGATGCATAGAACAACGGATAGGCAAATAGAAAGTGGGCTATTATTGAAAGCCACGAATATATTATTTTGATTTTAAAAACAATGTACATTTTTCAAAAAAACTGAATACTATTTGTTCGATGAGATTTTGAAGTCATTTGAGACTGCTTTGTATTTTTTTTTGAAAGGTACATTGTTGTTGCATGTCTACCATCCCAATGTTTATGTGGTTTCGACAATTTCTACGCTTCTATTTAAATCCTTGCACTGTATGCGATTTTCTTGTCTTGGTCTTACATGTACATCAAAGAAACTTGTTAAACAATATCAACATTGAGATTATTTCAAATGCAATCTTGCAATACTCAAAACACTGAAACAAGTCCAAATAAAATTATTGAAAGTCATTTCAAATGTGTATTAAAGAAAACACACATACACCCAATCTCTCATTGACTCAAAAACAAAAGTGTTCAGGAATATCATATTGCAGCAAGATAAGCTCTGATCAAATATGATCGAGTGTCCAATCTTCCTCCACCTCAATTGTTGCAATAGTAGAGTTATTTTGCTTCACTTGGATTTCTATTTGATCTTGATGATTCACTGTAAAATCCTGATCCAATGCTTTCCATTCATTGCCAACTTTGGACCATCTTCTATAATAAAATGTTAAAGAAAGCACTTGTTTTTCTATAAGATATCTAAATTTCATTGACGATCTATTAACTATGAACTCGATATTGCCATTACTCTTTTTATCCCAATGATCATCAAGGAGTCTTGATAACATATCATCTGTTAAATCACTACAAATAAACATTGTCACTGTTCTACGAATATTACGTGCAACAAAAAAATCTACAAACATTGCGAAAGACAGAAACCAGTGCATTGCTATGGTGGAATCCGAAGAAATTCATTCTTCGCTTGAGAAAGAGGGTAACGATATCGCCTCTAATATTCCACCTAAATTGGATGGTGTGTAGAATGAATCATAGAAGAAAATACAAGAATCCAAAAGTGATCTCGTGGAGCGGTTCTTGTATTGTAGAAGACCAATATCAGAATGAATAATGTCCATGATGCCGACAAGGGATTGTATAGGTTGCCATTCAATTATGCTTGATGGATAGAAATCTACACAAACCCATAAAACTATAGATCATTTAAATACTCAGATACACGTCTAAATGATTGATGCAAAGCTCAAAGCAAAAAATTCTCCAACACTTACAATTGCATTTGAGTCTGTCACTTGAACTTACGCCTTCCACTCTAATTTCCTTATGCATGTAGACATGTTGAACCAAGATCTCTGAAATGGATTGACCACCAAGTGAAACTTTGAAGTCTAAAATTCTACCTTTCCAAAAGCTCCTATAATCCATATTTGATTTTCTCTTTTTACCAAAAACACCTCTTGATGAGGGATGCATGATAACCCACTGATAGTCACATGCATGGTAGTTGGGGGTTATGCAATCCAGCAACAGTTGACTGGAACTCCTTGTGCAATAGAAACCACATGCATGCAGCATGAATGATGAGTGTTAGTTAAAACTACCACTTACTGCACTAGACTAGGAGGGGCGTTCTATAAGAAAATGTGTTGGTTGGGTGGTATAGACTAGCTTTGCCATTCTATGGTTATGTTGTTCCTAAGATGCAATCTCAATTTGAATGTAACTATTTCATGACTAATGCAAATATGGTTCTATTCATTTGAAAATAACACTACTGAAAACTAATCAGATTGGTGGTCTTCATAGATACCACATGTCCTCAAAGACACATAAGCACATGGAGAATCCATTAATCACTAGAATAACTTGACTCAAAAAAGGTATATGTACATAAAAACCACAATAATAATTTATGGCATGTATTTTCTTGATGACGACAAATATAAAACAAATCCACTATAAGGATGAATAGGCAAAACAATAACTTTTAAATGTCATGTCGTAATGACAAAATATTATTGTGACTATAATTATCATATCGAATTCCCACCCAAAACAAAAAGCAATCTATCAAAATTGCAAACCCTTAAGACCACACAACACCATAGTCTTGTATACATAGTACTAAGTCAAACTAAGTAGATCTTGCTATGTAACAAACAAAGAGTTTTTCCAAAACAAAACAAAAAAGTTCTATAACTGATGATGTGAGTATCTTGCATATCCATGCTCTTGAGTGGCTACAACTAGTGTCGATATTCTCTAGCAACACGCTAGCTAATGAATTACCACTAGGATGTAGGGTTTAGGATTTAGGTCTACATCAAGTTTGGAATTCACAACTTCACACATAAGAAAAGAGAGCTTCCAAATCAACTTACGACCATGTGTATTTCCAATCAAAACATTACTTATCTGGAATAAATGCTCATTGTATCCATCATCTACGTGAGATATGGTGCATAATTTCTTTCTCTTTGAGTTAATCTCACTGGCATATCTCTAAATATCATAAGGCACATGCTCATTGGTGAAAATAAAGCGATGTTTAATTAATACTACATATTATGTTGTGGATCTTATTGCTACCAATTTTTTTTCTGGTGAATATGGCGGTGTCTTATTGCTACTCAATTCATTGTGGGGGATCTCAAACAACTAGCTTTGAATACAAATTCTAAAAAACATCTCTAAAGACTCAATTCTCTTTGATCAACAACTCTAGATGGATCACACTAGCTACAAGTAAACAAAGTCAAGATTGAACATGGTGATTGAGGATGAACATATAGAACTTAGATGTAAAATAAAGCTAGATCATAGTGGAAGGGTATTTTATATACATTGCACATGTTTGGTGTGAGAATCTCTCTTATTAGGAGATGGATGATATGGTTGCACACTATGGGACACACGATGGACGAATTGGATAAATCAAATGTAGAATCTAATGGTAACTAGTTGAGTTGTGATCAAATATTATTTTAATTAATGTTGATAGATGATAAAATGTTACAAACATGTAGTGCCATTACCGATTTGTGTAGTGGTCTCATTTCACCTTTCATGCGAGGTTAGCAGTCTCAAGGGAATAGTGCCTTCTCTTGATGTGATTAGTTAATGTTTATGATTTTCCTACCCATCACACCTACTTAACCCACCTCCTAAATAACCACCACCTATCTAATGTTACAACTCCCTAGATCTTCGATTGCCTTGAAGGTTGATGCACGCCCCATACCAGTGACGACGCACCGTATCCGCCCATCCGTAGGGTCACTACCAACCCACCCCCATGCACTGGAGCTATCGACATCCTCATGCCTAGTCAAGCCTCCGACGATTACTTGTGTCCCATACCATTAGCCATCGCCCTTGGCTCTCCCTAGCACATATTTCCTAGCCTAGAGATACATCTTGGCTATTGCACGTGCTCTCCATCCACCAACTCTCAAGTAGACTGAGTGAATGGCAAAAGAGAATCCCCACTAGTATATAGACATAGCATAGTGGGTCCCATCAAGCACAATCCCACCGACAACACATGGCCACCTAGGATGGTGTTGTGTGACACCAAAACATGTCAATAATGTCAGACCTGTGTTGTGCATCATGCCCCTTGTGAGGTCGTCACTGAAGGGCATAGCGTTATGGTACATAACATTCCCATTAGAGGATTTTGGAGCACCAAAAGGGCTTTTTGTCAAGATGTTGTTTTGACTTTTCAACTATTCGACGTACACTTGGCCCAATTATATATTTACACTAGTGAAAGCCCATAACGTTGTTTGCCGGTCGAATTTTTTTTGGAACTTTCCGGTCATATTTTTATACAATTCAAAACTCCTGGGGTCGTGACATGTGATTGGACCGTAATTACTGCTCGTGAGTTTCCTGAGTTCTCGGGACCTAACACTGGTGGTTGAAGTAAGTCTATTTTGATCTAATCATAGTTAGAGTAACATATATGATTTACGAAAGACCGCCAGCATTTATTACAAATTTGGTTTTTTATTTTCATACTGCTTCATTTACTTTTAGTTTCAGACTCTATCGTTCATCTTCTTTTAGCCTTGCAATGGCTTCCGAAAGCCGTAGACCACAAACAATATTGTCTCAGTTTCTGTTTGTAATGAAAAAGACTCTGATGGCTCTTGGATACCACGTATCTATAGAAAATTTAGCTCTCTACGGGCTAAATCAATCTCCCAGGGCCTAGTTCGATAGAATCTGTTGATTCTTGTTGCAGCATGACTTCATTCCGAACTCTTCTGACTTTAATGTGTATTTCAAACACAGAGGCTCAAGCTATGTCATAATAGCTCTATACATTGATGACTCTCTGATCCTCAACAATTCAAACCAGTTTCTTCATGAGACAAAGTCACTATTATCAAAGGAATTCAAAATGATCGATTCAGGCCCTGTGCACTACCTTCTTGGGATCGAGATAACCAGAGACAGAGCAAACAGAAGTATCACGATAAGCCAAGAAAGGTATCTAACCAGTGTACTCTACATGTATGGCATGGAAAACTGCAAGTCGATTGATTCGCCTATGGATCTAGGATTGAAATTGTCAAATTATATGTGCCCAAACAACTGAAGCAGAGCAGAAACAAATGTGCAAATACTCCTATTAGTCGATAATTGGATTGATCATGTATGCCATGATCTGCATTCGACCTGATCTAGCATATACAGTCAGCACATTGTCACAATTTATGTCGTCTACCTCACTGGAAGGCTCTACTTAGAGCACTATGCTTTGTGTTATAATGCAAACACATTCAAGCCACTAAGCACTATGCTTTGTGTTATAATGGAAATATAGAGGATGCCTTGACATTACTTACTTATTTCGACTCTGATTGGGCTGGAAATGTGGCACAAGAAAATCCACATCTGGCTATCTTTGCTTCTATCATGTGGACCCATTTCATGGAATAGTCGAAAGCAAAAATGCATTTCTTTGTCTTCCACATAGTCCGAATATGTCGCAGCCACCTCTGTAGTGAAGGAAAAATCATCTGGCTCATAAGATTTCTTCAAGACCTTATGGTCCCTCAATTCAGTCCAACTATACTCCATTGCGACAATCAGAGCTGATTGCTCTATCTTTGAATCCACAAACTCACTAGACTAGAACTAAGCACATCTAGAGAGTGAAAGTAATTCAAGAAGTAGAGATAGTATTCAATATGTAACTAGCATAGTAAGATCACAGCACACAGTGCGCTATTATTGTGAATTATTCTCGGGAACATGATCGTGATCTGATAGTTGTATTCACAACATCTTAATTCAGATTTTCTATTTTCTTATGTGTGTTTCACTATGCATGCTTTCTGATAATTTCTCTCTCACTCACTGATACTCACTCCACTCTGAATATAAGGAAGCATGGCTATCTTAGATGCCTAACTGTTTCGCTCCCTTCATGGTTGTCCTCAACACCCACTAAGATATTCCTCATGTCGATCTAAGTTATAGTTTGAATCTATAGTTAGTTTGGCAAAGATCCTATCATAATTTGCAAGTTGAGTTTTCTCTAAACATTCCGCATCCATACATAGAAACCCAACAAGCTGGTATCAGAATAGTAGAAATCCAACATCAATGATATTTGAAATTTGCGGCATTGTATAAGCACTCTCTCCAACTGAGATAAGTGTTCATCGTGCATGCAATAGTCATCAAGGAAGATTTCTAGGAACTTCTGTAAATAGTCTTTTAATGCCTTTTGCATGACACATTGGAAAGAGCTAGGGACATTACAAAGACCAAATGGCATGACCTTGTAGGCATATGTACCCCATTCAGTAGCAAATGCAATCTTGTGTTGACCCTCCGATGCAATCTTTACTTGGTTGTAGCTACTGAAGCCATCCAAAAAACTGTGGGCTTCTACTCCAGCTACTCAATCCAGGATGCTTTCTATGAACAATAAAAGAAAGTGATAATTTTGTGTCACAGCGTTGCCTTCAAATTGACACAAATCTGCATTTTGTCATTCTTCTTGGAAACAATGACTATGGGTGACACCCACTCGATGTGCTCAATTTCATAGATGAAATTGGCATCGAGCAACTTATGCAACTCTTGTTTGATCAGCTTGATGTAGTTCGAGTTAAAGCGATAATATAGACTCACCTTTGGCGTTGCTCCTTCGACCAAAGATATGGTGTGTTGGACTACAAATGATAATTTCCTTTCAGATCTTTGTAAGACCACACAAGGCAGTCTTTATACTCTAACAATTTTTGCAGCTTGGTGAATTGTGAGGGCATGAGTTGTGCTCTCACATGAACAATTTTGTCTTCTTCTCCTGGCTCTACTAGATTCATCGCTTGAGTGCAAGCCGACGGTCCCTCGTAGACTTGGTCTTCTTTTTTCTGATTTGCAATAGGTTCCCGTTGCGCGTTTGGCGTCGTCCAAGGTATAACTCTTGAAGTTTTTTGGCACATCATGGATTGGTGTCTTGCTCATTTCTTCCTTCAAAAGGTAGATCTTATTTCGATTCATGAGTGATAGCTTGTGCATTGCTTCTAACATTCTTGAAGTTGATGTCGACCCTTGAGCATGCGATCCAACAACTTTATTCTTTCCTCGTACATCGTTGTTGGTTGTTGTTGCTTCTTTGCTCATTGTCATTTGTTGAGGTCCTTTGACATTCTCCACATGGTTCTGAATGTCTTCATCCACTATTGCTATAGCCTCTTTGGGTAAATCGGTCCACTTGATCACCGTATTGTATCTTTGTTTTTGTTGATTTTTCTTTGGTATAGGTGTTTTCAGTGGTGGCATCTTGGGGACTTTAACACGTGGAGATTTCTAGGGTGGTTGAGCTGGTATTTGTTGGAGTCCATAGCGTGTAGGATTCATGTGGTGTAGGATCTGCTTATCTGTCAGCTCATCTTATTCGTCGTAGGACAATGCATGTGCCAAGGAACTAAATCATCTTCAACATGTTTCAAAATAGGTTCCATTGACAGCCATGCTACATTTATCATCTTCACCCCATATGAGATAGGCATGTCTAGGGTGAATCCTCGTGGTGGTAATTCGCTGGGTTCTGAATCAGAATCTGGATTTGGATGACATGTATGCCCAGCCATATCACGAGATTTATTACTTTGGGCTCTGATTAGCCTCGTGTCATGCCTTGATTAAATGGTACTACACCTTCTCCATAAATTCCAGGCGTGCAGTATTGAGATCTTGTATGTGCAGTAAGAAGCACTTATTTGCCTCAGCAATCCATTTCGAAGTGGTCCATGTCGTAAATCTGGATTCCCACATTTCGCCCAATATCACAGCACTATAGTATAACCTGGCAAGTGGTAATTGATCTTGAACATTGTCGGACGCCATTGGGAGATTTGGATCAAAAGCCAATTGAGGAAGGCAATCAATTCCAATGTGTTACTACAGATGCCAACATTGTCAAATCATTTGCAAAAAGTGCAGATTGCCTAGCGGTCGGATTTGGTGAATGTCTATACTCTATCGCATAAAATTGTAAACTGCGGTGAAAATCCATTTATATCATTTATTTCTTCTTGGCATCGGCAAATAGTACGGATCTACCCGCAATTGGCGAGGGCTGGCAACATGACTCTTGATGGAATCCGGAGTTCTCTCAAATACAATTGTTCTCCATTCCGGTTGCTCTCCCAATGCTGGTAGCTTGTCTAATTCCTTGCCCTCCTCTATCTCAGAGATCTTTCTCTGAACCCAACTCTGATATTCTGGTGTCCATGTCTTTCTTTTCATCTAACATGGTATTGATCACTCGCGCAAGGTTTGAGACTAAATCCAATGCATCACCAAAATCCATTTGGTTTGTTATTGGTGTAGCAGCAGAAGCAGCACTTGCAGTTATTGTGCTTGGTTGGCATTGAGATCTTGTCGGCAACTCCTCTTCTTCAAAAATATCTGGACCTTCAAAGCCACCATCCACTGCGGCGTGGAACTGCTTCGAAGAGATAACTACATGGTCGACCCTGAGTGTCTTTGGTGCCTAATCTGCTTGATCTGAAAGGATGAATCAAACACACTCGCATGGAAGTGATCGAAACCCTTTTCTAGGGGATTGGGGATCAAAGGGTCCTAGGCCCTTAGGCATCTCAAAAATTCATCTGGCCCTAAGAGATTGGAATCATCAAACATATCCATGAACACCTGCATATTTGGTAAAATTGCTCGAGTTTGTAGAGGTGAGGCTGCTTGGGCAGTTGTGATTAGAATGGTGGTTCCAATGGTCACAAACTGACCTTGTGAGGAAGTTGAGACAAGGGAAGCATCAGTGGATTGGGGGATAGACAGTTCAATGCGAGTTGCAGCAAGGGGTGGAAGTGCAGCTGAAGTTGTTTGCCTAGTAAGACGACGTGATGCAAGAGGTGAGTCAGGAATGACAACTTCGCTGCATATATGATGGTGACTATGAGAACTTGAGGACTGATGTGAAGACTCAGTAGGTGTGTCTTTATACACAGACAGTACTAAGGCATAAACAAAGCCATGGATCCTATTATCGAGGTAAGAGACAAAAAGGAGGGACAAAATGAGCCAGCCACGAACTATTGTTTGGTATTGCTTTTAATGGCCCGCTTGAGCTCACCAAATACCATCTTGAACCAGTTATAGGGTTCTAGGGGCTTCCAATCAAACTTATAGTTTGACTCTACTATGTGATGCAAGATCTGAGAAGAGATGCGCTCCTTCATGAGGTTGCCAACCATCAGGAAGTTGTTTAGTAGTTGTGCAGCGACATGGATAGTAGGATCTCAGATGCTTTCTAACAAACTATTGATTCAAGATTGGTCCATTTCCTAACCAAATTTGGGGCTTTCAGCCTGAACCACAATTGGGAAGGGGGGAAGGAGATGAAGCCTGAGGTATAGAGAATTGGTTGAGTGAGTCAATCAATTATGTTAATTTACTTTGGATTGCAGAAGTATAAGTGATAACAAGTGAGAATACAATTGGAAAGGAACAGGTAATGGCAATCAAATAATAATCCATTTATAGAACCAATTTTGTTTTGCAATTGGATTTGGATTGAATCTCTGGGATTTGCAAATGAAAGCGAATGGAATGTGGTTCATACAGAAAATTGTAATTTGGATTCTTCTCTATTATAGAGTGGTTTTTTCATAATAACTGAGACAACTAAAAATACTTCTAACTTATAAAAGAATTAGATTTTCTTTACCGATTCTGAAACAGATATCGAAAATCTATTACAATATTGTTTTTGGTCATGTTGACATTTTAAGTATGCCAAGTCGGGTCGAGTGCAGAGCATAGCATACATGAGTGACCCGATAATGGAGTAAAATGGATATTGCTTCATTTCTTCCTTTTCAGCCTTGGATTGTGGACATTGCTCCATCGACAGCTTCAAGGTTGAGTGGGAAGTAGCTTGATTTGTGATTGGTCATTCCATATTTTTCTAGCACGTTGATGAGATATCGTTGTTGACTAATGAAGATCTGTCTGCTGGGTCGATCTCGATAGATTTGGATTCCGAGACAATAATCGGCTGGACCCATATCAATCATTTTGTACTCCTGTGCTAGCATGCATTTCGTATCCTTCAACAAATTCAAGTTGTTACTAAAAATTAACGTATCATCGACATAGCTCTGGAACTGAAAATGAAGGAACTGGAAACCGAATTGAATTAAACATTCGAGTCTGCCAAGTTTGGAAAAAAAACCATTCTCGATTAGGAATGCATTGATCTTCTGAAACCAGGCTCTTGGTGATTGTTTCGAACCATAGAGAGCCTTGTGAATTTTGCACACTAGGTGCTTCTTACTCTTGAGCTCGTATCCCTCTGGCTACGACATGTAGATCTCCTCTTCGATAGTTTCATTGAGGAAGGCAGTCTGGACATCCATTTGGTGGACTTCGAGATCTGCTATAGCTGCAAAGGAGAGTAGTAGGCGAATCGAAGCATGCTTAGTGATAGAGCTGAAGGTGTCCGAATAATCCAAATTCGGGATCTAGAAAAGCCTTTGGCAACAAGCCTGGCCTTGTATCAATTGAGTCTTCCTTCAGCATCATACTTTGCCTTGAATATCCTTTGGTCGATATTGCCTCTGAAACTGCGGTTGGTTCTTGTACAAAGTAACAGGCCAAATCATCCATAAATCGGGATGGAGGCTGTCTGGACCAGTTCGATCTTCTGTGTCAAATCTTCGGTCCTCTGATGTGATTTGACTTGTCAAGGATCTGACTCATTGTCGAAGGAGTCGGTGTCAAGCTTGTGATTAGTCCTTAATTTGAAGCTGTCGACTTTTGGACTAGAACTCGATGGAGCTTTTTCCTTGCGGTCGATAAATCTGTCTTTCAGAAAAACGACATCTCTATTTGTGAACGATTTTTAAGTGTCCATGTTGTAGATCTTGTATGCCTTGTGATATGGGGAATACACATTGAAATCAGGTATCACTACCTTAGAGAAAAGGTGCAAAGCAAGGAAGTGTCATTGTTTTACTGCAGGACAAAGTTAATGGCAGTAGATTACTTCACAAAAGCTCTATCAAAGGAGCACCATCTTAGATTTAACGACATGTTAAATCTAAAAATCCAAGTTTTTCAGGATCCACATTAAGGGGGAGTGTTGGATTTCAATGCCCAGGACCAAATCCATTGAGTAATGAACATTCTGAAAACCTGTCGAAGTCCAAATCCATCGACTTCGAAGTCATCAAAGTCATCGACTTCGACTTCTCCATGTATATAATCAATGTTAACCTCCATCAAGGTATCCGAAATCGAAGTGTCCGAAGTACCTGACTAAATTCATCAACACACACACACACACACACACACACACACACACGACTTTGCCGACTTGTCCGATTTGTCTGACTTCGTCGACTTACTCGATGTCACCGACTTTTCACCAGCTACCAACTAACTCGACTTAGTCGACTTCTGCTTCATCGGGGAAAAGTTGATCCATGAATTGTCAGATGACCTCAAGTACATTACTGACAGTCCACCTGACTTGTACATACACTTAAAGTTAAGAGAAGACAGCCATCTAATGCATAACGGCTGCAGTAAATTAAGGAGATAGATTTTATACTCACAATGCACTGAGCATTGACATGCAATCATCCATGTCCAACATCAACACTCTTATCAAATTGGTTAGGTTGTATTCTAGTTAAGTAATGATTTGCAGGCAGATGATTATTAGATCAACTGAAGCAACTTTGCAGCTACTGTCTTGCGCTGCTTCAAGCTCTTGTACTCAATTTTATTCAATCAGAGTGCAAGTTTTGTCTCACTACTGCTTCGTTCATTTGCATTGCTATATAGTTTTCATCTTGATTATCGTTTGCTGGTAATTGCTGCACTATCGATCCACAAACCATCCGCTATCTATCTTCTGATGCTATCACAATGATCTCAGACATGGTTTTTATCCATTGTCACAATTGATCCTCTGATTTTCCGACATAAGGCACCCAAGTTTTCAAGTGCCACCTCCTTATTGGTCTTCTCAGGTCTTAATCAAGATAAGGGTTTTAAAGACCACATTTAGAATTAAGCTCTTATTTGATGTTATGATCTTTTTTAATAATGCCATTTCTAATGCCTGAGAGTTATGAATATTAATGATACAAGATTGATGACAATGTTTCCTCCAAGAGAATCAGCTTATCACATCTACAACTTAATTTGAACATTCAACATACAATATATACATGCAAAACCTTGATAGTCGACTATTGTAGGGAATCCAATATCAGAGTAAAAAATTGACTTTAGTACATTAAAATATTGCATCCATGGTAGACCAATTATTGAACCACTATTATGACTGAGTTGCATGATAGTTAGAGGCCAAATCAAAGAGTTACAACATTATGTGGAGCACAATTGAAAGCAATTTTAAATGAAGCTAAATTTATATGAATTTGCTTGCAACCAATCCAAAGAAGTGACAAAGAAAGAAATACTAACAACTATGGATATTGTTGCAATGCATGGTCCATGCAAGCAAGTGGATAAGAAAATAATGAAGTCATAATCATAGCAAAAAGAGAAAGAGCAAAACAAGAATGACATCAAGGTGGAGACCATTGGATCCATGTACTCCTCTCATCACGGGGTGAGAAAAGAAATGATGTTCTAGTGGAAATAACAAGTATGATGCATCCACAACTAGAATCTCATTGAAAGAGTGCATGTGGGATGTGGAGTTTGTATGTGACACCATAGCCTCTATTTGTTTCTCTCTCTTCATGCACATGTGGATTAATCATTCAAGTCTTGAAAGAGAGATCAAAGTGTACAGATAGTACTATGTGTAAAAACAAAAGATGAAACAAAGTTTATGCTACACACAAACTCTAAAATGCAATTAAAAAAATACTACATTGTGTGTGTGTGTGTGTGTGTGTGTGTGTGTGTGTGTTTAAACCTAACAAAACAAAACAACAAAATTAGCTATTATACATTACAAAAATAAGTTAGTTCTTAATGTTCCCATATAGTAATAGATTTGGCTGAAATTCTTCAAAGTGTGATGCTGGAGATTAATCCATTTGTGCAAAGTTTTAAGAGTGCCCGTCAAATTATGCGAGTGAAAAATACGATAGATATTTGTCTTCAAATCATATCTGGGTGTAGAGGTGTGTGTGCATGTACGCAGCATGACCCTTTGTACAAGTGGACATGATAACGGCGAGGGTCGTAGAGGAGAACGGTGAAGCACCTTCTGGCGTGAATGAGATAGAAAGCTACCTAAACGTGAGGTACTTTTCTACAAGTGAAACAGGATGGAGACTATTTGGATATTCCAGCTGAAGAGGGCCATCAAGCTTAACGCATGCTAGAAATTTACCATGGGGTCGCTCTTGTCCTGCCCCACCCTTGCATTCACCCTCCTCGAACAAAAGGTTCGGGGATCTCATCTCTCCCTGGTCTTCACCACAACCATACCATCCACCAGTCGTCGACCTCCCAGCCTTCTCTCTGATTCACCCTCTACCAATCTAGTAGCGCCCGTTGTCATACCACCATTACCACCCCTCCTATTGCCTCTGCCACAACTTCCCAACCTGTGTCTATTCCATCTATTTTCCCTTCCTCCACTGCTATCCTTGCCACCCCTTCCATCACCATTGCCTTCTCCATTCCGCCCATCTCTGTTGACTCTTCTATATCCAGTCCCCCCATCTCCATCAACCACAAGACTCTCAGTTGTCTCCCAGGACCCTTGCCTTCATGAATATCATCAACTTCTCACCTCCCACCTCTCCCTCCATTCTAGACACCAATCTCCAGTTCCCCATGCCTAACATCCTCCCTTCCTTCGAACAGCCCATCCCTCCTCCTATCCACACTTGAGTTCTTCCACCTACTTCTCCCACTGCTCCCACTCACTTAGAATGTTGAGTTTCATAAACCATTAGACGATGATGCATTCCAAACAGCTGAGTTCATTTCCTCATCATTGTGTGCTGATCCAACCTCACTAGAGGAGTTAGTGGCATCGAAAATTTGGTAGAAGACGATGACAACGACAACGCACCAAAGACCGCGCCTCAATTAGGCCCAGCCAATACTTAACCAAAGGCCACTCCTTAGGACATAAAGACGACCTACCAGCAGGTGGGCACTCTGCTCCAGGGTCTAGTAGTTGTCAAATCCACCTTGGACACCCGCATGGTTGAATTAGCGACGAGCAATACAAAGTTACGAGTGGAGCTCACACAGCTCCAACAGGACCTACAAGTGGCTTAGTAGCATGAGCAGGCATGAGTAGGTAGAAAAGAACTAGGTCCTGAAGCTGCAAAAGAACGAGGTAGGCCTCCAAGAGTATATCAAGGCCCTATATACATCTGTAACAGACGCGACAACTAAAGTCCAGGAAGCCCAGCAGTCCGCACAACAACAACAAGCTCTAGGCCCAACTATTAGTGGCCAAAACAGAGAACCAATGCCTTGGAGCAAATGTACAAGCCCTCCATCAAGAGAAAACATAGTGGCTCGCCCAGCCAACAGACTGCTCACCCAACATGAGGCAGATTTTTAGACAAACACAGTCGGGCTACCAAGGGGCGTTTGATCGATATTGCCTTCAAGTTCATCATGAGTTATCTCAAGCCAAGACTACCCTTAGAGATTGGCAGCAGCTCATGGCTCAACAGCCACCACTGACCCCAGTGGTAATTCCACCACCACCACAACTTGAAGCTGCACCGACATAAGGCGGCCAAGATCAAGGAACAAATGCAACAGGGTTGGCATTCGACCAAGGCCAAGGAGCAAACCAAGGGCAAGGGCCAAAGAAGAGCACACCAATATCGATGAAGGAACAACATGCCTCATCCTCTTAGGGCTCTCGCCCTATATCGGCCAGCAGTGCATTTCGAAGACTCAAAAGAGTGGAGGAAGAAATTAGCGACTACCTCGTGTAGTATCCCAACGAGTGGCGGGTGGTAGATCAGGTGTACTGCCAAAGAAATAAAAGGCAACGAGATTGCATGTCTCCCGACTCTGGCACCGCAACCTGCATGGCAGCAATATATTTTCGAGAAAATCCATCGGCCATCAAGGCGTAGGTGTCCAGGTTGCGGACATTGCTAATCAACCCCCACTACGTCTCCATTCCACGCAGATGCAAATGGGTGCAGTGCGGGATGACTTTGGACAGGTCACTATCAGAATGCTCAACTGGCGAAATATTCATTCAGAGCACAGATGGGGCATGGACATAGATGCCAAAAGAACTCTAGTCTAGTTTCATAAGCAATACTTCAAGTGCCCGGATCCCACCATTTGCGTGGCCATTGAATTCGCCTATGATTTGGAAATTTTGCTGCGGGTCCCCACCAAATGG
Organism: Diphasiastrum complanatum; assembly: GCA_029204225.1. Taxonomy (NCBI): domain Eukaryota; kingdom Viridiplantae; phylum Streptophyta; class Lycopodiopsida; order Lycopodiales; family Lycopodiaceae; genus Diphasiastrum; species Diphasiastrum complanatum. The sequence goes on from CM055093.1 coordinate 68,504,584, forward strand.
GACAATTTTTCGCCACCTTTATTCTTTGATCCCAATAAAGCCCTAGCATCTGACAAAGCTCGAGGACCATTTACCAGTGGCTAGATTATATTACAAAGCAACAATGCTACTAGCCCTCCATGGCTAAATAAATTTCAACCGTGGATGCCCAATTTTGGTTGGAGGGCATCCACAAAGTATTTTTCCCACCAACTGACAAAGACAACTTCGCTCGCATCGAGTATATGGACCAATTCACGGGTCACATAATAAAATGCCACCGTAAAACTCACGGCCCATACTAAATCCATAGTGCCAAGGTATCGACACTTTTACATAAATAAATTAGGTGCGAGGGCCGTGGCATCCTACATGCATAAGCCCATAGCCTAATGAGCGCATGTTAAATATTGTATTATGAAATAAAATAGACTTGGGCCATGTAAATAAAATAGAATAAAAAGGCCCAAAGTGTAAGTTAATTAAGTTTGTTTAAGTTATAAGTAGTAGTCAAAGTCAAAGTTGTGGTAGGTGGAGTGTCCTTCTTTGTCCACTTTAGATTTAGTTGTGTTTTCTTTGAAGGGCTTGGATTTCAATCCTTCCCTCAATAAAGTAGTCAATAGAAGCAAAGGGGCAAGGATCTTCCCAAGAATGAAAAGGCACCTCTTGTACTCCATTTGACATGCTAATTAAGAGGAGAAAACTCTACCACTTTGTGTGTATTCAAACATCCTCATGTGCTCTTGCTTTTTAGTCTAATGCTTTTGTTGAATGTAGCTATTTTTTCATGCTTTGCTATTTTCCATGGTTTGATGTTCTTAATGGTTTTTACATTAGAATAAAGCATTACCAAATGAGCTACCTCCCTCTAACTCTTTCATCTTTCCTCTCTTTCACTACTAAGGTTGATGACTTGTGTGGTTAGTTGATAGGATTGGGGGTTAGTGTTTAGTGTGGTTTTAAAAGCAGCTAAAGTAGTCAAGTAAATATAGTTAGAGACCTATCCTAGTGGACTAACCCTTCTTGACAGGCGGAGGACTGCTTACCACTATTTCTACGACCCTACAAGTGCCTATTTTCATTTATGATGATGCAACGATATAAACTAAGTAAGTTTCATGTGCTTTAATTAGATAATTGAATATTTTGTAATTCAAAAATATTTCATGATATTTTGTCCTTATTCTTATTATGCTTTCCATGAATGTTTTCACTTTTCAAAATACTAATCTATTTGAACTAGTCTGCCTATGGCTCTATCAATCTTGATGGTTTTTCATTGACACTTTCACTGACTTCATAAATGAGTTATTTTCTTGTTTAGTTGATGAAATTCATAGATTTCACATCGAATCTCTTTATAGTTTTTTTTTTTTTGTATCATGCTTGTTTCCTATTCATGAAAGTGCATCATATTATCATTAATTACAATGCTAACTTTCAACATAAGTTTTTCAAAAACGCAATCATATATTCTCAAACTATGGTTCACGTCCCTTCTATATACATAAAACATTGGTACCTCTCATTTTCTTTTCAAAATTTCTATTGCATAAGTGAACAAATATATGAATGAATTTGACTAAAGTTGTGATGGGGATATAGTACATTTGTTATGAAATCATCAACCTATATGTACAACTACATATGAATTGAGGAATATTAGTAGCAAACTATTTCATATCAATATATGACATTTTCATTATTTGACTAGGTTTTGTTGATAGCTACTATTTTCCCTAGCTTCGATTGTCAACCTATGTGACATGATAAATTCAGTGTGATACACTTAAGCAAACTAACTAAAGGTACACTCCATACTGTGTATCCCAATTATATTAAAAATTGATATAAGTGTAGGTTCTTTTATATTAATATTCTCATTCCAGTAACATGTGTGAGGAAAAAACTTAACACGATAAAATAGTAATAGATTATTCACGTTTGACATAAATTCCATGCCATCTATTTTTTTTTTCTTACAAATATTTAAAAGGAGAAAATTAAGCAAGATACACTAAATATTGGGATAGATAGAGATTGAAGCTTGTTACATGAGACATTGTTGAGCATAATATAGAAATAAAAATAAAAATCTTATGATATCTATCGATTTGAGAAACTTGGTAAAAATATTGAAAGAAATCAATTGAGACGTAAGACTAAAACCTTGCATCTAAGAAGACAAAGAATATACAACACATGAAAATTTAGAATTTTGTCTCATTAGATTGCATCATAGAATAGACTTGCTAAAATTTTTGTGTCATTTTTTTGTCTCCCTATGTTCTATGTTATTATGGTTTTCACCTGAGCTGCTCACATATGATGAGTTTTCTTATATGTTGTGTAAGCTATGTCATGTTATTATGTACTTCTATTATGATTAGTACTTTTTGGTTTTATTTTTTGTATGACGTAATTTGTCCTTTATACTTATTTTATATAGACGTAATATGTGTTGGTCATTGTATACATGAACAGATTTAGTCTTTCTTAAACAAGTTCTTTATCTACACCATTGTTTTTTCATATTGTAAAAATGTCTATTCAAGTCACATTCAAATACTATTGCATTTGGAAAAATCCCAAATTCCAGCCTTTTCTTTTATGAAGTCCTATGCCATAAATTAGCTTGTTTCATAAAGCAATGTGAAACTTGACAAAAGCTAGTCATGTAGAAGCATGCCAACAAAGTTGTCCGCACTTGCGTGATGGCAATATTGGGAACCTGAGGTACCGGTTCGACATGAGGACAAGCGGGAAGAGGTGGGTGGTTAGAACATTATGGAGATTTGGATACATGGATTGACTCACAAGGCATTGATAAATTGATTATAAAAGAGGTGCTAAATTTTTTGGAATCCACGTGGAGTATTGTGGAGGATTCATGTGCAACAACAAAATATTTTATCTCTATACTATTAGTAAAGAGTGCCCGTCATTGACGAGCAATGGCGGCCGATCTAGGTGGACGGCCGATGATTTGGAAATTGAGTATCTCGTTGACAGGCGATGATTTTTTGATGATTTAAAAATTTAGTATGTCTTCGTTGATGGGTGGAAGATGTGTACGTGGCCGAAGTGTGCCAGTCGATGTGTCACATTGTTCGGGAGCTGGAGGCATTTTTTGGGAGGGGGAGGGGAGTGTCGCATTTTTTTGGAGGGGGAGGGCCAATGTCGCGAAATTTCCTTGAAGCTTTCGCGAAAATTTTGCAAAAATCACTGAAGCCTTTTGCGAAAATCCCTGAAGGCTTCGCGAAAATTTTGCGAAAAATGCGAAGCCTTCGCGAAAATACCTCGAAAATATTTTCTGAGGGAGAGGCCTCAAAAATTTCGCAGAAATACTTGAAGGCTTCATGAAAATTTTGCGAAAATACCTCGAAACGCAAAAATACCTCAAAAATATTTTTTGGAGAGGAATACCTAAAGGCTTCATGAAAATCGGCGAATCCTTCGCGAAATTGGCCCTCAAAAATTTCGCCAAAATCCCTGAGGGCTTCGCGAAAATACCTCGAAAATATATTTAGGAGGGGGAGGCCTCGAAAAACTCGCAAAAATCCGTGAAGCGACAATACCTTGAAACGAGAAAATATCTCAAAAATATTTTCTAGAAATTTTTGCGAGATTTTGGAGGCCTCCCCCTCCAGAAAATATCTTCAAAGAATCTTTCGCTCAAAAATCGACAAATTGTTCGCAAAATTGGCCCTCAAAAATTTCGCGAAAATCCCTGAGGGCTTCAAGAAAATACCTCAAAAATATTTTCTGGAAATTTTCACGAGATTTTGGAGGCCTCCCCCTCTTGAAAATATTTCCGAGGAATCTTTCGCGAATATCGACAAATCCTTCATAAAATTGGCCCTCGAAAATTTCGCGAAAATTTTTCGAAACGCAAAAATACCTCAAAAATATTTTTTGGAGGGAAATCCTTGAAGGTTTCACAAAAATTTTGTGAAAATCGGCAAATGCTTGCGAAGCCTTCGTGAAAATCGACGAATCGTTCGTGAAATTGGCCCTCGAAAGTTTTGCGAAAATCCTTGAGGGCTTCGCAAAAATTTTGCAAATCACAAAAATACCTCGAAAATATTTTCCGGAAGGAGAGGCCTCGAAAATCATGCAAAAATTTTGCAAAAATTGGCGAATCCTCGCGAAGCCTTTGTGAAAATCAACGAATCCTTCGTGAAATTGGCCCTTGAAAATTTCGCAAAAATTCCTGAACATGAAAATTTCGCAAAAATCCCTGAAGGCTTCGCGAAAATACTTCCAAACGCGAAAATACCTCGAAAATCTGGAGGGGGGGCTCGAAAATCTCACATTATTCAAAAGGGGGATGCATTTTTTGAAAGGGGGAGGGGAGTATCACATTTTTCTGGAGGGGGAGGGCCAATATCGCGAAACTACCTCAAAAACATTTTATGGAGGGGGAGGCCTCGAAAATCTAGCGAAATACCCGGAGGCTTCGAGAAAATACCTCGAAACGTGAAAATATCTCGAAAATATTTTCTGGAGGGAAATCCACGAAGGCTTCACAGAATTGGCCCTCAAAAATTTTGCAAAAATCTCTAAGTGCTTTGTGACAATTTCGCGAAACGTGAAAATACCTTGAAAATATTTTCTGGAGGGGATGCCTCGAAAACCTCGCAAAAATTTCACAAAAATCCCTGAAGGCTTTGCAAAAATTTTGCGAAAATCCCTGAAGCGAAAATACCTCAAAACGTGAAAATACCTCAAAAAAAATTTCTGGAAATTTTCGAGGCCTCCTCCTCCAGAAAATATTTTCAAGGAATCCTTTGCAAAAATCGGCGAATCTCCTTCGTGAAATTGGCCCTCGAAAATTTTGCAAAAATCTCTGAAGGCTTCGTGAAAATCCTTAATGCTTCGTGAAAATTTCGCAAAAATCCCTGAAGTGAAAATACTTTGAAACATGAAAATACCTCGAAAATATTTTTGGGAGGGGAAGGCCTCGAACATCTCGCAAAAATTTCGTGAAAATCCCTAAAGGCTTCGCGAAAATACCTCGAAATGCAAAAATACCTCAAAAATATTTTCTGGAGGGAGAGGCCTCAAAAATCTTGCAAAAATCTGCAAATCCTCGCGAAGCCTTCACATTTTTTCGTGGGCAATTTCGAGAAGGCTTCGTGAAAATATACTGAAGCCTTCGCATTTTTTCGAAGGCAATTTTTGCGAAGCCTTCTCGAAATGGGCCTCGAAAAATGTGAAGGCCAAATTCGCAAAAATTTTGAGGCCCAATTTCGAGAAGGCTTCGCGAACATCCCACAAAGCCTTCTAGGATTTCAGAAAGCCTTCTCGAAAATTTCGCATTTTTTGGAGTGCCATTTCGAAAAGGCTTTAGGGAAAAATGCAAAGCCTTCTCATTTTTCGAAGGCCATTTCGAGAAGGCTTCGCGAAAATTTTGCGATGCCTTATTGAAATTGCCCTCGAAAAATGCGAAGGCCGAATTCGCGAAGGCTTTGAGGCCCAATTTTGAGAAGGCTTTGCAAAAATCCCGCGAAGCCTTCTCAAAATTGCCCTCGAAATTTTGCAAAAGTGGGTGGTCAAAGGTGACAGGGAATGTGTATGTGTATGTGTGTGTGTGTGTGTGTGTGTGTGTGTGTGTGTGTGTGTGTGCAAACTATCTAAAGTCATATATTTGATATAACAAACACCTCACCATAAACAACATTACTAACATTGCCAATCACCTCCATCGTATCTGGCACCAAGGCAGGATGGTCGAAGGCATTATAGAGTTGAAGACGGCCACTCACAAAACAACTACATCATCTTCCCACATCTACTCGCCAAACAACTACATCTACTCACCAAGCAACTCACCACATCTATTGAAGCACCTCCTTGTATATGACATTTTCAGTTGTATCCCAACCATCATCCAACAACTCGGCGATTATTTCAGCACTCAAGTCCTTACAAATAAACATTGTTTTCGTTTTCCGAATATTGCATTTGGAAAAAAAAAATCAACAAAAATATTAAAAGGTAGATACCAACTTAATCTATTATTTTTTGATCTATTATGAATTCAGGTTATGATTCATTCATCTTCAATTTCTACGGTTTTCTGACATGTTTGTTTTTCATAGCCTTGGTATGCCTTGTCTTTAACATGGTTTTTTTTTTGGTAAGTTCATAATGATGATTTGATCGAACCTTTGCCACAACCAATCCAAACATTGCATGTCTGAAGTGCATTATCTCCATTGGAGAGACCTTCGGGCATTTAAACTGGAAAAAAAACATAAACATAGTTAATTGTAATTAATCAAAGATCAGTTAATAGGAATTTGAATATGAAAAACAAAAACACAATTAAAAGTTATTAATCAAAGATTACCTCTTCCAGATTTGGAAGTCCATCTTGTAGTGCAAGCCAATAAAAAAGTGTTTGGCACTGACAGAATCAACCTGTTGGGAGGACTGCATAATCCAAATTTTAACATTATGAGATATTGGATCAATGCGCAAGATGTTATAATTAAATCTAGAACGAAAACAAGCACGCCTCAAACCGATATCCAAAAAAAATTGTTTGAATATCGGATCAGCGCGCACGTTATGAAAAGAAACCAAACAATAACTACAAGGGCGCGTCGAACCAATATTGATAAATTTTATCTCTGCATAACAATTTTTAACTTCGTATATGCTTTTGCATTTGGTACTGGAAAGAGTTCCAGTATTTTCTAGATATGGCTCTTGGCAATTTTGTGTGTGTGTGTGTGTGTGTGTGTGTGTGTGTGTGTGTGTGTGTGTGTGTGTGTGTGTGTGTGTGTGTGTGTGTGTAATAGAGTTCATTTTTTAACAAATTGGATTACACACACCCTCATCATTGACCTATAAGGACAACACATATAAGCTCCAATGATCACTACAATTTGAAAACAATAAATTTATGAGAATCAATGTGAAATCAAAATTCATATGAATAATTCAACATAATAAAATCTAAAAAAAAAAGACACTTACTTTGTTATGTATGGCAGCACAAGAATTGGAGTCCCCAGTTTGACGTATTGGAGCATATCATCGTGCAGACTTTTGAAATCAAGGAAATCAAATACAGCCATGAATTGAAGAGGAACAATGCTACATCTATAAACAATGGGGTCTGGAAAAACTCCATCCAGTACTGAATGGCCTCACCTCCTACATTGTCACCTAGCATTTTATTCCTACTTTCTAATTCACCTATATCTAAACTAGAAAGGGAGAGACCAGCATTGGTCTTCGGCATCCTAAAACTATATCAAGGACCTAAAGCTTTAAGATACGTATTTAACAATTGGTCATACTGTACATATTGAGGAGTATTTACAAAGGCAAGTGCAGGGGGTGATGGAAGTAATACAAATAAACCAGAAAAAGAATTGTCATTCAAAATTGATTCTACTGATACATCAACAAAATTATCTAAATCATTTCCTAGAATAGGAGGAGGGGAACTAATATTTATGGGGGTAGGAGGAGGAGATTTATTAGAAGAGGAAGATTTAGCAGGAGAAGGTAAAGATGGAATTATGGAAGGAGGAGAAGGAGACTTAGGAGGAGAATTGGGAGGAGAATGCCTAGAAGAAAGTATCTCATCCAGAGGAGATTGCTTGAAAAAATCCCTCGCTTTATTTGGAGGGTCAAGAGACCTCCTCTTCTTTGAAACACTCTCGTTTGGTATATGAATAACAATTCGGGATGATTGAGATTGCTTTTGTTTTATCCTCTCTAAATCTTGTTTTGGAGGAGAGGAGGGAGCAGGTCTAAAGTATTCTGCAAATTTGTCATATATGTCCCGAAGCCTGAACACAATGTTGAGATCCTTGGGCATGATGGTCACCCTCTTGGCATGGACAGCTACAACAACAATATCTGAAAAGAAATTCACCTAGAAATCCTCATGTGCAGTGTGCAGCACCTCAATTGTCGTTACCGTCCATCTCACATCTGTAGATAGACTTCTTGTAACGTCTCTGATGGATCTCTGTATGTGAGCTTTCAAAATCAGAAGATTATTTATCTTTTGTAGCTTCCGAATATCCTTGAGCTAGGGTGAGTCTCTTCTTCTGCCCCTTGGCCTAGGAGGAGGAGGTGGTGGATGAGGTGGTGGTGGTAAATTTTCTTGACCCGCTCCTGAGATTGGTATTCCACTAGGGTGGCCTCGTGTTGTTTGTCTGGACCACGCCATTAATGTGCAATATCGGATCAGCGCGCGAAGAAGGAGAACCCAGGATCAGAAGTCAGGTCGAGCTCATCGAACCGATACTTGAGCTCAACCAAACCGATAGCTAGTAGCGGATGGGCGCGCACGAGTAATAGCAGATCGTAGGAAGTTTGTTTTGAGCACACTGAATCGCTATCGCATGGATGCAAACAAATAAGTACTTTAAGCAAAAAGAATTCAGTGTGGTTAGTATATATAGAGAACCGAAATGATTGCAAACATGGTGGGTTGGATGTCCGAGGTTCGAATTACGATGATGATTACTCCAAGGCTTGTCAATCAAATCAAACTAAATGTGAAAGATTCAACTAGTTTCATCACATTTTGCAATATTTCCATATTTGGCATATTGAGGCCAAAACTTGTTTTAGACTTAGAGGTTTACTTTTCAAAGTTCATTAGTCTAAATTTCATTTGAATAAACACTTTTTGAAAGTGTGGGAAAGATAGAATGCGAGTTTGAGTAGATTCAATTTGAATAAGTTGGGTACACTGAATCTAGACCCAAAATTGGTAGGGTTAGCATTTTGGTGGGAAAGCCAAGTGGCCAAATAAGTTTTGGACCTACTATAAAAGGATGTAACTCATGGAGAGAGTCATCTTCTCTCTTCTCTATCTCATTTCATGCTTATACATGGTTCTCTTGGCTTCTACTATCCATTGGTGCACTATCTTGGTGATTGCTTGCAATTCTATGTGTAGAATGATCTATATTTGTTATTTTTGGATCCACACGTGTGAAATATAGTAGCTTGATGGTTTTGTACGGAAAGCAACAGTAGATAATCATTTCATTCAAGTTTGATCAAGTTCTATTAGTGTTTGCATCTCAAATTGTGTGTAGATGCTGATTTTTCTACATTGGTGAAATTGGTAGTGTATTTCTCTTTCTAACCAAAGATCATTCAAGTAGATTGGATCTTAAGGATCCAAAATCTTTCACATGGTATCAGAGCTTGTGTTTTAGGTTATGAAGGAGGAAATCAGATCTATCAATGATTTGGTGAAGTTATCAAGTCTAGAGCATGCTAGAGAGGATTCTACACCAAAATCGGATTTTTTGCTTTTGTAGATTGGATCTTTTGTAGATCAAAACACTAAATAGGTCAATATACTTGTTCAATTCCATTTTTTGAATTCACATGCTGGATTTGGCCGATTTTTGGATCATTGGTTCAGCCTAAGTAGTGGCTTATAGATTGCATATCAAATTTTCAGCATTTGCATGTAGATTTGGAATAGTCAATTTTTTGTGATTTTGTCAAAACCCTAATTTTGATTGGATCTCTAGATAGTGAGGTTGTTGGACTTCATTTGAGTGTGTTTCAATCTTAGGAAGTGGCAAAAGTCATTATATTGAGGATAGATCATAGGTTGATCAAGATTCCATGATTCTATGTGTTGATTTGCTTGGGTAAGTGCTAGAAGAGAATTTGTGAGATAGTTTCAAATCTTGGTGATTTCTTTTGAAAGTATTTGTTGTTGTTCAAAGGAGTGCTTTGTGCATTGAAGCAGGTTGAAAGAGAAGATCAGGTCATTGCTACATGGCAACCTCAATTGGAGTCATGTTGGAAGCCAATGATAGGCTTACCTCAAGTAACTATTCATTATGGAAAGTGAGGATGGAGTCACTTCTTGAGATGAATGATGTTTTGGATATTGTTGTAGGTTTGGAGGAGAGACCAGCAACACAACAAGATCAATTGAGGTATGACAAGAGGGCCAAGAAAGCTCTACACATGATAAAGATGAATGTTACCGATTAACTTCTCAAGGAAGTTGGTAAGTGCACATCATCTTTGGAAGCTTGGAATTCATTGAAGAAGCTTTATGAATCCAAGTCTACTTCTAGAGTGTTGACTCTAAGAAGGCAAATCTTTTCTTGTTTGCAAAAGAATGAAGAAAGTCCAAGTACTTTTGTTTTGAGAATGAAAGCATTGAATGATGAGTTAGCTTGCATAGATGAAAGCATTAAGGAATGAGAGCTTATTCAAGTGATTCTTAATGGCTTGTTGGATGCTCATGCTAACATTGTTCAAAGTATTGCTATTCAAAAGACTTTGCCAAGTTTGATGGATCTTCAAGAGATCTTGATCAATGAGGAATATAGGCTTCAAGCAAAAGGTGGATCTACATCGACACTTCAAAAGGATGCTATGTTCACAAAGGGCAAATTCAAGGGCAAAACCAAAAGCAAGTGGTCTAAAGGGCAAGATCAAGTGGATGCTTCTTCAAGTGGCAAAAAGAAGGATAGATCAAAGCTCAAGTGCTTCTATTGTGGCATCAAAGGACACTTTGCAAATGAGTGCTACAAGAAGAAGAGAGATCAAGGAGACAAGCAAGGTAATCTTACTCTTGATGAGGATGGTTTGGATGTGCAAGATGCAAATGATGATGCTTTTGTGATGTCTTCATGTATGCTTGCTAATGATGGAGATCTAGATCCTTGGTGGATTGATAGTTGAGCAAGTTCGCACATGACCTTTCACAAAGAGTACTTCACTTCTTTGTTGGCATATGGAGATGACAAGAGGGTGATCTACACGGCCAATGATGGTGAGTGTGCAATCAAAGGGATTGGCACAATTCCTATTTCTCTCTCTACAAATAGGAATGTTCATTTGGAGGATGTCTTGTTTATTCCATCTATTACCAAGAATTTGCTTAGTGTGAGTCAAATGCTAAGTAAGGGCCTCAAGGTGGAGTTTGATGGAGATGCTTGTTTGATCAAAAGGAAGGATGTCTTGATTGGAAAAGGTAAAAGGCAAGGGAAGTTGTTCAAACTTGATTCTTGTGTTATTGCTAACCAAGTTGGATGTGTTGCCAGGGAGCAAATTTCTATTCAAGAGGTTTGGCACAAAAGGATGGGACACCTCAACTTCAAGTCATTGGAGGTAATGGCAAGGAAGAATGTTGTGATTGGTCTTCCAAGTTCCTTAAGTAATGACAAGCATGTTTGTGAGTCTTGTGCTTTGTCTAAGTCACATAGACTACCTTATACTAGATCTATTTCTAGATCTACAAAGCCTTTTCAACTTGTACATTCGGATATTCATGGATTTACTACAATTAGCAATAGTGGAGCTAAGATGTATGTAACATTCATTGATGATTTTAGTAGATTTTATTGGATCTATCTACTAAAGAGCAAGGATGAAGTGTATGATGTCTTTGTCAAGTTCAAGAATGCAAGGGAGAACCAATTTTCCACAAAGATCAAGTGCTTGAGAGGTGACAATGGTGGTGAGTACATATCTAACAAGTTCAAGGCCTTTTGTGAGGAGCATGGGATCAAGAGGGAGTATACAACATCAAGGACCCCACAACAAAATGGAGTGGCTAAAAGGAAGAATAGAACTTTATGTGAAAGTGCTAAAGCTATGAGGTTAAGTGCTAATCTTGACAAACCATTTTGGGATCAAGCTTTGTTGTGTGCCAATTTCTTGTGCAATAGGTGGCCGAGTGCTATTTTGGATGGAAGGACACCTTTTGAGATGCTATTCAAGAGGAGGTCGAGTGTCAACTTTCTAAGAACCTTTGTATGCACATGCTATGTCAACATTACTCTTGATGATAGGACCAAGGAAGATCCATCGTCAAGAAGAGGTATTTTTGTTGGATATAGTGAGGTGAGTAAAGCCTACAAGGTTTACATTCCTTCTACTAACAAAGTGATTGCTGGTAGAGATGTCATTTTTGATGAGGGAAACATTCCAAAGGTGTCTTCAAGCATGATTGATGGTAAAGTAGATGGATCTAACATTCTTGATGTTGATGAGAAGGATCCTACTTTGGATGGTGGTGATGATGGACCTTCATCAAGTCAAAAGCCAAGGAGAACATCAAGAGAAAGACAAGTACCTTCAAAGCTCACATATGATCAAAAGGGTAAGCAAGTAGTTTCTGGAAATAATGTTGCTTTCCTAACCTCTTTGGATGAGCCTACAAGTGTAGATCAAGCAAGGAAAGAAGAGGAGTGGATCCAAGCAATGGATCTTGAGTATCAAGCTCTTATGAAGAGTGGAACATCTTTTGGAAGATCTTCTTGTGTATATGGAGCTATACAAGTGGATGGATGTTATATTGCTGTAAAATCAAGTATTGGATCTGGAAAAAAAAGTTTGTTCATTGACTTTGATGATCAAGTTGAAGATCAAGAAGTTGATCTCAAAGCGCTTCAACTAGTCAAAAGGGAAGTTGGCAATTTGGAGCTAGTCAAGAGCATCAAAGGAGAGGTAATTGGAAAAGGTGTTATGGATCTGTTGTTATAGCATATTGAAGACTCAAGTAAGGTCAAAGGATCAGCAAGGAAGTGTTGTTCAAGTTTACTTTACTTTTTCTATCTCATGTTTGAGCAATTTCATGTGGATATGTGCAAATTGTCAAGATATGGTAAAACTAGCTACATTGGTGAGCATTGTTTTGATGTCGGATTTGTACTAGCATTCTTGGCTGATTTTGTTGATGGAAATGAAGCTATTGGAGGTTCATTATATCACTCATCCATGATCAAGTTCTCAAGTGTTGAGCTACTTGGTGCCAATACTTGGAGATTGTCAATTTTTGGTGAATTCATGGTCATTTTCTTGTGTCAAGTAGATCTTGAAGATGGACTAGTGCAAACTACTTGGTTTATGGAGTCATGTGGTGCTGGATTTGCATCATTAATGTACTCACCTACTCATGGATTTCCAAGGTTTGATGGTTTCTTGTGGCAAGATGGAGATGGAGGCTCATTCATGGAGTTTTATGGTGGAGACATATCAAGAAAGGACAAAGTTGGAGGACACAAGCAAGCAAAAGTTCATCACTCACATTTATTGTTTGTTTGTTGTATTTTTACAGAGAGTTCAGGGTTGGAAGCATGGTGGAATCATTTCATTTACATTCTAATTGATTCTTCATGTTCTAGTCACATCTTGATATGTAAAATTGATGTAAGAAATAGTGAAGCATCCCAAGTGGACACTATTCTCTATATCAATTATGGTTGTTCCTATTTTGAGCATTGCATGATCATTGAAAGGAGATCTATTCTTAGTAAGAAGATCATTCTTATGATGGATCAAAGTTCTATTGGCAAAAACTATGCTAGGAGCATTGGAAGCTAAGAAAGCGAGTTTTGAGGTACATCATTGGAACTCGAGATTTTGGCATATTGTATGAGGGATCATCACCTAATCTTTTTGGATTTTTAGATTCGGACTATGCTGGAGATGTAATGGATAGGAAATCCATTAGTTCTTATTGTATTTTCATAGGTGATGGAGCTATATCATGGATGTCAAAGAAACAAGCCACTATCTCATTGTCATCTAGTGAGGCCGAGTACAAAGCTCTTACACATTGCACAAAGGAGATGGTATGGATCAAGAGGATGATCAAGGATCTTCACTTGCTAGATTTTTCATAGAGCCCAATCATCTTTTGTGACAATCAATCAGCCCAAAGAATGGCATCCAATCCTATCTTTCATGCTAGGAGCAAGCATATTGAGATACAATATCATTTTGTGAGGGAGCGAGTCATTGCAAAGGAGGTGGAGCTTCAACATGTGTCTTCAAGGGAATGTGTAGCTGATATCTTCACCAAATCATTGGGAAAAGACTTGTTCATGAAGCATAGGACTTCACTTGGAGTATTATCAAAGTCTATGCTAAAACTAGTTGAAGAGGGAGTGTGAAAGATTCAACTAGTTTCATCACATTTTGCAATATTTTCATATTTGGCATATTGAGGCTAAAACTTGTTTTAGACTTAGAGGTTGACGTTTCAAAGTTCATTAGTCTAAATTTCATTTGAATAAACACTTTTTGAAAGTGTGGGAAAGATAGAATGCGAGTTTGAGTAGATTCAATTTGAATAAGTTGGGTACATTGAATCTAGACCCAAAATTGGTAGGGTTAGCATTTTGGTGAGAAAGCCAAGCAGCCAAATAGGGTTTGGACATGCTATAAAAGGATGTAACTCGTGGAGAGAGTCATCTTCTCTCTTCTTTATCTCATTTCATGCTTATACATAATTCTCTTGGCTTCTACTATCCATTGGTGCACTATCTTGGTGATTGCTTGCAATTCTATGTGTAGAATGATGTATATTTGCTATTTTTGGATTCACACGTGTGAAATACAGTAGCTTGTTGGTTTTGTATGGACAGCAATAGTACATAATCATTTCATTCAAGTTTGATCAAGTTCTATTAGTGTTTACATCTCAAATTGTGTGTAGATGCTGATTTTTCTACATTGGTGAAATTGGTAGTGTATTTCTCTTTCTAACCAAAGATCATTCAAGTAGATTGGATCTTAGGGATCTGAAATCTTTCACACTAAATATCCATCTATCATCAAAATGATTAGTCGATATCGAATAAACCCGAATTAATTTCAACTAAAGTATGGTCACATTTACAATTAAAGCTACAAAAGTATGGTCACATCTACAATTTATTGCTGAAATTGACAAGGTTAAGCTATAAATATCTGACCTTTTTTATATCCAATCATTATAATTTTGGAGAATTCCAATGCCCATTATTTCACCCAATAGCAAATCGACGCGCATATACTGCATGTAAAAACCAGAGAGGCTATTCTCGGCGTTGAACCGATATTGGAAGATAATATGAATGATCAAGGCTTGACTCGATAGAATCTCCTTAGCTTTGGACAGTATGAAGAGTCTATCAAATCAAGCTTTGATCATGCAAAATACCCTCCAATAATTTTGAAAAATTTTCAAAAATTTCCAAAATCTTTTTTTTTTCCTACAATAGCGATTCAACGCGCACAGTCCAAGTGAAAAATCACTGTCTTCTCCAAAGGTGCGCTGATCCGATAGCCAGTATTTCACCTGATAGCTAATCGACACGCATATACAGCATGTGAAAACTAGAGGTGCTATTCTCACGTGTTGAACCAATATTGGATGGAATATGAATGATCAGAGCTTGACTCGATAGATTCTGCTTAATTTTGGACATTATGAAGAGTCTACCGAATCAAGATTTGAGCATGCATAATGGGGTCCTCACTTTCTGGTTGGAAAATTCACCAAATGGATGTGAAGTCAGCTTCTATGAATGGTGACCTTGAAGAAGAAGTCAATATGTTCCATCCACAAGGGTTTGTTGTAAAGGGCCAAGAGGACAAAGTATGCAAGTTGCCAAAGGCATTATATGGTCTAAAACAAGCACCACGAGCGTGGTATGGTCGTATAGACAACTACTTTCTAGCGACTGATTTTGTGAGAACAAACTCTGATCCTAATCTCTTTGTGCTTACTAGTCGGGATAGTATTGCATTAGCTGATGATATCATTATCACATGAAATGATGAGAACTTAATAAAGTCTATCAAGTCTAGTTTGGGCAAGCATTTCGAGATGACTGATTTGGATCTGATGCATTATTGTCTAGGCATAGAAGCATGGCAAAACGCAGACACCATTAAGCTTTTGTTGGCAGATCCCAAGACGACCCTAATCCTAGTTAATAAGTGAGAGGGATTGTTAAAAATTGTAAAACATATCTATCATTTGTTGTTAATGTTTGGGGGATCCTACCCGTGTAAATATTATGTACATATCCAAGGTATGTGAATTGAGCACATATCCTTGTAGAATAGGGCGAGTTTGGGTTAGGTAGATCAAATTTCAGTGACATGCATAAAGTCTAGTTGGTCTAGTGTGATATGCAATAATGTTGACAATGTCTAGTTTGACATGCATATAGAGATTCACATGGAATTGGTCAATTATAACCTTGTAGAAACTCGAGCCACAATAAATGCATAATGTCCTAAGATTCCATAGTGACATGCAATGCATGCAATCACTCTAATGGACACATGCATGTAGATTTGTACATGGCTAGTTGAGAAATTGCCATTTGGAGAAAGTAGGTAGAAGTTAGGTGCAACCTGTGCATGCTAGCAGTTAGGTGTCAAGATAATAGTTGTTTGCACTTGAATAGGTGTAGGATGTGCATTGAATGCAAGGAGTACCACGAATTTTGGCTCTCCTATATATGTACATATCATTCTCATTCACAAAGTAATGAAGAACCGAAGTTTTGTAGCTATCTCATGCTTGGTTGGATCTAAACTGTTTTTCTTGTTATCTCTCTAGCTCTCTCTCTCTCTCTAACTCGTGTTGAAGCTAATGCTAAAACACTGTAATCTTGTACTTTTAATCATTATTTGATTCATTGCTATCATAGTCTATTGATTAGCATGCTAGATTGTGAATTAGCCATATCTTCTGAACTAGATCTTGTTGAACAATCTAGAATCAGGGTACTGTTCCAATCACAAAGCTTAATCAAGATCAGTCACTCTTGTGGACATTCCTCACATGTGTGAATTATGGAAATTTCAACATGGTATCAGAGCCTCATTAAGCTTTGCATGCTAATTTCCTTGATAGTACAAGAAATTGAGGGATAAACAAGCAAAAAAGCAGTTTTTCACCTTTTCTAACATTTCTCTGTAGTGTAATTGGATCAAATTGGATCCGAACTGAATTTTCAGACCTGAATTGAGGTAGTACGGAATTTTGGAATTCTGCACGTGTGAAAATCAAAGATTTTTAGTCCCTTTGTTTTCCTTGCTGATAGATCCAAAGATAGCAGTGTTACAGCTTGAGGGAAAGCTTATGATCTGTACTTTCCATAGAAATTGAAACCAAATTAGTCTGAAGTGTCTAGCAAGAGTTATAAGCTCTTAAAAAGGATTAGGATAGGTCCAAAATCCGAGTGACAACATTTTGATTTGAATCAATTTTTACTTTGTTCTGAATTCATGGTTTTGAGCATCTTACACAAGAAACTAAAGATCAAGACTGAGTTTGAGGTAATTGAACACTCTTTGAGCCTTCTGAGTGTCAATAGTGTTTTCTTCTGTTGCATTTCACACGTGCCAAAAGTAGGATTCAAACTAACCAAAGTGTCTCAATCCACTTTGTGTATCTGATCTAGTTAGCTTGTCTTCTGGAATATTTGAGATCTATCTCAAATACAGTTGCATGTGTTTCACATAGGAAGGTAGTACATTTTTTGAAAATACCTATAGTGAAAGAGAGCAGCAACTCTAAGTCAGATAGGAACAAGCTCAAACATATTGCAGTCCAATTACAAGAGTTTTCACATTCATGGCATCTGTAGGAGATTGTCTCTTTCAAGCTAGTGAAAGACTATACACCTTTAACTATTCAGTTTGGAAGGATAGGATAGAATCCTTGTTTATTCTCTATGGTGTAATGGATATTGTAACTTGAACTGAAATTGAACCTGCAGCTTTTGATGAGGCTCAGAGATTCAAGAAGAGAGCAAGAATTGCTCTACATATCATCAAATTGAACATCTCTGATGAGATGTTGAGAGAGATTAGTTCATGCACCTCAGCCAAGGAGACTTGGGAGACTCTAAAGAACCTTCATGAAGCAGAGATCAAGTCAAAAAAGAGGAGTAAGAACCAGTACTCTCGTGCCTTCACCAAGAAAAGCGCAAAGAACAAAGACTATGGTGGAGTAGAAGATGAGTCAGCTCATCCTTCTAACTTCAAGAAGAAGACACAAGAAGTTCAAACCAGTTGTATCATAGAAGACTCACATGCAAGTTGTGGAGAGGCATCTCTTCTGATGTCTAGTTTTTCTTCTTTAACCTTTAATGATGTATCATGGTATATTGATAGTGGAGCAACAACTCATATGAGTTGCTCCAAAGATTCTTTTGTTTCTATTGAATCTATTCTAGATCCTAAGAAATCAATATACACAGCAATTGGTGATGCATGTGCAATTGAAGGTGTTGGAAGTTGTTCCTTAAAACTTACATCTTCTATGAATTTTACACTTTCCAATGTTCTCTATGTGCCTAATCTCACAAAGAGTGTGATTAGTGTAGGAAAGTTGTTAGATGATGGTTATGATTTGGATTTCAATATCAATGGTTGTTTCATAAAGAAAGAAGATAAGATCCTTGCAAGTGGATCTAGATATGGAAATATCTTCAAGCTAGATGTGCATGAAAATTCAAGTTCATGTGATGCTGCATTGATGACTTATGTTTCCAAGGAGGAGCTATGGCATAGGAAGTTGTATGTTTCCAACTTTAGGTCTATGCCTATTATAGTCAAGGTGATCAAGCCAAGAGTGGCTTATTCTATGGCAAAATCACTTATGGATCCATATTTAATGTCTTCTAAAAAGACAGAACATTCTATGGAGTTGGAACATTCAGATGTTCATCTTTCTTTATCAGTAAGCAAGGAAGGTGTTTCTTGCTTTGCATGTACTATTGATGGATACACAAGTTACATTTGGCTGTGTCTTGTCTCTTCAAGTTTTTTGGTGCATGTGTATGTTCCATCATGCAAAACTTTATGGAGTTATGAAGCTAATGGAAGGAGTGCACTTTATGAGGTCTTGTTCAGTTATAAGCCTCAGTGTTCTTGAAGACTATTGCTTTGTATTTGGTTTCTTGGAAAAAAAGAAGGATGGTGATCCTAGTCTGTGGATCATGGTTGGATGCTTATCCACCAAGGAAGGCTACATAGCCTTTACACTCTTTATCTCGAAGGTGTTTGAGCATGGAGAAGTTCTTGATTTTGAAGGGTCAAGGTTTGAGGAGGAGTATCCTCAACATGCATGTCCAAGGAGATCTTCATCATTGTACAAGGCCGAGTCCTTTTTGATCTTATTTCATGTAAAAGAAAAGATAAGTAAAGGTGGTATTCATTTTGTTTTACTCACCTATTGTTCTTCTTCTTTGATTAGTGATGTATCTTGCTTAATTGAGATTTGCTTATCTCAAAGATCAAGTAAGACTATTCTATTTTTGAATGAAGTCTTTAGTTTGGAATTACTTCTTGTCTTTTGTGACTTGATTATGTTTCCAAAACATCTAGAAAGCAAGATGTTGTACCATCATTTGTATGCTCTTAAATTGAGTAAGAGCAAATATGAGTTTAGTACTCATAGTTTGAAAAAAGGAGTTTTTTCATGTATTGAGGCATATTGTAAACTTCTTGTGAGGTTAAGTGAAGCATCCACTGAGGACACTTACACCCTCAAGAAAGTATTTAGCCTTAATTTGATCAAGTTTGAGTATAGTTTCAAGATTAGATCCATTTTGGATAGAGTTCATATTTTTTGGACTAGTGAAGCTAGTATGCTTAATCTTGAATATTGCTCATGGTACAATCTTGATCTTTATGATCTTTGTGGTCATGATGAGGCATGGAAGCCTCAGTTTTTCAGTTTTTCTTGCAGCCAACTCCATGCATGTGGACTTTGCATACCCGGGATCGACATCAGACATTGGCATAGTAGCAGGTTGGTGGAATATTTTTCAAAGGCATTTGGAAAATATTTCTATCAAAGAGAACTTATCGTGGATTTGGTAAGCATACTGCTATGATGTATTCTTTGTTCATCTTCACTTCAAATGCAAAGCAAAGAATCCAAACTCAAAGGATCTTCACCAACATCAGATAGATATATTTCAAGGAGGAGTGTTAAAAACTGTAAAACATATCTATCATCTGTTGTTAATGTGTGGGGGATCCTACCCATGTAAATATTTTGTACATATCCAAGGCATGTGAATTGAGCACATATCCTCGTAGAATAGGGCGAGTTTGGGTTAGGTAGATCAAATTCCAGTGACATGCATAAAGTCTAGTTGGTCTAGTGTGATATGCAATAATGTTGACAATGTCTAGTTTGACATGCATATAGAGATTCACATGGAATTGGTCAATTATGACCTTGTAGAAACTCGACCCACAATAAATGCATAATGTCCTAAGTTTACATAGTGACATGCAAAGCATGCAATCACTCTAATGGACACATGCATGTAGATTTGTACATGGCTAGTTGAGAAATTGCCATTTGGAGAAAGTAGGTAGAAGTTAGGTGCAACCTGTGCATGCTAGCAGTTAGGTGTCAAGATAATAGTTGTTTGCACTTGAATAGGTGTAGGATGTGCATTGAATGCAAGGAGTACCACGAATTTTGGCTCTCCTATATATGTACATATCATTCTCATTCACAAAGTAATGAAGAACCGAAGTTTTGTAGCTATCTCATGCTTGGTTGGATCTAAACTGTTTGTCTTGTTATCTCTCTAGCTCTCTCTCTCTCTCTAACTCATGTTGAAGCTAATGCTAAAACACTATAATCTTGTACTTTTAATCATTCTTTGATTCATTGCTATCATAGTCTATTGATTAGCATGCTAGATTGTGAATTAGATATCTTCTGAACTAGATCTTGTTGAACAATCTAGAATCAGGGTACTGTGCCAATCACAAAGCTTAATCAAGATCAGTCACTCTTGTGGACATTCCCCACACGTGCGAATTCTGGAAATTTCAACAGGGATTTGGCACCCTGCGTGTGTAAGTCCAACCCGATGATCACATAGTTATTTGATTAGTTAAAAGTTAATAAAAGGACTTTAGTCTTTTTGCGGGACTTTTAATGTCGTAGGGACTAAAAGTGAAGTCAGTGAATAAATTCCCACCAACTTTCAAAATGGTTCCCTCTAAAATTCAAATTCAAATAGTTAGGGAGGTAAAAATTGGCCAATAGGATTTCAGGCCAAACCCCTAAAATCCACTATATATAGTGGTGGATTCGAGTTATTTTGTACATATTCTCTTCGTTTTGATACAAGCAGGTTGGCCCTCTTATGGAATGGATATGGAATGTCCTTGCTCTCCATCTTTCCTCCTCTAACTCTCATGTTTTCTTTGGAGTTGCTAATTGTTGGATTTGATGCTTATTGGGATTGATCATTCTTATGTTTTTTGTGAGGGATAAAGGGAGAGAGAGAAGAGTAAGTCTCTATCATTGTTGTGGATCTAGTGTTAATGGATGTAGTGTTAATGGATCTTAGTGTTAGATATGAATCATATGCATTTGCTGGATTATAAAATATGTTATCGTTCTCATGGGAACGAATCTGACAACTAGTTAATCCTCATCATCTCCTTGATGCTTGTGTGCTTGGATCTAGGGTCAAGGCTAGGATAAGAAATGCTCACTACAATTTTGGCACCATTGCCGGAGAGCTACGCCAATTTTTCAGTTTTCAGCATGTATTTGATGCATGGATGGATGTTAGCTTGTATTTAGGCATCTTGTTTTGGCATAATAGGGTTAAAATTGCATTTTAGGGTTAAATTGGGAGAGATCTTGCCTAATTCGAGTGGATTTTCTTGTTTGAAATCTGATTTGATTGTTGAGTAGGGGAAGAAGCCATACAGATCACCATTCTTAAGATCCATTTGGATCTGAGAAATCAGATAAAACAAATAAAATCGTTCATTTCAGCCATTTTGAGACAAAATCATCATGAATCTTGATAATTTTTTGCTCTTTGGCAATAAACCCTTGCCGACTTGCAGACAACACCGTCTTCATACAGAGAATCTTCATTTTGAAGGGCGAAGGTTAATTCCCAGCTATTTTAAAAAAAAAAACAACCATAAAAAAATCACCAAAAATCCTAAAAAATAGAAAGAGAACCTTTGCATGTTCTACTGTACCTAGATCTGACCCAAATCTATCTACTGCCAGGTCAACAAATGATAATACTAAAACTGAAAGGCTAAAGTGACTGTTCATCTAGTTGTTGGTAACCTTTGTGAAAAAGTTAACACATTTTTGCAAAAATATCCGTTCTCTAAAAAGAACCTTCACCAGTTCAACATACTATTATGATCATCCAAAAAGTCTATTTAATCCTCGACAAGCTACAAAAAAATTATTGTTCGCCAAAAAGAACCTTCACCAGTTCTACCCTGGCCATATTAATATCATATATACTCACTGTCACTCCGACGAAGGTTAATTTTATCAGATTTGTCAAAAATAGTCAGATAAGTGAGTTTTACCCAAAATAGCAGTGAAAGAACCCTCGTCAAGCTAACCTCACCTAGGGAACCTTTGGCAAAACTATTTTTGAGTTCTGATCCACCAGATCTAGCCACTATCAAATTTTTGAAATATTTTGTTACGAGAAATCCTTATTTCTAGAAGTGTCGATCGCTTGATCAAGATCCTTTTTCCAAACTCAGATCTAATTACTGTCAAGTGATAGAGTTTTTATAGATCTGATCAGAGATAAGAATTGATTGAAAAAACTAGATCCAATCTCATTGTATTAGTGATTTGCAAAGATGTTTGATAGAGAGGCTAAAGGTGAGCCTGATGGCGATCTTCATTAGTCGCTCCACAAGCTATTGTTAGAAGATCACTCTATCTAGAGCTACCAAAGTATAATGGGTTATCTGATCTAGTCAGATTCCTCGAGATCTTTTCTAAATCATGTGAGGTTTATGACAAAGTTTTTCCACAAGATAAACTTAAGCCATTTCCTATGGCCTTAACTGGAGCAGCGGGACAAACCACTACAACATCCACCACTATTGCATCCATGAATATCAATGCAACTGCAGAGTTGATGATTAACGAATTCGAGAAACTTGGCCAAAAGCAGCAGATGCAGCTGGAAAAGATACAGTCACAGTTCGATGAGAAGATGAAAGCATTGGAAGAGCAGCAAGAAAAGAGTGAGGTAGGTGAAAAGTTTGCTAAAACTTTTCCTACTCGAGAAAATGTTTGGTGTGCGATCTGTGTGGGAAATCACACCATAAATGACTGTCCAACAATGAAAAGATGAATGACAGATAGTATTTGTCATTTGTGTAACTTTACGGGTCACAAAATAGACTTCTGCTCGTTTAATCCTTGGATTATCCAACAAAGATATGTTAAGCTTCAATATCGGAAACCTACTAGCTATAAGGGACCTGATCTTAAGAATCAGACTCAAAACTTTGCCCTTGAATTTCCTGAATGACTAGCTTTGCTAGCTCCACAAGCACCAGCACAACATGCTCCTCCTATGAATCTAATGACTCTTCAGCTGGTAATGAGCAATAGAATCACAATACTGATCAAGAAATTGGTCTTTCAAAACAATATGCTATCTATGCTACTGCACAACAACAACATGCTCGACAATGGACTAGAGCACCACTTGGATGCTTTCCATGTGGTGAAAATCACAGACTTGCTGAATGTCCGAACAAAGGAAAGTTTACACCATTCTGTCGAGAATGCGGTTATGGACATTGTTACAAGGATTGTCCAGCAAGACCAAAACCACCGCCGGTGACTAAGCCATTGAATATGATTACAATCAAGCAAAGACCAGCAGCTCAACCTACTGAACCAAGTGTACCATTGATGGTTGTTACCAGAGCCCAACACGTGCTGAATCTGTGCCATCTAGCAGTGGATTGAACAGTTGCAAGAAGAAGAGGAATTGGAAGCTACTAAAGTTGCAACCGAAATACGTAATCCATGAACATATGTTAATACTCAGTTGCATCATCATGAAGAACCCTTCAAGATGATAGAACCTAAAGCACTGCAAACAAAACCGATCGTGAATATTCTATCTAGCAAGATGGATATTACATTGGGAGAAGTTGATGCCAAAAGCAAAAGAAGTATTAACAGAGGAGTTAACTTAGATTGAACTAATAGTTCATCAGGAGCCACCAGGTTTGAAGAATCAAATGAATTACTAAATGTAGGGGCAGCTTGGAAAAGTGAACAAAGAGACATCACCCTGCCAATACAACATAGACAAATTGGTAAAGAGACAACTGTGATAGGTGGAGGTTCATGAGTTAACCTGATTTCAACAAAGCTATGTGCAAAATGGGGCCTTACAAGGATGAAGCCTGCAACTTTTGTTATCAAGCTAGCTGATCATAATACAATTCATCCTAAGGGCATAGTGGAAGACATACATGTCACTATTGTTGGAATTCAATTTGTCATTTCTTTTGTAGTAATGGACTCACCTAACGCACCAAATGTTTATTGTGTCTTGTTGGGACGTCCATGGTTATGAGTTGCACAAGTAATTCATAACTGGGGGACTGGGAAGATAACATTTGAGAATCGTGAGCGTGCAGTCAAAGTTGATCCAATCACATGGACAATCAAACCAGTGGTCTAAAAAGGGGATGATGATTCATCAACAACGGATCATACTTGTGATCGACAAGTAAAAACTTTGAGAGTTCATTATGACTCTCAAACAAATACTGTTAATTGAAATCAAGCTCTTGCTACAGTGGATTGTATAGCATGATATATGTGTCAACGAGATGACCAATCAGAGCTGAGCGAGATTCCTTTACCTGATCAAACTTTGGATACATCCATCACATTTCCAATAAATATGATGAATGTTGCATGGATATCAACCAATCCAATTCCAGATCCTATTGAAGATGAACTCATTCACATTAGTCACGTCCTATCTTATGATGAAAGTGTAGAACTTACTGATGGGCAGATTTTAAATCACATGGATCCTACAAGGTTTGGATGATCGATGATTATGACCCCTTACAAACAGATGAAATATTTGAGATGCCTTTGAGTCCAGTGTTTTTTAATCTAAACTCCCTTGGAAGAGGATTCGATCAATTTCATGAAACCTTCAACACTTTTGATTCAACACCACAACGGACAGAACAAGCAGATCAAGCACCTGACATTGTTAGAGTTGCTCCTGCGGTAGTATCACCGAAGTAGTTCGACGCCACAGTACCAGAAGGATTTGAAGAAAAAGACATCTTCGAAGAGGAAGATCAACATGCAACAACTCAAGGCCAATCATGACAAGCTACGAGATCTGGAACTCCTCTTCCTACTGCTCCTACTATAAAGACCCTAAAGGATTGTCCCTAAGATGGGGATAGGAGAACACACCAAGAGAGACTATGGAGCCAAACTGCCCAACCAATCCTAGATCAAAACTTGGATCTAGCCCCCAAGCCATGCCATGTGAAAGCTAGAGGAGAAGAGAGAAACTGGCAACTTAAACCCAATATGTTGACAGGAGAATCCCCACCTCAATATATAGAGAGTAGAGTCTTGTGCATGAACCCATGCAATCCCCATGCAGGTCAACTATAAATAGATCACATCTCTTCATGCAGTCCTTCTACCTATATTCATCACATAGACATGCAATACTCCATATGTCTCAATTAGAGTGTTTGGGCCCTCTCAAGGTAATTAGTCACAAACTGGCCTTGACATGGAATTAAATCATGGCGTGACCAATAACCTCGAACACTAAAGAGCCGGTCTACCATATTAGGATTATTCCAGGTCCTTAACCAAATATGGCCATAACACCTACCACATCAACAACCTTGGATTCTGGTGATGCCCTTGGCATAGTATCACACCTTGGACGAATGATCCAGACTATGATGGATCAAAAGACCGCAATGGATAAGTGAATTTCAGAATTGGGATCAGAGAACACTCTTATCAGCCATAAACTCAGCTGAATAGAGAATTGAAAATTGCCAAACAACACGAAGAAAAATCCGAAGCGGAACTAAAGAAGGCACAAGAACATGCAAATCCCTTGGAAAATTATGTAGCAACACTCCATAATGCCCTCATTACTACACATGATCATGTTAATAAAGACGTTCAAGACACCAAGCAGCAAGTTCACTTATTGCAAGGGCAACTGAACATGGGAAACCTTGACAAAGAAAGGATCCTAAGTGAACTCGATGCCACAACCATGGAGCGTGACGATATGCTCTATGCGGAAGGACCTGACTATCTTGTCTCCAAAGAGGAAATACGTCAATTGTTCCAACCACCATGGCACATAACTATTTTTGAAAAGACTCCAGACTCAATTAAGAGTTATGTAGCGAGCCCTCGCCAACTTCGGGTGGATTCTTATTGAGTTCCAATGCCGCGCATGAATAAATGAAAAGATTTGGGCGTATCAATGGATAACATCACCATCCATACACCAAATTGGCCCATCATCTATCAACAGTATAGTTGGTCGATCGTAGTGGATTTCAACCGAGCCCTCCAAGCTTATGGACACGAGTATAGGTCTTCACCAAATCCGACTATTAGACAATCGACTATTTTTGAAAAAGACTTCAACAAGTTGGCGTCAGTTTCAACCAGATGGGATGATTGCTTACCAAATTAGCTTTCGATCTGAACATTCCCATGGTGCCCGACAAAGTCCAGGACCAATTGCCTATAGCGAGATTGTACTATCGAGCCGTGATGTTGGGTGGATCTTGGGAGTCCAAATTTCTAGCATGGATAATATCAAATTGGCTTTCTGGCGCAAATAAGTGCTTTTTCCCACATAAAACTGATTTCAATATGGAGCCCCTGGAGTTCATGGAAAAAGTTCAATACCATCTTATAAAGGTTCAACCAGAGCCCAAAGTAATAAATCTCGCGAGTTGTTGTGGAACTACCACCAGTTTTGGTGGGGATATTGTTGGAGGGTTTGCGGATCCCAAGGCAACCCTAACCCTAGTTAATAAGTGAGAGGGATTTGGCACCTGCGTGCGTAAGTCCAACCGGATGATCACATAATTATTTGATTAGTTAAAAGTTAATAAAAGAACTTTAGGTCTTTTTGCGGGACTTTTAATGTCGTAGGGCCTAAAAGTCAAGTTAGTGAATAAATTCCCACCAATTTTCAAAATGGTTCTCTCTAAAATTCAAATTCAAATAGTTAGGGAGGTAAAAATTGGTCAATAGGATTTCAGGCCAAACCCCTAAAATCCACTATATATAGTGGTGGATTTGAGTTATTTTGTACATATTCTCTTCGTTTTAATACAAGCAGGTTGGCCCTCTTATGGAATGGATATGGAATGTCCTTGCTCTCCATCTTTCCTCCTCTAACTCTCATGTTTTATTTGGAGTTGCTAATTGTTGGATTTGATGCTTATTGGGATTGATCATTCTTATGTTTTTTGTGAGAGAGAAAGGGAGAGCGAGAAGAGTAAGTCTCTATCATTGTTGTGGATCTAGTATTAATGGATCTAGTGTTAATGCTTAGTGTTAATGGATCTTAGTGTTAGATATGAATCATATGCATTTGCTGGATTATGAAATATGCTATTGCTCTCATGGGAACGAATCTCCGCGTGACAACTAGTCAATCCTCATCATCTCTTGGATGCTTGTGTGCTTGGATTTAGGGTTGAGGCTATGATAGGAAATGTCCACTACAGTTTTCACAAGCAAAACATGCTCGAGAGGTCTTGGAGAAATTTCATATGTCTAATTGTAAGCCATTGAACTTGCCTAGTGAAGTCAATAAGAAATTGTCATGTCTCGATGAGATTGGTCCTGGTGATTGCACGTTGTATCACCAACTTGTTGGTAGTCTCATATATCTCACCACTACTAGACCAGACATTTGTTATGATGTGAGTCTTGTGAGTTAGTTTATGGCATCACCTACCTTGGAGCATTGGAAAGCAGCTAAACGCATTCTAAGGTACGTCAAAGGCACACTTGATCTTGGTCTAATTTACTCAAGACGATTTGATTTACCTAAGCTGAGAGGAAATAGTTATTTTTCTTGGTCAAGCAAAAAAGCAGGATACTGTATCGCTTTCCACTACAGAAGCTAAATATAAAGCCTTATGTTCTCCTACACAAGAAGTGGTTTGGCTACGAGAGCTACTCAAGGGAATTGGGGTAAGACAAGCCAAAGGTACAGTCATCTCTTGTGATAGTCAAAGTGGAATTCAACTAGCTAAAAATCTAGTGAAGTAAAGTATCATTTTATACGTGAGAAGCTTTGTTCAAAAGATATAGATGTGGTTCATTGTACTATTGCTACACAAGTTGCTGATATATTTACGAAGTCGCTAAGCATGAACAAGTTTGAAGATATCAAGCTAAAGCTTAGCGTTGATATGATATCTTGAGAGCTGCATGAGCTGTTGAACAAGTTTTATGTCTTCTTTGTAACATCGTTATCAAGTACACTTTATCTTTTGAATTAGAAGTGACTATGCTATCATGGACGCATGTTCCATGAGTAGTTTGTTTATTGTTGAGTAGATGACGTAAATTATTGAGGGAGAGAGTTGAAAAGACAATAATTGATATGTACCACTATGACGGCTACTTGCCACATGTGACAGTTGCTTTATCTCTCTAGTTTTTAGACAATAGGCCGATCTTTTACGAGCCCCTAAGTTGCTACTTAGCTAGTTCATTTTGTACTTGATGGACATAGTGTGAATACACAGTTTGTTGGTGTTGGTGAGAAATCCCGTGTTTCTTGTTTCAAAGTGCTTGTTAAAGTGTTATGGTGATTGCATGATTAGTAACGTTTTGGTCAACTATAGATTCACCGCGCACATATACAAGGGTCACCATTGAAGTCCTACACAATAACACAACAAAGCAAGCTAGTCTCCAAACTCAACAAGTGATATGAACATTCATAACAACTAAAAACAAAAAACCTAAATTGTTTTAACCCTCTCCTTCAAACTCCAATCCACTAGCTCTTCACTTCAACACTACAATCCATGAAAACTATGACAAGCCATAACAACATTGGTACCATCTGTTATTCACCCATGCTTCCTTCTTGAAGCAGATATTCATTTGCTCGAGCTAAAACTATCAATCAACCTTGCAAATCATAAAAAGCTTGCTGGAATTTTTGTTTGTATTTTTTAGGACTTCATGAATCACAGTATCCTCCCTATTGACTTGAGGGCAATACATTTGTAAAGCCCCATATGGGAAAATGCTTCAAAATAACAAGGTAGACTAGTGGTAAATTTAGGATTGAACCATTTCCTATCTCACATTCTCCAATAAAAACTAAAGTACTAAGGAAATTTGGAAACAGAACATTCTTTACGCTTTGGAAAGTCTCAAGTATGAATGTGGCAAGCCCTAAAAGCCATCAGACTAGGAAACTGTAAGTTTTTTAAAAATTGTGGCAATTTTGCTAAAAATGGAGTTATCCAATTTTACCTTTCAAATTATCAAAAAGCAAGTTGCTACAGACCAAGCTTTCATGGCAATTTTGCTAAAAATGGAGTTATCCAATATTACCTTCCAAATTATCACAAAGCAAGTTGCTACAGACCAAGCTTTCATAAATAGTAGGTTATCTTAATAAATAGTCAAGGGCATTAGGCCCCCTAATGCCCATCTTGAATTTCTCAAATGTTTTTCTTTACATAATGTCTTAGGGCATTATGCCCATAGTAATGCCCATGGCTTTTATGAGTGTCATGACCTCCAGCAATCTATAAGGATCAAATGATTAACTAATGCACATTCTAGATCTACTAAGGTGGCTTTAGGACCCCATAAACTTTTTACGCCTTGAAAAGTCCTAACACTTAGGGTTGCAAGCTTGAAAAGCCCTTAACCATTCTTCTCCACTATACTTTTAAGTTGCTAGGGTTGGCGAGTTTATGGGCATATCACTTTGGGGTAAATTGTAAGGTGATTAGAATATTTTACTATCGCACATTCTCCAATAAAAAATGATCTTAGGTGACACTAATTTGTGCTATGGAGAGTCTCAACATTGACGTCAAGGGAGTGGAAGCTCTCATGGGCAATTTTTATTATTTTCTCATGAGGCGTTTTTAGTTCTTAATTTGATTTGTTTCTGAAATCAAGAGCAAGTTGCTAAGTGCCCCCACAAGCGTGGGAAATTCATTCAATTATAATTACTTGCAAAATTTGGCTAATAGTTTATTATTAATGTCAAAGATAAATTTGTCAATTTTAACAAATGTTTGCATGCTCATCACCTATTTATATGTATGTATATATATATATATATATATATTAGTTATTCACAAAATTCAGTGTAAACTATATTTGGGTGAGAATTTTAGCCGCCAAGGCAAATATTCCTTTGATTGCAAAAAGCTCAATTTTGAAATTATGACCTTCCTTCACTTGTTTTTTATTTTTTAATTTACAAGAGAAATGATTATTGGGAGTGCCAGTTACCATAATCATCACCGACCAATGGAAGATGACACCAGTGGCAATGCTAGGCCAGGCCCCGGCCAAAAGAATAGGCATTGATCCTTATCCAAAGGGCATAGACATATAAGATTTGATTAATTGTATATTACAAAAATTGCCCGAAAAAGGAAAAAGAAAAAGGAAATTAAAAGTGAAGGAGAGTGGAAGGGCCCAACTGGAAAAAGACACGAGTGACTTATTAACACTGTTTTTCTTCCAGCATATACATACTGTTGGATATTTTGCAAAGCATCCAGATTTCGACACGTGTTTGAATCTTATGTTAGTGGGTGACATCTAGCTGGGCGGGCCGAAACTTTGTGGGTGGATCTCTTCGTTACATTATTACATGTGTGTGTGTGCGTGTGTGTGTGTGTGTGTGTGTGTGAGAGAGAGAGAGAGAGAGAGAGAATTGAGTTTTATTAAAGTGTGAGATTCAGATGATGTATGTTCCTACAGGGAAAGCAAGAACACGATCAGCGTTCTGAAGCGAGAGAGAGAACTTAAAGCTAGAGGATGTGTCCTTAAGAAGATAGATCCGTGTCCTTAATCGAGAGAGAGAGAGAGAGAGAAAGAGAAAAAGAGAGTGTGTAGAGATAGATAGATTCCTCTGTTAATACTTTCAGAGACAAACAGCGCATCCCTCAAGAAGATCCCTTATGAGTTCACATGCCTAGGGATGGCGCATGAGCATGAATGGATTGATCATCTGTCTGAGACGGAAATCTCATGAAGATCCACATGGCAGGCCATGGCTTTGGATGATCCAACAATAATGAGATCTTAACAGCGAAGCAGAGCAGGAATGTTTTACACAGTATGAGCTTTAACACCAGAATTGGCTTTACAGGAGGTAGCTGGGTGCAAACCGGCTTCTCTCTGATGATAAAGCTGATGGGCAAGAAGAGGAAAAAGTAAGCAAAACATACGCCAAGCCCAAGTATGGAGCTCTCTGCTTGCTCCTCCTTAAGTATGATAGACAAATAGAGACTGAAAACGTTTCCTTTTTTGTTCTTTTTCTTCAAATTGTGGTGCTTTGAGAAAATTGAAGCCCACAGCAAGAGGAAAGAACCCTCAACATGGGTTTTTTGAAGAAGTTCTTCGCCAAAGGAGGCAGCACCTCTCCTCGTGGAAACTCTTCCAATTCCAATTCTACTTCTCGCTCACCCAATTTTGTGTTTCCCCGCTCTCCCATCAACAAGGCAGAGTCCCCTTACGCAGGAATGGGTGATGTGAGTAGTGTGAAAACATCCAAAGTTCTGCAGTTTCTGGGAGCAGACAACCAAGAACAGGAGCTTGAGATCAGAAGAATGGTTGAGGGGCCCCCGCCACACAGCCTGCAATTTTTCATAAGTGATGACTCAGATTCTGAGAAAATTTTTCCACTGGAGTCGCCAACTGGTGTGCAGATGGCAGATGGGGTGGAGCCATTTCCATTTATGAGCACCCCGCCGCTGAGATCCACGCCTCGCTCGCCGGTGGGGCAACAGGCCTTGGCGCGTATGCCGCAAGCCACTGTTTCCAACAAGGATGAAAGAAGGAAATCAGACTCCAATCTTTCTCCTAAATTGCTTGTGAGGTTTACTTCAGAGGCTGCCGATCTGCCAGGCAGGCAAGTTGATGACAGGCTACTGGATCCCTTTTATGACAGCAGGTCGATGTCGCCCACACCCTCGTCGCAGTTGAGTCCTCGAGCCGACTCCGTTTACAGTCCCCCCGAGAGATCTTTCACTAGCACGCCGCAGCTGAGTCCCAAGGGCAAGAATGTTCCAGTCAGTCCTCTTGCAAGCCCTCGCCGAGCACACCCTCTCCCCACTCCTCCCTCCACACCTCCCAGGAGGTTTGAGCAGACCAGCAGACCGGGCACACCAAACTTAAGCTCAAAACCCTTCCCTGTGTCATTGCCATT
This sequence comes from Diphasiastrum complanatum, assembly GCA_029204225.1. Lineage (NCBI taxonomy): Eukaryota > Viridiplantae > Streptophyta > Lycopodiopsida > Lycopodiales > Lycopodiaceae > Diphasiastrum > Diphasiastrum complanatum. The sequence goes on from CM055093.1 coordinate 68,536,614, forward strand.
TCCATTGCCTTTACCTCTCCCTCCATCGCAATCCAATATTTCAGCTGGCTATGGAAGACCAGACAGAGAACTCAGATCCCCCCTTCCATCGCCTTGTGCCTCGCCGAATTCGTATCAACCATCGCCAATTTCCTCTCCTTTTCGCTCCCCACATCGGTCTACGTGCACCTCACCACCACGGTCGCCAGCACAGTCTCCTACACGATTGTCTCAGTGGCCAAGGAAATGGAAGCGAGGTCAAGAATTGGGGAGAGGCTCTTTTGGGACGGTCTATGAGGGAATGAATCCGTAAGTGAACTTTCTTGTAGCAGCAAAACTTCCAAGAGTTAAGGGTTTGAAAACTTGAGATGATAACATTGTAACAAAGGACACAAAATTTTTATACTTTTTCTTAGCAAAGCATTGTAATTGTATCCTCCTAGAGATTAGATCTTTTTCTTGTAGTAGAAGACGTGTGTGTCCAAATCACTTTGCTCGTTATTATGAGTTTGTATGGTATCTTACAAACAGTTTGGTTGTCATTTGTGCTACTGCTTGTAACAGGGAAGATGGTAGTTTTTTTGCCGTGAAAATTAGCAATGATGAGAACATATCTTCTGAGATTCAGCAAGTATGTGTGCTCATTCCACTTGATATGATGTTCTCTTCTCTATGTCATTGATAATGTCTCTTATCATTTATTGTACGAAAGAAGCTGCGAAATGTTATATGTTTTCAACTGTCCAGCAAATAATAACGAATGTTCAAATGACAATGATAGCATGAGAAGTCAAATTCAGATAATTAAGAGTTCATTTAGACCTCAATCATCATTTTCCAAGTTTGAAACTTTGATAATGATGAGGATATTTGAAAATGTCAAATCTGCTTTGAAACATTTAAGTTTTGCCAATTGAGAGAGCGTTTCTAATATTAAGATAAACTGGTGTTTGTAACACTCGGAGAAATTCCTAGTAGTAGCCATACTAACCCTTCAAATTTGGTAGTAAAATTTTCTTTTAGCAATGGGAGAAGTTAGATTTCCCTCTACATGCATGAGTACTATTGTAGACATTAGATTACCCAATGCTTGTGCTAATGAGCAGTTTATTTGTAGTTTGTTTTCTATGCTAGGGTTTGGAAATCCAATGTTTGAAACAATTATAAAGTTATAAAGTTGAGGAGGGGCGCACTTCCACTTGGAGAGCTGGATTAAGGTGAAGCCCACGTGGTTGTGGAGCATGTGAGGAGCCCAAGTAGAAATTGGGCATTGAAAACTGAGGAGTCTACTTGATAGGGTTTACAAAACCCTAAGGTGATTGTTGTGGTTATTGGAAAAATTCTTAGCAATAGCCATACCAATCAAATTGAAGCTTGACATGAGCTATGCTAGCCTTTGAAATCTACTGGTAAAGGTTTTTTTTCCTTGTGAGAATTCAAAATTCCAGACTCATAACTTTGGTTCCATGTACGTCTATTCTATTTTAGATATCCTGTTGTTGTTTGTTGGAAGATACATAAGTTAAGAAGGCCAATGGTGGAGATTTTATCATTCCCGAATTTGTCAAGTTACGTGGCCCAAATTGCAATATTTTGGAATTGAAAAAAATGTAAAATACCTTGATAAAGAGGATGTTGGTCATTGCAGATGAGGTTAGGCCCATGAACAAAAACAAAATAAGAGATTTTGATAGAGAAGTGTAGCCTATGTTATACTGCATCAATGTTTTCATTCAAGATACATTGTTCCAACTTTAGAGCATCAAAGTAACATGCTTGGGATATGCTAAAATCTATGTTTGAAATTGCTATTGTTGCAAGAGTTTTATACTTGAGAACAAGCTACATATTACCATGATGGAGACCTGAGGTCTTATGTTAAATGAAGGTCAAAGATGTTTGGGATCAATTGCTTGTAGTGGTTGAGTTAGTCTTTGATTTCAATTTGGTATTGATGGTATCAAATGGAATGTCATATGAAGACTTTGTTATGACATAATTGGAAGTGAGAAGCACTATTGAATCATTTTTCTTTTCACGAGGAAACACAAAATCATAAGAGCAAAAATATTGGAAACATGCATTTACATCAAGAAGAAGCAGTTTCAAAAGAAAAGAGGCAAGCCCCAACAAACACAAGACTTGCAAGGAAAGAAATGAAGTAGCAACTATTTAAGTTGCAAAATATTGGAAACATGCATTTACGTCAAGAAGAAGCAGTTTCAAAAGAAAAGAGGCAAGCCCCAACAAAACACAAGACTTGCAAGGAAAGAAATGAAGTAGCAGCTACTTAAGTTGCAAATTACTAACACCAAAAATAACAATAACAACACATTACTAACATCATCAATAACCACTTCTGCATTGTGATGAGAAGGCAATTTCAACTGTTGTGGTAAGTTTGGCCATTTGCTTTTGAATGTTGAATGAACAAATTCGACCAAAGAAATTCCAATACACCTTGGCTAATTTGTTGGGATTCGAGAAAGTCACACAAGAAGGTGTACATCAAGAGAATTGTTTTGATCTCTTTATTGTTGCAGTATTGCAATATCTGTGAAAATAAAGGAGGTTGTTATGCTAACTCAAGATTATTACAATATGATACCCCATTTACTTTGTGCATTCATTGATCAAAAGGGCGGACAGAAAGTTTGAGTTGGTGACAAGTTTTTAAGGTCAATGGTAGAATACATGTTCAGATACATGGTAGAGAGGTTAGAACTAGAGTTGCAGCGCGATTCGCGAATCGCGATTCAGAATCGCGATCAGAATCGTGATCCCGATTCGCGATTCACGATTTTCCCAGAATCGTGTAGAATCGAATTTTTTTTTTTTTTGAAATTTTTTTGTCCAATATGGGTATCAGATGAAAGCTCTGATCGAGGGGAGTATGATTGTGTAGTTTGCCGACTGTTTCAGGTGCAGGATGGTCCCTTTATGCTAAAGCTGCATCCCATATAAAAAAAAGAGAACACATTGGGGCATTCCCAGTGAACATAGCAGGAATCTCCCTTTCTCTGATTCTCCCTCTCTCTATCTCTCTCTGATCACGATCCTAAACAAACGGAACTAAAACCATGCTGAACAAAAACCTAGCTGAATCATTCTGAACTTTAGCCTTAAATGAAACAATTTTTGACAAAACAACTATACTCTCTCTCTCTATCTCTCTCTCTCTCTCTCTCTCTCTCTACAACCATAAATCATAAACCATAAAACCGAAGTTACTGAACTAAAACCACAAAGAACAATACTGAATCACGACAATGTTGTGAATCATCATAATATATAATATCGGGCCACATGGCACCAAAAAGGGGTACAATGATGTTCCATGAACGTAATAAAAACTATATAACTAAGGCTCGTCAGAGTCATGGTAGGATAAATCATCCGAATCTGTGGACTGCAGATCCCATGGGTCCGCAGATGAATCGGAACTGGAGGGAGCCATATGTCGTGGTGTGGCCCTGGCTCTGCTGCGTGCTCTGGATCCCTGCTGCGTGCCCTGGCTCTGGACCACCCCCCTCTCCCTGCCTCTACCTCTGCCTCTACCTCTGCCTCTGCCTCTGCCTCTCTCCCCTCCTCTGGCCCCCATCTGGCTGCCCCCAGCCCTGTGTCTACTCCGTCGTGCCTATGTGTCAGGTGGCCGTAACCCTACGCCCTGGGATGGCCCTACCCACTGTGATGATGCCTGGCCGACGACTGCCTGTGATGCTCCACTCCTGTCTACAAAAAGAGTACTCAGCCCCCCCCTCCTAGAACCTCTAGGTCTCCCCCTAGGCCTACGTGCAGGAATGGCTGGCTCCTCCTCTGTCTCTGCATCAGGGTCCACCAGCAGGTCAGCCAGGCCATCCCCCTGTGCCTCTGCCCACATCTCCTCGTCCTCCTCTGTATCTCCCTCAACCCACTCCTCCTCCTCCACATAGTCTGCCCCGAGCATCTCTCCACCCTCCGAGACCTCATCATCTCCCTCCTCAGCCCTCTCCCTCTGCCTCTCTGTCCTCCTTTGCCGCCGTAAAGCCCGTGCATCAGCCTGTGCCTGTCTGTAGAGCTCTCTATGGATCTCATCGTCCATCTCCTCTTGTGTGGGTGGTGCCCGAGGAGCAGCAGCTATCGAATCCACCAAGCAAGTGTCGGGGTCCACCTGCAACCAAAAACAATACATTGTTGTTAGGCAGGTATTGTGCAACTCACTGCATATTTTGAAAGCAAATCAATTCATCAAAGCATACCAAGAAAAAAGGGGTGATGATGTGACTCACCTCGAGCATCTGACCCTCTCCTCGTGTGCGCCTCAGGATACGGCCGTTGGTGTTCACAAACACCAACCGCCTACACTGCTCGATGGACAACCTGTTCCTCTTCTGCGTGTGATACAAGGCCCAGGTGCTCCAATTCCGCTCACAAGCTCCTGCAGAACAGTCCTGTGCAAGGACTCTCTCAGCCAATCGCCTCAGGTCACCTGTGCTGCGCTCGTGGATGCACCACCATGTAACGGGCCTCAGCTGATCTTCCCTCCGCCGACTCTGCTCTCCATCGAAAGGAAACTGGAAGTGCTCAAATGCGAGCAGCTGGCTTGCAATGTTGGCCAGAATCGGACCTGTTGGCAAAAGGAAAAACATGGCACATGTAAGACCCCTCGAATTCAGACACTACCAATGAGTACAATACTGCAGTAACATTGCTACCAAACGATTTCTCACACGTACCTGGTCCAGGCCATACGTGCTCCGCGTACTCCACCCATCCCCGGTGTAGCTCCGGATCGTCCCTCTCTCGTGTAGAGTGCCACAAGGGGTGCAACATGTGGGCTACGGCGTGGATGGGTCGGTGGAAGTAGTCCCATCTGGCCTCCCAGATGCGTGAGATCTCGCGCCTCCTGCAGCAGACAAATTACAACAATCACTAAACCATAGCATAAAAGAAACGCATCAGACTCGAGTGAGAAACAACAAACTAGACACTGAAGAGTCATACCTATGCTCGTCCAAGGCTGACAACAGAATCCCCTCGCCGATGCGCTCCATGAACTCATAAATGAGACCGAGGGTGCACCCCTCACGGTCTACCAGACGCAGCACTCTGTAAATGGGTAGTAGGATCCCACTAATCTCCTCAGCAGCTCTCCAGAACTCGTCGCCGTACACAGTGGACTGGAAAAATGCCGAATGGGGGAGGTCTGTAAAGTCCCGGAAGGCCACGCTGGAAACCATCCGCCGCAATGCATCCTTCACCACCACCAATCGCTCTAGCACCAAGAAGTAAAACGCAAAGCGTGTGGGTGCGGAACAGGGCCAACACACGCCTCTTCCTGGTGACAACACACGCCCTGCCTGTCTGCCTGTGAGCCCTCCTGCATGCTTACCTGTAGCTGCTCCTGCTGCCTGTCCCTGTCTAGAACCCTGTGATGCAGTACCGGGCCCGTACATGGTAGACAACCTCTGCAGATCCTCATCAGAAATCTTGGGGCAATCAGATATGCCCAATGTCCGCCCATCTGGCCCTCTGACCCGCAGCAAGTGAGCCCTAACCCTGGTGAGTGATCCCGTGAAGTGACCACCGCAATGCAAGCATCTCCATCTGGGGTGCTTGAGCCATGGTGTGTGCCCACATCCCCGTCGGTAAGCTCAACCTCGGCCCAAAGGCCTCGGTCCCGCACTGGCATCGTATCAACACGACCCTAAACCTGCAAACAACAAATAATCAGGCAAACGTTCAGTAGAAAAAAAAATACATTGCATTGAACAACATTACCGAGCTCAAATAGAGCTCAAAATACCAGAGCATACATCAGAACGATTCCAGTTCACACATTATATCAAGTGCCAAAGAACATGAGATTAGGGCGTGGGATAGAATAATTTCTGTATGAGGGATAACAGGCGACTGACGTTAGCGTCGGAGTCCGTGCAGACATAAAGGAGTGCAGTGTGGGCCTAAACCGCGCCCCTAGCAGATGTTTGCACGATGGTCCACGCCTAAACCCTAAAAAGTATGGAATCAGGGCATGAAAATTGAAATTTGTGATACGGACGTAGACGGGCGGAACGGAGGTCATAGGAGTCTGTGCAAGCATGTGGAAATGCATTCTAGGCTCAGACATCACCTCACTTGGTTTCCAACAAGCCATTCTGTGAAAATGGCCAAAATACACAAGCATTTGGAATGTGGTGTTCAAATCTCGCTAGGCGTGTCGTGACGGCTGAAACTGATGCTGTAAAAATCACTGTGGGCGTGAAGAAAGGTGGTCTAGAGCCAAACTACGCTCGATTTGGTTGCCTACAGCTCAATGTCAACAATTGCAAAAAATCAAGCCTACACTTACCAAATATCAAAAATTGGTCGTTTCGCTCTCCACGAAGCTCAGACCCACCCGGCACCATGCACACCAACTCCGTATCGTCGAGTAGATGCCTGCCAAGTATTCACTTGCGAAGATTGGACGCCCACAGCTCTCAGAAAATAAATTTGCCTCCTCCACTGCTGGCGCGGTTCTGTGCATGAGGAGGAGGCCGAAAATCGGGTTCCTGGTTTTTTTTTTTTAACGATTCTGTCCACGATTCGCTGCAGCGAATTGCGATTCCCGAATCGCGAAGCTGGCGAATCGCGATTCGCTGCAACTATGGTTAGAACCATAAAAGATGCATTGTGTGTACTTGGCTTAGCTAAACATATGATTTTTTTGGGGCCCTCAATGATCAGAAGATGACAATAGACTTTGATGTGAGGATGTGGCTAACAACTTCAAGATGATAGCAGAAAGAATCAAGAAGGGCATCCCACTACTCAGAAGGAGCATGAAGTCGAGAAGTCACAAGAAAACGTTGGCATGAAAGCTATGGCCACTCAAAATACCAACTCCATCTCATCCATAGCCTCATCACCGCCCGCATCTCTTTGCAACCCGTCTTTGCCTTGGCCTTGGACTGGGTATGTTATGCTGCCTCTTCTCCTCGTGTGCCATCTCATGATGAATCTCTTAAACATCTCGTCATCTACAGTAGTTTTAGTGCATGTCTGGCTTGATGTGGTGTTGGAAATGAGAGTGAGTCAATATTATTCACCTTTCTAGTATGGCCATCTTGTCTAACTAGCTTGAGGTTCATGGTAGAATTCGTCTCTTTGTGTGTATAAGAGACTACGTGCTACAATTCAACTTGCATACTGAAGCAAAGCAATCCTGCCACCAAGCATACGAGTGGCAATTGTAGAGATGAGGTGTTCCTTGATGAACAATGTTCCACCATGTCATTAGCTCCACTAAAAGCTCCCCCTCCTTAATCATCTCTCCAATAAGTTATAACTACCTTGCTTGCGCTCAAATTCAAGTTTCCACGTCTCAATCCACCATAAAAAAGATCCATTGATGAGATGAGCATTGTGTGTAGGCCCTCCAACCATCCATCAGCTTTGTGTCAATGCATGTCTGGCCTTTTGCATGGATTGGCTTGTGGAAAAAGTTGCACTCGATAAGCCGTTTGGCTTGCATCTTTGACATCTTGCACGCAACACAAAGAGGTTGGTGTTAACGTGGGGGAAATAAAATGAGAAGCCATCTTTTGAAAAACTTGCATGTTGTAGAAAAAAAATGGACAGGTTCCTCGGCTCATCGAAAAGGGGCCTATGAAAGTTTCCCTGATTTGTTGGTTTATAAGCTTGTAGATGACCCGAGTGTGTAACCCCTGAAATCTACCAACTGCATCACGTGATATAGTGGTCAAAGAACCTCAACCAAATCTCCTCTTCAAAGACACTCCTTAGAAAACTGAGTCCAGCGGCCTCAAAATTGCAGCTCTATTGTGCAACCTCAGGTGTAGCCACCATTTGGTGCAATGCACCTCACCCTTGTAGCAATCACTCCAGCATAAGGAAGTGGTGGGCAAAATGAGTGGGTGTTGGCTTCTTAGGTCTAGTGGGCCGTATGTGCTATTGGCTCTCTTCCTAATTAGTAATTACTAACGCGACCACAAAACATGGCAGTGGAAGTGATTTTTGCAACCCAAGGGAGGCCTTGTATTACTCGCATCAAAAAATTAATGAGTGTGCTGCACAGGGAATCCACATAATAATAGGGAAGTCTGTTTGCAAAAGAATGGCCATCGCCACACATTTGCAGGCATTGTCCATGACCATTTGCTCTATCATTGCTGTGCGCACGTGCACCCGACCATCTATAGGGGAATGTCTAGGTGGACGATGACAAAAGGGATCGGGATGCTGAAGTCCCTATGGCCTATCACATTACTTACAAAGAAGCCACCAGTTACACACCCTTATTTTTTACTTACGGTATGGAATGTGTTTTGCCTCTGCAAATTGAATTCATTCAATTAACCTTTTGCAGCTGAGCATGATATGAGCATAGAAGACTCATCAAAAAAGAGATAGCATGTTTGGAGGCCTTAGATGAGGAAAGAGAGCAGCCCACACAATAAGCTTATACTTGTTTTGATGGAGCAAGCAGGGTGAGGATAGGACTGGAACAACAGGGATAGTATACAGTTAATTCTCTCTTTGAAAAGATGATCGATGAATTTCGTAGTTGAGCTTGAATTTCATGTCTTTTTGACTTGGGAATAGAGAAAGAAGTGGGCAGAGGGTTGATAAGAACTATAAGCAGAAACACTGTGATGGGTTTTGATACATTTAAGGACAATTTGTCTGATGTTTATTCATCTATAGATGGTTCTCATCTGCAATGTGTTACATTTATGTTAACATTGTATGTCGTGAATGGAGGAATCATTGTGAAATACAGCAATTGCCTTGGATGTTCTTTCTGAGGATATGAATATATTTTTTCTCTTGTATGTTGAAGATATCAATGTTGAACCAGTACAGTTTACATTCTTGCAGGAAGTCAACATTCTAAGCCAGCTTCAGCATCCGAACATTGTTCGGTATCTTGGTACTTCAGTGGTAGGTGTTGGCTTGAAATGCTTTCCCTGCATCAATTTCTGTGTGACATGATAGTTCATAGCATGCATTTTGTCTTGTTGTGAATGCATTATATCACTACTAACTATGCCCAAGCAACTACAGATTGAAGGGAAGTTTTGTTTCTGCTTCTTCTCATTAACTGTGTATGAACTTAGCGGTAAAGTTATTTTCTTTTGAGAACTGGCATCTGATGGTTGTTGCCTGGGTGCCAAAATTTGCAGGAGGATGGCTTTTTATGCATCTTTCTTGAACTTATGAAATGCTCATTGCAATCATTGCTGAAAAAATACAAACGTTTTGAAGAAGACACAATCCGCTCATACACTCGGCAAATACTTTATGGCCTGGAATACTTGCACAGGCAAAAAAGAGTCCACCGGTAGGACATATAACTGGATAGGAAAATCAAGCAGCAATTGTTCAATTCTTTGAGGTTTGTGCATTATAAAAGTTGGTGGTAGACAAAAGTTCTTTTCTGACACAAAACCTTTCTAACAGAGATATCAAGTGTGCGAATATCCTTGTTGACGTCAATGGGCAAGTGAAGCTGGCCGATTTTGGAGTGGCTAGAGAGGTGTGCTGAGAGAGAGAGAGAGAGAGAGAGAGAGAGAGAGAGAGAGAGAGAGAGAGAGAGAGAGAGAGAGAGAGAGAGCTGTTATATAAAGACATATTTCACTTTGTTAGATTGCTGAGTTTGACAAAAGAGCTTGTTGCTCTCTTCAGGTGAATAATTTAATGGCCTCTTCTGTGAAGGGTACTCCTATTTATATGGCGCCAGAGGTAAGCTTCTTCACAATGTCAGGGAGTAATCCGCTTATATGGTTATCTGTCCTTTGAGTTTTTTACTAAATGAGCAGACAAACTAGTAGCAAAGACAGTGGTCCTGCTGAAATGTCAAATGTTTTTCTGAGCAACAGATTTGGAATGGTTATGGTTGAAGAGTGTAGGGACTTAAAATCTACACCCGTCATGGAAAAATGTTATTTTGTGTTGATGATTTGAAGCCAGTAAATATGTTTTATGCGTACAAATTATTATTTGTTTGGATTTCTTTTGGAAGTTTTTTAATGTAAAGCAATTAAGAAAATATGGGAAACTCCACATGCTTTGTAGACAGAACAACGTTCTTTATGCTACAGAACTATGATTTACATAGACACTCGAGTTATTGGGTAATATATGAATATTTATTTCCTTTTTCATATAGTGTACACTTGTGAAGCTGATTTCTGGACCCCTCAGTGTGAAGCTTGCGTCCAAGTTTTCACTGCTGAAAAAAGAAGTCTTAAGAAAGATCATACAATGTCATATTTGCAAACTGCTTCCCCACCAAAAACATCAAGAAATCGGATTGCTCTGGACAAGAAAAAAGCTCTCAATCTGTTCAACAAGTTCAATTTTGGATCCACAGATATTTCTATGTAGTGTCCCTCCGTTTACCTTCAGAGAAGGCCTTTTAGAGCCATTTATATGAAGTCAGTTCCGCAGTAGAAGAAATGGAGGGTAAATTCGTTACTGGGTGGCCCTAATCAATCCTATCTCACAGGCCACATAAAATGTCATAAAGGTTAGAGGTTCATCATTGTTGATGATGGTTCTTTGAAATATGGCCTATGATAAAGTGTGGCTTTGAAAAATATTCTGGAAAGCTGCTAGCTTTTGCGCCATCTATAAGATGGCATCGTACTGCTATTGTGCAGAAAGGAGCAAGACATGTCAGATATTTTGGCAACAAAATGCTACGATAAAGTTGCATATTTGCTGAAAAATTGTCGAGTTAAAATTTGTTGTTTTATGCTCTCACAGGTCATAAGCCCCTCTCCAAACCGAAGTTATGGTTTGCCGGCTGACATATGGAGTCTTGGCTGTACAGTTCTGGAAATGGCAGATGGGAAACCACCATGGAGTCATTTACCTCCAGTAAGTATGGTGCTTTTAATTATGTTACTTATCTATAGAAAGTAAAAGAAGCTCATTTGGATGGAATAATAAACCCTTGCTTTGTTGACATCTCTCCGTAAAAGTTACTTGCACCCATTTTCCCATGTGCTGGAGGTTTACATCAGTGTGCAGGATCCTAGCCATGGCATTATTTGGAAGCTTGTGGGACTGATTTTGAAATATGCAAATTTGACCGCAATTTGCTTTTATATTCTTTTCCGAGTATTTCAACAGGTAAATTCATATAGAATAGAGAATGAAAAGCTAGAATGCATGAATATATCTATGTCAAGCAAATCAAAGGGAAACATACCTTCAAACTCAACAAGCCTGATTACTGTAACACCTTCTGTATGTGGCTGAGCTGTCTGCAAATGCTCATCTGCTCTTTTAAGCTCTTTAGTTTCTGACAAATCAAAAGCAACAGTGATAGAGCATCATATCATAGGAAGTACGGGAGAATACCATGAGCCAAACGAAAAAGGTTTTAACCCACTGTTGTCAAGAGCCAATGCTGATCCCAATCTTTTTAGAAGCATGAACTCTGCTGTCCATGTAAATCCAGTACCTGATTTGTAAGAATAGATTTGGGGAAGCCATGAGATAGAAATATCTCATATAGAAGTATGTGCGCACACTTTTTTGCTGCAACAATATTATGGATGCAACTAAATGCGCTTTCCTAGAGAAGCTGTCCAAAATTCTCTGTGTTCTTTTTAGGGTTCTGTGCAATCCCATATGATGAAATCCGTGTAACCCTATGAGGAGTCAGCCAACTTTGTAAAAGTCTCTGCATCTTGCCACAGTTGTAAATGTTCCAAGCACAAAAGAGAAATAGACTGAATAAGTTGTAAAGAATTCGGCCATGTAAATGTAGAAAGCTGCCATATACTTACTCCCTCCTAAGGCATACCTGAGGATATCTAGAATGTCTGGAAAAAATGGTAGCTCTGCCCAACTTGTGAAATAACTCATTAGTCTGACATTCTAATGTATTGAGTAATTATTGCTGGTCGTCATCTTTTTGAGCTCTATGTTATCAATGCATAATGGCTCAGTACCTTTATCTACTAGTAAAACTGGTGCTCCAAAAGTGCTTCTATAGGTATAATTAAGGCTGAGAAGTTGTTTTTTCAAAAAGTTGCTTTTTGAGTACTGTTAGGCAAAGCAATCGAATTTTTTTACTAGGGTAGATGAGGTTGAATATTGGATTTTTTTCTTAGGATACTTCTTGTTTATTGTGGAAGTAGTTCACTTTCAAATTTGTCGACATAAGTTGACCGTTCTTATTTGCAAGTGACGAAGTATTTTCAAGTCTTGGATGCTTTCCCGTTTTTTTGGCTATTGACATGAAAAGGAAACGCTTTTTGAGAAGTTGCTTACCAACTTTTAAGGCTGTAAACTGTATGACAGTGCCCGGCTCGCGGGGTTGCAGTGTCGGAAGGAAAGGGAGGGAGAAAAAGGGGGGGGGGGGGTTGGAACCTTTTTGTCTATCAATCGTGTTTTATTTTTTCCTAAAGATAATCTATGGCCTCTTATAACATCATTGGTTTCAGTTTCTTGTGGGCTTTTTGGATACTGATTATTGTCTTTTGAAAATGCCAATGGTAATTACAAGTATGTACGGGTCTTTTGTTCCAAGCACGACATTTCATAGAAACGACTTTTTTATGATAATTGCTTTGGTGAACTGTGAAAGACCACGTGCAAACTTGTTAATTAAGGAAAACAGTTTTTGTTTTTTCCTAGGTTGTGGCAAACTAAGAAATGCTCGTAATTGGAGAAGATACTTCTCCCGAAAATCGGCCGGCGAATCTTGACATGGAGATCCGATCGATTCAAATTAGTTGCTTTACAAGCTCTGTAAAGCCCTTTTGGAACTTCTTTAAAGCAATTAATAATCAGTTAACTATTGCATGGGCAATCGAGTTTTTTTGGCCAAGGTGCCACCCTTTAATCACTGTTGTTGAATCATGAGAAGGCAGGCACGGTCCGACGACCGTTGGATAGTTGAGGTAAGCCAAAAGTCGGAACTTCTCATATAGAAGTTTTGATGGATCTTAAGTTATTCTAGATTAAAACTTAAGAGTATTAGAATCTAGACGCATTCTAGATTGGATCCTAACTTTGGAAGGACACATTGTGTCATGACTTGTTTAAGGAAAATTTGTAAAGGCATCGTAAGTGAGTTGGATAAGTCCGGAACTTTCCTTATTGAAAGGACTTTTTAGAGCAACTCATATGTCTTCTAAGAATGGTAACGTTCTCTTATGGTTAGGTATGGTTTAAGAATCCGGTGAATTTTGATTGAAGAATCATAATTTAGATTCTGGGGTATACTTGATCATTAGGAGAGGGCAACGTTTGTGGTAGGGGTTACCCTAGATGAATAAACAAGATGACGCAATTTGGGTAGAGATTGGCCATCTTACCAAATTGGCAACATTTATTTGGGTAAAGACCACTGCGAGGCATCGAATCTAGCTCAAATATTTGTGGAGCCTCTGTTTAGGCTTTACGGATTACCAAAGGGACATCGTGAGTGATCGCGATCCGAAGTTCACCGGTCACTTTTGGTCGACGACATCGGGGTCTACGAATAAGTGCTGCATGTCTCCCCCCCCCTCATGCTCACCCTCATCCTCTGCCTCTGTATCACCCTCATCCATCCACTCCTCCTCCTCGTACCCATGCCCAAATCCCTCTCCACGCCCCAAAATCTCATCATCTCCATCCTCTCCCATCTCCTGACGTCAAGCTGCTCTCCTGTGGCGTCGTGCAGACCGTGCCTCTGCATCTGCCTGCCTATGTAGCTCATGATAGATATCATCCTCGACCTCCTCCTCCGTAGGTGGCACCCGAGGATCAACAGCTGTCGTATGTACCTTGCAGGAGTCAGGGTTCACCTACAAAAACAAACGGGCATGGTTAGCAAACTTATGCATTTGTCAAATAAGTTCATTTGAAACGCAAGTACATCAAGCAATACCAATAAAGTCACTAACTCACCTCGATCAAGCGGTCACCCTACATGCATGTGCGTCTCAACATGCGTCCGTTGGTGTTCACGAACACCAACCGCCTGCACTGCTCAATGGAGAGTCTATTTCTCTTCTTCGTGTGATAGCTGGCCCATACACTCCAGTTCCGCTCATAGGCGGAAGCCGAACAGTCCTGTGCAACTCCCATAATGTGAACATAGATTCTACTTCTCTGAAATTAAAGCCAAAAAGCCTTGAGCATGCCAGTCACTGAAGGTCAGGCGTACTGCGGCCATGAAAGCTCCACCATGTGACAGGCGCCAACTGGTCATCTCTGAGCTTACACTGCTCTCGATCAAAAGGATACAGGCCCCAATCGAACTTGACTATGTCTCGCTCTATGTTCCCCAGAGTTGTGCCTGTTGGCAAAGGAGTGCTGGCTTCTTCAGGTCCAGCTGAGAGAATGTACGGAACAATGCCAACACGCGCCTCTTTTTGATGGCGAACTTCACTATGCGCATGGCCTGAGAGGTGAGCTGCAAGACAAACATTAAACAAAAAACTGTTAGAAGCTAAAAGAGGTTAGGGGCCTGGAATAATTGACAAGTGCAAAATGCTTTACAAAGTGACGAAAATTGTACCTCACGAATCCATGAAAGTGCAACCATGTTCTGCGATCTGCAGTTCGAGCCGTTGTCTGTGACGACTTGAACCACATGCTCTGCCCCAATCTCCTACACTACAGAGATCACTGCCTCATAGATGAACTCGGCCGTTATGGCTCCACCAGCTCGAGTAGCATCCACGCCTCGTAGGAAGACTGTGCCAAGTGGGCAAGACACTAGGATATTGACGACAGATCGTTGACGAGTGTCAGTCCATCCATCGCTCAATATCGAGCATCCATAGGTGCAAAAATACAACATTTCTTAGACATGTGCACTTGCAAACATTGTGATAATTTGTAGAGTGAAACAAATGAAGTGGTAAAGAGTAGCCAAAAATTCTTACGTCTGCCACGTTGTGCGGATGGATCTCAGCTCCCGTGTTATGGTCCTGTTGTAGCATGGTCGTGCGCAATGCCTCTCTCCTCGGAGGCCTCCATGACAAATCAGCTGATGCTATCTGAAGGCAAGTGTCTCTAAAGATCCAAGTGTCTGCAACAGCAAACGGAATGCCACACTCATAGAACAACTGGCCAATCTGTCGGGTACACAGGGCATGATGATGTCTCTGCCATGCACCTCGGTCCAATGTCTGCTACCTAGCCCTAACCGCTCTCTACTGCACAGAGGACTCTCTTGGTCTAGAACGCCCACCAGAAATAGCAAATGGGCGTGTTGAAGGTGTGTATGATTGTGGAGCATCACTTGCTGCATCGTTGCGGCCCTCTGTGGCATGATCTGGCTCTGTAAATGGTGCGTCAGCAGCTGATGATGACGCTGGACGAGATGGACCTGCTGTTGAAGGAACAACTGGATGAGAGGCTGCATGTGTGCTGGACACTCTAGGAACATCTCCCCCTATGTGACTAGGCCCTACCTCTGCATCTGCTCTAGACCCGACACCTACACCATGTCCCAAACCTGCTCTAGTCCCTGCTCCTGCCACTGACCCATGAACAACACTCTGAGATGGTCTTAGAGGCTCAAGAGATGTACCGTCACGCCCGTATGTGTCCATCAATCTCTCCACCTCTGCATCTGATATGCGAGGGCAAATGGATATGCCCATCCCCCGCCCATCTGGCCTGGTGAGTCGTAGCAAATGGGCCCTAACCCTGGTAAGAGAACCAATAAAGATGCCCCCACAATGCAGGCATCTCCATCTGCGGGCACTAGATCCCTGGTGCGTAGCCACATCCCCCTCTATCAATTCTACCTCTGACCAAATGCCTCTACCAAGGACTGGCATTGTGAATCTGTCAATGTATCAGATCGTGTGATTCAGCCAATATATCAGACCTGCAAAAGATGAAGCAAACAATCACATGTCAGTATTCTATTGGTAGCAACAACATTCGGATTGATGCAAATATCAACCCTAAACCCTAAAACGCATGTGATTTGGACATGCCACCAAAAACTTTCTCTAGAAGCGATAAAAACCGAAACTAACAGCACAAGCATGTTTGAGGGCATGAAGAAACACAGTTTAGCCTAAAATTGCACCTCAATCAAATGATTATAAGCTAGTTTGCAAAAGGAGTCAAAAACACACGGAAAAGAGGCATGAGATTCATATCTTTTGATACAAGCAAAAATGGGAAAAACTAACAGCATGAGCATGTTTGTGGGGTTCAATACAGATGATTTGAAACCAAAAACCACTTCATTACGTTGCCTACAGCTCATTCTGTGAGGTACCAAGGTTTGAACTCAAAACTTACCTAAAATCGTTTTGGAGACAAATGCCACCACCTCGTCGCTTCCACCGTCTTGATCACGCACGGATCGATGCTCCACGCTGCCCACAATCCACCATCACCTCCTCACCTTTGCTCTCTTTCACTCTCCAACTCTCAGAAACCAAATTTTTTTATGTGGGCCGCGGGCTGCCTGCTCGCGGCCCACATAAAAAAATTTGAAATTTTTTTCGCGTTCCGGGACAGCGTTTCTGGTCCCGGAACGCACGATCCGGATCGAAATCCTTCCGGATCGCGATCCGCTGCAACTCAGGCTATATTTGTAAATAACATTGTTGTAGTAATGGTTATAAAGCTCAATTAGCCAAATAAAATCCCAAACTCATACCAGAGGCACAAAGATAGGCGAGGACATGCTAAATTTGGAGGCTATTGTACATTTGTCTAATCTGAATCTTGTATGTGATTTGGAGCATGTCTTTTAGAGCTTTCTTGGAGTTCTTGGTTCATGTGCTTACCTTCACACGAGAGCTTGATCATGCTCTAGTTTAAGGCCCCAATGTAATGAATGATCAATATTGGAATTTGGAAGCAATACATCTTTCTTTGCCTATTTTGGTAAAGGTTTCTTTGTCTAATTTCTTAAATTTTGAGTGGTTTTTCAATTCTAATTTGGTGATTATGAGTGACTATAATGTCAAGAGTTATGATTGGTATCTATCCATGATGCCCTCTACTTCGTATAGTTTTTTGGCCTACAAGAACCAAGTTGCAGGATGAATATTATTTGTATGTGTTTTGGCTTGCCCAATAATTTTTTCCAAAAGCTTTTGGGATCTTCTTGCTCCATTTCCAAAAGTAACCCAAAGGGGTTGGCTTAGTTGGTTAGCTTGGCATCCAAAGTTTCTTTGGTCCCAAGTTCGAGTCTCCCCTTGGAAACCAAGAAACATTTCCAAAGTATATCTTGCTGGTTATGAATGAAGGCTGAATATTATTTGTATGTGTTTTGGCTTGCCCAATAATTTTTTCCAAAAGCTTTTGGGATCTTCTTGCTCCATTTCCAAAAGTAACCCAAAGGGGTTGGCTTAGTTGGTCAGCTTGGCATCCAAAGTTTCTTTGGTACCAAGTTCGAGCCTCCCCTTGGAAACCAAGAAGTATTTCCAAAAGTATATCTTGCTGGTTATGAATGAAAGCTAATTTTCTCCTTAGAATCAACCACTTGTATGCACAAAAAGCACCCCCAGCTCCCCCAATTTTGTTTTGACTTTCTTCTAGCATCACTAAATTCTTTGTCAAACCGGGGTTTCGGTGAAGAACCCTTTGCTCTGGCTCCTGAAGATGCACCTTTTTTATTGTTGAATCAATGTAGCTCTTAGATGTGCCTTGAAAGGTTTTTGTTGGAGTGCTATTTCTTGGTCATTTTTGTCTTCTGATGCATGGTTACTAGTTTATTGGAATCAACTCAATCTGAATGTTTTTGAAAATTTGCATCAACCCGCTGAAAAACGAATAGGAAAATTTTGAAGAAAAAAGAAAAAAGGACTAAAATTTGAAAACAATTGCATTCCAAAAATTTGATTTGAGCCTCAATAGACAAACCGATACAGAAACTCTCAATTCTCACCTCTTTTGTACTATGTTCTGATGCAATCATGGCTAGTCAAGTACATTTTCTGGATGATGTAGACTTTATATGGGCTATCGGCGTGAAGGGTGTATCTTATGCAATGAGTTTAGTAGTTTTCATAGGACTCTGCAAATCCTTTTTGAAATTTTTTGGGCTACTTTCCAGTATCTCAATTCGAACTCAATATTTTTTTTCTGAATTGAGTCTGTTCAAATCAAGTTATAAGTATTGTGCTAGTATGCCTGTTCTGTTGACAAGATTAACATGTGCTTGTTATTAAATTAAGACAAACTTCTTAGATATGATTGTTTTAAACCTTTTGACATCAGTGGACAATCCAATATATGCCAAATCTTTTCTTTGATGGAATTGTAAATGAGAGTTATTTTCCAGTATTCTGCAACTTTTAACACAATTTTAGTTCTTATGCTATTTTTCTTCATTATATTTTCTTCACTTAGATGATCGAAGCTTGTAGGGAAATTGTGAACATCTGGGTATTTGGGTGGAGGTTCGAGCCAACTACCTGAGTGTATGGGTATTATGTATTTGTTACAACAAGCTGAAGCTTATTTTGTTATTTTTCATGCTGTGGTGCAGTTTGGTTTTGTTTTCAAGGTTAGCAGAGGGGAGCTACCACCCATTCCTGAGGATCTCAGCCCAGAAGCACAGGATTTCATTTTGAGTTGCTTAAAATTGAAGCCACAAGATAGACCCAGTGCTTCAGAGTTATTACAGCATCGATTTGTTGCAAACGCTCCTCCTACAACTCCTTTTTCTGCCCTTGGTTCTCCACGAACATCAATAAGCTTGTATGTCTCCCTTTCTCGTCTCTCTTTAGTTCTAAGTATAATGTGTACCTTAATTGTAATATCTTTTTATTACTACTTTCAAAACAATCATGCATTCTTTTTTTTCGCAATGTAGGCATAGTCCAAGTTCAATGCATGAACCTGCACGCAGTTGGAGTGTGGAAGGGCTAGGACGAAATCGTGATGTAATTGAAGCAAATTTGAGAAGCATTCTTACAGAGACGTTACCCAAGCACTCTGTTTCTTCTCCGAGGAATTCTTACCCAGGAATATCAGAAGCACAGCACATGTGGCATAATCTCAGTAGAAGTTCTAGTGACATTGATTTAGAGCCAAGAGATGAAGAGCTTCAAGGGTTCCATTTGTGAAACATCTCATTCAAACTCTACAACGGTCTATCCAATATTTGGATATTTGTGTACGACAGCTGTATTATGAAGAATATGAGCTATACCTGATTTTCCCACCTCCTGGCAGTACTTATTTCGGCTGAATGCTTTCCCTTACTTTAGTCCTCCAAGATCTTACTCCCTGGAGGAGCTGTTCTTAAAGGCCATCAATAGTGTGAATTTGTTGGGTTCAAGGCAAAAAAGCAAGACTTCATTATTCTTTATCTCAAGCAGAGTGCTCCAGATATTGGATGGTATCTCAGTATCGTACGTGGCACAAAGCTGGAATACTCTTGAAGGTGATTCTTTAGGTGGTGGAGGATTATATGAAATCTGCTGCCTTCGATTATATTTGAACTTCTTTTGGGTTTCCGTAAATCAATTCAAGTCATAAGGAGCAGCTTAGCAAGCCATATTTCAGCAGATCAATCCCTCCAAGCTAGTATCTGAACTCGGCTTTTCGTTCTGGTTGCTTATATGTTTAGATGTTTGTAAATCTGCTTACATCATATATGATGTTGTAATCATTCTTGGTGGCACTTTTTTGGCAGCAACTTTGAATACGCTGGCATGCTATGATTGATTGAATGGTGTTACCTCATCTCCTATAGTGGGTGCCTTTTTTTTTTCAAGCCATATAATGTTTTCTAGCTTGATATAAAGTGTAAGTTTTATATGCAGAAAAGTTTTGCTGGTGTGCATTATTAGATTATGGATGAACACACAGCCTCAAAAGAGTTGTCATTGCTACGAACCTTGAAAATCTTTTTCTAGCATGGGCTGCCGTTGGATTTTGATTTTGAGATAGTGTCAACCTTTGAAGCATGGAGGCATGTGGACAGTAACTTGTCCTAAACAAATTATGTGCATGTCTTTGTATGAGGTGAATGCATTCAAGGACTCAGATTTTCATACTATTGTTATAACATCTAAAATTCGTACGGAAACACGAAATGTGATATAGAAGAATAAAATCAGTTTTTGTTCATAAATATTCTTTTCATACAACTGCACTTGGGTTCATCACCGACTCTCATGGAACATATAATCAATTAAAGGAACCTAGGTAACCTGTGGATCCTCTCTCAGACAAAGATTCAACAAATGAAGTACATGATTTCCTACTCCGTGCAAAACTTGCTCTGCAAACAATAAAAATCAGGTGAGAGGACAGACACATACATTAAAAAACAAGTGAAAGTTTTGTGTGCAGTGTTTTGATCCTCATATTCTACTTGATTCACTTGTTTTAAAAAAGGCTGACCGTTCTATGTAATTTTGTAAATTTTTTACAGAGTTTTAGATGTTGGCTTTATATAACACATTTTTTCATTATTGCTGATTTTTAGGTAGTTTTGATCCTTGAAGAAAGTTGTTGCCAGTTTTTCACAGCAAGAATGTTGTGGGTTTGGTGATTTTGAATATGTTTGAAGGAAAAAATATACTTGAATTAGATTGCATGAAAAGTAATGTCATTGTGCAGGACAATTGCTTAGAAAAAAAATAAAAAATCGATAGTTGTGATTATGTTGATGATTGTAGTTGTTGATTTTTCCAGTAGTTCTCATTGATCATTAAACCTTTCATGTCCTCAACTCATGATTCTAGTTTAACATCAATCTGATCTATTTAATAATCTAGTTGATCTTTTTTCAAACACAAGCATTGAACAATTATTGGATTTAAAGGTCCATGTCAAGATTTCGAAACATGAACATCTCCCCCTTGTAACATATGAAAATATCTTTGAATATAGACCACCTGAAAATACAATATTTGTAACAATACATCGTTTTGACACCAATTTCTTTTTACAATTGTACTATGGCCAAGTTCAACATGTTTGCTCAAAGACAATAGCCATGTGGCATATTGTGGTTTAGATGTGGCATATTGTGGAGTGTAGATGTGGCCTTAAATCAAGGGCTACCATCTGGTGTTTGATTTGTCTCGCTTCTTCTTCGTCTTTGTCTCTTTGGACTGCAATGAGATAGGCATGAAATCAATGCGCCAGCCAATCAACGTGTGAGATAGATGAGTGACCACGGAAGGAGCTTGAAATCACTTTGGATTGGGACTATGTTATTTTGCACTGCACGGAGTTGTGATTCTTCCTCATGTATTGTCGTTGAGCGAGTGGTCCTACGCGATGGACGACTTTTACTTTGGCGCTGAAATTTTTGACAGCTGAGTTTCATTTTTCCAGTAGCACTGCACAAACTCTTGCTTCCATCTTGCAATTAGACGTAGAATATTGCTCTGTTTCTCCTATTATTGGTGGGACATCTCACAAAGGAGCTTGTGCTCCTCCTGTAGTTGAACTACATTGCGCTCTCTAAACCTCTTTGAACTTCGGGCTCGTAAAAATTAGGCTGCTCTTCCTCATTCAAAATTTAGTTGAATATTTTTTCTTTTGGCAACTAAAATTTAGTGTTGTTGTAAATCACAGCAGGCAGGTAAGGCCTTGATGGTGGTCTGTGCCCGTGCAATCATTTTTGCTTTTGATTATGCAATCTTGAAGTTCTGCAACTCAATTATTGGTATTTTGAGGAAATTTTAATTTTCTAAGACTTTTTACAAGGTTTTCCGCTGATGTGTGTTTCGTCTGCAGGCATGCCTAGTTTTGTTTGGTGTTCTTTTCCTAATTTTTGGTTGTTGTAGGGTGGATTTGCAAGCTTTCAAGATCTTGTGCCACACTTTTTTATGTTCACATTTTCCTCTAAATTAACATTGCAAGTAATTAATTGTCTTGCAAATATGAAGCTATCAGCAACAAGATATGATCTATTTTTCACAATTGCAACACCTTTTTCTTTTTGTTTATGGGCATGTAATCTAATGCTCAAAATATCAACAACAAATAGAATAAATAAATACTAATCATAGATGCACCGAATCGCAATTCGCTGGGTCCGAGATTCGCGGATCGCGATTTTGAACCTAGAATTGCAAAAAAAAAAAAAAATTGGAAAAATAACTTATGGCTGAATTTTTTTTAGGGGATTAATGGTCAGACCAGCGTTTTGCCTCTCAGAAGTGCACTAGATGGGGCACAAACAGATCTTTGGGTTTCAGTAAATGTTAATCCTACAGTTTGGGCTATCAACTGTATGGATGATGATCACTTTTGCAATCATTTCACTGGAGATGTGAGTGCAATGTGCATACAGTTGGGGGCATAAATATTGGGCCCTTCTCGGCGTGCATTTGGACCCCATTTTTGTCTAGGGGGGGCGATAGCATTTTTATCTATAGTGTCTATATAGTAGGAAGCTCTAGGGGGTTCGGGAAGCGGTAGTCCCCCGGGAAACAGGGGTCCGGGGGGCGGTAGCCCCCCGGTGGAGGGTTGGGCAACGCCCCCCAACGGCGGAAGACCCCAGCCCTGATGATAAGGCCTCTTCATGATTTGGCCTTCCAACTCCCTGAGTGAAAACACACTTTTTGGTGTTTTGCACCCGAAACAGTCGGCAAACTACACAGTCATAATGCTCTCAATCAGAGCTTTCATCTGATACCCATATTGCCTAAAAAAATTTCAAAAAAAAAAAAAAAATGATTCTGCGCGATTATGGGAAAATCCTGAAACGCGTTTCTGAATCGCGATCGCGATTCAGAATGAATCGCGGTGCATCTATGATACTAATAAAGAAATGACATTGAAAATGACTTAACCCTCTTTCCAAAAGGGAACTATATTTGACATCTAATATAATATGGTCTAGCAAAATTTAGCAATTATATGGCAGATATCGAATTGATTTCAGATTTCTTGGCTTGATCAACAATTTTAAGAGTGCAAAATCAGGTTGCTAAAATTTAGTATTGTTGCTAAAAGTTTTATGAACCAGTAGTCATAACTGCATGCAAAAAAGCAACAAATTGCACACGTTTTGTTTAGGAAGATGAAGATTTTCGCTCCTTCCAATTCAAAGAGACAGATAGATCCCTAACCTCATATTTTGTTCTTAATTTTGTTGATTGATTTATGCATGGGGTGGCACAAGTACTTTGAAATGTGACATGGTCCAATTTTTCTTTCTCAATCGAAATAGTGTGAAAAAGTGGATCTTGAATGGATCCAAACTCCCAAAATACTTGGCTAAGATCTTTGCACAACAAGCTACAAAAGCTAGAAATGGCAAAGCATCCTAATGCAACCTTTGATACACATGAACTTGACAAAGCATTCAAGAGACAAAAGAAACGTATGAAACATACTGATGGTAGCCAAAAATAGCAGCAAACAAGGCTCCCAACAGTAGCCTACCACTTTTGGAAACCTCTTAAGATAATACACAAAAGCTTGAAGACAATACACAAAGCAATGCTCTCAATGGAAGAAGAAACTGTGGCAATGATCTATTGATCTCTCTCAACAAAACAATAAGTTTCTCCAACCTGTTCTCCACGAATTTCAGCCTAATATAGGAGGGAGAGATGAGACTCTCTCCTCTCTCTAGAACTTAGGACCCAATTTTAGGGCACCAGTAGCCTTAAATAGCAAATTTTGGCCTATATGTCCAAATAACATGATTTTGGTGTCATTTCGAAGGTCCTGAAGTTTGAGACTTCTTCAACATGAAATATATATTAAAATAAAAGTATCTAGGCCTCTTTCACACGTGTGAAAGGTTAGATCTCGATTTGCCCCTATAAGTTCCTTCTATTACATGCGATACCTCTTGGATAATGGATGGAAACTAGTATGCTTGGCACTTCACAAAAATTGCCCTATCAAACTTTATGGATGGAATTAACACTAGGCCAAAATTACAAAAACACAAAAAAAGGGCACCCACTTATCACTAGTTGGCGTATAGCAAATATAGTTGTGGGCGACACCACAGGTGAGATAGTCTCATACTTGGCTCATGAAACTTGTCAGACATTTTGTGGATGAGAAGTGCGCCCAGTTATTGTGAGGATCTCATGATTGATATTTGGGTTTAGATCAATTCATGATTTGAATTTAAAAAAATAATGGTATTCCTTTTTCTACTAGATTTTGAAATTTGTTTGCTTCCCTCATTATTTGTGTATTGTGTTATGTAGAGGTTACTAAAAAATATTACAACTACAATTTCTTTATTGGCATATGGAGATGACAAGAGGGTGATCTACACGGCCAATGATGATGAGTGTGCAATCAAAGAGATTGGCACAATTCCTATTTCTCTCTCTACAAATAGGAATGTTCATTTGAAGGATGTTTTGAACGCTCATTCACAGATCAGAGTGCAGCCCAAATGAACGTTCAATAGATTCTACAGCTATCTACTCTTAAAACGAACTGAATCAGAGCCTACACTTTACTAACACTGAGTTACACTTGCATAAATTGACAAAACAAGAAACAAAACTAATCTACAACATGTTAGAAGTCCAAGAATCAAGAAACCAACCAGTCTTTTGATTCTTGGACATCCCAAGAACATCAAGAACTGGACTGTAAGAGATATGCAAGAACTACACCACAGATCCAGCCTATTTAGTTTACCTGAATGCTGGTTTCTACATTATTCCACAAACAAGAAAAGAAACTAATCCACTCTACGAAAGCAGCAAATCTAATCCACTCTACAATCCACAACCACGCACAAAAGGAGGAAAGGGCAAGATCATAAATGCATCACTCAAGAAACAAGCATAATCAAGGAGATCAATGGATGCACCAAACTCGTGAAGGCTCTTCTCATTTCAGCATGGAGTTGATACAATTCACAAAAAGCTCCTCTACTCAAAGAGAGAGTCTCTTAAATAAGCAAGAGAGCTCCTTAGGTGGCATCCTAGTGGAATTTCCACATTTCACAATTTACAAGTGGAATGATGCTCTCCACTAGAGGTCACCATCAAAAGGTGGCTCACTCTACTTTCTTTAAGAGGGGTCTACTTGCATTTAATACATTTGCCTAGAATTCCATCTTCCGGGATTCACCATGAGGCTTACACAGTTCTTGCTTGCCATTCCTAACTAGCATTTCTCGGCTCTCATACTCGGCTCTCAGTCTTCGTTGGTCTTGTCTTCTCAGAGACCTCCTCGGTCTAAGGTGAGAGGTGCTCTTGAGTTGCTCTGTCCGAGTATCTTGGGGATTCGTCAGAATCAGCCAACAGTATATCACCCCGAATGTGTTGTAGGACCCACTGCAACTCATATTGGACGATGTTGCTCCGCTTTGCATTGGCATCTTCGATCGTCACTTGGAAAAGCGTAGATCCTCGTTCGCTTACATAAAACCAAGTGCTTATTGTTGCCAGTTTTTATCACAAAAACTGTTTTTCACAAATTGCCGCAATTTAACCAGAATGTCTTATTGCTGCAATTGGTTGACATTCTCAAAATTGGAGAGCTCTCAGCAGCTTCACAACTTGCATGCTCGAGTGCTTTCCATGTGTCTCTTTGTTTTGTCACTTGTATCTGCCATTGACGGTTTCATCTTTGGTTTCTTGGCAGATTCTATCTTTTGGGAGGTTTGTATCCTCCATTTGCCTCTGGGTGTTTCCGTGGTTCTTCTCTCAGTTGAAGTTCCAGTCTCAAGCTGCAGGTTGCACAAACTTTGATTATCAGTCTCAAGGGGATGGATTTATCAAAAATTGGTGGTAGGCACAGTTTTAGATGGACGGTTTGGTAACGGTAAGGAAACATGATGAAGGCTTGGTGTTAGGGTGAAGGAACTGATAATTCTACAGTTGCAGCCTTGGACCCTTGCAATGGCGAGCTTTGACCACCACTTGCTGGGTGAGGAGCTTACTTTATTTTCAGGTTCACGGTTGTCTTCATCTTTATTTTTCTGCAGCTCTTCCTTTTGATCCATTACTTCTGGATCTCTTTGGGCTTCATAGGAGGGGATCCAACTATCATTGCTCCAAAGAGTCTCTTTTGATCAAGATTGATCTGGCTCATCTGTTGCTTAATTTTTTGTCCTTTCCTCCTCAGCTTCTTGAATCTTTCTCTTTATTTCTTCTAGCTACTTTGCCTGCTTTTGTAGGTCTTTTTTCGGTTGAACAACCAATATAGGTGGTAGTTGGTCTCTGCAAGACACTTGCAATGATCTACTAGTTGCTTCGGTAAGACTATCAAAAACTGGAAATTTCTCAGAAGAACAGTAAACTGATGGAAGGAAGGGTGGTGGTGACAACGGTAGATGGTGTGGACGATAGACATGAGAATGGGCACAAAAGTATGGCAAGAGGTTGGTTGAAGAAGGAGAATGATTTTCCAATGCTTGTGTTCTCTTTTCTGAAGGGTCTTCATCATGACTGGAATACTTCTTCTGATTGAGTCTCTTCGGATTACCCATCTGCCTTCTTTAGCCTTGTCTTTTTCATATTTGACTTGTGACCTTGGCTGTCGATCTTGTTGATGTTGTTGTTGGCAGCGTAACTGCTCCAGTGGGTCCAAGCAGATCCACTCTCTCCCCTCCAAAAAAAATCTGTTGGTGGGGATGCTGGTATTGGTAATTGTTCATGGTCAAGATTGGATCGGGGTGTGGAACACATAGTTGAAACTCGTTTGAACATGCGACTAGACTAAAGATTGAACAAATTTTATCTAAATTTGTTTCAATCTTGCTGTAGTTGACTCGGAGATGAATATGGCAATTAGATGTAGGAATCAACTCGGACGTTACATGGACTGTGTAGATTTGGTGGATGCACAAAAATCCGAAACTCTGTATAAGGTGACTGGAAAATTGATAGATGAATGACAAGTTATTCTTGAGATACGCTACATGATGTCTCCTATGCAATGGCTATCTTTGATGAACTAGAAACAAATCTAAAAAAATATGCATTTAGAAGAAATTACCAAAATTAAACAATGACAAAAAATAAACAAGGGAGATACCAATGTTATAGAGAGTGAAGGCCGTAGAGCACTTGTCAAACAAAGGGTCATTCATCAACATGCATAATTCACCTGGACAATTTCATGTTGCATTGATCTTGTAGAGTAATGAAAAACTCTTAGAAGCCCTTGTCCATTAACAAGGCAGGTAGCGACACTTGAATCTACCCATCGTTGATAGTAGATGTTGTAAGATATAGCTTGAGAAGCAGTGATGATTGAGATACCGTGTCCTGAGGACCTCTCTAAGTAAGAGATTCTAAACCGAATCTCTAATTGGATTTCCGAATTGTAGTTTTATTGTGGATTGGCACATTAAAAATCTGATCAGCATGTGTAAAGACAAATAGATTTGAGGTTGTAGAAGGGGAGAAAAACTGTCAATTCCCTGTGGAGGTTGCTCTTGGTTGGACATTGTAGCAATCCATCTTGGAAGGCCGACTAAGAACCAGATGATGAGCATCTGTTTGGAGGGCTGTTCTTGTACTTGAATTTTGAGGCATTTAAAACACTTGATATAGTCTCATACAATGTTCATCTTTTGTCATTTTGATGTTACTCAATTTGACAAAAGGGCTCTCGATCAAGCGAAAGGGCTTAAAACGCTTGATAAAGGACTCTTTCAAAATTGACCGGTCTGTCTTTTTGTCACGATCAAGGTTGAAAAACCAATTATGTGCTTTAGCAATCATGGTCATTGAAAACAGTTGGGACCATAGCATCCAGAGATGTTTCGCCATACACATCACATGCATTCTCAAAGATTTGCGAAAATCTTTGAGGGTCCAAACCACCATCAAACTTTGGTAGATCTAGCTTGGGTGTACGTCTCTCAAGATGAGCTCCGTGGGTAGCAGAAACTCCATTAGGGTTGGTTCTGACCCGTGAGGGCTCAACACCAGAAAAATGGGCTCGTGCTTGTGAAGACTCAGATCTATCAGGTTCTTGTCCGTCGAACGGGTTTGTGGATGGCTCTTGGAGTTTGGTCCTCATTCGATAGAACCTATGACGTCTAATTTGTTCAACGACAGGAGACCTGACCTCGTATGGATAATCGTTTGGGACTTCAAGATCCAATCTGAACACTATAATGTAAGTGTATTGGAGCGGTTAATTGCTGTTACTACGATTCAAGGGAGGGCACTAGGGATCAATGCGGGTGGCGATGATTGTAATGTGGTCGCAATGGCCGTAGTGTGGGTTAGTGCGGGTGAATGTGGCTGGTTACATCTGTGGACGAATGTGTGTTGGTTGCGACTCCAAGCGAAAGGTAGTGAGGTGAGTTATGTGTGGTGGGTGTACGGTGGATGTGGTGATGACGATAGATGGGGAGTGGTTGTGGCGATTGCTACGGCTCAAGGCGGTTGTTACAGTTGGATGTGGTCATTACGGCCCAATGCAGATGCTGGCTCGTGGAGTTGGTTGCTCATGTAGTTGTTACAACGTTGTAGATAGATAGATAGATTGTCAGATAAATCATGATGTAAGTTGTGTATTTGAGGTATGTTGTGCTCGTCAGTCCGATCGTCTTTGGAAAGGTCTGTCGTCTAGCATGGACATCTTCAAGAAAAGTTAGATTTTGTTAGATGTAGTGGGGTGAGTAAAGCCTATACTAGTTTACATTCATACTACTAATAAGGTGATTATTAGTAGAGATGTCATTTTTGATGAGAGAAACAAGATTGGTCATATACTGACTCAAGGAATTGACTGCAAAATCTAATTATGGTCTGGTCTGGTACAGATGATTGCATAAATAAGAGATCCTATTATCGAATGATAAGGATACTCACACATCTACTCCTTCTCTTTGATTGTTTGAGGACACTGTTCCTTCGACATCTTGAGTCCTAGATCCATTGGTGAGAGAGCTAATTTGCAATTCATCAGATTATATTTGATTAAGACATTGTGAATGTATCTTTACTAAGAATATAGATCACTTCTGTTTTCTGTCTTTTTGGATTTGAATACCTGGACAGTAATGAGCTTTGCCCAAATCGGTCATGTCAAATTCAGAAGATAGCATTTTCTTAGCTTCCTTTATCAGATTGATATTGTTGCTGAAAAGCAATGTGTCGTCCACATACAAAGTGATAATGATATTACCACACTTCGATCTTGTAACATTCAAGTTGCACCATGTAAACGACCTCTTCGATAACTCCATTAAGATATGTTGTCGGTACATCCATTTGATGTATTTCCAAATCTGCTGCTGTAGCAAATGACAATAGAAGTTTGATAGAAGAATGTTTAACTACTGGACTAAAGGTCTCAGTGTAGTCAATGTTCTGTACGTGAGAAAATCCTCTGGCTACAAGTCGAGCCTTTCTTCGATCAATACTTCCATCTGCCTTGTACTTGATTTTGAATAACCATTTGCAATCAACTACATTTCTACTGGCAAGTAATTCGATGATTGTCCAAGTCTGGTTCTTGATAAGAGATGAATATTCTTTATCCATAGCTTCTTTCCAGAGATCGGAATTGGGCTGAGTGGGCAGCCTCTTTGACAATCGTTCTCGACAATCGTCAACTCTTGAACATGGTAAGTTGTAGACTCGTCAATATACTTGTTAGATGATCTGTTGACTCTTGTCGATTTTCTGGGTGATGATCGAAGTTGATCTTCATCATGCTGTAGTTGTTGAACCGCAGCATCATCATCTTCAGCTTTGCCATCGATAAGTTGTTCGTTGGGAGTAGACAAGCTTGAACCTTCAATAGGAATAGTCAATTTGGAACTTGAAAGTTTGATGTTTCGAAAGAGTCCGGAAGTTTGACTATATGAGCTTTGCCTTTACCTTTGAGGTCAATAAACTAATCTTTGATGAAGATGACATCCCGGTTAGTGAATATCTTTGGCTCAACAGATCATACAACTCATAAGCTTTATTTGAAGTAGTGTAGCTGATGAAAATAGTCTTGATACTCTGGAAGTTGAGCTTCTTCCTGAGATCATGTGGAATTTGCGCATAAGCGATACATCCAAAAACTTGTAAGTTTGATAAAGAAGGTTTGGAACCTATCCAAACTTCGTATGGTGTCTTGTCTGAGAGACTTTTAGTAGGACATTTGTTCTGAAGATAAGCTGCAGTTGAAACTGCTTCAGTCCAGAAGAACTTTGGAAGTGTCGCATGTGATAACATGCACTTTGCCGATTCGACTAAGGTTCTATTCTTTCTCTCATCAAGGACCATTCGACTGAGGCGAATAGGAGGTAATGTATTGTTGCTCAATGTCGTTGTTAAGGCAGTCGGTAGAGATATATTCTCCTCCATTGTTAGACCTCAGTGCTTTAATTCTTTTGCCAGTTTGATTTTCTGCTATGCTCTGTGAATTGTCGAAACTTATTAAGGCCTCCGATTTCTGCTTAATAAAATAAATAGTTGCTCTTCTTGAAAATTTTTAAACAAAGGTAATAAAATACTTTGCATCTAGTGACGATGGATTTTGTATTGGACCACATATATCTGAATGAACAACGTCTAACAAATCTTTTGTCTGCATGCTTATGACTCGATTACATGGACCTCTCAAACTATGCTGAACAAATTGCTACTAAGGAAATGTTCTGTAATACGCATATTTCAGAAAGTATTTACTTGCCTGGAAAAAGAAAATGGTGACTCCTCTATTGATACCCCTGTGCCTATACTGCTCCTACCTTCACCTCACCTTTGATTCTTACCCGAAGACCTTGATGAAGATAGTGCTTCTCTGTTTAGAGATGCCTTCTCACAAGAAATCTGTGATGTGGGAAAT